>CM068832.1:52171536-53371536 GCA_028554795.2 Sinohyriopsis cumingii | reverse complement strand
AGCTTACATGTATACAGTTTGGTTCAGTATAACTTGCACATGTACAGTTGGGTTCAATTTAACTTACATGTCTTATGTTTTGATTAATATAATTTACATGTGTACAGATGGATTCAATATATTTTACTTGTCTAAAGTTTGGATCAATATAACTTACATATCTAAAGTTTGTATCAATATGATGTACATGTCTAAAGTTTGTATCAATATGACGTACATGTCTAAAGTTTGTATCAATACGACGTACATGTCTAAAGTTTGTATCAATATGACGTACATGTCTAAAGTTTGTATCAATATGACCTAGTTTGTATCAATATGACGTACATGTCTAAAGTTTGTATCAATACGATGTACATGTCTAAAGTTTGTATCAATATGACCTACATGTCTAAAGTTTGTATCAATATGACGTACATGTCTAAAGTTTGTATCAATATGACGTACATGTCTAGAGTTTGTATCAATATGACATACATGTCTAAAGTTTGTATCAATATGACGTACATGTCTAAAGTTTGTATCAATACGACGTACATGTCTAAAGTTTGTATCAATATGACGTACATGTCTAAAGTTTGTATCAATATGACGTACATGTCTAAAGTTTGTATCAATATGACGTACATGTCTAAAGTTTGTATCAATATGACGTACATGTTTAAAGACTAGATCATTATAACCTACATGTGTTCAGTTGATTCAATATAACCTAAATGTCTAATGTTTGGAACAATATGACATACATGTCTAAAATTTAAATCAATAATAATTTGCTTACATGTGTAAATTTGGGTTAAACAAAACTTACATGTACAAAATTTGATTGAATGGATTATAACTTACAGGTCTAACATTTTGTAAAATATTTATAACATGAATTCAAAATTTTGATTAAATATAGCATCATGCATGCACAATCAGAAAGTTGTATCATAATTTTATAACATGAATTCAAAATTTTGATTAAATATAGCATCATGCATGCACAATCAGAAAGTTGTATCATAATAAAACAATCCACAGACAAGACACAATTCTGCAATACAAAGAGATACAGATTGGTTGACTGTGAAATGTTCGCGTGGTTACCTTTAAAACAATTTCAATGTTTGCATAGCTAATAGTGGTAGCAATACAGGTTTATTCATACAGTTATAGGTTAATATGTATTGTCTTGTGTTATACATAGTTGATGGGTAACAATTCCAAAGAGAAGTATTTGAAAATTTTCATTTGCCATACTTAGTAGTCATTAAGATTTTGTTGTTGTTGTTGTTGTTGTTGTAGGGTTTAACACCATTTTTCAGCACAAGATAGGCTATTCATGGTGGCCAGTATAAATAGTAAAGGAAGAACCCGGGAAAACCCTGGAAAAAACAACCGACCCACGAGAAGCTACTGGCAAGCTTTCTCACATACCCACTTTCGCTGAACCTGAGACTCAAACCCACGTAGACAGAGGTGAGATGGCAATGATCCGCAATAGTGAGTGCTTTGGACCACTCGGCCACTTGGGGCCCCCATTAAGATTCTGACATAATTAGTACTATCTTATACACTGAATTACATATTTTGCTTGCAAAAAGGCAATATAAAGCCATATTTGTTGTCTTTATTAAATTCATATAGTTCCCAAGCAATGTCTTATTTGTCCGAAAATTCTTTGAGAGAAGGCTTCAACATAGGATTTGCATATTTGAAATAGTCCACATATCATACATATACATTCCCGAAACTCGAGTGTTGTGCTCTGTTTATAGTAGTTGTATATGATGAATTTTCTAGCAAACATTTTGGTTCACATATATTTATTTTATGCATTAAGGGAATTAGAGAACCAGTATATATTGTAAAGTATGTCACACTACATAAATAGATTATGTCACACTACATAAATGAAAACTTTTCTTTGAACTGCAACAAGCTCTCTGGGATATTTTGATGTGATTAATGAATGCTAAATGATTGATAAATGTTATAGGAAAGGAATATCAAATCAGAAAAGGGAATGTCATGGTATTTGAAGAAGGGTTTGTTAGGACACTTTACATACTGTTCATTGTGATCATGATATATAATCTGTAGATTACACTGTTATACTCAGATTATGCTTTATTTCAACACAGATTACACTGTTATGCTCAGATTATGCTTATTTCAACATAAATTACACTGTTATGCTCAGATTATGCATTATTTCAACATAGATTACACTGTTATGCTCAGATTATGCTTTATTTCAACATAGATTATACTGTTATGCTCAGATTATGCTTTATTTCAACATAGATTACACTGTTATGCTCAGATTATGCTTTATTTCAACATAGATTACACGTGTGCAGTATGACTTAACTAATCATCCTTAAAATAATAGCTGAAATACCAAAATGCAGAGGTTAAAAAAAAGACTTTATTATGAAACATTCAAGGAAATAGTGTGTTGTGTTTGATTTGTTTCAGTTTGATACAGTTATTGAGATCACATCAGTTTTTCGCAATAAACAGCATCCAAAGGCGATTTACAGCATGATGTAAATTGCATGAGCTTGTTTGTTGACTTTGTCATTTCTTTCATATCACTGTTCCTATCATTAAAGTATGTTTTTTTCTCTCCAAATATAGAACCAAACTGATACAAGTTCAGCCTTGCAATCGTAAGTAGTTTATTGAAATTTTCTTCTTTTAGAAGGAAATACTTGGGGCAGGATAATGTTTTAAAAAAGTAAACGCAATGGCAGACTTGTGTTTCCAATGCAACAAATGTTGCCAAAATGGAAGCTTCATGGATACCCTATGTTCAGCCATCTCTAGTAAGCTATTTGGCTGAAAGATTGTGCAGGGCAGTGATTCAGCTGTTTTGTTTTTTCATGGATCATTATCAGAGTTAGCCAACAAATGCATCAGGTGGAAAGAAGAGATTTGTAGCCCTGGAAATCTAGTCTACAGTCACACAGAGCAGTTGTTTTGTTTTGTGTGGGTGGTCAGTTGTTACAGTTTTGTGTGGGTGGTCAGTTGTTACAGTTTTGGGGTCAACGTGAACTACAAAACTATTGCCATGGATGAATTGTTATCACACATAGTAAAAATGAATACCATGTGATATGAAATATTGTTTCTGATATAGAGATCAAAGGTCAGGGCCACATAGGTTGGTTTGTAAATTGACATTTTTGGTAGACAAATATTGCATCAGTAGATACTGAACAACATTTAGCAGTGTTCGTGGAGCATTGTCAAGGATGAAGGACTAAGGTTAAATGGTCAAGGATGCAGAATTTGTTTTGAGGGCTTTACATAGGAGATATATCATATAATGTTGATTGAGCATTGATTCCAATTTGTTTACCAAGTAAGTTTTGATGATCGGGGTATTATAGATTAAAGTTTATATACTACTGGTTGTAAATATTAGCTCATCACTTGGTAGAATAAATTAAATACTTCATTAACAAAACATAGAAAGTTTGCTAAAATCATGGGCATCAGCAGAATAATATGGAACGAGACAAAAGGCCTTTAAAACATGAAATAAACTCCAAATTTCAGGTAAAGAGTCTAAATATACGCAGGATTCTCCCATTAATACTCAACCTCTTTATGGTCTAACTTTTATTGGCACATGCAATTATGAATTCTTACATATAATTTTGTAATTTAGTTGCTATTTTATTTTTGAACTTGCTGATTACTGTGGAATATTTATGCCACATTAGTAATCAAATACACTTATCAGTAACATAAGAATTGCCTTGTAGTAATAAAATAACTAACAACAATATACAGTTTTTCAGATTTCGATACTTGCAAAAATTTTTGATTACTAAATGTTTATTAATCATGTTTATATATAATAAACAAATTTATTTTGTTTTAGACAGCGGAGTAGACTTGATTCAGAAGTTAGCAAGATGGATGAAACAAAAGCATATGGCAAATGTCTCTGTATAGTGGAAAAGTTTAAATCTTTCTACCAAGCACCCGTGATTATTTTCTGTCATAACGTGGTGAGTTGAGTATTTTCTTTCATGTATATGTTGTTATCAACTTTTATGAAAGAGCATAGACCCAGATCTGGCTTGCATTGTGCACTTGCCGATTATGGTAATTTAAACATTACTTTTTGGACAGTATGTCTCCTCCATTATCACTAAGTAGTTATGGTACATAACTGGCATCGGCCTTCTGTACTGAATTGTGGTATAGCGAGAATAATCAAACAATTTATTAATGCATGTATGTGTGTTGCAAGAGAGGAGGAGTAAAGAAAAGATCAGTCATGAATTTAGTAATAATTGAATTAATGCAGGTTACATATAGTTTTTCCACTTCATTGTATTTGCACATTTAATTTTGCTAGAGAATATTTTTAGCAAGGAAATAAAAAAATATCAAACCAATCTTCCTGACGTTTGGCTGGATTCAGATTCTGCATGATAAAATACAATTAGCGGATCCATTTCTGCAATATAATTGTTGCCTAAATCCTCAGTGAGGAGTACGTGTTACACTGAGGTTTTGGTTTTCTGTTTTAAAGGTTTGTGCTCATGTCCAATTAGAAAAGGCATTTGAAGCAGAGAACCAGTCTAGAAGTACAATATTAAACTCCCACCATCACAACTGTTAAATTTGGTCATATTAAAGCCTTGTTTATTTCAGATATCCTATGCAGTCTTTCTTTGCTTGTACAGCTACATATTAATCAGCACGTTTGAGCCAAAGGTGTCAGCGGAGGAAATTGTACTGATTGTGTGGGTCTTCACTTTTGTAACAGAGGAGATTAGACAGGTGAATATAGTGTAGATGACACCTGTTATCATTTTGATTAACCACTCTGGAATTGAAGTTATCACCCCTGATAAGATATCTTTTTTCTTGATTCAGATTGCTGATGTGATATTATAAGTATCACAGAAACGAAATTTGTGACATATCTAAGTACATGCTATATATGTAAAGAAATAAGTCATTTCTGTTCATAATACTATCTGTGGAATCCATTTGTTATCGGAGTTGACAATTGTCTTAAGATTCAGAACAAATATTATATACTTTGGACTTGATCTGGTGATAGTCCATTTAGAAGTTTTGGAGATTTAATTTACAATATTGTAAATGTTTCTTCAAGTTTCACTTTGTAATTTGGAGAAATAAATTGTTTGTTGATTTTACTTGAATTGTTGGTTTCACTTTTTTCTGTTACTTATTTTATGACCAGGATTAGAAACATCTGTGAATGTTTTTATTTGTTTAGGATATTCTCAATATCAGGATGGCCATTAAAATCGAATCTTACAGAACTCTTTTTCAGCATACAATCTTTCAGTGCACACAGTTGAAATCCGCTTCTTCTGTTAACAGGTCTCTACAACGGAATCCATGACCGTGAAGACAAAGCTTCTAAGTTACATAATGGATGTCTGGAATATATTAGATGTCATCGCCATATTGCTTTTTGTAATTGGAATGATTCTGAGAGCTATCCCTCCTCATCAAGAAACATTTGAAGCTGCAAGAGTCTTCCTTGGTGTCAGTCTTGTTACGTTTTTCCTGAGACTGCTGCACATTTTTTCCGTGAATAAAAATCTTGGACCAAAGTTAGTGATGATTATGCATATGGTATGTGACTAAAATATGTTGTTAATAATGGATTAATATTATTCAGTGAGAAGTGTCTGCATTCCATCAAAATTGATTGCTTGTGCATGTTTTCTATCTTTAATAACAGTAGAGGATCCAATGAATCACATTATTCAGTTTACGTTACTGAAGTCAAAGACCAGCATTTGGATTTTTGAACTATATTGCCTTGTGATGATGACAATGGATTAGATTATTTATTATTCACTATTTCTGTGCTCTTTAGCTCAGCAGGTTATATGAGAACTTTTGCGTGGCAATTTGTTGTACTTTCACAAGTGCTATCAGAATACTGCACATGCAACAATAGAAAAGTGTTTTGCTTGTCAAAAAGCTTTATAACTAAACTGAAAATGAAAATTGACTCCAAATCTTTGTCCAAATGCTTTCAACTGAGGCTCCCACACTAATGCTGCACTTGATATGGAAATGCCTCTGAAGTCTTTGGTCAGAATATTATCAATACCTTTATTTTTATTTTAGACGTTTGTTAACCTCTTAACTTTTGTACCAGTAATGCAAAGACACAAGGGACAAACAAGTTACAGTTTAACAGAACTGGGTTCGAATCTCAGTTGTGTCTTACTTTGACCTTAACGTAGTTCTCATATTAACTCAGTATACTATTACCAAATCTGAAAAATGATTCCTTGCAAGTTTTTATTTTATGTTAAAATTCTCTTTTTTACTTTAAAAGTTGCTTGTTTTTCATCTTTATGATAAGAAATATACTGCTGTCCATGGAAGTCAATACACATATAATTGTTTTTGTTAAACAACCATTTTCTTTTATACAAGTGACCTATTACACATACTGTATACATGTACAAGCAATGCAAATATCATTTATTTAGCTTATTTTCTCTCTCAAGATGATGTTGTTATATTGTTGGGTAATACGTCTAAAGACAGGGTAATAGTTGCTTGTGAAGCAGTTTGTGTCTGAATGTCAGATGTGTGTTTTGCTGACTGGTAAATAGACATTTATTTACTGGTAAATAGACATTTATGTACTGGTAAATAGACATTTTTAATGAATATCCTTGCACTGTTCAGTCAATCTCATTATGATGAAAGGTTTAGACATGTTAGTTGAACAAACAGTTCAACCTCATTAAATAATTTCCCAGTTATATAAATTGTCCCAAACTTTCATCATTAAAACATTATTGAACCAGAGTATGGCCGGAATTACAATTGATTAAAGAATTATTTAAAATATAATTATGATGCTCTAACTTTTAGTGTACTCCTGACCAGCTTCTGTGGTGAATATGGTATTTAGGAGATGCTCACAGAAACCAGTTGACCAAATGGCATATAATTTTAGAGGCAGCATTACAGGTTCAGTGCCTCTCCACCATCAAATATTAGCACTGTTATAAAAGCTATATAATCCCTTAATAATATTATCACCAGAAAGACAAAAGGCCCCATGACACAAAAGGCTTTAAAAGTTGATAAACGTTTAATAGTATCCAATAAATTGCCTCTTATTAGAATGTAATGAAGTTTGACAGAAAGCTCTGAGAGCCTGATATCTGTTTGAAATTTGACAGAAAACGTTATTCCTGAAAGCTTTGAAATTTGATAGAAGGCATTATTCTTGAAAGCTTTTGAAATATGACAGAAAGCATAATGAAAACTTTTGAAATTTGACAGAAAGCATTATTCGTGAAAGCTTTTGAAATCTGACAGAAGGCATCATACATGGAAGCCTTCAAAATTTGTACAAATGATGCCAAGCCACCATCCGGTAGGTGCATAGATAATTAAAATAGAAGAATATTAACTCAACTTAATCAATCTCTCTTAAAAAATTGAAATATGACAGAAAGTGTCATAGCATAGTAGCTTTCATTGTGGAACAAATTTGGATGGTGTGCCTCTAAATGTGGAAGAAGGTGCAAAAATGAGATAAACCTTTCAGTCTGTAGAAAGCATCATATAGACCCAGAATTCATGAACATATGCATTTGTATTTGGCTGCTAAACAAATATCAGCTAGATATGTAATTTCAGGATTTCAAGACCATGAATTTAAACACACAATTAACAATAGTTTTGCTGTGGAAAGGGTTGGAGTCCTTCCCAAATCCACGAAATGAAATGCACCATACGTTCAACAGTAAATAAAACACAAAAATTGATGCTGAGAAAAATAATAAAATTCTCAATTAGTAAAAATATAAAATGATGTACAAAAACAAATTTATGATCATCATCATCATCATCGTAATCCAAGAGGTCGTTGGCACACCACAATTGACTTTACTACCAATTCTCTCCATCTTTCCCTGTTCACTACTGCCCTTTGGGAATCTCAAAACCCTATGCCTGTCCACACTTTAATATTGTCATCCCACCTCTTTTCCTGTAATCCTCTTCTTCTGTACCCCAGCATGGTGCCCTGCAAGATTGTTTTTGCCAGTCCAGATGTCTTGAGACATGACCATATCACTTCAGTTTACATTTTTACACAGTGGTAAGAGGTCTTCATCGGGTCCGCTTGCTTGTTGGATCCTGCTGTGGACCTCTTTGTTGGTTACATGGTCAATGTATGAGATGCCCAAGATCTTGCCGTAGCATCACATTTTGAAGGTTTGAATCCTTCTTTGTGGATCTGATGTGAGCGTCCATGTTTTTTCAAGCATACAGAAAGATGGATTTGACAATCAAGAACATTGTCATGCTTTTAATATGATCAGATAAATTGAAGACAGAACCTTTCTAGAAATTTTCCACTGATTCCTCAATACACTTCCCTGTATCACTCTATTTAGTGGACTCTTGTGTTTAACAATATTTAACAATAACCATCTGTGGAACCAATGATTGGACAAGTGTTTCCATGGAAATACCATCAGCACAATTTTGTTGCAAAATATATGCCATACATATATTTATTGACAGTGGTAATGGATTTTTCAGACTTAAATGGGGATTTGCTGGTCCCATGGATTGTTACTGGGTACGATATATGTTACTTTTTTAATGATAAATAATTATTTGATGTTTATTTTGCAGGAACAATACATATTAAATATATATTCAATTAATTTACTGATGAATTGAAAGAGTAATGGTACAAACATATTTAGCGACAGACAAGTATCATTATCATCATTGGCAGTTCAATCTCAAGAGACCATGTGAGTAGAGCCCTTGTAGTGTCATCTGTCTCTGGGGTTTGGCAACATCTGCTGTGGTTGTGCAGTTCTATGTGCGTGTGACAGTACCTATTGCAGTTGGTGCAGATGTACTGGGAAGTCTGAGTTGCTGTGGTTGCAGCCACACTTTTCTTTCTCTCACATTTCTCTGCCACCTGAGTGGGCCTATCCTCATGTCAGTGACTGCTATGCCCTTATGAACTGTATGTCTCCAGGTGCATCGGTTCTCAGCCTGCACTTCCCAGCCAGCAGGTGAAATGTCGCAGGCCTTCATGTCCCTCTTGTACACATCCTTGAAACAGAGTGAGGGGCGGCCGACTCTACTGGTGCCAGTAGCCAGATGTCCATATAGGATGTTCTTTGGCAGCCTCCCATCCTCCATTAGTCGAATGTGTTCCAGCCATCGAAGGCAACGTTTGTTCAGCAGGGAGTAAATGCTGGGGATACTTGCATGCTGTAGGATCTTGCTGTCTGGGACGCGGTCTTGCCAGCTTATTTTCAGGATGCGTTTTAGGCCCTGTATATGGAAGGAGTTGAGCCGACATTCTTGCCTCATATGGGTGCTTTAGGTCTCACTTCCATATAGGAGGGTGCTGAGAACACATGCCTGGTGGACTTGGAACTTTGTGTGATCTGTCAGAGCATTGTTTTCCCACACCATCTTCATTAGTTATGCCATGATGGTGTTTGCCTTTCCAAGCCTTCTGTCCAGCTCCACATTGAGTGAGAGAGTGTTGCTGATAAATAAGCTAAAATAACAATTATAAAATATTGTGGCTATAAGTCTACTAATCACATTTAGCCCTTATATTATCTATTAGATTTTTTTTTGTGTGTCGTTATAACCTTTTATTCAACTGGGTTTGACAGCAAGAAGAAGACCCAACCGTTGGTGTATATATTATTTCCAGATTTATTCTCTCATTGCATTTTTTTCTAGGTTAGGGTTTGAAACTGTCCTCCATACCACAAATTAAGTGCCTTCAATTGCCTTCCCTGCCAAGTTACTTTGTTATTGAATGGATGGAGGTTCAACAACCTTTTCATTGGGTATTACTGGACATTATGTTGTTAAAAAGGGAAGGAAATGTAATTTTTTATGCTTGGTAATATGTAGTTTAAAGTTTAAATAGTCTTCCTAAACTGTTCAAAGTTAAAAGCAAGTATTCTTAGGTTGGAATTTTGTAGCAGTGCTGGCACATATTTTCTATGTAATTTTGTTGTATCTGCCCTTTTGAGAAATCGTTTTTGAAGGAATAATGTAAGTGTGGGGCAGGGAGGAAGATTATATCTAAAGTAGTGTTATTGTGTGATATGCCCTGGCATGACAGTTGTCCAAGGTCAAACACTACTTAGAATAAATTAAGGCCCAGTCTTGAGCAATGAAGACCCATCTGTGTCAATTCTCCAGTTACCTAGATTACCAATGTCATGAAAAAACAAAGATGATATTAGGACAGTTTTGAACGATGATAAATTCTAAATGGATATTGCGAGTGTGAATGGCATATCTTGCAGCTTATATTTGTGAAGGTTTATCCCTAGTTTCAGGCAACATTTACGGAGGGGACATGTAGTGGTATCCATACCTGTCCATTGCATGACATATATTGTGTCATGTGTGTCCTGTAACAGAACTAATTTCTGCTCAGTAGATTTTGAATGGCTTTATAGATAGAAGCCAGATGTGCTATAGTATTAAGATGTAGGTCAAGTTTGAGTTTTAGCTCACATCTATAAAGCTGATGAGTGCTAGTGGCATCATCGCCGCCAGGGTCTCCACATATAAAATCATATACCTAAATTGAGTCTTACTGTAAATTAACCATTTGTTCAACCGTGGTCCCAGAGAATAGTATGGACTATGTTTGATTGTACCTTAATCTTGGGGGTGAGGCTAAGAGGAATAACTCTCTACGTTTACATTAGTTGTGTATTCTTTAGTACAGGTGTTTTGCAAACTATATGCATAATGTTATAGATATAATTATAAAACTTACTGAGAAGATGCATCATAAGTAATACTACACCCACACCGCAAAAATGAATGACTGTAATCCATGTTTCATGCTTCACTAATTAATGACTGTAATCCATGTTTCATGCTCCACTAACTTTGAAATTTGTTTTAGGTATGTATCTAAAGGATATTAATAACAGGATCATCTAACTTGATTGTATTCATCTTTATTCGTAGCAAGCCAAAATTACATGAAATGAAGATCACTTTTTGACCCACATTTTACGTATTGACTGGTTTTAAGTTCTGCAATTTTTCTGCACCAGTATACCTAATATTATACCCTGAATCATGAAATTTTGGTGCAGAGATGCATCTTGATCAGTACTACACTCATTACAAAAATAGATCATTATTTCACATATTTCATACTACCCTAACTTCGGCTACAGTTTGAATTTTAGGTTTATTTGCAGGCTCAGTCAGTGCTAGCATCATCAAACTTGCTGAATCTCTGCCTCTGTATTAGTTCCCAATCTATCCAACGAAAGTAGGTAATCATGACCTACATTTAATATTATTCAAGCTTTGATATGTGTTTGCATGTTGTGCATGGTCACTTGGGTTTCTAGCATCCTTTATATATCCTGTTATACATATAAATATGCAACTTTGTGAGTGGTGTCATGTTAATAAATATTACTTCGTCATCACAAAATAGGTCAGTGACCCATATTTTATACTTCACTAACTTTGATTAAATTTTGTGCTTGAACTATTTGAGCTTGCATCAGTATTCCAGATGGTTGGGTACATCGCTATTAGCATTGGATCAGTTTAGAAGAGGTCGATATGACCTATATTTCATATTAAGATTTTGCATCTAGGTCATAACCAAATAATTAATTTGCATGCTATATGCACACAGTTGTACCTAGAACCATGGAACAAGCTTAGCAGATAAATCTCAGTGGACACTACTCTCTTGTTTGTGAAGTTCATCATGTACACTATTTACTAAATTTTTAACCTTTTTGGCTGGCTTTATTTTCTCCATGCCTTTTTATGCTACAAGGATGGATTTTTGATGATATGTATATCTATTAGAAACATAATCTTTCAACAAATGAAGCTCATCATGACAATCATTTCATGCTTTTCTGGCTTAGATACAACTAGGGAATTTGACTGTGAACTACATTTTATGACTTACTAACGTAGGTTAAATATTTGCATTTAGCTTGATTACACAGATTTAGTTGCATGCTAGCTCTCACATAAAGCCTTATCTGACCAGTGACGGAGAAAGTACTAATCACATTTTATTAAGTTCCATATCATTCAGTAACTATTCACTCTATCTTATGGTAGCTATGTGGCGTTCATGCGAATAAGTATTTTCATTAGATAAGACGACTTCATGATACATTCACTGAACAAACATGGTACACGTAATTGCTGATACATGTCCTCTATTGTAGTACTAGCTGTCACTCCAGGTTTCCTTAAAACCGGTGACTTACACCCAGCAAAAACTGGATTCCATGGTTAGACAATGATATTAGCTTCTGAAGCAAATTCCAAGAACAATGATTTAGAAAAACAACATAACAGGCTATCTCTGGTTCTTTCCAACTCAGTATAATAGTTCTTTAATTTTATGTATTTTATGCCCTGTCACAATGCGTACATGCATGTATGTATATTTAGCTTAATGGCAATTCAGTAATATATATATATATATATATATATATATATATATATATATATATATATATATATATATATATATATATATATATATATATATGTATATATATATATATATATATGCACTAAACTGACAATAAACAGTGCAAAACTAGTATCTAACTAGCCTATGCACTTTCGACTCTTAATGAATCTTTTTTTTTCAAAGGCAAATACAAAACAGACAGGACAAACAAATAGAATACAAAAACCATTTTGTTTGCAAAAGCCTTGTAAAGCTTTGCAAACACAAAGGTTTGAGTGTTTTATTTGTTTGTCTTGTCTCTTTTGTATTTGAATTTTAAAAAGACTCATTAAGAGTTGAAAACCCTTAGCTAGTTAGATATTAGTTTTGCACAGTGTCCATTGTCAGTTTATTGCATTTATCGTGATCCCTTTCTGGATCTGGTGCACTTGAAAGGACTTTTATTTGCCAAACGATTTGTATTCCTTATATATATATATATATATATATATATATATATATATATATATATATATATATATATATCAGAGGAGTAATGGGGCTTTTAAAGTATGGATAGATAATGTTGGTATATAAAATTGTGGAATGCCCATGGTTTATTTAAGTATGTTTTCGCTAGTAGACCTTTGATTTTATATTCCCTAGGTCAAAATAAAGATACAAATAAAAAATACCTATTATGAATTAAACGCATTACACAAATGTGTTCCTATTCCTATCTGCTTTCCTCATTATCTCTCCCTCTCTCTCTCTCTCTCATGCTGTAAGGGACAACACTAGGTCGAAATCCATAGATTGAGAGAGAAGAAAGAATTTAAGTTTGTCCTTACCAATATTACAGAGATAAAATTGTATGTTAAAACAAGTTAGCCGAACAGTAAATTTCCTGGTGCATGCATATATATATATATATAGTAAATCTAGTTTGTGCTTTATGTTTATTTTTAACCAATAATAAGATTCTAAAACATCTAATTTGTAAGTATTAGAATGTCGGAAGTTTTCTCTTGTGTTTTGCTTTCTCTCTTTATGTTGGTTGCTGAGGCAGCTTGTCTGTCTTACCTTAAATGGTACATTCTCTCTCTCTGTGGGTCTCTGATGATACAACTGACATAATAATTGACCAACAGAGAGATGGATGATAAAATAATCTTATAGTAAGCCCCCTGCATTCCAATTCACTCTCTCTATTCATTGTTCAGACAGAATGTTAGTTTTATGCTATGATGGTAAAACTGGTAGAGAAATTGAGAGAGAGAGAGAGAGAGAGAAAGAGAAAGAGAGATTTTATGATAAAAATAATCTTATGGTCATTTGCAATCAAAAGTAAAGCTTAACAATGCCTTTCATTAACCGTAAAGAACATTAAATATTTATACTACTCTACTTTCTAGTTTTAAACCTATTTCCATGTTTAGATTTTAAACATCTGTTGTATTTATTTAATCAATATGGATGAAAATAAACGTTCTATAAAGTAGCAAATAAACAGTTTGCCAAAAGATTATGTTTAGCTACAATCCATGCGGAAGTACATTTCGTGGTGGGCACGTGAAGAAGGGATGTGAAGAGTTTACTCCCTATGATCTTGTAGTTGATATTAAATTTCTTTGGAACATAAGTATCTGTATTTATATCTGGTATGGAACACACTAAAATTGTGAAGATCAAATATTCATTTCTGCATGATTACTAATGCTTATATTGGCTGCTCAAGGCTAGTAGGGTTGGATAGTGGTGAATAATGTAATCATTGATTACACTCTGTATAAGAATTTCCATAAGAATCATACTGATATATACTGAAGTTTACACATGCAATACAGACTTTATTTCTGATCAATACATTTTAGACTATGGCATGCAACAAAGTTTAGTCCAATAATTTTGTTAACATTTAGAAGATTCGGTTCAAGTTCAGTTAAGGCTCAGGATGTTTTTCTTAAAAATAAGATTCAACAAACTCTAATAGGTGATTTTTTACAGGTTCGAGACCTGGTCTACTTTGTTGTGATATTAATGGTATTTGTTCTGGCTTATGCTATTGCTTCCTATGCCATATTGTTCCCGAAAACAGAACTCACCCTGGATATCTTGAAATCTATATTTTGGCGGCCATACTGGAACATTTATGGAGAGCTCATGTTGGATGAAATTGAAGGTATGGATTAGTTTCTCTCATGTCCTATGCAGTGTAATTATCTATATATCTCAGTTGATCTATCTATGTATACATGTCTATATATCTATCCCAGAAGAAGCAGCAAAGTGTTTCAAACATCAGGATTGCTAAATCACTTTTAACTGCTTTTTTCAGCTTTTGATCATTGACTACATCAAATTTCAATCGAGCGTATGGACTTTGCAATCACAAGTTGAATATTGTATTTTCCAATTTGACTTTTTCCGTTTCTCTTTTTTAAGTTTCGCTCAAAATTAAAAAAAAAATTACATTGTAAGTTATCCCTTCAAATTCTCCTGTGAATATTCTTCATTCCACTCTTTAATTTCCACCAATCCACAAGGGGCAAAGGATAGATCTATGACATACATTGCAATGTTAATTAGAGCATTCATAATTCTGATTCAGGCCATTCAATATATAAATAGCTTTGAGGCTGGACTTCCACTGCAAATCAGAGGAAAAGCCAAATGTCTCAGTGCTTTCAGAAGTAAGAAAAGCGGTGCACATTTAGCTGACTTTGATGCCAATTTTGATATTTAAGAATTGTGGTGAAATTGGTGTTTTAGGACTAGTTTCAAAAAGCACAAAAATGATCCAGGAATCCGTACCAGCACATTCAGCAAATACATTTTCAGAAGTCAGGACCATAGTTCAAAAACTTTTGCAATGATCTGTACTCGGTAAGTGACACAATGTTGTCTCAACCTGAATCGGGCTGACAGACACTGAGACAAAGACATTTTAATAAACACACTTGCAACCATCTTCCTCACACATCACACTTACTCTCTGTTATCTGGTCTGTCTGTTTTTGCTACCTCGCCTAACTTGTTTCGCTTACAGAACCTATACCTAGTACTTATAACTCCCCAGCATCTGACAAATCCAATGCTGACTGTAAGCACCTCAGCACCCATTTCAACATATGTACACCATTTCACCAGACTAACCCCTTCAACCACTAGAAAGCAAAATTAAGACACAAACGCAACAGAAGTACAATGACTGGTCCAACATACATTTTGCAAAGATGCAGTAATAATTGACACTTCATATTTAACACTTATTCTGCATGACTAAGACCATCATATTAACACCAGTGCTACGAAGTCAGAGCTGCAAACAAACGTAAAAAGGTACTTACAGAGATTAAATCTTTTTGATAGCCAATGGAGTGGTGTTTACCTCTGTATCTGCAGATCTCTGGAAATCTAATCCATTTTTGTAAGACATGTGTTGTCAAATGCGAAAATGTTTTTTTTAAGCTGGTAATCTACTTTCTAAAATTTTCCTTTGATCTGCACAGGAACTTGGGTATGCAAACTTTGTTTTGATTCTAAGTTTATTTGTGTGTCGTAACTGGGGGATTCCAAGTCCCATACAGGGACTGACAATATGCACTGGACGGATAAGACTGCAGCTGGTTGCACTCCACGCTGGTACACTATTTATAAGTTTGCAGTTCGGACTCAAAACATCAGTGATAATCTTTACTAACATCACATTCTGACTTATGTGGAGCACGGTTTATTTTCAAAAGTTAAAAAGATCTAAGTTGTATTCCACCCCTACAAAAGTTAAGTATTTTAAAAAGAGTTTATTTGTAAAATTTCATTCCACTTATGTGGCATTAACTTAGAAACCAAATATGCAGCTTCGTAATTCTGAAATCAAAAACAGATCCAATTGATAGCCTGGTTATATGTACTGGGGTTTGTGTGAAACTACATTTCTGACTTAGAAACAAAAGCATTACTGAAGTTTGAAATTAGAATTTAAACCATAATAAATTAAGAATTAGAAGTGTTCCAAACTTTATCCCCCACCACAACAATATCAGGTATTTAAGAAGGCTGATATGGGAAATTCCACATTTGACATGGACTGAGATCAGGATATTTTGGAAGTGGAGTAACAATTAAATGGTTTGGAATAATATCAGCCAATTTATCGTAATTCATCATTGGGAGTCAGATATAAACTTGGCAAGTTATGTGAAGGCGGTTGCTGGACAATAGGAAATTCAACAGCATGAATGAGAATAATTCAAGATGAAGGCATTTTTCTTTCTTTGTACAAACATGTGGAAAAATGGACTATGCCAATGGAATGTCTTCAAAGTATGCAAATTGTTTCTGTTTCTTCATAGACTGAGAGTATTGAGTATTGCTGAATGGATACATTTTTATTTTAACTATACATCAGTTAAAGATACAAATAATTATCTTAAAAAAGAGGAGTAAAATTAAAATTCCTTACTATATTCTAGTTACAGTAGATATTGATAGCCTTCATGCTGCTAAGTGTTCTGTGAGCCGTTTCATCAAAGTATCCTGGAGAAAACTGTAGCAAACTGCAACAATAATATGTTTAAGCATTTGGGACATGTATTTTGATTAGAGTTTACAAACAAAAAAACGAACAATGGGACAGTTTGAGAGATCCATATCAACAAACCTGGTCATTTTAAATGTAAATTTCAGCTGTATGATTTTCTGGTTAATAATATATATATATATATATATATATATATATATATATATATATATATATATATATATATATATATATATATATATATATATATATATATATATATATATATATATATATATATATATTTCAAACAGGTCAAAATTTTAAAATGTTGCAGCTTATTTCATGTGGTACATATAGTTGGATTTTTGTTTTTACTCTAAGTTTCAGTATTTAGCAGATCCCAAACAAAATTTATTCGTTAGATTGGACAAGCACATTTTGGACATATAATTGCACCAGGAAAAAAAATTGTGTACAAATTGTAGAAAAGATCCTTTGGGAGCAATTGGCTTAAAGGACAATATTTACTAGTCAAAATCAAAATAAAATGGAAAGATAATTTCTCATTTAATGTTTTTGGAACTGAAAATAATTTTTGAAATTATACCAGTAGTATAATGTCGATTGTAGTCTTGGTGAGGTTTATTTTTTATTTGTTCAATTTGTCTAATTTTATTTTGCAAGAACTATGCTGCTTGTATTAAATATTTTTTGGGATTAGTGAGATAGATTCATTGGATTTGTCCTTCTATGCACCTACCTATTCAACCATCTGTTCATCACTAATGTATCAATCTCTCAAAGACCATTAATTTCCATGACTGGCAATGGCTCATAATTGAAATTATTGTAAACAAAAACATTTGTGACTAGTGAAAAAGCTCACTTTAACACAGAATTCAAAAACTGATTTTTTTTAACCACCCATGTGACATTTATTTCATTTTGGCTTAAAAAAGGCAATGTCAATGAAGCATTTTGATCCTCGGCGTCGCTTTCTGTCCTCTAAATAGGCTTGCAGTCCTTATTCTCATGTATGACAGCAGAAGATGCCTTCATAGAATTTCAGCTTGAATCGTCACCTTTGCAATGAAAAAGCTAAGATGAATCTGCAACTCCTTGCATAAATATATAATAACAGTTACTTGAGATTTTATGGCTGGGTCTTGCGTCATATATGTGGCTTCAGTTATGTTATGTTCAATTTCCTATTTGTTCCTGATAGAAGTGGAGTGGAAAAGTTGTTTTTCCGATATGTTATTCTTGCACAATATTGAAAAGACAATCATCTTCTTAGTGGTTAGGATAATCTTTGGGACATCATCTTCAACTCTTTTTGGACTTCTGTTTGATCCTGATGCCAGTGCACGTTGATTGTGCCTTATTCATGTCTGTGGCTGTAGCACATATTAACGCATCCTCATGGATAGCCAGGGACCACATGTTAAAAGTTCTAGGCTTTTAGCTAAAACCCACTGTACAACCGTTAATCATATCATCTCTTTATTAACTTTGCTACAGTGCAATCGCATTCCAGACATGACAAAATCCTTTCTTGGACCTCTATACATGGTGGTTTCCATCAAAACATTGCATATAGGCAGCAGGTACTTATGGCTACCTTCACATGTATCAAGAACTATTTGGCCTATACCAAAGAAATATTGGTTGATTTGAGAGCAGACAGTTGCATTCTCCAGAGAAAAGAACAATCAACATCATATAAAGCTAATTTTGCCAGAACATAAACATTTTGTACCTTTTCTCATTACAGCTATATAACAGTGCACATGGTTAACAAATGGATAGCTTTGCAGGCAACTTTCCACTTCTGATTGGTATTCATATACATTCATCACTATTAAATATATCCCACATATATATCACAAATATATCCTACATATATCATCAGTGACATTTTTATTTTGGTTTCTGCTTCACTGAACCCTACGAGTTAACCCTCTGAATCAATTAACCAAATGGCCTCCATCTAAGTCTATGCCTAACTTTCCATTGTCCTTTTGAATAATTTTCCACTCATTGTGCAAGTTATTTTGTTGGCCAAGGCACAAGGCATCAGGGCACTGTTTGCATATAGGTTTTTTGCATGTGATAGAAATACCACTGCTAAGTTGAAACCCGTTCAAATTTCCGAATTGTGCAAATCATTTAAGACATCTCAGTTGCATTTCTTTGGCCTTACAACAAATAGCTTCACCAAACATTACAATTTTCTGTACTTTACCTATGCAAGTCAAGCAACAATAACCTTCCTCAGGCCTGTACACCAACTGTCAAGGTAATTCTTCATACAGATATATAATCATTATCCATAAGGGCATAAGTCAGATATTGAATTTTTTAATAGTCATTAGCAGTAATCTAAATGTTGTTTTCATACTGTAGGGTGTCTTGGTTTACGTATTACAAAAAATTGTCTTCATTAAGCCTTCAATATAGTACAATCATGGTTATTTTGCTCAAGAACCTGCTTGCAGTATATCTAGTGTAATATCGGGAATCTCTTGATGTATGAATTGCTAACATGTTATACGGATTGTTTAGGTTTATAGAAGCTGCCTTTTCTGTATCGATTTCAGCATTCACCATCACTGTAGCATACGGACCTGCATGTATTGTTAGATCAGAAAGAAAAATCGCAGCTGCATGTTGCAGTCTATTTCTGAATTATACTGGTATCAAAATGGCATGCACTTTTAGTATATTTGATCCACTTTTTATTTTTTGTTCAAATGAAAGAGTGACTGTAATGCCTGACATACTGTAATAGGACTGCTGAACTTGACTTCTGACTTAGAGGGGTCACGGGATGCATCAAAGCACACTTTGTGAACAGGAGCTATGGAGCCTTTCACCTCTATCATTGCCTTGTATTCCAACACCAAGAAGTGAATATAAGCTGAAAAGTAGTCGGGATTCAAAAGCTGCTACTTTTTTCATTGGCAGACTTTCTATCTTATTTTTGTAGCCTTTCAAATGTTTCATAATACTGGCTTTTATTTGAAAATTTTGCTTGATGGCAACTGAGAGATGTTCTTTTTTTAGTGAAGTGCATGCTAGATAATACATACTACTTATTGATGACAGGAATAAATTTTTTTCGTGAATATTCAGTCATGAGATCTTTCCAACATTCTGCAGTTGCTAACTATGATACATGTAATGTGTGGGTTTACATCTGATGATGCGTGGCATCTCCTTAGTTTTCCTGGCATGTCTCAGTGTACCAAGACATTGTTAGTTATTATTTCTTTCACTGGACAAATTTTTGCCCAGTTTCTATTGATGCAGTTTTGGCTTACAAACGTTGTCTTATCAGCATTAATTTTTCAAAATGTTTTGTTCAACATTTGTTTTGTTGGTATAGCAGTATATGTGCCATGCTATTCTGAATGTTATAACTCAGCCTTTTTGATGCTTTAATACCCAACTACCTGCCATACATAACGTTTTGTCCATTTATCTTAAAAATAGGAAGCATGTGCCATTCTTTTGATAGTCTGGCATTCTTCATGAGTGATACTATACATTTTTGCATCTGTTATGTTTTCGTCTTTGCCTTGTTGTTAATTTGCAAAGAGAGCACCATTTACAGCAATTAACACAGTCTCTCAAGCTTTAGTGACCGACCTCTATCAACATTACTCTTTCCATCAATCTTTATGTTGCTTTACCAATCTCAATTGTACCTAAATCACTATATAATTCAACATACCTATGGAACTAACCACCTAACCAAATAACAAACTACCTAGTGGTTATGACTTGGTTTTATTTGTGCATCGACTTCATTATATATTTGGCATTCAGCACTCAGCAATTATATACCATAAAAATTATCTGAATAAATTATAAAGAGAGTAATGTTTGTGTGATCTGGACATTATTCGAAAAATAACGTCATTTATCTAAACTTGATCATTTGGCCTTCTAATATTTGATTCTATTTACTATGAATTTATGTATTTGTGTGCATATACATGTTTCAAGGTTTTGAGATATATCACACTCAAAATCGACTTTAATTATTTGTGGTTTATGAAATGGATCTTAATGTTTCACCGAATGATAATTTTCGTTGGGTCTTTAATATCATGCTTTAAAGCAACCTCAAGATCTACTAAAACTGGAGCCCCCACCAAAAATGTGAATTTACTGTCCATGTTCACAACATGATTTTTAAAAGCTATATAACATTGATGCAGTTTTGTATTGTGTGCTTAAGCTTATAGCTATGAAACAGGTAGTATTGTTTGAATTAGTCTGTTATGTGAGTTATGCTGTAATAAATGTTGTGAGATAGACATATATTATAATCCTAAATTTTTATAAGAATCAGCCACATCGAAAACAGTGTGACGACAGCTCCACCACTGTTTCCAATTGTTTTGTCCATGAAATAATCTCTGGTGTCAATGCAGACATACACATATGCTATTTTTCTCATTATACCCTTAGAAATCAAATGCCAATGGGTGTGATATATCAATCAGTGGTGCAATGTTTAAAATATTTACTGACCCAAGTTCCATGTAAATGTTTGAACATGAAATATTCACAACAGCAACAGTCATCATTCAGTATGTGTTTTACAAAGTTTCTTCCTTTGGTTATTAAACTGCATACATTTAATGACGTTGTAACATGCCATGATTGAAAGCATATTTCTTTCATCTTTGGAAGGTACGGGTTGTACAAAGGTTGCAGAGCTGTATAAAAATTCAACCATGCCTCGATGTCCGACGGAGTCGGGCAAATACTTTGTGCCTGTGTTAATGGGAGCATACATGTTGATGTGTTATATCTTGCTGCTGAATCTTTTGATCGCTATGTTCAGGTACGTATAAGTCAATGTATAAAGAATATACAAAGCAAGGTTGATTTAATTCAAAACACTTCATTTCAAAAGCATAAGTTGAGATAATTGCAGGATATAATTCTGCTGGTCAACTATTGAACAATATTGGAAATAATGCACCAATATACATCAGAATCAAAAGAGGGCAAATTCAAATGACAGGTGGGAAACTAAAGCAACAGCTGATGAAACAGATTTTATATATCATGTGGCGTTTTCCAATCATATTCATCTCGCAAGCATGACTTGAAGGTGGCATAACAAAGTATAGAGAGGTCGTGCTCTCATCGTTCATAGGGTGGCAATAAAACTATTTGCTCATGAATCAAGCACCAGCTCTTTATCAGCTCAGATCCCACATCTCATATCAGTTAATGTACCAGCAGATCAGCACTCAATTCTGAATATCATAGACACATAGCTGATATCAAGTAATGCACCTGCAGATCAAAGTTCAAAATGTGACATCACATAATGAACCAAACCAACAACAAACAGTCGTGAACCTCATAAATCCTGATCCATGATCATTGAATGTAACAGCAAATCAGCACTCAGTCCTAAACACGAAAGACTGAGCAGAACAGATATTACTTTATGTAGCTAGGGATTAGAGACCCAGATCAGAGCACCACAAACTGAGGTTTGATGTCCTGTAATGTGGCAGTAGATAATTACTCAGATTAAAACACCGCAGAACAAGACCCAACACCACATAAACATAAGGCTGAAGTCTTTACAGAAAATAATGGTTCCTTCATCCAGGGATTTGTGAAGGATCAGGAGCATTATTGAAGTAAAGCCGGAGGCAAAGCATGTATACATATCATGCTATACTGTCATTGTAGGAAACAGGCACTCTTCAAACAGAAGGTAAATCTTTTACCAATCACATGATTGAGGATGGAATTCCTTGGTTTTGGAGCAATCTCCCGATAAAGTCACTATGACCAAAGGGGTTGACTTCCCAAGAGGATGAAGTGGACAATGGTATGGAAGTGTGAGAAAGGTTTTGTATCTTGAAAGTCTAATCTGAAGAGAAATCAAACATGGCAAGTGTAGAGAAAACCAGGAGAGTAATGTCCAATGTGGTACAATTAACAGTGCTTTACTAACATTAGTAGAAACTATTTTATTCTATATTTCCCAATGAATGATAAAGGGGAGATATATGGGATTAACCAGTGCCATGAGAAAGAAAATCATCAATTTTGAAAGCACATTGTTCTAGAAATCATTTTACGAACTTCCCTAATTGATGGTTTAATCTGGCTGCATTCTTATCTGTAACATCTTCATACCAAGATTTCATGTCCAGGATACTATATTTAGATTGTTGTATTTTAGTACCAAAATTGTTGTACCCACCAAGTATCTTTATTTTATCACGTTCCAAATTTCTGATGTACATCGTAGCTTCCAGGATTACATAAAATGCATTTATGGGCATACCAATGCCAACTCTGATACTATAACATATTTCATGTCCAAACGATCCTTGGTGTGAGAATACCCCTTTTTACCACTTTCTCTAAGTAAGGAAAACCTAAAATAGTCCTGAGTATACCACTAAAACGAGAAAGATAATTCTTTGAGATGGATTAAGCACCGTTATTCCGCATGTATTGTGAAACCTAAAGATTGTTTGTGTTTCAATCATAATCCAAGCATTTTGCGAACAAATATCAATGTTATCATCCAGATTCAATTAGCCATCCATAAAGTGTACTGTCTGACCAAGGCATACATCAGTTTAAGGATCTTAGTATAACACCCTTTGTCCAGAGGAAAGCCAAAGGGTAAACAAATTAAAACATTACCCCATTCAAAATAAAGTTCAGAAACTTCTGATAATATATTAAGATACAGATATAAATATCCTTCAGATCAGTAGAAGTAAAGAAATCATTTTTCTGGATCATCTCTAGACCAACTTTAAATGTTTCCTGCTTCAAATATTCATAACGAACAACATTTACTGAGCTGTTTCAGGTTGTAATTTCCCATTAGGTTTGGGCACAATACAAATGTTGTAAACAAAGTTCTTATTCGTCCATATGGATGGAACTGGAGCTCCTTTTAGTTAGAATTTCCATGGTTTCATTACCAATATTGGTTTTCCATTCATCACAAAAAGGAATTTATTTTGGAAATGGTAATTGGAAAGGCATGGATTTAAACTCTGTTATGTACCCTGAGACAGCCTATAAAATCCTTAGATCACTTGTGAAACTGTTCTATATAATACCACATTACTTTATATTCCCCACAGAATTTACCTCCATGTGTTTTAATTTGTGGTCTCGTTCTGGTCATGGTATGTTCTCATTCCCTTATTGGAATTCTGGTATTGGCACCTGTATTTACTTTTGGCAGTATAGGGTTGAGACTTATAGCTTGCTCTCTGTTTGAGACTATAACCTCTCATGAGCCCACTGCCCCTAACATCACAGCCTCTACCAAAACCAAATCTGATTGTAATTTTCTTTGTAGGTACAAAGCGATGCGTTGCATCTTTTAACTTCCAAAGCAACATCATCCCCATAAGGTATTGATGATATGGTGGTATCTGTATTGCAAAGATCAGCATATTTTTGTTTGCAGTGTGGATGTGTCATGTATTCCCTCAAAGAGATTAATGGTACCTGCTCAATGAGATTAACAACATCTGAAATGAAACGTTTTGCTTCAGCATTTGTGACAATTGTTACATTAGTAAGTCTGCTAATTGGACAATAAGCATGATACCTGCAGTGACAAGGTGCTGTATATTGTATCATTTCAAATTTCTTGATTGACAAGTGAGGGGCCCAACTTGTCACATTTTCTCGGATCATGTACATTTGTATAATGTCAATGGTGCATACAAAGAAGTGCATTTAGCATTGATCAACTCAGACACAGATTTAAAAATAGACTGTCCTTTTTGGGCACCTTTCAATTGGGCGACAACAACATACTGTCAATAGTGTTTGTACATTGGACTATTGTAATGGGCTTGTAAACCACCAAACAATACCCAGATTACTTTGCTACTCAAAGAAATTTTCTTACGTGGCCTGCTTTAAGCCATGCCACCAAGGTGCCCTTCATTTTCAAACTGTACAAGTAATTCTGACAGTTTCACCAAAACAGCTATCAATTTCTTGTTTGTTAGCTATATAAGGAGGCCTTTAAAGTAAGTCCAATTTTTTTTTGAAGGCCTTGATGTCTGTTATAGTGTTAAAATATATGAGACTTGATGTCTGTTACAGAGTGTTAAAATATATAAGACTTGATTACTCTGACTATTTAACTCTTTCTTTTCTCACCATAACAAGATGTCGTTTTACCCACATTCAAACCTTTGTCACAATGGAGTACAATTTGGTTTCTTTGTTTTCTTTGGCTTCATAACACATCTCACCTTGGAGGAAGTTGACTGTACCTCGCAAAAAGCAGCTGTATCTTTTGGACCAAACCTGGAGAATTCTGAGTTGGTCTGAGGGAGTTTTTCCTCCTTCTGTGAAAATAATCAAAGTGAAAATACAGCAAATAACAACTGTAGCATGGACTATGTCTTAAGTTGACTACAGTATAAAACCACAATACAAAAACGTGACTATACCAATTCAGTATCTTACCACTTCTTTGCAATGCCAGAACAGTTATGAAACATAGGGTTCAGATGTCCATTTTAAATCTGATACATCATGTGACTAGCATAAAGTTACATTCTCTTTGAAGTGCACATGTTTCTACCAATGACGGAATAACAAGTTACGTTTAAATTGTGAGACCAAATGCATTACGGGCAATGACATGACAGAACACCAGCACCAAATCTTGAATACCACACACCCAGGTCAGAACTCATATGCTGTGTAAGTAGATCACATATTGTAAATAATGGTTTGCACCAACAGATCAGCAGCCAGTCTGAAATAACACCAAAAAAAAATCTGACATGAAATAATGTGCTAATAGATAACACACCTAGATCTCATTAAATAATGTGCCAGCACATTAGGGCAAAATTCTGGAACACACTAATGCAGGTCTGCTGTCACATGTGCAAGAAGGTCAGCACAAATTCAAAAGCAACACAAATCATACCTGTAAGATACAAGGTGTCACATGAGAAAAAGGTGAATTTTTACTCACAAATCCAATATGTGCTCGTCTTAACAAATACACGATTTCCTGGGTTCTTCCTCCACCATTAATACTGGCTGCCATGCATAGCCTATAGTGTGCTGAAAAATGGCGTTAAACCCCACAACACCAACACCAACACCAGTTCACTAGTTATCTGTTGCTTGGAAGAGTATTCAATACTTCAAGAAAACATCTCTTATTGTACGCATGTACTGGGGAGATAAGTTATCTCTAACTGAATTTTGCTAATTATTTGTGAGCCTTTACACTATATAGATGTACATAATCTTGTTTCTGTCTATTCCAGTTACACATTCAAGATGGTGCAAGTTAACACTGATATACACTGGTGTTTCCAGCGATACAGCCTGATTAATGAATATTACACTCGACCATTTTTAGCTCCTCCCTTGATCCTTATTGCGCATGTGATTGGACTTATTATATATATTCTGAAAAAGTGTGATAATGCATCTTGCTGTCAAACAACAAATGCATTTGGTAAGCTTCTCTGCATTTTATTCTTTAAAAATAGATATACACAAGTACAGTGATCCAACGTTAAAATACTGCCTGTGGAGCCATTTGTCTTGTACCATCTTAAAGTGAGACCACACTATAATAGAGCACATTATATATATATATATATATATATATATATATATATATATATATATATATATATATATATATATATATATATATATATATATATATATACACCACATATATTAAAAATAACATGGCCTTTAAAGTGTTCATATAAAGCAATTTGATATACCAATGCAAATGGTATACCAAATTATGATCTGTCCATGGTGCAATAATACGCATGTATAAACATTCTTGCAACTATGTGCTATTCATTATAGATCAATGATGAATTTCCATTCATTAATCATTAGTGATATATGAAAAAAAAGGATTAATAATCCCTGTTTTCTAAATGAATTTAATATGGTACAGAATTTCATCGCAATCCTTTCTGCTTTCCGTTCCCCCTCCCTTCTCATGCAAATAGACAAAAAGTGCAGAAATTTGTAGTGGGAGAGAACAAGAATTTGGGCTGGATGAAAACCTTGAAACTGATTAACTTACACCAAGTAACCTATTAGAATAAGATTCATAGTAATGGCATGTATACTGTTTTGTTGGGATTTATCTACAGTGTTTATGTAATCAATGATACAAAGTTTTAATAGCCAGTCGACAATATACGGTACAAATCCATTTATTTAAATGAAACAATTATTTGTCAATCTCTGTAAACATTCGGCAGTTTCCACGTGCCAAAACGAATATCATGTACATTTATCCCTTTTATTCAATCTCGCTATTCATATGTTTAATTTTCCCATGTTATTGTCTAAGTGATATATCTTGCGATCGTGCTTTTGTACAGCAAATACAGTGCACTTTCTTGCATTTTGATGTAACCAAAATATTGATGATTGGACGAAAGGGTTTTTTCTTTTCCAAAAGACTCTGTTTACGAGAAAAAGTGAATTGAAGCTGTGAGATCTAATAGGGTGAGAGATGGGAAAGTGCTACCATTTTATGCCAACAGCAACATCCCGCTTGTGGACAGTTGCTTTTTATACGCTCCATTGGTGTACAAATGAACTGAATTTGCTAAAGACAGCTGTGCCTAGAATTTTACCAGAGGCTGTAAAATATAAGACAAAATCCCATCTGTCATCCTAGAAATTTGGACCTCATAAAACCTGTACAATGCTCTGTCGTGCACATAAGAAGAGGAATATAAAGTAGGTAATTAAAATATAACAAATAAAGACTATAGTACAATAATGTTACTGCAGATGTCAAATATTAATGTTTTAAATAATCATAATACTTTTCAAACATGCAGAGTGTAGACTTTGATCAAATTACCATTTAGCATAAATATAGCCAATATGAACTCAGAAGGGTTTAAAAAAAAAAAAGAAACGGGATTCATTACTTTGGGATGTTTATCATTTGTAGGTGTAAAAGTCTGTAGAAGCAGTCATATAAATATATATATATATATATATATATATATATATATATATATATATATATATATATATATATTGAGACATAATACAATAATTATTTTTTTCCTGTCCCAGAACTTATGGTAAAACTTTTTTCATCAAGGTTATATGTCCAAGACTTAAGAAACGAAATAATTAATTGTGTGTTGAATTTGTGTCCCTACCCCGCCTTCATTGCACAGTGCAGTAAAATAGATAAACAAAACGCTTATTAGCAAATTAAATGAAAGAAACTAACCTTGCATTGTTATCATTTATTCCTTCTTTATTTTCATCATATGTGATTTGTTACAGAAAAAAATATATCCAGGAATGCCTTATATGTAGCGGAAACATAAATACCTGTTTGTATCAATTATGATTATAGATGGCAAACAAATAGAAGCCTGGGTGATGAATAAACACAACTGACAGTGAGCAATAAACTCATTACTTAAACTTTGACAGAATATTAAATACAAAGATTATTTTATTACAGAGCAAACCAACCCCAGAAGCCGACTTTGGACTATTTTAGTTGTGCCAATTTTTTTTAATGAAGTCGGCCGACATAGGGAATCCAAGTTTGGTTTCTTTTGGATTCTTTTAAGTGTGGTAATTTGTTTTTACAAAGTCAGCCAAGATAGGGAAGCCAGCATTAATTCCTATTTACCGGTATTAGCAGGAATTTTGAAAGTAAATTAAAACAATGGATCAGTTTTGAAAGCTACACAATCTAGCGCGTTATGCATGCACATCGAAATAAGGCTGAACTGTAATTCATTTTCAGTAGTTTCATCTAAATGTTCCCGAGCCATAGTTTATAGTGTTTTGTTTATCGATAACAAGAATCATGTAATTCGTCTTGTGGGGATAAATGTACATGATTTCTGGTCAGCATCCTCTAAAGGTGGGAAATATTAGCTAATTAGAAGTAACAGTGCTGTATACTTCTGTTATGAGTAATTACCTTATAATTTCTTCTTTACACTTGAGAATGTTTTATCTTTTTATGCGAGTATAACTACTTTTAATCATGCAAATCAGGTGTCAAAATAAAAATGTTAGAGTATGGCCTGTGACCTTTAAATATCTTAATTACGTTTTGCTTGTTCATCATTTTGGTTAGTTTCTATGCCATTTCCATGCGCCACTACGTGAATGGCTGAGCGTTCAGTGTTTGTAGTGCTCTACTTTGTTCATTACAACCATCTTTCATACTTGAATCATAAGTCTGTCTTATACTTATTTAATCAATGTGAATAAAAAAGAAACTCAAAAAAGAAAACAATCAGCCTATCAATATGCAAAGATGATCATGAATAGCCACAAGTGGCACAGAACTACATTTTTTTGCAGAAACACTTGGCAGGGATGTAAGTTCATTCACCCGGTCAATATACATTTTCCTGTAGTCAAACTTAATTCTGCTCAAAGGGCAAACATGTGTATTTGTATGTGATATAAATAAAATATATGTATAGTATGTATGCTGTATCAATGATATACACCGCTCCCTCGATAACTCGCGCCCGGATAACTCGCAATCTCGCTTATAACACGGTGTCCATCTTGGCTTCCGATTTTTTCCAGAGAAAATGTATTTAAAATATCTTTAAAATATGCTGAACATGAAAAAATTACGATAAGAATTGATAAATTAAACCTTGATACATTGCTCGTTTTATCATCGAAAATGGTGATTAATGCCTGTAAAAATATAATCCATATTTTGAAATTTGCAAGTTCTAAAGAAGAATTAATTTCACAGATCTCGAAAACGCTTAATTACTTGTATTTGGACGCCAATTTTTGATCTGGGACACAGAAAATCATGTAATAGGTGCACGGGAAAATTCAAAGATTTGCTGGTCCTGTTTCAGCCACCTGCTTTGTGGGAAAATGTGTTGACAGTTAACTATGCTGATATTTACAATGACAGAATTCAGTGACTGAAAGACTCTTTGATGTACTGTTGCCATTTTATAAGAGTACATTAAAAAAAAAACAAAAAAAAAACATGATGCAACAGCTAGGCGGCTAGTTCAAAGGCTTTGACTGGCGGCCAAGTGAGAAAATGTTCTGATATTTGGTGATTGAATTCAGAGGCAGAAAGACCCAGTTTTAAAATCCTAGCGAGACCTCTGTTTAAAGATATATATTATGTAAGTTTTTATGATAAATAGTTGTCAGTATACTGTAAATAAGCAGTCTGGTGAAATAGCAATCAATGAAAACTTCTGGTAAATGCTAACAGGTGGCAACAGAGAATGAAATAAACACCAATTAAACGTCTTCCTGTGTGAAAGTCACGTTCTAATCCTTTAATTCTGTTTCAGTGTAAACATTATAATCACAACATATTCTGTTCATTGAAAACATGAAAAGAGTCAATCGACCATCACATCAAAACCCGTGAGTACTTCTGTGAGAACCTAATTACATGTACATGCCAGCTTTGTTTTGATCAACAACTTGGGGAAGTGTTTGTTGCATTAAAAAAAAAATCGATTACAAGAGACCTGGGGTGCTGGATTAAGGGTCTTGGAGCTGCCTTTGACGTAAAGCAAAACAGCAACAGAGACAACGATGATGATAGTGACTTCGAATGTTTCAATGAAACTGATGTCATTAATGCCAAGGCTGTTTGGGAGAAATTCATACAGACTCATGGTCCTGAAATGGGCGTTTCTCTTGATGATATGGAGGAATGGATTTGTGCTGAGAATGATTGCCCCACAGCCGAATACATGTCACATGAAACTATAATTAATTCTATAACGAACAAATTTGCAGCAGAAGACGATTCTAACTGGAGTAACACAAGTGTTGAAAGTGATGCAGACACAGATGTTGCACCCCCCCACCCCTCTGTACAGGAAGCAATCAAATATTTTGATACTGCCATAAGGTGGCTGGAGACCCAAAATGTTGACTATGTAAAGCTCATACAGTTGAGAAATTTGAGGGATTTTGCTCGGCGGCAGAGAAACCAAGGAGTAACACACACAAAAAATTAACTGATTTTTTCAAAAAGTGAATTGATATTTGTCAGGCATGGCACAAACGGCAATTATTAACTTGTTCTAATTTACGTTGTTTTAAATTTGTAGACCAATTAAATATGTTAGTACTGATTAACCCTTCTTTTTTTGTTTTCCATTTTACTTCTATCACATTCAAATCTATCTATCTATCTATCGTTCGATCGACACTGTTTCTCAAAAAGAGTCGATCTTTTGTCTATAAAAAACGTCTAATTTGGATCAAACAATAAAACTAGAATGTATCCAATTCAACATAAAAATTAGTGACGTAGTACACAATGTTTGAAGTGGTACACATGTTAAGCGAACGGAAACCACGTGGAATAATGTTTTCGATGATCGCCTCAATATACTGTAATTTATCCTGAAATTAATGTTGTCCTATGAGGAAATAATAAAGTACACCGTTATGAAGAGATATTTATTCACAGTTAATCTCAGAATGATTATAAAGTGAGTATTCAACAGTATAATCTGCCTACCCCCCCCTTATTTTTCCGTTATGTCGTCAATCACTTTATTGGTTTTGGCCTTATTTTATAGGTCCCTTGATAATTAGCACCTCACTTATAGTGCGGTTGATGTTTCTGGACCCTGATGTGCGTGAGTTATCGAGGGAGTGGTGTACCACTCGTATAAAGGTTTTCATTAAAAGAAAAAGCGGCTTTATACATCTCATGGTATATCATTGATACAGCGTACATACTATATATATATGTGTGTGTGCTATTATGTAATATAATCCAAGTCCATGCCTTCCTGTTAACTTGAAATGTGCTATATTGATGGATTAAATAGCGAGGTAGTACTGTACCATTGAAATAATTGATTTCTGCAAAGCAACGTAAATTTCTTGTCTGTGACAAAAAATGAATCTACATTATTATAACGTACACACAAAGACACACACACATATATGTGTGTGTGCATGTGTGTGTGTGTGTGTATATATATGTGTGTGTGTGTGTGTGACGTGTGTATATATATGTGTGTGTGTGTATGTGTGTGTGTGTGTGTGTATATATATATATATATATATATATATATATATATATATATATATATATATATATATATATATATATCTGTTATAAAAATGAAAAAAATTCCTTATTCACTTGAAAATGATACTTATACAAATTTCAACCTTGTTGTTACCGCAGCTGAAGTATGTTGAATAAATGTTTTATAATGATTGTAATATTCTCCCCTTAAGGCTAATATAAATCTAAAATCTCTGCACACATCGTCTCTCTCTCTTTCTCTCTGGTGGATAAGACCTCACACAAACCGAACAGAGAAATGGATCGTCTGTCACACTAAACAGTGAGGATAACAGATATAATATGTTCGCTTTTAATTCTTCTGTTTATACATCTATTGTACTCTCCTTGTGCAAACCAGATGTCATCTTGGTATGTATTAACTAACAAAGACTTTGAAAAGTCTCAGTAGCTGTTAGCCATCAACAAGTTGTACTTTTGTATTGCCATACATACACATTCTTACACCATGTTGTATATATTTGGAAAGTGATGATTTCAAGAATTTCCTATCTAGGCATTGCTTGGCAAGTATGAGGAAGTAAATAATCACAAAAAGTTCTATATAAGAATCTACTGGAGTCTGGTAGTGAAAATCCATGTAACATTATTAAACTATTCAATGAACCTTGCAACAATTTTAAAACAAAAGGTACTTCTGCAGTGTATACAGTGGAAATAGGCCAGTAGCCTGCACTAATTCATAATAGACCAACTTTATGCATAATCAAGAGTCCATGAATACAATATATTTAGGCAGCCATCATAGTTGCCAATGTGTTATGTTTTGGTTATATGATAATCAACGGAATGAATCACACAATAGATTGTCAAGTTCTGAACTTAATTTTTCTGTTCTGAAGCCAAGAATCAAACAAGGCATGCATAGTTTAGCTAATTCATTAATTATCATTCAATTTAACCTCAATGTCTGCTCCAATGTCATACAGTTTATAGATAGCATGCCATTCTCTGATGAAAAATGTTAATCTAGCATAATGCTTCATCCAGTTGAGAAAGAAGGAAACAAGAAAAGAGAGAAATAAACTCTACCTTGCTGTTGTGTGTGTTTGTGCCTGTGCACATCATCATCATCATCATCATCATCTTATTACTATTATCAGTTGTAGATAACGTTTCCGATGAGCATGAACTGCGTCAGTGGGAGGATGTTATTGCTGACACATTTCATCACAAGATGGAGCTAGCAGATCTGGAAACCACTGACTACAGAGTAAAAACAACATCTTTCCGGTATGTGTCGATCTTTTGTTCGTTATCGAACTTGGCTGTAAGGCCAAGTGAGCTTATTGTATGACGTTGTGTCCATCATCCAACTGTCTGCTATTGCTTCTTACCGCTATGAAGGTCATATTTCTTATCTGAGTTTGATCAACATCGGAATATGGGCTAATGTCATCAAGATCTCATGGGAGCTTGATAATGACCATATTCCACAAAGATCACTGCTGTTGCATGTACGATTATATAAGAGGAAATCAATATGAGATTCTTTCATATTAATGAGGTGATCATGCATATGATTCGATGAGCTTATTGCCACTTGGGGAGCTATCAAGATCTGAGTTAGATAATTAGACAAATCCATGGGTGTTAATGAGGTGATCATGCATTTGATTGGCTGAATGCTCTGGGCAGAATAGTCTGATTTGACTTTGACCAGATTTGGGATATGGACTTGCATCATCAAGCTCTCAGAAGACATTGATTACTAGTGCAATTCTCATGTATTAATGAATTGCTTGATTGTATGATTGACTTGGGTTATCCTCCATTGAGTTTACCATGTTTCCCTTTGCTACACTGTCACATGGCATCTGCATAATGTTCAGTGTTTCAAGTGAAAGTAACATTCAAATACTGGAACATTGTCATCTCTTATGGTCCAACAATAAATATTATGTCTAGCTCATGGTTTAATCATAGTTTTAAATCAGAGTTATTCTGTACCAGTTTAAATCTAGCTTGCAAGCAAGCACACATACTTACAAAATGTAATGGGAATTCATACATTTTTTACCCATCTCTGTGTCCCTTCAACTTCACTCGTACAAAGATTGAAGCATCCTAATTTGGCCTTTTCCAGACAAAAATGGATGAAAATCTGTCTTGCTAAACATTTTTATCTTCATCTCAAAGAAGTTCATTTTGAAACCAGTCATTTGCACCAAGTGAATAGTTTGGCATTAGAACCCTGTGTTAATCATACTGAGCTAGATATCTATCCTCAGCCTCCAGTACATGTTGAATACTTAAACCAGGCCAACATAAATGTTTCGAGATTCTATTTTAAATAACACACAATGCTTTTGTTCACATGTTGGGACTCATGTTTTTGTTTTCAACATTCAACCCAGTGCAATATATGTGAAACTGTAGAGAAGAGCTTAAAAAGCCCTTAATGGTCAATTTGGCTTTGCCAATTGTTTCTTTTCTTTTATTTATTTATGTATTGTTCTTTTCATGAGCTCATGCTTTTTTAAGATAAGTGGCTTGTGATTTTTCTATCCATCAGGATCCACGACAGATTCTGCCATTATGGCCATTATTTTTTTGAAAATATATGCAGACTAAAGTGCAAATGAAAAGATTAAAAAGTCAGGGTCTTGCTGTTTAATGGAAATTGCTGTGGTGTAAGACATACCAGTAACCTATATAAATTACAGTTATTTTATACAATAAAAATAATAATAATAATAATAATAATAATAATGATAATAATAATAATAATACGGAGATTGGTGGACGGTACTGAATGGACACACACATTATACCAGTGTGATTGGAAAGAATATGTTTCAGACACAAGTAAAATAAAGATCAACATAATATATCATACCTGGAATATAATTCAATAATAGTTAGGCTACTACAACATATAAGCATGCATAATGAAAGGTGAGCAATATCAAATTTATTTGGGTGTGTTACAAAATTTTGTCTTGACTTGTCTGGATATGAAGATGTTTTACATACCTTTGACATTCATTAATGTAATAATTTTTTTACCACACTGCAAAATAACACCTAACAAGATCACACCATAATTTCAATGCTGAATCCTTTCATTTTCCTGCTAATTAAAATTTACAATGACTTTGTTAGAATTGAAAGCTTTGACACATATATCAGTATATAATATGTCATCATCTGCTAGTTGCTCTTAATGTGTAACATCATTCACTGAATATTATATTGGTTTATTTTCGTGGACTACTTGATATGTATTCTTTCTAAGGTATACTGCAACTTGCAACTGCTCAACTGAATACCTCTTATTTGTGTCAAAGAAAGGGCTCATATATAACAAGTGCTGTTTAATATAAATGCAAAACATAAACATGAAGCAATTTAAAGATGATATTGCTGCTACTGAAGGTGATGAACATCATCTTTGTCATCAAAATCATCTTCATTGTCATCTTCATCTGCCATTTGCCCCTGTGCAGATAGACTATAATTGTTGATGCTCATCAGGTCTATCCATCTGCTAAGTTTCCTTGTAAATTGAACTCCATATACACCAATACCTGTGATCATAACTGGCATGTCATTTGATGATCATGACTAGATGGTGACACAATAGATCCAAATATGGGGGAACAGGGATAAGCGGTGACATTATCAATGGTCACTTTTTACGTTTGCAACTCGGTGAAAGCTTGACATTGCAATCACTTTGGCATCCATGTGCATACGTTTATCAGTTTGTCTAATTACACCCTAGATTAACCTAAGTGTTAAAGACATTTGTATGGTCAGTGTATGAAATGCAGTTGGCCACAATCGTGTTATGCGACACGTGGATATATATATTGGTGTGTAAGATACCACTTCAAGCTCGTGTGCACACTCATAGTGCTGGCCATGATAGCTTTTATTAGCTAGCAATGGAATCTTGCTATTAGTGTAAATTCTACTGATACATGTTAAGGAAGGTGATATTAAGTTTGATTCTTTATAAGTCGATGACACAGACATGTAGCATCATGTCCCACCCAGTCAAATTATCCTGACACCAGGCCGACTAGTTCTAACACTAACCTCTTAATGCTGAGCACCAAGCGAGGCAGCTACTACTACATGTACCATTTTTATAAGTCTTTTGCATGACTCAGTCACAGTTCGGACCCGTGACCTCCTGCACCCAAGGCAGATGCTCTAACCACTAGGCCACCTGTGCAGTCTATCGTTGCTTGTGATGCTGATCATAATAAGCAAATACTTAAAGAACAATTCAACATATTCTGATACAATTGGACCTGAATATACTTTCATAGACCTAGACTTACCTAGTATTAGTTGCAACATTTATAAACCTTTGTTTTAATATTAGGCTTTGTATGAAACTATCATGGCTATTTATATTATTATCATTATTATTATTATTATTATTATTATTATTATTATTATTATTAAAATCAGATTGGAAACGCTGATGAACAAAATGGACAAGCTGCAAGAACAGCAACAAGCAGTAACTGCAACAACAGATGATACGGAATCTGGACAGAAAACCCTTTCTGAGCCAAGTTCAATACAATTAGAGAAGAGGATAGAAAATATAGAAGAACAGGTGAGTAGAATATAAAACGTTTTGTAGCTGATTAAAATAGGTAACATAGTGTAATGAAGCAAAACGTGACATGTATTATAAATGAATAAAACTGGTCACGTTATGTAATGGAGTAAAGCAGTATGTTTTAAAAGTCATCATAAGTTATAAGCAGTATATCCACTATATAGCAAATCCAGGTCTCCCATACAAAATTTTTTTTTGTTGTTGGTTTGTTTGAAAACATATTTTAGTAGAGATTAAGAAGATCAAAGAAGCTGCAAAAAAACTCAGCTGATTCAAGACTCCCAAATAATTATTACACTGTAATTAAAGAGACTGTGCACTAGTTTAGTTGTTGTTAGCAGTGTGCAGAGCACGACAAAAACAATCACCACAAAGCTTACAAACTTGCTTGCATTGGAGGCACACATGGTACAAATCTGTGACACATTCATGTGTAGTATAACACAGATTACTTGAGATCTGCTAGAGTATTACTACAACGATGTTTTTCACAATACCATAATAATTTGATATTGAGCAACAAGGCATACCATAAGCATAGATGGATTTGAATATACCCACCATGTCTGTCTTCAGCAGACCACTGCAGCACTGGTACTCTTATTAAAATGTATGCGGTGCTTTTGGAAAAGACAGACTATTAAACTACTGAATACAAATGAAAACAGGCTTAGCAATGGTAAGTTACTTCTAATCATGCAGTTAAGGGTTATTATCAACTCCACTGCAGAGTTTGATAGCTGTGATGAACAGTCAGATGATTTGATAGATGTGACTCATTCAGATGGTGCTGGCACTGCTGGGAAATTATTAGATACAGAGGGCAGATAAAGAGGTTATATGCTTACTGATACTAGTGACCAGAGACAAGTCTTCAGAATACCTTGGTTGCAAACTATCGCTATATGACATTGATAAGAATCACCCAGCAAAGTGCAGCTGGGAACATATATGACCATAAGTAATAGAAGTACAGCATTCTACTTGTACTTAGAGTTGGCAGTGGCCATGATGCCAATTTTGCATCACAAGCTACCATAACTTGTGGCCGGCCTGGAGTAGGACCCATTTATTGAACACACGCTCACCTCTTTTGCGTTAACACCACTACATAAAACTCTTAGCACCACTTTCATTGATACTAACCACAGTCCTGTACCTTTTATTTAGAAACCAATGCCCTTAATCCATACAAAATGGTAAATGTGCAGCAACAAAACAATAACGAGGCACTACAGATGTGTTGGAAGGACTGGAACAACAATTGGAACAATAATGCTGCAGTGGGAAATTGCTGCTAGTGGCCTAAGAACCCTAAACATTTATAGGTAGGAAATTGGAGCATGGGTGTTTGAATGTACAATAAGAAAAGTCTCATCCGTAAGGTTCAGGCAGTATATGCATAGTCACAACAGTATGTCCCTTCTGACATATTGTAGCACAGAGGGAATTCCATGACAAGAGTACAAGCAGTTGTCATTTGATTTGTGAGCACCATCTCGTGCAAGACTCATTTAACTGGTTCTTGGATACAGCAAGAATGAGAAGTAGGTCTATTAGCTTGCAGGCCGCCTCGTCATCGTTGTTGACTCTGCTGGAACTGTAGGTGCTACTGGCGCAACTGCTAATGCAAACATTTATCAGTCATGAAGCATTGGGCATTGTTCCTCCTGTCCATCGGCAGCTGCTTCTGCTGCTAAGGGCTTGGGAGAGTGTAAGCAGTGGCAATCTAATAAAATGCTGATACAGTACATTTTACAGTGGTTAGTTAACCTCATCAATGCACAGGAGCAACATTCAAATCAAAATTTTTCCCAATGTAATTTGGCTTTATAATCTAAAACTATAGTGTGCAAGCAATTTTGTGCAAAATGCTACTATAGTAATGCTCAAGGTCAAGGTCAACCAGCCTATCCAAACGTATGTGCATTTAGTTAAGAATAATTTGAGAAACTGCTCTGTATTCTTTCGAAAAGTCTCATATCTAGCTCATTTATCAACTCTCTGTATCCAGCGGTGTCAATCCTGATTTCTTTGAAGATATTTGCGATTGAGTCAGTCAGATTAGCCGCATTGCCCTTCTTCAGGCTGAGACACTTATCTTAAACTGTTTCTGACTTCTTTGGAGGTGGTGACTTGCTCTGAGCTGGCATGTCTGCAAAGCGCTGCCCATTCTGCTTTACTTTCTTATTATTTCAGTTTGAGCTGGCATTCCTATGCCTCAGATCTGGCAACAACATTACCATAAATGTCTATGTCAGTGCTTAGGAAGTGCCATTTTAAGCCGCACCACTGTGCCATTCCATCTCAATTCCAAGGGTGTATCAGGAGGGAGAGTAGGTTCAATTGACCATATGCAAGCCCACACTCACATTCATAGCTCAAACGTGGGTTAGACTCTACTCGACTGTGCTGTAAATACCATGGAGTGCACTAAGCAGAAGTCTACTAATGGATGTTATGGCTATCCTAGAGCAGGATGGAAATGTCTACCCATGGGGAGAAAACCGACATTTTCTGCATGAATGCATATTTTACTACCAGTTGCATGTCAATGTTTGCCAGTTGTTCTGCTTAAGACGAGTCACAGATATCTTAGGCACAAGGCTTTGTCCGGTTCTAAGACAGTCAGATCTGTCCATTGCGGCCTTAAAATTACTTGGTCAGCATATCTTCATAAACTTGATACAGAAATTCATCTCTGTAACTTGGGCATGGCTGCTTTGCGGCAAAGGCCTTGGTAATTATAATACTGGACCATGCAGTACAGAAATAGGCCACGGCTTTTATTGGTTTATACAAAAAAAATCACAAAACATGTTCTCTGATACCTTATTTGAGAGCACGATTGTTACTCACACCACTACTCGAGTAGATACCTAATGTTTTATTCATGTTCCATTTTCATGAATATGTCAACTGAGGTCATTTAATTTTATTATGAGCATTAGAGCTGTATATATACATTTATAATTTGTTCCAAACAAAATTATTGCTGATGGCATTTGCTTATAAACTACACAGCAATTAACCTAGCCTTGAACATTCCTCTAGTAGTCGTCATTCTGAGTCTTGCTTGTGTCTAAGATACATATTCACATTCACAGATCTTCACAGATACATATTCACATTCGCAGATCTTCACAGATACATATTCACATTCGCAGATCTTCACAGATACATATTCACATTCACAGATCTTCACAGATACATATTCACATTTGCAGATCTTCACAGATACATATTCACATTCGCAGATCTTTACACATACATATTCACATTCACAGATCTTCACAGATACATATTCACATTCACAGATCTTCACAGATACATATTCACATTCGCAGATCTTCACAGATACATATTCACATTCGCAGATCTTCACAGATACATATTCACATTCGCAGATCTTCACAGATACATATTCACATTCGCAGATCTTTACACATACATATTCACATTCACAGATCTTCACAGATACATATTCACATTCGCAGATCTTCACAGATACATATTCACATTCACAGATCTTCTTGAAAACGCCTGAAAATTGTTCTCGGCCACTCCATCAACCACCTAATGGTTCGTTTTGAAATGCTCTAAATGATACTCTTTGGGTATTAACCATAATCGTGGACAGATTAATAAACTCTCTAAATTGCACTTAGTTGCTTCAAGAATGTTCTTTGAAAGTTGTTTCAGTGGTGTCTTCTATCTGCTTGGAGATTTGACATTTGGTCCGTCAATTTCTTCCCATCTTGAGCCATTTGAACGTGGCTGTGGATCTATTTGTGTCAGCCGTTCCTTCATGAGGTCCCTACAAGTAATCCTTTTGTCTCAGTGGTAGCCGAATCATTGCCCACTAGAGCAAATGATCAATGTGTCAGACTACATGATGTCCCATCTCAATAAATGTGAGGATCTTTCTTGGCTAATGACAGGCAAACCCCTTTAAGATCAATTTAGGGAAATTATGGGTCATTCTCCTTCCCTTTTTCAAGAGGTGTGTAGGGTTTGGTCTATTGGAAGCAAACTATACACATCAGCTCAAACATGGCTGGAGATCCAGAATCCATTTTTGATGAATCCACTCATCTCAAGCAGGATCAGTGTCCTGGCAGACATGCAATCCAGGCAAGAACAATGTTTCACAGAAATTCACCAACTGATTTTATGTTAAACCTATAGTGGTGTTGATCCCTAGTGGACTTCATTGCGGTGTGGTGTAATGTTCAGCTTGCAACCTTCATCTTGCCAATCCTACATTTAATAGTATTGGCAGTTGATGCTCTTTCACTGAAATTGAACGGACTCAGTTTCACTGCATACTCGTTTCCCCAACCACCTAATCACTCTCCTCTGGTACAAAGAATTATGGAACAGTGACCTCCTTAGAGATTCCCAAGAAACTTATACCTTCTTCTCACCTGCTGTAACAAGCATTCTTGCAGATTTTTTATGTAAACCCAGAAGTTCTGAACCTGCACACATATCAAACACGTCAGGATTGTACAAAACTGATTAGCCCGATGCCGATGACTAGTCACTTTTTATAGACAAGTGCTCCACAGCAAGAGTTTAATACCAGGCAAAATGCAGTTGTCCAAGTTGTAAGGCCCAGTTTTATTTACTTGATTTGTATGCCACATTCGTCCCAGATCATCCTCTTTTATTTCAGCAAATTCTCTTAACACATTGTCTCTAGATCCAAGCAGTTTGTTTATCCTCTATTACAATCAGGTAAGTGGATCACCTAATACGTTAATCATTGCTTGTATCCTTTGACAATATTCAAAGGACCTTTTAAGAGGAGTTACCTGAAAGAATTTGCTTTTTATTGTTTTTATTCAATTAAGTTGAAATTTGGAAATATTTTTCTCAATAAATGGGTGCAACTAATGGTGTAAATCTCATGCAACATGCAGAAATGCCAAGAACATACATAAAGGTAATAAAGTGATATACTTTTTAATACGGGTCCTCTTAACATGCATACTTTATTTGGGTTTAAATTCATTATTGTTCCTTTTAGTGGCCTTATGTTGATGTGGTTGCTGTTATTATGGATCAATCTATCCTCTTCTTTTCAGTTTTACTTCATTCATTTTTCTCTGCACTCTCGTCCCATGACTTATCTTTCAAGGTTTCAGCCAATGACGATTCAGGAAAGTTACTATCAGAGCAAGTAATGTAATTTCTTAATCAGTTTCAATTAATGATAATTCATAAAAGTTGTTATCAGCGTAAGTCATGTAGTTTCTCCTACTTCTTTTCCACCGTTGTAATTTAAAAAATAACTTCATTTCTTAGAGCTACAAACAGTTTCTTTGTTTGTTGTTCTTTGTTTCCTTAGTATATGTCAGCATACTTTTGGTTGTTAAAATTGCGTGCTAAATTGGTATATGGTGGAAAATAAACTAATGGTGTGTGTCACATTAACTTGTGGGTGGAAATAAATGTCCATATTATTAATATCAAACAGTCATGACACTTTGTACTCGTACTAATAATAACAAACAGTCATGACACTTTGTACTCGTACTAGGTTAACTGCAACACTTTGTTGTGGCACATCGGAGATCAGATATCCATTGTACAATAAACTACCATGGCAGTAGATGAGAACGTGCTGACTTTACTATTATTAATGCAAAGTTTGGAATTTATATATTGGTAACTACTAAAAAAGACTTTCCAAACAGCAGACATAGACATGTTAGCTGACAAAATTTAGTTAGTTTTCAGTATTGAAATTTGCAAAAAATGCCAAAGTACAGGTAATCACTTGGTTCATCCAAAGTAGCTCGGGAGTTAAAGATCACTCTTGCAATGATTCAGAATTCAAAATGCATCGAAGTCGAGAAGTTTGTTAAATCATGACATTATGCATAAACAAAGTTTACACAGAGCGTGTTGGTGATGCCCTAGTGCTATGTTTCACCACAAAGTTAAAAGTTATATTTATAGAAGCAAATTAAAATGACCTTGATTATATATGATACCGGTTTTAATTTTTTATAGCTAGATTCCTTTCTGCACAACGCTACAAGATTAAGTCTCATTTGAGAAATTTACATGTTCTGTAACATTATCATCCCATCGCAGATGGATAGGGATTGATGCCAAATATTCATTCGGAAAAGGTACACCTACATCATACATGAAAGATATAACTACAGTACATTGTTGCTCAGAATCTAGTACTTAACAATAAAAAATACAATACAGTCATACCCACATAATTTAAATAAGCTAGACAGCATTATAGACATTCCATTACAAAAAAGCTTGTATGTGGCTTATATTTCACATGTGTTCACACCTATTAAGGGTTTGTATTACACTTACAGGTGACATTGAGGTGGATAAGGTTGAGGTGGTCTAAGGTTGACATTGCCCGGGGTGGGAGTGGGAGACAAGCGCCCCAATCCTCCAAAATGCCCCATATGGCCTGCGTCTCCTACTGCCTCTGTCAACTAAAAATCCAGCTCCTGGCCTTCGCGAGTGGCTTAGATTTGAAGCCCGGCAGACCATGTTTTCTACTAACAGGAGAAGGGGTGAAGGCGGCCCACTGGTGCCTTAAAACCAGTTGCTTCGGGTAGATGGGACTCGTAAACCTTGGATGGTAGCTCATCTAGGAGAAGGAAAACTCCGATTCCAAACCTCTGCTGCCTTGTGGCTATACCCACTCATGGGAAAGGCTAAGGGAGTAAACCCCGACAGAAAATCCGGAGATGGAGTCCCTAAGGCGGTATGACATTGACTTCAACGTCATTCCGGCAACTCCTGCGACGCCGTTGGTGCCAAGCTGTATCGGCATTCGTCGTTCCCTTGGGCACACCAGCTGCGTGGAGAGGGGGGATCTGCTGCATGGGCAACAGCTGATTCTCCATACCACCCTGCCCAGGCTTCATAGCTCCACTGGAGAGGACACTCCAGCGTCGTCGTACGGCGTCGGCACAACACGAGAAGTAGCAGTTTACCGGTTCTAAGTCAAAGCTCGATTGGCGTAGAGCTTGGCGCCAGGGGTTACTTCTGACGGTCTCACTGGACAGCTACCGCCCGCCTCAAGCTGGGCAGCCCCCAGTCAGTAAGGTGCTGCCCGCCATGGCCTGCCTGCTTCACTGGGTGCGTGGAGCTCAGAGAACCATCTCGACAAGTGGGCCACAAAACTCTGCACCAGGAAAGACTAAAAGAAGAAATAAAAAGACTCCAACTCTTCGTTTTGCAACCTGGAACATCAGGACCATGTGCCCTGGATTGACCACTGACCTACAGCAGATCGACGATGCACGGAAGACTGCCGTCATTGACAGAGAACTCTCCCGACTGAACATCGACATTGCCTGCCTCCAGGAGACCCGACTGGCTGACAGCGGCACCATCAGGGAAGCCAATTACACATTCTTTTGGCAGGGGAAGCCCTTGGATGAACCTAGGCAGCATGGTGTAGGCTTTGCCGTCAAGAACACGCTAATCGCCTTCATTGAACCTCCATCATCAGGTACTGAGAGAATCCTTGCCCTCCGGCTGTCAACATCCTTAGGCCCGGTCAACATCTTCAGTGTGTACGCCCCAACCCTCTACTCCACCTACGAGGAGAAAGACAAGTTTTATGAGGCTCTGGATCAGGCAATATCCAGTATCCCCAACAATGAAAGCCTTTACTTACTAGGAGACTTCAATGCTAGAGTGGGAGCTGACCATGAGGCCTGGTCCACCTGTCTCGGTTTTTACGGAAGGGGCAAGATCAACGAGAATGGTCAGCGACTGCTGGAGATGTGCTGCTCCCACAGCCTATGTGTGACAAACACTTTCTTCAAATGCAAGGAGATCCACCAGGTGTCGTGGAGACACCCACGTTCACGCCACTGGCACCAGCTAGACCTCGTCATCACCAGGCGTGCAGAACTGGCCAGTGTCCTCCTTACCCGCAGCTACCACAGTGCCGATTGTGACACGGACCATTCCCTCGTGGCCAGCAAGGTGCGAATATTACCCAAGAAGCTGCACCACGCCAAGAAGAAGGGTCACCCACGTATCAACACCTGCTGTGCAAGCAACCCAGAGAAAACACAGCAGTTCATCAGCAAACTGAAGGAAGCCCTCACCAAAGTGACACCTGATGACCCCATTGATTCCAAGTGGTCCCATATCCGTGACTCTGTGTACAAATCAGCCATCACAGCTTACGGGAAGAGGGAGCGAAAGAATGTCGACTGGTATGAGGCAAACTGGGAGGAGATGGAGCCCGTGACTGAGGCAAAGAGGAAAGCCCTTCTGGCATACAAGGCTGCACCTAGCCCCAGAACACTACAAGCCCTCAGGATTGCAAGGAATAACGCCCAGAAGACCGCCCGCCGCTGTGCCAACACCTACTGGCTGAACCTTTGCAACAGTATACAGACAGCTGCTGACACCGGGGATACAAGAGGAATGTATGAGGGTATCAAAAAAGCGACAGGCCCCCCCAGCTACAAGACCGCCCCCCTCAAGTCCAAGACGGGCGAAGTCATCACAGACCAGGGGAAACAACTGCAGCGATGGGTTGAGCATTATCTTGAGCTATATGCAACCCAAAACAATGTCACTGGAACTGCCCTGGACGCCATTCCAGACCTGCCTGTCATGGAGGAGCTAGACACACAGCCCACCCTGGAAGAGCTCGGAAAAGCCATCGATTGCCTTGCCTGTGGGAAGGCTCCTGGAAGCGACGGCATTCCGCCTGAAGTCCTCAAGAGCGGAAAACCAGCACTGCTCCAGCCCCTACACACACTCCTCTGCCTTTGCTGGGAACAGGGATACATCCCACAGGACATGCGTGATGCCAACATCGTCACTTTGTACAAAAACAAAGGAGACCGTAGCGACTGCAACAACTATCGGGGCATCTCCCTCCTCAGCATCGTCGGAAAGGCCTTCGCCCGTGTTGCCTTGGCACGCTTGCAGATCCTAGCCTCCCGCGTCTACCCAGAATCCCAGTGTGGATTTCGAGCCGGCAGGTCAACTGTAGACATGATCTTCTCACTACGTCAGCTGCAGGAGAAGTGTCGCGAGCAGCGGATGCCCCTCTACATTGCCTTCATAGACCTGACGAAGGCGTTTGACATGGTTAGTCGGAGTGGACTCTTCAGACTCCTGCAGAAGATCGGCTGCCCCCCACGTCTGCTTGCTGTCATTATGTCGTTCCACGAGAACATGCACAGCACAGTGTGCTTCAATGGCGCAACATCTGAAGCATTCCCAGTCGTTAGCGGAGTCAAACAAGGCTGTGTCCTTGCACCGACGCTCTTTGCCATCTTCTTCTCCATGCTTCTCCAGTACGCATTCAAGGACTGCAGCGAGGGAGTGTACATCCATACCAGGGCTGACGGCAAGCTGTTCAACATCGCCCGTCTCCGTGCTAAGACTAAAGTCATAGAGGTACTCATTCGTGAATTGCTCTTTGCCGACGATGCAGCCTTGACATCACACACGGAAGATGGACTCCAGCAGCTGGTATGCTGCCTCTCCCATGCATGTAAGGAATTTGGACTGACCATCAGTTTGAAGAAAACAAATGTCATGGCACAGGACACAGACTCCCCTCCCTCTGTCTCCATCGATGGGTACAATTTGGAAGTTGTCGAGAACTTCACATACCTCGGGTCTAACATCTCCAGCTCACTCTCCATTGATTCTGAGGTGGGCGGCAGGATTGCCAAGGCAGCAGCAGTGATGGCCAGACTTAACCAGAGGGTCTGGAACAACCCCAACCTCACAGAGAAGACCAAACTGCGTGTCTACCAAGCATGCGTGCTCAGCTCACTTCTCTACAGCAGCGAAACATGGACCACCTATGCAAGACACGAGAGGAAACTCAACAGCTTCCACCTGAGATGTCTGCAGCGCATTCTGCACATCCAGTGGCAGGACAAAGTACCCAACACAGAGGTTCTAGAACTCGCCAACATGAACAGCATGTTCTCCATACTCAGCGAGAGGCGCCTTCGCTGGCTCGGCCATGTCAAGAGAATGGACCCAGGTCGCATTCCCAAGGACCTGTTATATGGGGAGTTAGCAGAAGGTGCACGACCAACTGGACGACCACATCTGCGCTACAAAGATGTTTGCAAGAAGGATATGAAGACAGCAAACATCAATGTCAACGACTGGGAGAGCTGTGCAAACAACCGTTCCAGCTGGCGTCTAGCTGTCAGGCAGGGAGTTCAAAACGCAGAGGAAAAGAGAAGAATAAAGCAAGCTGAAAAGAGAGCTAAAAAGAAGGATAAGCATAAGCGTACTTTGGAGCTATGCCATCGTCTCTCGTAGACGGACGGATGCCAAGAGTGAGGTGGATAATAAGGATATTATATACGCACTAGGTGAATTGCCCATCCTAGTACAAGAATAAAAAGAGCACACAAAAAAGAGATGAACGAGTTTAAAAGAATGTCTGAACATAAGAATACAAAAAATTAAAAAGAAATTTGGGATGCCTCAGCGAGTTTTGAACTCTTGACCTCTTGTTTAGCAAGTGAGAAACAGAAGAAGAAAAAAAAATGTGGATGTTTCAAGTATCGGTGTTATAAAGTTGGCTCGTAAATTTATTAGTATATCGAGCTTACAAGTTATATAAATGAAACCTGATCCACTAGTACATTTATAAATTACATAAGTGAAATGCATGTCATTCACTTGCTAGCCATATGCATGACAATAGTGAATCCCCAATGCAGATTGCCAGCTTTCACTTATGGCTTTCCAGAGGGAAAATTAGCCCTGAATATAATATTGGGGTACATTCCATAATTTTTGAGATGTTTCATTATCATTGAATTCGGAACATATGTTTGAACAAAGACCTCTATGACTTTGCCATTTTCAGCTTGAAGTCCTCTTCCCTTTTTCCGAAATGGAATTAATCTACCATGAACCCTGACATAGTTGAAGACAAGGTACCATTTGACCCACTGCCTAGAACGTCACTCTTTGATCTTAAGTATTAAACCAGATTCCTAGTCTTCTTAGCAATATCAATCAAGTTCTTTCCTAATCAGTCGACTCAGACTAATTGCGGTTCTGTGACAATGTGTCTGTTTCTTAGATAATGGTCCCTGTTTTCATATGAACATGCTCTCACTCATAACTAATCAGTCTTTCATCACTGAACTGCTCTTTTGTGGAGTCTTTTTACAGTATTATGTCTTCAGTATCTAATTAGTGCATTGAATTGGTACCTACAATGAATTAATCTGATCAGAAAAAGTGAGGTTTCAAATCTTATTAACACTCAGAGAAGGAAGGGAAATAGCAATAGTTCATACAAACTCTTTTGTATTTAAACAGTTGGGTTGTCTGTTCAGTTTGCATTAAATTAACCAAAGTACACATGAATATCCTGTGCATATTGGCTCATACAATTAGGGTCATTGCCACTAGCATACATTCGATCAAAACTGTTCAATAACATCATCATTCAAGCTGCAGGATGGGGTCTAGTATGAGTGTCTACAATTTATACTTGAGAAACTATACCTTGATCCCAAAGATATCAATATGACATTGTAAAGCCCATATCAACAACACAATCGGCTACCTTCAAAGGTCAATTAGCAGCTGCCTGCTACTCTAATTCATTTGGATTTGCAAGAGTAAAATTGTTTCCTCAAGAATGTTCAGTAACTGGTCTAACCTGCATTTCAAATGAAGTCACATACTTTAGGAGACCAGACCAGTGGCCAACTCCATGATAAGAAAATATAAATCCCTCAGCCTCATACCTTTTATTCCAATGCATTATGATTGAGTAATATAACTGAAGAATAGTACAAATTTAGGGTAAAATTTGCTACTTCAGGAATACATACCTCATCATAACATGTGCCCTTTCTGCAGTACATCATTGAGAAATGTGTGCTTCTACTACAGTAGCAACTGAAGACTGATGTCCATCTGTTCACTCTTATTTAACTTATATTTTGTCGACCAGGCAATGTTTTTTTACTTTTTTTTCTAAAGGAAGCCAAAAGATGTGTCTAATGTCCTTTGATAACTTGGAGGACTGGATAGGCCAGGTAGTAGATGCACTCCTAATGTATTATGATCAGGTGATTATTATTACTGAAGAAGCATTTAGTATTCCAAAAATTGGCTTTTCTTTGTATCCCGTTGAAGACAAGGGATGCAGTTATGTAGTGAAAAGAAATAAATTATGAATGCAGGTGGTTTTGTGTAACAGTCTTTTGCAGTACTGAATATTTTGCTGTTGTGACATTAGCAGTTAATAGAATGTGAACAAATAATTGGATTTAAAATTGTTCACATTGTCTTTGCAATCTGGGTCAAATCTTAAACAAATTTTATTTTCTGATTTGTATGTATCCCAGCAGATGAATTTAGAAACATTTTGAAAGCACCTTGCTCAGGCATACAATAGAGCATTACAAAATCGGTACAGAGGTCGATTACTCTAATTCAATGAAAAAAAGTTTCCTTCTTACAGCTGAAGTGGATTGTAAAGTCACTCAGTGAACAACATCTTGGAACCCAACCGACAGTCCCTGAGGTCAATGATGCAAGAGCTGAAGGTACTGTATTTTGTTTTGTTTAGTTTGACTGGTTATGGGATAGTCCATTGTCCATCTGTCCATTAGCAAAAGCTTTGTTATAAAATTTTACCCCTGTTTTCGTCGCATTGCCCATTTGGACCTAAATTAAAATGGTGCTGTTGTCAGACATTCAGTATGGCCGCTACAGTGGCCATCTTTATAATCTTGTCATTGCTACTCCTGCTAAACAAATGGTCACATCAGCATGGTTACATCAGCATGTGGCATTCTATGAAAGACTTCCCATGATGTCTAGCTGGTCTTAACTGGAAATGGTGCATATCTGACATCCAATGTGCCCAACATAGCTACCATCTGGAATGTATTATGACGCCTCCTCCAGAATGGAATGTTATACTGACATGGGCTTGAATCAGAATGCTTCTTTTGCTGTTTAGTTAAATTTGTTGCCTATTTTTATGGCTGCCACAGCTTTCTCCACTTTTGAAGAATGACTGGAATCTCACATATTTATTGTGATAATATTGGGAACCAAATCACTGTTTACTTGATCTTGAGCACTTTTTGATAGGATCCTGTGTAGGACACTGAAAGGAGGGAAAATATAGGGTGAGAATCTCTCCAGGAATTTGAAAAAAAATTATCTGTTGCTACATATCTGGAACAGGTTGCAAGACATATGATTTAATCTGGAAATTCAAACGAGATGCAAAGAAATATTTGTCTTGAAAGTATCTCTTTTAGATCCACCTGTATTATTTATGTAATCAGCAGATGTTTTGGTAATGTTTTAATCAAATGTGAACATTGTTTTGAGAAACACAGAGACTCTGTAAACCATGAAGATTTGCTCTGAGCTCATGTAGATTTATATAATGTCCTGTCCATTCATCTTGTGAAACGTATAACCCAAAATCTGAATTCCCTCTTTATTTCCAGAGGACCATGTCACAAGAGCTGCTTGAAACGAAGAGTTATTGAGGCCGATAAGACGCAAAACATATCTTATACATGCTGAGGAGTATAAAACCTCTTTACAACTGTTCCCTATATTGTCAACTTTTTTCTTATGGAAAAGATGTGTTAAACACAAAAGAAAACCCAAATGACCTATGATAAGAGTGGGTTTTCATGATGGATGTCTTAAGATGTCTGTATTGTGCATAGCATGCAACATAACTTGGTTCTGACAAGGTACACAAAAGAATAGTTTCCCAAATAAATAGATAGGTACACTGAAGTAGGTATCTTTAAGATCTACATACTAGGTGAAGAAACCACCTTGTTCCATAGAGTAAAGAAAAATATAGTACCAGTGGTTTATTGCATTTTCAGATGTTTCAAATATATCACAAACCTAAACTTATCATTCTTTCTCTTTACAAGAAAAATGTTAGAAATGAATTCAGACTCAAAAGGTTTGAAACTGCAAGACAAATCAGCTTCTGTTGTTTTTAGAAAAAGGTATTTGATTGGGTAGTTCTTTCTGCGCTGGCATGTAATGAAATTCAATTTTATAATTATTTTTGGTGTACAAAATTCATGGGTAAGAGGAATGAGTTTGCCAGCTTATTTAATGAGCACTTTTTACACCATGATGACTATTTTCCTTTACTTATTCGCTCTGGATTGGTTGGAAGTTGATAGTGCCTTTCTTCTCCAGTGAGGCCGGCACCACTGAAGATCAGTTTTGATTGCTCTGTAAATAGTCCATAATTTGATTCTAAACAGCTGCCAAGGGAATTCTTGTGAACCTGAGGCTTATAAGCTTGTCTAGCTCTTTCATGCGCTTTGAGATAAATGAATCATCGACAAATTTTTATAGGTTGCTGCATTTGTATGGGAAAATATGAACGAGTTTTCGGAATGAATACTGCACGAACTTGTGAGTACAGTATATCCTTCCGACAAAACGAGTTCATATTTTCCCATACAAATGCAGTAACCTTTTTATTATATGCTCATTTTTTTAATTCTACCTAAGGTTTAATTATATAAACAAAATACACTACAAGAAATAATGTAAATGAATGAATGCTGTATTCCAAACTAAATACACAAGCGCAGATTTGACATTACAAAATGACATCATTATTAATGCGCACATAGCTCCGCCCAGATAAATTTGAACTTAGTCGTGCAGTCGACATAACTTTCGAAAGAAAATTGCGTGTCTAGTTAAAATTGAAATTTGCAGTCATATTGTGAATGAATGCACATTGCAACGACTTTTCCATTTGATCTGGAGTGAATGTATTTTGGTATTTTGTTTTGATTCGACGAAAGTTTGTGATTTTGGACTGGATTCATCTGTGCAAATTATACATGAAATACATCGGATTGAAGTGGCGCGGGAGAAGCGTATTTACGTCTGCAAATGTGTTTCTGTTTCTGTCATTGAATGTTTGAAATCATAACGTGGGAAAATATGAAGTCTTTCAATTGCAATTTTTAAAAGGACGCTATGGAATTTAATGTGCATTTCATTTTGAGTGCAGTAAGGAGGATGCAATTGCACTTATCATAGAAATTACTGCACACTTTCGAAATGTGTAATCCAGATTGAAAACCTATGACATGGCTCATGTAATTCGGATTTGCAGAATTAAGAAAAAACATTTTGAGGAAATTCAGGATGTAAAACTGTAAGTATATTTTATTTTGCCATTCTTATCACCAGATAAAGAATACAGTATATTCCTTGTCAGTTGTATGTTATTTGTAAGGACATGATCGTCCATCTTTTATATAATGTAGCTAGCCTAAATCCGTAAAATTGTATCAACGTGGAATGTGCCAAAACAGCTGGTTTTTTTTTGTTGCAGTCTACGAAACATGTTTTATTTCATTCAGAAACAAATTTAAATAACCACAACGTAAAGAACCTCTTACGCGAGTGTATATGATTTGTTTACAAATCAAAAGTGCTGGTGTCTGCGTCTTTGCTGGTTTACAATAGAAAGTAGTTCCTTTATTCACGTGAATGCTATATGTGTATTGTCGCGCGCGTTCAGTATCAGGGAATACTGAACAATTCCGACAATGTAAAATTAACGGGGAAAAAATGAGCATATAATAAATTGTCTTCTGATATGTAAAGACTGAAGTAGCATAGAGGTCAATATCATTTTGGGATTTCATCATTTTGGGAAATGAAAGTTCAGCAAGAATCTATGTCACAATAGAGACTCATAAAATGCAATCCCCCAAAAATTAATCATGTAAGTAAAAGGGTAATGATGTAAGTAAATAAAATTCTTGTAAGTTGCAAAGGCATATTTTCCATTCTTGACAGATTGCACTGTAAGTTTCTAAACATCTTGTAATATTCTATCACGGGACTATAACCTGCAAATTGAGACAGTCAACACCACATCTCCTTCTAAATAATTGTCTTTGGGAGGTGCCATATATGAGCATTAAAACATTAGCTTTCCAGGTGCTGGTTGTACTGCCAATCCACGCAATATAATGGGGAAGTTCTGGGCCAAATGAGCCCAGTGACACCGAAAATATTGGGGATATCAATATTCATCTCACCACTGTCCATAATTGCTTCTAATACTGGGTTCTAATTTATCAAAGAAGCCACCAAAATATCATCATGAATGGATCTATCATCCAACAATTCAAAATTTTGTGATTTTTGTATTAGAAGAAACATATTGAAATGGTTGCATATTATTGGCTATTGCAATGTGTCTTGAATACATGTATTGTAACATTTATTAGTTGTACTTTTTCTTTGTTTCCTCTGTACCTAATTGGTGTGATGGTAAATTACAAGTCGCCCATCCAAGACTGGTAGTATGTTCTGGTTCAACAACTCTTCCAATGATCAGATCGTTCTCCAAATGCAAGATGCCAAGCCACCAGGAGTATAATCTGTATCATGGTTAAGCATTGTTATTCAATGGATAGGAACTAAATATAATTTATTTAATGATGATAGCATGCTATTGTACATATTATTCATTTGCAAAGTAGGAACAGTAGCGTAGCACCGTAGCTGTCATGCTTGCTCACATATACACTTAATTGTGAATGGTACAAAAAAAAAAACAGATTGTTGTAACATAGTGCAGTTTAGGATCATAATCTTAAAAAGCCCTGCTATGACATAAACCTTATTGTAGTTTTGTGCATATTATATACAGATCATCCAACAGTGTCTCCTGTCACCTCAATTGCTCTAAGGAAATCCTTGTGTGGAAATATAGATGTCACCTGTCATCTATACTGGTCTATGCAATCCTGAACAGATAATTTCAAAGAGAGGCTAAAATTTATGTTTCTATATGCAAGATTTATTAAGCTTACTGTCCACAAAATTTTCTTTAAAAATAAGGGTACTGTAGAATGATATCTGCCTATAATTTGTCCTAGAGTGTTTCAGAGGGATACTTTAAATCTTTAGACAAAATGATTTGTGAGTAGTATGTACTTGTGCTTAATGATTTTAGAATTCTAATTCATCCCCAGTGGAGAGAGTTTGTAGTTGGGGAAAGGGCTACAGTAATTAAGGAAGGAAATTGAGCTCAGTATTACTAAGGAAGAATTAACTTGAATAATAGATTTCTCCAACTCAAAAGCAGCTTCTTGCTCAGCTGGTTTCATCACATCATAGCAGTACAATATGTTAATATAATGTCACCATGGAGAAGTAATAAACTATGGGCATTGCATAGATGTCATATAAGCTATACTCATATCTGGCATTGCATATATATTATCTCAATTATACTGATATCTGGCATTGCATATACATGTATATCATCAGTTATACTCATATCTGGCATTGCATATATATCATACCAGTGATACTGATATCTGGCATTGCATATATATCATATCAGTTATACTGATATCTGGCATTGCATATATATCATATCAGTTATACTCATATATGGCATGTCATATATATCATATCAGTTATAATCATATCTGGTATTGCATATATATCATATCAGTTATACTGATATCTGGCATTGCATGTATATCATATCAATTATACTGATATCTGGCATTGCATATATATTATATCAATTATACTCATATCTGGCAAATTTGTTGTATTTGGTTCAATGCCCAAGCTGTATTCGAGTGCTTTTCCTGGAATGTTCATGTCCCTCCATCACAAAATCGTACTAAAAAATAGTATGATAAATTTAAAAACAATATTTCTACATTTTGAGTGAAGTATTTTAGTCTGGAGTAAGTATAACAGTTAACACTCAGACAATAGAGCACATCATTATAAGATTTATTATTGGTTGATTCTCTGATTGACGTGTAATAGCATATCAAAACATTGGAGCTTATGTCCTGTCAATACCATTGTAGAAAAGTATAAGTTTACTCAGGGATATCCAAGCGGGAATCAAAGCAACACTCTTCTGTCATGAATTCACATTGCTATTCATTAAATCACTGTGACTCCATAGTTTTGTGATGGACGGGACATGTTTTGTACTATCTATAACAATGCTTCATGCACGGCATCAAGGCACATGATTAGCTGTTTCCATTACAATATGTAGTGTAAACAATAATATTCGAGTCAAGTTTAATCTGATAAATTCAGTATTAGAGAGAAGATTACAATGGTGTGATGGAAATGTATACCTATTTTACAGCAAAGGAGCAAGAAAAGAAGACAGTTGAAAGTCAAGCCCTGGTTTGTCACATGTTGGAGGGACAAATACAGGTCCACACTCGGTCCCGCTCCTCTTTCTACCCAGATACCACAATTCAACGATTTAAAGTCCCTGATGATAAGGTGACATGGGATGTAAGTGCAGATGTGCTCAATGTTTACTTTGTGGATGTAGATGATGAATTAAATTAGCATATGTACTTGAAATGCACCAAAGAAAAAACATTCAGACTAGTACGCAGAATTAGTCTAGGATTCTTATAAATGAATTGGATCAACTTGAGATAAAATGACAACAGGTCTGTATGGTATAAAATTGCAAAACCTCTCAAGTGATTGTTCCTTCACTTATGCATATGTTTATATAAGTATTTCTACATGTTTGTTTCCAAACAGAAACTGGCAAAAGTAACTCCGTTACTCAAGAAAGAAAATATGAATAACTATAGACCAGCATATTTCAACTTAACATGCAAGTTCAACATTGTTCTAATTATATCTTGGAACAGAGAACAATATGTTTCTATCTGAAATTAGGTTACAGATGAGAAACTCCTACAGTCAGATTTCCATATGGATCAGTTTGTATGCCATTGCTCATTCTGTAGTACACTAACATGTTTACAGATAAAATACAATTACATATTACATCTCATTCAGAGATTTATAAGAAGAGTTTTGCTTTCTCTAGGGCCTCACTTTGGAATTCTCTTCCACCCTATGTAAAGCCAGCTTACTTATCCAAAGGTTATTAGCAGCGTCATAGGCTGCATCAGTATCATTTGTACAATTTTGTGCTGCATTTTGTTGAAAACAACGTCCTTTCAAGGCATTGTAATTAAGATATATTTTTCATCTGAGTGACACAGTATTACACTTTGTCCACACTGCATAACAGCACTGTAACCCATGTATAAAAAATTGCATCATGCCTTGTCTTGAAGGACCACTGTATTGCACTTATGACTGCCTTGAATCCATGCATGACAGCACTATGATCGACACATTAATCAACATTTTCGTTTAAATAATTGATGTATTAAAGCACTGTATTAAACTTTTTTCGTGGCTACAATCTGTGTATCACTACACTGTTGTATAATACATTTTCCTGTCTATTATCCATGTATGACATCACTGTATTACATTATTTCATTCTTATAATACCTTTTATCACATCACGGTATTATACTGTAGGTTAATTATAATCCATGTATCAAAATACTGTATTGCACTCTTTCTTGACAATAATCTGTGTATCACAGCACCATCCTATCCCTGTCGGGTCTTTTCACCCCATCTACTGTACCTAGATTTTTTTTTGCTTCTTGAGATCGTTATTCTGGATAGTCATGATGATATTATTGTATATTACCTCCCCTTGCTGCCTTCACGTGGTGATAGTTTTAATGTTTTGCTCGGGAACAGTCCCTTTATTGTTGTGTTAAAGTGTTTAATGGCATGAAATCACATTAGGATTGGCTGAGGGCTCTAATGTGCCATATAATAGCATAAAATGAAATAAATTAACTTACCATGATAGACTAAATCTGCTCAGTTTATAGGGATCTGGGACCCTAGATGTGCCCGCTATAAGCAGGCTGAATGTATACTGAAGGGTTTTAAAGCAGGAAGGTTATATACTCTGCTTTTTTAAGACATGTATTGCCAAATATGTCGTAAAATACACTGGTACGTCAGTGCTTATTTCTTAGATATTATCTGCAGACATTGTTTAATTATGAGAAATGCATTTATAATTGGTTATGATTAGCCATGCTATACTGAAAGTATTATAATGAGGGTCCAGTGTATTTGACTGCAGAGTTGGGACTGTGCATTTTGTGGTGACACATTCAAGAATGGTACTCACAAGCTAATAGTAAACATATGCAGGTTGTTTATGCTTGTCTGAAACCAATTCCGCACATGTGCACATTCTTTTTGAACATCTGAAAATGTACATCATTATGCACATTATTTATGCATTTAAACAAGTACCAACATATACTGGGGGCTCTGAGTGGCCAATTGATCTAAAGTGCTCTCCGTCATGGATCACTGCCATCTCACCTCTGTCTGCATGGGTTCGAGTCTCGGATTTGGCTAATGTGGGTATGTGAAAAAGCTTACCAGTAGCTTCTCTTGGGCTGGTGGTTCTTTCTGGGGTTTTCCCTGGTTCTTCCTCCACCAGTAATATTGGCCGCCATGTATAGCCTATTGTTTGCTGAAAAATGGCATGAAACCCTGCAACAACAACAACAATCAACATATACTGATTGTTTAAAAACACATATGTGCATTCATTTCGCTTGTTTGAAACCTATTACACACACATATAGGCTTTATACAAGTCTAAAGCTAATTACACATATACACACTCCATCTGCCTATTGAAACTAACAGCACACACACAGATATATATATATATATATATATATATATATATATATATATATATATATATATATATATATATATATATATATATATATATATGAAACTAATGTACCATATATGTATAAGGTTTATGCATGTCTGAAACTAATTTGGACATTATGTACAAGGTTTATGCGTGTCTGAAACTTTTTTCAGGTTGAGTTTCCCGAGTACAACCCACCAAATTATACCAGCCCTGAGGTTTTAGCAAAGCCACATTGGGCTGACAAAGTGGATCTTTACAGTGTGTGAGTATTTTGTAAAAGAGAGTATCAGAACTTTTTATATGCATACTTGGAAGAATTTGACATTTGCAGTCCATTTCTGCAGTACAGTAAATCCATGAATTACTATTATCACCCATTTTTATGGACGAGATAATTTGTGTAAACAAATTTGGATATTTTAATGATTAATTTTATTACTAAATCTACCTGTCTGATTTAAAGTTTTGATATGATACTGTCATTGCCATTTATAAAAGGACTGCTTGCTTTTGATTATATGGTGATGAACATGACTGTTGAGATAGTGTTGTCATTGACTATTTTAGAAGACTAAATTTTATTTAAGTCAATCATTGTATTCTATATTTCGAATTTGTTACAGCTATGTTCATAATAGTAATGCATTCAGAACTCCTATAATGATGTTCAACCGGTTTTTGTTAGGAACAAGCGTTAATCAAGGTTCCTACGTGGCATACATTTTGAATCTTGCATATCTTTCAAGTTTTCCCATAGGTAAACTTGAACCAGTAATCAGCATCAGAAGCTGTCATTGCAGCCATTACTAAAGTCTGATATTACTGGTCAGAAGTACGACACGAAAGAAGGCAAATAATGCCACATAATTTGTGCATCATGCATGTCGTGAACGGTTGAATAAACAACATATATTCAAGAATGAAATTAGTGTTAAATTGCATTTATTATTGCAGTAAATAATGAACAGAAATTACATTTGTTTCATGGTATTCATATAAATTTTCTTTAAGAACCACCAGTTTGGGACCATTGATGCTGTTCTGATGTTGTTTCTGTTTTGCATTGTTCATATGGAAGAAACGTTAAAAGTCTAAAGTATTTGCTTACATTTCACATACAGTGTTGTGGGATCAAACAGCCTTTTACTCTGAAAATATTACAAATATGTTCGTATTTAATCAATGTAGAAAACAAATACATGCAATGTATTCAAAATATAACAAGTATTATATGCTATTTGTGAAATAAAATAATGCAGAACTTTCAAAACATATAATACTAAAGGACAAAATAAATAAGTTTTGAGTTTTCATGTCTTTAAAGATTTATGACTGCAATGAGGATAAGACCTCTTTCCAGGGCTGAACAAGTATTTTGTGTAATGGTGAGGTACTATCCAGCACTGTGGAAGTCGTTTAAAAAATGCTTATTATTTGAGGGACTTCCAGGACTGATCATGTATTTCGTTTGATGCTGATTATTTTAGCGATTGATATTTGACCTTTTCAGGTTTATGTGCATGAGACCCTAAGTTAATGTTCTGATATAGAGAACAAACAGAAATGTGATCGGTTATCCATCATGCATTCAGTCTGTTTACTAATGTACAATTGATTACTTATGTTTCATAGGCCTGTTGATCAAAGAAAGCTTCATGCTTTTGACAGTGTGGCAAACACGAAGAGATTTAGTTACGTCGGAAACTATCCTGTCAAAAATGGAATCCCATTGAATCCAATGGGTCGCACGGGTCTTCAATACCGAGGAATGCTGGGTCGCTGGGGACCAAATCATGTTGTGGATATAGTCATTACCAGGTAAAGATATGTTTATTTTTTGCTTCTTAAATTGACCCTTTACACTTTGGAAATTCAACATCTCACTTTAGCAAAAACATTCATGTGTGTGCAGTTTTGAAACAAACTTCAAGTCCTTTATACTTCTTCCTCAAACTGTATCTCAAAACTTATCCCCAATTTCGTCTGTAGGTTCATAAGACAAATATGACAACATCTGAATTTTGAGAAATTGAGTAAAACTGATAGGATTAACTATGATCCTTTCGATTGAGAAAAAAATCCAGACAAGTTAAAAGATTGGTATGACAAGGCTGCTTCCTTTACGCTGACCCCCATAAAATTCCCTAAAACTCACAATTTTCAATCCTTCTAAGAAACTACACTAAATAACATTGGAAATATATTGATATAAGTCTATTAAGAAACTATACTAAATAACATTGGAAATATATTGATATAAGTCAGTGCCAATTTCATTCCATATTCTTTTTTAATGAAGAGAAGAGTAGATGATTATTGGATCACTTTTCCGAGGATATGAAAACTATAGTAATTGCGTCAATACAAAGCTATGAGAAAATTGGCAGCCACTAAATATATATATATATATATATATATATATATATATATATATATATATATATATATATATATATATATATATATATATATATATATATTTCAATGAGCGCCCCACTGCTCATTCACAAGCACGTGTGCAATTCAGCGAGTACTGATCCTTGTAATAGGTATATAATACATGCAGCAGTTACATTTCCCGATTCCTGCAATAAAGCATAAGAGAGCTGTCAGCACCTTTAAAAACATTAATACTGTCTTTAAAGTGCACTGGGTCCAGCAAGGAATATATATTTATAGCAAGCATCAGCTTGTAATACATGTAAATATTATGGTAACTGATTCTTTACACTATGTATATACAGATAATTGCAAGTAGTAATATTAGCACTCATTGCATACACATCTTTATATCAAGTCCTTAATAATTAGTGGGTCATTAACTTGATGTTAATTTCACAGATGGAAGTATGATGAGAATAATCAGAGGATGATGAAAGATGGAAAGCCACAATTTGAGTTTGCTGCTGTCAGAAAGTCGGACACAGAGCCGTGGGCCTTACCTGAGGTGAGCGCTTCAAACTTAGATAACCATATACATCATGATATTGATGACACTGTAAGTATAAATGTAAGATGATGAATATCTTACTGGGTCGTTTAATTCTTCTAACATATGTACCAGTTAAATCTGTAGTGAAGAAATAATTTAGAATTAGGTCTTTTAAATGTCTTTTTTGGAGGGTGACGAGAAACTTACGTAGCAAATGGTTAAAACAGGACTGCCATGACTTAATACATTTAGGGTTAAATTTTGTATTGGTTTGATATAGTAACAAAAGGGAGTTCTTTTTAGTTTATAAAATAAAATGTTGAAGAAAGTTGTTGTGTATGGGATCCATTGAAGTAGACTGCCTTACACTGAAGTACTTTAAACATATCAGTACCATTAAGTAATGAACTACAATCCATGACTATATGCGCTTTATAAAGAGACAGTCTTGTATGATAGCATCTTGCACCAAGAGAGTACTGTACCTTATTGCTTGATGTATAATGCAAATCACATCTTCCCAATGTCTCGTACAGTTCAACAAAACAAGCATATTCCCTGATCTGCCAACTCATGATGTAATAGCATATCTGGACATGTGCAATTTGCGTGTGTGTAACTTGTTCTAATATTAGTTCAGTACAAAAGTGCATTTAAGGGAAACACCTGCTTTGCTTACAGACCATGTGCATCCAAAACTGAGGATCCTTTAATTTTGTTTCAACATTATATACTTATGCCCAACCGAAAATTGTGGAATTCCAGATTTTGCTGTAAAATTATGCACCAGAAGGTCATGGACTGTGCTGTTCAATTCACCTAATATTTCCATAGTTACCTTCAAACAGGTTCTCACATGACTCCATAAGATATTTGCTTTAAGTTATAAGTGGGTCTCTCAAAATCCTTTAGTGTCCAATGTGCTAATACATTGCATGGAACATAAAATCTCAGGGAGTGAAAACTAAGAAAATATATCTTCTCCTTTTGATATGTAAAGTGAACAAAAATATATGGTGACAAATCTTTCCTTATTATTTTTTAGTTGGCAAAGGGAACACATTGTAAAGTAATTTGATATGAGCCAGGCTTGAGAGGACAATCTGGGATACTCAATATCCCCAGTTTCCTTGTTTTCAGCCCGATGTTGGACATGAAGCAGCTTTTAGGAAGGGCTTATGCATCACAATAGTTCTAACTCAAGAACATTGCCTGGTTTTCTGGCCTATAATACTAAAAAATCAGTTATTGGGAAAACCAACATAAATGTATTTTAAATGTATATTTTGCAGTAGATTAATACCTCGGGGTCTGTCAATAGGATTGAAACAGTTATCAGAGAAACTTTCAATAAAGCATATATTTGCCATGTACTTTTATTGGGGAAAGCTTATGGCATAATGAATGGCCAATTGAATTTTGAGGCAATTGAAGTTTTGAAAGTTATGCATTATTGAGTTAAGGACAGTTCCACCCTGTGTGAAAGTTATCCTATATGTGGAGCTACATCAGGGTAGTTATTTCATTCAACATCAGTTATTTCATTCAACATCAGTTATTTCATTCAACATCAGTTATTTCATCAACATCAGTTATTTCATTCAACATCAGTTATTTCATTCAACATCAGTTATTTAATCAACTTCAGTTATTTCATTCAACATCAGAATTTAAGGTACAGAAAGTTTCTTAATGTAGTAATGCCTGCCCATTACACAACAGCGAACTTTTGATCTTTCATTAGAAAGTATGCAATCTATTGGATTTCAGCTGCAGGTATGCAGTAGCAGAGTTCACTCATGCCAAAAGAAATTTGGGTCAGGTTCTTTTTCAATAAAAAACAGTTTTTTTGCACTTTTGGTAATTCATGATGACACAAAACTTGTCGTTTTTCCTGTCACTCACATGGAGCACTACACATTTGTAACTTTCAGAGACTTATTTTTTATGTCAATGAACTTTCTTCTGCATAGTAGATGCTTTAGTTATGAAAATCCTTAATTTAATAAAAATCATAGCAAATATAGATTTAAAAGCAGACCAGGAGATCATACTACTATAATAATAGAGGATTTTTGTAAAATCCAAATTTGACATTGATTCCATGTGTAAGGACCAGCTTCCAAATCTGACATGCAAACGCTTGATCAATAGCTTGATCCATTTACAATTAGAGAGTTAGACTTTGCAAGGGAACATTTAGAATTTCATTTACAAAGTTTCTATGTTAGATGAAAGTAAACTATCAGTTTACTGCTGGCAAAAGAAATTGTATCTACAGGATGGTTCCAAAATATCATAAAATGTACCTTATTTAGCATATGAAAATCACCTTTAGTCCCAAATATAAACTTAAATGTGCTTGAAAACTAAATTCAATTCCACATTGCTGCATTCATATTCATCCTCCATGAAACAGTGCAAAGCAGCAAAGACCAATTTTATCAATACTTAAAAATTCTTTGTTCTCAAATTAACAATTTCAAGTTGCTTATTGAAACTACACAAGTAGTAAAATGTCACAACCAAATGTCCTCTACCAATCCTTTAATCTCGACCAGCCCTTGCAAAACCCAAAGTGCACCATCTTGACTTGGGTACTGGAAAAAGCATACCTTATTGCCGCATGCACAACATATACAGTGTAAGTTTGGAATATTTTAGAAATAACAACACAGAATTCATGATGTGTTTCAAATTATCTTTCTATAATGAAAGCCTATGGAAATCTAAAATTTGATAACCAGTTCAATCGAATAACATGCTCATAAAATGTAGATAATGTAGCATGACCTACTGATTGCCTAGTCACATTGACATTAATGGTAATGAGAAGGCAGATGAACCAGCCAAAGCTATCCTGTTTCAAAATATAGAATTCCAAATGCTGACTTTACATATTATATTAAATATTATATAAATTGTCATGTTTGGTAAACTTGGCATAATATGTGGTATTGAGACTCATAGGGATGAGTTGGTTACTTCCCTATAGGACACACATTCCTGACCAATGCATCTTTCAATGAGAGTGAACACATTCTTGTTGATGGTATCATTTTCCATCATTTTGTCATGCAGGTGCCTTTTCATGGGAACTAAGAAGATTTTTGGAGATGTATCACCAAAAACATGGTGACAAAATATCATTTATATAAAAACCATTGATTATATTTTATAGTTTTGTCTATTGTTGTTTATGTCATCGATAATTTTAATATTACCTATTATCTTCTAAGAGTAAATGTTCACATTTATTTGGAAGGTTTTATGTTCCTTATTTTAAGTTTTAAAAAACATAGTTTTTGGAACTTTATTTTATAATGGTGCTATGAAACTAAATACATGTGCTAATATAGCATTCAAGTCTCTACATTCATAATGCGTGTACACATACACCAGGGTATTTTATCAAAAGAATATAAAACTATTGTGTACATATTAAGATGAGTCTCAAGTCACTAGTAAATTCTTCAGGTCTCTGCCATAGAGGTATAATGAGATTTTTACAACAATATATATCATCATCTGCCTGTGGTAATGAACAGGGGCAGACATTTCCTATATTTTCTTTGACAGTAGTAATAGCTCAAATTTTGCATGTGTGTGTCCATGTTGAACCAGTCAAACATCAGTAAATCAAGAAATCTGAGATCTATAAACAATGATTATTTTTGGGTTCTGTGAATTATCTATAAGATTTTCTGCTTATTTAAATATTGTAACTTGCAAAATCTTAATAAGTACTTGTTTTACAGAGTATATTGGTACCAGGGCATCATTCAACAGAAAATCTGAAGATCAGGTTCTCTGACGAAGCTATTGCCAATTTAAGAGAAGACAGGCAGCAGAAGAAGAAAATTAAAAAGCAGATGGAGAGTATATTCAAAAAGAAAATCCTGGTAAGAAGGTGATATTCACTATATTTAGTCATCATTCGAAAGTAATTAGTATGATAGCTAAATGTTTTATTTAATCACTTTCATTGTCTTATTTTTCCTAATAAAATGCACCAATTACTTGTCTCTCAAGAGCAGTGTGGAGTGGAGCTACTGTGGTATTAGTCATAATGCGATTGTTGTCTCCAAACCGAGTCAAGTTAGAGTTTGTGCATCCTCATTTATAACATACATGTATATAAGGTCAATAAAGTGTATGGCATGGTTACACAGCAAGCATGCATTGTCAGTCATCAGACATGTACTATCCATCAGCATTGGCCATTTGAGCAACTCAATAACCAATGTACAAATTTGATTCATAATTGGAAGCCTTTTAAGTTTATGCTAATGTTTCAACCTTTAAACAATTTCCTTTCTACAACTGCACAATAGAGTGGGACCAAATTTGATGGGAAAAGATTCTGGTATAATGGTATTTTAAGCATATGCAGATGACTTGAATCTCTTGTATTTACTATAAGCAGAAAGCAACTTTAAACCACTTTTTTCTCAGCTAAAACTAGTCATTTAATTTGATGTTTTAAACAGAAAGCATTAGATGCTTTTAACATTTCACAGGATGTGAAAGAGGCCTTTCAAGTTTGTGCAGTGAATATTGATTCAACATCCAATATGGTCATAAGTTACTAAAAAGAAACAAAACATTGAAAGACATCTTCACAAAACCACTCAAAAAATTTTGACCAAGTTTGACAGAAAATAGCCTGTTCTGGCATGGCTTATTTATCTTTGCTTATGAGAGTCTCTTCTGCTATCAAAGTGGATGAATATATGCATTTATATGGCAGCCTTCAAGCAAATGTTTTCATAATTATTCAATCAACTGAATTAAAGAAAAGTTTGCAAAATGCTTCCTTCAAACCCACCTCTTTTGACCATCTGCTGTTGCATAAGGCTATTAGGCAGATGTCAACTTGGCATGCGACCTCAGTCCCATTTTGTCTCTTATTTGCTGCCTCAGCTGGTCAGCCTCTCATCAGGGTTAGCCATTGTGATACAACTTCTGCTGTATCCACTTATCACAAAGTACCATGGTTTGTCCTTTAACAATGGCTCAATGGTTAGAAGTCATTGCATTAATTCTACACCACCTTTTAATGTAGGATCTGGGTTTCAGTATTGGTACAAATTTGTGTCAGGTTTTGACTTTAAATTTTGGGCTTCAGTATTTATACAAACATGGGCTAGACTTTCAGTTGGTCATTTTCCAGCATTATTTAGAGTTTAGATTGGTCATATTGTGGCAATAACTGGAGCAATTATATTATTCATGCAAATGATATAACTGATAACTGATGTAACCCTAAGTTTTCATCGTTCTTTGACACATATGTGAAATTTCTGAGGCTACTATTTGTAATTTCCTTCTTTAGAATTTTGTCATGCATGTGAATGGGTTTATTGTCGAGAAAGTTACTTACTTGGATCAAAAAGGATCCATAAATATTCTTCTTTTGCAAATTTTGAATTTTATTATTGAAATCCTAACTTTGTATTCCTACTGACAATTTGCTATTTAAATTATTATTACTTGCTGTATCTAAATGTTGATGTATTGCTTTAAATAAAGGCATATTTTGTAAATATTTTAAATATTTATATAAGCCTAATATAAAATATTCAAGATACACAAGGGGTATGCAGACGATCCAAGAAATACGGACAACGCCTGGGTGGAAAGCACCGTATATCTCTACCAAGATAAGAAAAATGTTTTGCGACACTTCTCACTTAAGCTTAAGGTAATCAATTTTAACGTTAGTACCAATGGTGTGAAATAGAACTAGAGACATTTTGGAATGAGCTTCCTAACATAAACAGGCTTTTGCGTGCTAGGTATTCAACAAGTTTCATAAAAGGTCATGTGATTCGACTGTTCAATAAATCCACATTTTCTACATTACTCCTTAGTATATCTGTCTGTTGTTGTTAGACATAATGTCAGTTTCATATAGAATTATTTTCACAAGACCAACTATTTCTGACTGAGAATATCACATACTCATTTTTATTGGTAAGTTTATTAAACTGTTTTCAAAATGTATTCAAATTTGGATGCAGAGACCTTGAGACCTTGCTTGGAAAGGGAGATAATTTCCATTATTACTGAACAGACATGAAATGAAAATTTATGTTTCTAAATTGGACATCTATTACAAATATCTATAATAATTTGAATCATTTTGTTGACAATATTGAATGTTAGCCTCTGGAACAGTAAATCTTCTAGAAATTATGTGACTGATGCAAAACCATCTCACACCACTACATTTTCAAGTGATACATTTGTATATTGAAAATGTCTTGCAGTAGCAATTGCCATATCCTAACTTTGCTTTTGTATTCTTACCAGTGAAATTTTGTGCAGATTTGAAGATACAGGAGGTTACACATCTACCGCACAATTTGATTTTAATGGATTGCTCTACAATTACATACCCCCCCTTCCCCGGACAAAAGATAGCTATGCAAGACTGAACAGTTTTAAGAATTGGGAAAGGTAGAGAGTAGGCACATTCATGACAAGATGACTTCAACTTTCATGTCAGATTTGTGTAGCTGATAGCTGAATCCACAACTAGTGTAGACCCTAAATTAATGACATGTGAAAGGTGTGCCAGTTACATAGCTGCATATGTACTTATTTCTGCATTGCCAAGTTTATTTTGGGATGCTGCAGTAAAGTATTATGCCACTAAATGACACGTGATAATCATGGCAGCATGTTATTACACTGGTGAATTATAAGACCCATATTTCAACAAACATTACATGTTTTTTCAGAATTTTTACTGCACACATACATTCTGCTTTTATCCAGATTATACCGATGTTTCATCTTAAGTTTAGCCGGGTCTTTTACATGCACACAAATATGGAACTCCCTTGCTTGTTGTATTATAATCACATTCACTATAACATTGTTTCTAGGTTACTGGTGTTTAGTACATCCTGTGAACTGTTTGCATGATTAACGATTTTCCAGCCAAAGAATTTCAAAACTTTATAATAGAAATTATGAATGTCACATCTTTTCAAGACTTCCAACTAATGAACCAGAATATATGGTTATTCACATGATATCAGTTATTTCCTATAATATGCCATAATTTATATGTCTTAGTGTGGAATTGTAATAGCAGCATATTGTTAAATTACTTTCATATATCCTTATTCAGTATAAATATTAAGTTGATGCACACATTTAATAAAGAAACAAAACTAACATGAAATTCATCTTGCTAAAGCAATATTCTCACTGACTTGCACTTATTCATTTAATACTTGCATCTATATCAGATCATCTATCTTTAAGATCTTAATTGACATAAATTCAAGTAAAATATTAGATATTTTTTAATTACTTAAGAGTCATTTACTTCGAACCCTGTCAGTGCATGATGTAACTGTGTTCTGTAACAAGCTTCCAACTTGGCCAGAGCTGAAAATATGAAGGGTTTTTATCATCTAGTGAAATTGTGTAACAGGTGAAACATGATGTACAATATTGCAAAATGATATGGACAATCACTCTCTTTGTTGCTTTTGCACTATGTTGCCATTCTTAGCATGGTACGTTCTGATGTGTAACTGTGCTAAAAGCAAAGCCTTTAGAAAACAGTGATTATCCTTTGCCTTGTGTGTTTAAGCTACTTATTTCTTTAACAATTTCATTAAAAAATGAGGATTGTATTTATTAACTGCAGATAAAAGTAAGGCTTTTTTGCCACCCTGTGCATCGTTCTTTGATATGCTTGTGGTGATTGCTGAGTCAGTTTGATTTATCATATTAATGAAATGAGTATTATCTGAATGTTTTACAATTGTGCTGTGTAATATCATTATTTTTCTAGGCTACTACTCCAGGTCTCCGAGCAACATGGTTGACTGCATCCAGTAAACCTCCACTCTATGGTGCTCATAGTTACTTCCTGAAGTTGGTCGCAGAAATGCTGGATGCCTCGTTTTAGAAGCACTGAATCCATAACTCAAGAGACTTACAGATGATGAACATTTACAGGGAACTAGCAAATATTGGATGAGGCATTAGATGGAATGGATGCTAATTGTTGGTTTTTAGAGGAAATGTATATTAACTTTTGGTCAGGAGAACTAGTTCAGCTCCAAAGGAATATTATGATAGGATTCCAAGAATTTCTAAAGTCTGTGATAATTCATGTAACCATATTTAGGGTTACATGATATAGCCTATTTTAGAACCTGATTACACAGAGCAGTCTGTAGAATGTAACCAATCAAACCTTGATGGTTTTTTATGTATATAATATGATAGGCAATAGGCCTTATTATTTTGAAAGATAAATCAATGGCTGCTTCATGTACCAGGGTAGTTTATAGGATACAGTTTGTTAACAGTTATTTTAATTTTAAAATTAGTTTATTAAAACCTGCATGAGGCTTGTGCTTTAAAAATTATTTGTGCACATGAAATTATAGTTAGTGGACTTCATTTATGTTGAAATTGCAAGATAATACAACAATAAATAACAATAGATTACACAAATAAACCTGTCACATGAGTGACCTTACGATTTTATCATTTGTGGACAAATGTTTTTTGTGTAGAGATCAAATGTTTGGTAGTGATATTAACAGCAGGGTAGATTAATATTGCTCTTATAATACAGGAGTATTTTATTAGGCTGTGTCCAATGAAGCAAGTTTCACTGTAATTACTTCACACATGCAGGAGAATAGCTAAATGTTAATGAAAACCCTGTGTGTTGAACAGTATATAAATGGTCTCCACAGGGATGTGTTTATTTAATAGGTTGCTGTTTACTGTTTCACTGATGGATTTGTTTTAATAAACTGGGCAGTTCATCATATTTGCAATAAAAATAGTACTTTAGTGCTAAAGGCATCTTAATTATTATATTCTTGGGCAGCTGTAAGTAAACTTATGGAGGAACAGTCTATCTATATATACTTTAATGCTGATGATAACATAATAATTATACATACTTAATGCTATGTAAGCAATTTTAAAGTAAATTATTAATTTTAAATTTCTACCATCCCTCACACAAACACGATGACTGCATCATTCATTCTGCAAATATTTTCAGTTGGATGAGAATCTATTGGTTATTTAAGTGTAACATTTGAATTGTTTACCTCCTTATTAGATAGCCCATTTGTACAAAGATATACCATAATGAGGCATCATCAGTCGCATTATACTCTGGTTACATCGTGTATATTCATAAATCCAGCTATTCTGATATATCTGTCATCATGTTTCTTAAATGTTTTGTTTCCTAGGCACATGCTTACTTAGAGCTATATTCTAACTTTCCATGCACATTGACATTTTGAAAGACATTGATAGAGGTGTACTTGCTCATTGAGGAGTCATTGGCGGTATTTTTATTTGATGTGAATGGGAAAGATATGATATTGTTTAAATACAGCCAAACCTGTCAGTAGCTGCCTTTCATGTGTAAAGGCAAAACTAGACCTTATTATGATTACATTATGAGGATTAATTTATGTGTATTAATAATAATTGATGCAAGATGTGCATATATTGTTTTGTCCCAATGTAAATTCCACACAAAAGTAGTGAATCCTGCTCATTTTAATCCATCCAATACATTATCATTGACTTAAAATAATCTTTGATCTTTCTGTGTTTTGTACACCATGGCAAAACTATAATTTCTCTACTGATTGACAGCTTGCACATGACTCTAATCAGATGACTGACTCTTTTGTCAGCTAATGTTCATATGTTAGGCTTGGAAACAGTTTCTGACACTTGCATAAAATAATACCCTGATTAGCCAGTTGCTTAACTCACCAAGTTCTACAGACAGTCAATTTATGCAGGAATCCTGGGCTGAATAGGACACCAACAGAACCCCTCTATGGCTTTTTTTGGTGACCTTTGGACTGAAACTTAAAATGCCTTTGTATACATGTTTGAAGCATTGATTGACCCCAGAACATACTGAAAAGGGGTGTAATTTGTATCTCTTTACAAAGACGAATATTGAACAATACGTGTCACACTGGCACCAATTGGCGACTTCCATTTTTGCTGTACTAACAGGACAACTTTTTCCAACATCGAGCAAATAAATTACTTTGACTCTTTAGCCTAATGATAAGAAATGCCTCGCTTTCAGATTTGACATATTGACGCGAATATACAGTACAAACCTTTTAATAAATTTCTGTGCATCAGTTCACATGATACGTTATCTAAGCGATGCCTTTAGGTAGGGATAAGCTATTGTTTTGTGAGGAACCTCTTGGCCATTGACCGCAGAAGACAGGTGACCATTGCATAAAGGACATTTATTTATGAAATTTGCCAGTGAACAATAAGACGACGTTGTGAACAGGCGGCCACTGAGTGAAACTGTAACCATTACAACAGGTTTGACTGCCCATGCAAAAGAACCCAATTATTTGAATGATTTTGGATTCAAAAGTCTATGTGTTATTATGATGATGTATACAATTTTATATCACTCTTTTAGAGAAATATACAAGCCTTTGGAACCAATGTCATCTATCAGTGGCAGCATTAACAAAAATGCAAAACTCTTATTTTGCTAGCACCTATGTCCGAAAAGGTCAAGACACCTATTTGCACAGAGGGTTAGTATTTAACATATTTTTAGGAGAGATACCTCCTGAGAAGTGTATAAATACATTGGATAGCTGTCTTTACCAGACATTGCGTGTTGATTTCTGATCTGTTTTTGTACAGAGGTATCACCAGGATTTGGTAAAAATAAACTCAAATGAATCCCTATGGACCACTAAACTAAAAGCATTATTTAAAGTTTGGAATAGTAAGCAAACATTGTGGAATTAATTACTTTAATAGCAAGTGCCCTTTAAACAAAAGTTCATGCTCTGACAAACTTTGCTGTGTTTTAGTTTGCTTTTATATAGACGTATATACTTTTTGCCCATGTAGTGCTGTAATATCTGCAGTGTTTTTTTCACTCTTATTCTTCATTTTATACAATTTGATTATTCACAAATTCTGAGTTTTCAAACATTCCAGTTATTCATACGCTCTTAAGTATTCCCAAACTCTACTGGAGATAAGAAGTCCAATGATATAGCAAATCCAGGTTCTGAAATTAGGAATAGTAACAGGAATGGAAGCAAATCCACAGTTGTGATAATATAAAATTCACTGACATTTTAAATTTGTCAAGCATCTCACTGATACTGTCATTAGTTCTAAGTGATAGTGTGCAGCTTGCGGTAGACAAATATATATATATATATATATATATATATATATATATATATACATCTATTCCAGCCCTCCCTGTTGGTATCAGTGAGAGGCTAATGAAACTGCGACTACCTATCAGCCACAAATGCCACGCAACAATCATCAGCATCTATGCCCCTACCCTGTCAAGCCCAAGAATAAATAAGAAGGGACTCGGCAGATACTGTTTATGTCGCCATGGTGGCAAATGTGGTGCAGTTATATAGGCAAAATGTGCCTGGAAAGAATACATTGACTGGCCTAAGGTGGCGGAGTTAAATCCCAGTGTTAAGGGATACTTGTATAGTTTCTACGGCGTGAATGGCTGGCGGTACAGAAACCTGATGAAGAGAAACCATGCAGATGTACGGTCGATAGATATTTGGCAGGTTGTTTTATCTGTGGTCTTGCATTAATTAGAGTAAAATTTTTGTATAAAACGGACACGTTGGACTTTCTTTCTAATTTACAACTGAAGTTGTACATAAGTCTTTGGAAATTTGGGGTAAACTTATGACTTCTAGGGAATTGCGCCAGGGTTTGACAACTGCTCGGTCAAGTAAAGACCCTTGGCTTGTAACAAGAAAATTTCTGCGGAAAACATTGAGCAGTTCTGTATGGACCTCAGCTCTGTACTTAGCTTGGTTCCAGCTGACGACAAGATCATACTACTTCAGTGCCCGTGTTGGCTGCAATTATGGTCGATGGAAAGGTGTGCTTGGCAAGCATGCTCTCAGCAAGATGAACAACAATGGCCTGCTTCTTAGCAAATGCAAAGAATTTTACCTCCTAATCAGAAATTCAATGTTCAGAATGGCTAACAAACAAAAGAACACCTGGATGCACCCCAGATCTCACCAATGGCACTTAATTGACTATGTAATAGTCTGCCGGTGCGATGCCAATGATGTCCTCATCATCAAGGCCATGTGACGAGCAGAATGCTGGACAGACCACAAACTACCCTAAAGCTGTGCATTGCCCCACATCACCCAAGGCATCCTAAGCTTGTGTGCACAGCCTTCAACATTGTCAAACTGCTGAAGCAATCCACCAGCTCAATTTCCAGAAGAGTCTAGAAGACAAGCTGTCCACCACTGAACCTATACATGGAAATGCCTCTGAGAAATTGAATAAGCTCAGGGACATGATAGAGAAACAGCTATGGCGATCGTGGGCCCCAAGAATCAAACCCATGAAGACTGGTTTGACAAGAACAACGGTGTCATTCATTGAAGATCTACTTGCTAGAGAGAACAAAGCATTCATGGTCTGGCAGAATGATACCAACTCCATCCCCAAAAAAGACTGCTTCAAATCCTATCAAGCTGAGGCTCAGAGAGAAATCCGCAAGATGCATGACCATTGGTGGGAAAGAAAAGCTGTTGAAGTGCAATGCTATGCCAGCACTAACAACTCCAAAGAGTTCTACAATGCCATCAAGTCAATCTTCAGCCCTTCAAAGTCTGGCTCTGCCCCCTTGCTTGCTGCAGATTGCAGCACACTAATAAAGGACAAGGCTGGCATTAAGGACAGATGGAAAGAACACTTTAGTCAGCTCCTAATCCTGCCCTCATCAGTCAGCCAATCTGTTCTTGACTCAATACCCTTACAGCCAATGCACGACCAACTGAATGTTCCGCCAAAGATAGAGGAGCTGAGGATGGCCATTAAACAAAAGAACTGTGGCAGGGCACCAGGAAAGGATGGTATCTCAGTGGAGGCGTACAAGGCTCTCAGTGAACAGACTCGGGAGGCATTCCACGATGTGCTAATCAGCATCTGGATGGAAGATGAGAATCCAGACAACCTCCTCGATGCATCAAGTGTGACCCTATATAAGAATAATGGCAGACATGTGGACTGCAGCAACTACAGAGGCATCTTCTTGCTTTCCATAGCTGGCAAAATACTTGCTTGCATCATTCTCAACAGGCTTATTGCGACAGTATCAGAAGATAACCTCCCCAAGTCTCAGTGTGGTTTTCGCCTAGACCGCAGCACTGTTGCCATGATCTTTGCAGTGAGACAGGTGTAAGAAAAGTGCCTTGACCAGAACATGAATCTGTATGCTGTCTTCATGGACCTGACAAAGGCTTTTGATACAGTCAACAGAGATGTTGCCACTTCATTTCTATATCATCAATAAAGCATACCCACTGGTATGGTAAGTTCAACCTATGCTAAAAGTTGACCCTCCAGTTTTCCCATAAAAATATTAGCATACGAATGGACCATTTTTGTACCCATTGTTGTTCTATTAATTTGGAGATAGTGTTCTTCATTACATTCAAAGTTATTGAGTTTTAGGACAAGCTCCAGGAGTTGGACTAGGAAGTGTGTGGGTGGATTGTCTACAGTTTTAGTTTCCCATGCTTCTCTACATGCCTGTATCCCTTCGTTGTGCGGTATGTTAGTAAACAAAGATGTGATGTCTAAGGAAACAAGCAGTGTGTCTGGCAGTAAAAGTTCGCTTGCTTTGCTTTTTATGAGGTAATCTTTCGTGTCTTTAGAACATTAAAACCAAGCAGCTTAAACCAAGAAGACTAGAAAAAGACAATCATGCACAAATAAAATTATCTTTTGCAGTCAACATATTTTCTTTTAAATAGTTCTCTAAATTTGCTTAATAGCCTATACTGACTACTCTGACAATGACATATCCAGGATATAATTTGCACTTACATAAATTTACCTAAAATAACAGATGTCGTTATGACTCATCGATTTCTAGGTCAATGCAGTTATTTTACAGTTTCAGTAACAGATTGAAAAAAACTAGTCGAAACATAATAAAGTTAAAGGTTTATTTCCTGTGAAAACAGCCATGTAAAGTTTTGCAAACATAACTGTTTTTCTGTTTCATTTGTTTGTCTTGCTACGTTTTGTATTTGCCTTTGAAAAATACTCATTAAAGAGTCAAAAGCGCACAGGCCAGTCAGTTTATTGCAATAATATATATATATATATATATATATATATATATATATATATATATATATATATATATATATATATATATATATATATATATATATATGAATGATAAAACCTACTGAATAATATATTTTAGGGGTATTGTTATTAGTTCTGTTTTAGAGTAGGATGTGCAATTGCTGGAATTACCTATTTATTGCATTGGTGGGTATGGGATAGGACTGAATTGTGTCATAATTTGTTTAACCTCATACTAATTTTGTGGAATGCACTCATTTTGTTTGCTAAAGAAATTAAAAGGGATCATTCAATATTTGTCTTTGTCCAAAGATCTTGTTATCATTTCTTGTAATTTGATGGAATGAATATTACTAGAAACTAGCATAATAAACTCACAACCCCCAATTTCCAGCTGAAAAGTCCAAACTATGCTATCTACTTGTTGGTCAAACGAGTTTTGTACTAGCCATACTTGTAACTACATGTGACCTGTGCTATCTACATGTTAGGACATTCCTGTTGGGGCATGCACAGTCATACATGTAACTACATGTATCCTCTGCTATCTACTTGTTTAATGCCTTTTGGGTTATGCATGTTTTGTATTGCTCATTCTAGTAACTACATGTAACTCGTGCTATCTACTTGCTGAATGTCTGTTGGGACATGAGTGTTGTATTGGTCATACTAGTAACTACATGTCCAAACTTTGACTAGATGACTGAATGATTGTTTGCAATACAGAATGTATTGTGTTGTGCAAAAAGTATTATGTTCGCAGTCATATGAATGATAAATCGAGTGATGATGAAAAATAAGCTATCATCACATAGTTGGATTTCTTTACATTCATTGTTTGCAGTATATTGTTTTCAGTATGTCAATATGTTGATGTGTGTCCTTCAGCGAATTTGATTGGTCCAGATATATCCATGACCTTGCCCTCCTACCGGAAGTACTGCATTTAATACTACTTACTTTATATTGACAAACATTCACAGTGATGTTGTATCTACCACTCAGTTCAATAGTGCAACTGTTGGTAATGTTACCACTCAGTTCAATAGTACAACTGTTGGTAATGTTACCACCCAGTTCAATGGTACATCTGTTGGTAATGTTACCACTCAGTTCAGTAGTACAACTGTTGGTAATGTTACCACCCAGTTCAATAGTACAACTGTTGGTAATGTTACCACTCAGTTCAATAGTACAACTGTTGGTAATGTTACCACTCAGTTCAGTAGTACAACTGTTGGTAATGTTACCACCCAGTTCAATAGTACAATAGTACAACTGTTGGTAACGTTACCACTCAGTTCAATAGTACAACTGTTGGTAATGTTACCACTCAGTTCAGTAGTACAACTGTTGGTAATGTTACCACCCAGTTCAATGGTACATCTGTTGGTAATGTTACCACTCAGTTCAGTAGTACAACTGTTGGTAATGTTACCACCCAGTTCAATAGTACAACTGTTGGTAATGTTACCACCCAGTTCAATAGTACAATAGTACAACTGTTGGTAACATTACCATTCAGTTCAATAGTACAACTGTTGGTAATGTTACCACTCACTTCAGTAGTACAACTAATGTTACCACTCAGTTCAATAGTACAACTTTTGGTAATGTTACCACTCAGTTCAATAGTACAACTGTTGGTAATGTTACCACCCAGTTCAATAGTACAACTTTTGGTAATGTTACCACTGAGTTCAATAGTACAACTGTTGGTAATGTATAACGTTGAAATTGAGATTCATGTACATGAACACTTCTTAGAAATCCTGATATTAATCTGGTAGATTGAACTAAGTCATGTGAAATACAATTTACCACCGACGTGTTGGAAATTTACCTTAATAATTAGTTCTTCGATGGATGTATCATACATTAATCATATAAGTAACTTTATGTAACCAATGTTATCACCTTCTTGAATGCCTTTGTTGAGATATGCATGGTTTGTATTGGTCATTCTAGTATGTACATGTAACCTGTGATATCTGCTTGTTGAGACATCAGTTTTGTATTAGTCATACTAGTAACTACATGTTAAACCACTGAGTGGATGACTAAATGATTTTTTGCAATACAGACATTATTGTTGTGTAACAAGGTATTATCTTCAGTCAGATAAATTTTAAGTCTAGTGAAAAATAAGCAATTATCACATAGTTGGTACACTTTACATTCAGTATTTGCAGTTTATTGTTGTCAGTATGTTAATATGTTAACATGTTACTTTTAGCAAATGTAGTTGGTCCTGATATACCCATGAAATTGGCCACCTACTGGAATTATTGTATTTAATACTACTTACTTGAACTAGTCTCAATAAATCTGATTAACATTCATCTAGCTTAGCCTAAAATTGGGGGAGAACTGAGATAGCCCCTGAATGTATCCAATGCATGTATACTGAGTCTATGCATGTATACTGAGTCTATGCATGAATACTGAGTTTATGCATGCATCCTGAGTCTATGCATGTATCCTGAGTATATGCATGTATCCTGAGTATATGCATGTATACTGAGTCTATGCAAGTATACTGAGTCTATGCATGTATACTGAATCTGTGCATGTATCCTGAGTCTATGCATGTATCCTGAGTATATGCATGTATACTGAGTCTATGCAAGTATACTGAGTCTATGCAAGTATACTGAGTCTGTGCAAAAAGAATAATAATATATAATATAGACAGTAATCTATACATTTCCATGAAAATCTGCCTTAGATTATGTGTACTACGTCCTGGACAAACTTGATGCAAATATCAACCTGCTAAAGTTAAGAAACTCACCCCATGACTTAACAGGTCATCCACAAATGTTGGCCTCTCCATAGTGAAAATATGAAACCTGAGTGGCAAAAAGCATTTCTGCACAATGCATACCTGAAAGTCGCATCATCAAAAATATAGAGCAAACAACAACAATGAAAAGAGAAAAGAACAAATGAATACAAAGCAGCACAGGCGTATATATTCTTTTCTCAGTGATATACCCTACTCATCTTTCATGGTCAGTGGTAATATTTTAGCTCCAGTATCCCCTAACTACAAAGAATGATTTTGTATCTACCAGTCAGTTTAATAGTACAAGAAGATGCAGATTATTTGGTGAGAATGTATAGCGGTAAAATTGAGATATACATGAACACTTCCTAGAAGTCCTGATATGTTAAGCAAAAAGCAATTTACCATTGAGGTGTTGGACATTTAAATGAATCTTAATAACTAGTTCTTTGATGTATATTAAAAAGTGCCTATCATTAAACATTTGTTTAAATAATTGCTACTTGAAAAGGTTATTTGATCTGTTAACTGTCACCAGTATATAAGACTATTTGTTCATTGCGCATCAGTTAGTATGGACAATGATTCATGAAGTATGTATTAATCATAGTTGAATATTGTTTGTCCTTTATCTCTCTCCTTACGTTTATCACTTAAAATTCCATCTATGTGATAATATAGTATCATGATAAATAGTTTGATATTCAAGTTTTAAATCTCGCTGAATATTTTCTAACTTTTGCTCATCAAAGGTCACAAAAGAATTAAATTTCCTCAAAGCGTTTTATAATTTCAGTATAAAAGCTTTACCTGTTTAAGGTAACCGCTCCAGTGGCCTAGTGATTAGAGCGTCTGCCTCAGATGCGGGAGGTTGTGGGTTCGATCCCCGGACGAGTCATACCAAAGACTTACAAAAATGGTACTAACAGCTGCCTTGCTTGGTACTCAGCATTAAGAGGTTACTGTTAGGACCAATTGGACCGGTGTCAGGATAATGTGACTGGGTGGGACATCATGCCACATGTCTGCGGCATGATGCCCCAGTGAGTGCTAGACATCACTATAAACTGCCACACTGCAGACATCGTAGCGATATGACTGAAAAATTGTTAAAGCTATGTTAAAATCCAAATCACACACACACACACACACACACACACACACACACGCACCTGTTCGAGGTCCTCAGTATATTATTCTCATCAGCACACATAAGTTAATTAGTATATATTTGAATCAATGGGTCTAGCTGAATTTAAATGCTTACAATCATTTAGATCATCTGGGTGATTAATCTAATTGATTAAGAATTAATTTATATAAATATCTGTATTTTGAAACACGGGTTTTCATGAAAAGTCATAGAAATCAAATTTATTAATTTTTCATCTAAAGCTCAGCATCCATTCGATTGATGCAAGTAGTTGTATTTAAAAGATTGAATTATAGTTAAGTGTGCATGTGTATAATATTATATAATTATATTTATGGTTAATTCTACAAGCAGCTTGTGATAGACTTTTACGCAGAATGATAAGCTTAGAATTTCAGGATCGAAGATGCTTTCTTCTTTCTGATTTATAGAGACAATCCTGATAGTGTGACTTTTTAACCTTTTATGTTCAATCACTCATGCAGTAATATGCTTTAAATTTTACATTTTTATATACATGTATGTTTTAACATGGTAAGCAAAATTACAGTACAGATATTGAGTGTTTCGTTTATATGCTATCAATTTTATACAAAATATTTATACAAGAAAGTAGGAATTAAATTATATTAATTAAGTATTATTTATTCTTAATTTTGAATAAAAGTACGTTTTTCTTTTACTTAGTTATCTCATGTTTTTATTTTTGTAATATTCAGCCAAATCTAGAAAAGTTTGCTTGCTTTGTCAAAGAGACTGTGAATACACATTTGGCACATTCTTTTGCCAGCAGTCCTACTATTGTATTACATTCATAAAGGTAAAGTCGCAGATTGTTCCTCTGAAATGTTTGTTTTGGACTTCTAATGCCAATAAACTATAACTATGATGCTTCATGTTATGTGTACAGACATATTGGTATAAATTATTTTAATCTTAATACAAATTTTAAATTAGAAATTGCAAAACATAACATATTTAAAAGCAATATATTAAACTGCTTCATCGTCATGGTACACACGTACTGGCAAACTATATAGAGGCATTAATACATTCTTGAATCAATTTGTTTCAACTCTTTAAAGAAATAGGTCAGTATGTTTTGTTATTACTTAATCTAATTTACATGATGTTCTCCAAACGAATTATACATTTTACAGTGACAGTCTCATAAATAGTTGATTGCTCTATGATTTCCAATACAAGCTGACATGCTAACATATCCATATCAAAGTCAAGAGGAATTACTTAGTACTAATTGAGCTTTCGGTTTTTAATAATAGTTAATTATTTTGGTTTATTTTTGAAACTTGACGCATGATTGTATCTTTATATTTACAGGTGGCATTTTATCTAATGTAACAGTTAATTTTGTTTTAAATCGGTATTGCCTATGTGACTGTATAATCATGTGCCCTAGTCCCTGTATCATATCGTGGAATTCATTGAAATCAACATCCTATATACTGGTATATAATGACACTGGTATGAAATAGCCATGTAGATTTAGGCAACCAAAAATGGCCCCTGCGTAATAACATAAACTATCCATAGCTTCACATTTCACTATTATACACTCACCTAACGTTCAAGAGAAATTAATTTGTATAGTAAGCATCAGTTTTTAGGTCTGTTCTTAACAAAACAAAACTATGTTCTACCTATTCAGAGTCTTTTCCTTCTTAGAAAATTATAACTTATATCCCCATCCTATAACAATATATACACTTTCTTAGAATATAGAGGCCAAATCACGTATGCAACAAGCATTGACTACTGCACTCTGGGGACATGCCTCTTTCATAAATTTAGAACCCTTTCATAGTTCCACCCTATATACACTTACGTGATATGATAAAAGGAATGTCATAATGCTGTAAATGACAGTACTTTAGGCTGAAACAGCAAAAGCTGAGACAGTACTCATCCAAACTAGTATCTAATGTTAAATAATGTTTACATAATATTAGCGAATTGGTGTTTATGTTGGAGAGCTCAATTTAAATCAGAAGAGTAATATAGTTTTTTGGCAAGATTAATATTAAATGATGAAAGTTTTACTCCCACTCCACCACACCACTTAAAGACTACAAACACAAAAAAAACACAAAAAGCAAAAGCAAAACAAAACAAACACAACCAACAAGAAACACAAACAAAAAGAGTTAAGCAACATCAACAATATGGAATATGTCATGTACACCAAGTAAATTGCAGGGATATTCCAATGACCTAGACCCAGACCCAAATAAATAGATTTATTTCTATTGATGATGATCCTGATATTAAACCCACAGAGAATTTTTTAGAAGTGTATTAGTTGTTTAAAATTCAATAATTCAGGTCAAGTAGAAAATAAACTTGATTTTATACAAGGTTAAGTCAAACATAAAATGTTCGATTACAAAAGCATATAATCAAATAAAACTAACAAACAATGTAAATTAAATATACATAACACACAAAATGTTATATGTTAATACAATTTGTTGTTTGTTTATGCATTGTTGCATTAAATTTTTGTATCAATGTACCAGTAATTACCTTATTATTTTGCATTGAAAGTATAAATAGCTAACTCATTAAAATGTGATCCCAGTAGGACAACAACAAAAACAAAATAGTGTTTTGCTCAATGGCATAAAATACATTAAAATTGATTGTACTTTGCTTTGATGCAAGCACCCTTAAACCCTCCTTGAACAGCTACGGTAATCATTTTAAAATTATTGAGTAAAAAGGCAATACAAATCGAGGTACTGGCATAGTCTCCGGTTAAACGTTCCTCATAATCAAAGCCAGTTTCAGGGTTTTAATGAAAAACTGGTCTGGATTGCTGTCGGAAAAAAGACCAATCTGTCTTTTATAAACCAAAGAGAGGCTGAAATATGATCAGGAAGAAATTAATTTGGTGGAAACATTGAGAAAACAAAATATGTATATAATATTTGCTTGGAATAAACAATGATATAAGTGATGCATTGCTCCATTTGTACTGTTTAAGTACTGTACGTTACAGTACAGCCTGCTCTACCGGTGGGTTCTTACTTCCTTCCAACTAATGCTTTCTGTCTGTAACATTGAACACCTAATTCAACCAAAAGGCTGCACAGATCACTGTAAAACCCCAAAATTCATACAAGATAAGATTTTAAAAAACTGTTGTTGGACTATGATTAGCTGATGGTTAAACTGACCATTCCTTAGTAGTGTTGTAGTTCTGTATTTGTGTACAGTGGTATCTTTGAGGTACAAGATGTATGGCATATCTGCTAGTGCTGGAATCATTTGTTCACAAATAAGTAATGGTAATATTTTAAGGAGCGAGGTTTTTCAGTGTGGAGACGTAGAGAAGCTTATCAAGAAGTGCAAAAAATACTGATGACACACATGTCTACTAGGTCCCTATTGAAGACACTTCATTAAAAAAGCCCACATTGACACCGTTCATGGATTTTGTTTTTACTACCTCATTCAACAGCAGTGCTTTAGTCCGACAATGGGACAGAGTTCACTGCACGTGTGATCCACGAGCAGCAAGAACTGTGGCCGTCCACAGAGAAAAGGTTCAGTTGAAAGGGCTAAGGGGGACATCAAAGATATGTATACAACCTGGAGTGGGGAAAACACATCTGACTTGACACTTGGGGGTGAAATTTGTTGTTTCCAAAGAAAAGTGCCTAACATGCATGAATACAAAGGTTGCCATATGTATGGCTGTAAAGCGAAACTGACTGGAAACCTGTATGGTGAGGAAGATTTGATGTAATTGGTGACAGCTAACTAGCTGGCCTTCAACAGAGCTTCCTCAGCCTGACACACTGCTGTTCATCCAGCCTCACTCGTCAACATCTATCGGCCTGACACTCCAACATCCACACATTCTGACAAAACGCCATCCATCCAGATTGAATTTCCATCATCCACCAAGCCAGACACAATGTCGTCCACTCAGCTTGACTTGCCACCATACACCCAACCTCAGACACTCCACCGTCCACGCAGCCTGACTCGCTGCCATTTACCCAGGCTGACACTCCACTGTCCACCCAGTCAGATATGTCGCTGTTAAAAACTCTCAGTTATCTGTCTGAGGATATTCATCAATAATGTGCAGATGCCAAACGAGCACAATTCAGTCAAGATGAGAGCATGGTGAAACTCAGTCGAATTAATCGTCAGCCAGGTCAAGTGGGACAAAATGTTGTCATGCCTATTCCATTAGATGACAGGAGTAGAGGGGACACCACAAATATCGTCGGATAACTCTCAGGTCACAATCCACATGATGTATAAATTTGTCAGCAAAAGGAAACGAGGCTATATAAACGAGGCTACTACACTTTTCTTTTACTTTACCAAGCAAGGAATGTGCTGCTGAAATGTCGAAATAAGATTCCTCTAATGTTTTGCGTTTTCTATTGAAATATTTTTGAATGGCTGGCAATTTGTGTTCTTCAAAATCAACTAACCATTGGAATCGGGTTCTGAATAGTTTATCTCATTTTCAGTTTAGTTTTTGACCTCTTAAATTCATATTCTTCAGTAGTTTTTGCTTCCTCTTCGTTCAATTGCTCTTCTGTATCAACAAACTCTTCCGATTGTTCAAGTTTTTTTCCTTTTCATGCCTCTCCATTTCCAATCTAGCTTTTCCTGCATCCTGTTGAAGTCTGGTTTTTTCTGTTTTCTGTTTAAGTCTTTCTTTTTCCAGATTAGCTTCTTGTTTTAATTTTTTAAGTTTGGCTTATTCTTCTTTTTTACTTTTCAAGCCTTGCTTGTTCTCTCATTCTTTCTTCTTCCGCTTTTATCTTTTCAAGCGTGAATTCTCCTGTAACTTACTCTTTTAGTGCTTGCTTTTTATTCACCAGTTTTACCAGTTTATTTTGAAGTTGGAATTTTGGATGGAGCTGCTACTTCAGGCAATACTTGCTACGCTAATTCCTCTAACAATCGCTGCTGTTGACGTTGAATAGCTGTGAGTGTGTCCAAGAGTTGATCTTATTTAGCATCGTAGGTGGTTTTGGTTTCTCCAAACATGGTCAGAATTGGCTTGAATAATTCTGCAGCCACATCGCGTTGAAAAGACTGCTGGCCTATGTTGACTTCAAGCATGTGTTGATGCAGGGCTGCCCGCTCATCGATAAACTTTGGCGACGATTGTTGATTTATTTGAACGACATGCTTGAAACAACTTGGTTGTTTATATACTAATCAGGTTGGTAAAGCCTTTTCGATAACGCCCTGGAACAGTTTCTGCATTGGGATCAAAGGTAATATAATCGTCTTTGGAGGACGACGTCGCTTGTGCATAGCAGTCTTTGAACTGTTAAATAGTAATGCCGCTACAGTGGTCTCTCACGAAGGCGTCGATGTCTCGGTTATCTAATCCGGCAAACAGCACAAAGAATCCCGTGTTGCGTCGGATATATTTGGGTAGATCGTAGTCCGAACGAGTGAGATAAATACTGTTACAACGCTTGTGTCTCAACAACGAAATGTACTCACAGATTTTACTCATATTGTCTCGGTCAATTTTAGGGTCGTCAAACACGATGATCTTATGCAGGTCTGAATCGAGCGCTTCCACAGGCTGAATCTCGTCTGGATCGGCAATCGTGAAGACCTCTCTGGAAACATCGTTTCCTGCCACTGCGTTAACGAACTTACGCAAGGTAGTATACTTTTTCTGGTGAGGATTAAGCATATAAATAATCACCCGATCATACTTGAGCGAGTTATAGAGAAGCATGTTCATGAGGAAATTTGTTTTTCCACGACCCGTAGGACCCACGATCATGCAGTGGGAGTGAGGCATCAAACAATGTGGGGGATGCTCTGGAGTGTTTTCCTTCGTGTCAATTTTAATGATGTTCATGGTTTATATAAAATGGATACCTCTTTTGGGACGTTAATCGGCTCGGGATGTTTCACACGTAACGAGGACAAGGTCAGCCTCTCTGGGTATTCTATGACGGGCCATCTCAATATGAGTCTTCATAGCCTCACCAGTTCAGAGGATGTGAATTATCCCCCTCCGGATGACAATGTCGCGCGATGATCTCACGTCAAAAGACTCGCGCAGACCAAATTATGGTTGTCGGATGACACAATGACTGGCAATATCAATATGGGGAGACTGACTTTGTATGGACTTCCTGCAGACTCAGCGGGATCTTCTCAGCCGGTCAGAGCTTCTGATTTAGAAGTGGCACTGGCAGGCAAATATAATAAAACGGGTGGCACATTGAGTGTCAATGGCGAGATGACGGTAACGTTGTCCGTCGCAGGTCAAGTGACGAGCGATCTCACCATGTCATCACCCACCTCGGGAACCACCTCTCAGAATTCTAGACGTGTAGGAGTTGTTACTGGACTCAGTCTCAGAGCGACGATGATTTACTACTTTGGAACGATGGATCGCTCCCTCTGGATCGACAGAGAAGAAGCTAAAGGACATTACACCCCCATTACTGTTCAAACTAGACGAATTTCAAATCAACAACTCCAGTTACTACTTGTTGGCGGAGTTCAGTAACACCCAGTTTAACATGTACAGGATAACATCAATGTAAGGTCAGAAATTGTACGGTCTTCCTACGACGTGGCCCATCACGGATACCAGTCAGGCCTTTTCGTATGGCCAACTCAACTCGTTTGGAAGCACGACATTATCCACGACAGGCGTAACCCTCACAAGAACACTCACGATGGCGGCTAGAGCTAAACTGGTAGTGACGGATTATCCACCCGTGGACAACAACGAAGTAGCCACACAGATGTATGCGGATACACGTCGTGTTAGAAACAACGTGAGATACGTGCACATTCTCTCTTGAAACACAGATAATCGATGTGGCATTATTGTTTCAGCCTCTGAATACTCGTCCTCCTTCAAGTCCTGCATGGTGTTTTCAACCCATTTATCATCAGTCAGCGAAACCAGCAACGAATGGGTCACTAATGGGGTCACCTCTCACTTAAGGCTGATTATACAACTGACTGAGGCTGTGGCAGTATGGAAATATAGGGTACGAGGAAAAAAGTGGCGGTGAAAGAAATCTCACGTAAAGACTTGATGGCGTTAAACCCGATACTACCTCCGATGTCTAATACACTGAAACAGGTGGAATAGGACCTATCATGCTCGAATGTTTCATCGCATCCTCAGGCACAAGCACTAAATACTCCACTAAATACTCTATTAAGTTTACAGCTCTCACCGCTGAGCTTACCAATCCCGGATTACGTTATTTTCATATTATTACTATGGATGATCTCATATAGAACATGGCAGAAATTTTGCAAATCGCTTCGAAGTTGTACCAGTTGCTGCTTATCAAGGAGTATTGGCAAGAATTGTTGTATGCCTCCAATGATCAGCATGTGTTAAAGCAGAAGACGGGAGAACACGTGAAGATCAACAAGGTGAGAAAAGCGGGTACATTATACCTGGAGGAGGTCTATGAACGATATAATTAGGATGAGATCAAAAGGTCTCATCTGTCGGTGGGAAATATGGGTCAAGGACAACTCAGAGAGGACATCGATCGATACTGGGCCGTTAATAAATTTTCTAACGATCGAGTGTCCGAGCGGTTAGTCAAAAACATCGAAGGGATCGTACATGGTATCAGTTATGAATTACATCCAGATCTTGTCGACCTCATCGTGAAAACGGATTATGTCCAACGACGACGATTTGCTTGAAAGTAAGATGAGGAGGCTCACAAAAAAGATCACGACTGCATGGGCAAGGTGGTCTCGAAAAAGGGTTTTCACGGCAATCGGCAACTCAGCAATGCCATGGACAAGCGAACGTTTTTTCCATCAAGTTGGTTTGGAACACGAAGATGTGGATACAATTATGGAAGTGATGTCACTTGCTGATTGTCGCTGACGATGCTGGTGAAAAGGTCACTAGAGATGTATTTGAAAACAACAAGCTCATGAAGTGCTTGTTAACCTGATTATAGTGTGCATGAAAAGATAGAACTTGATATGGCAGTTGCCTCGTATGCGTATTTAGAACAATTTCAGCCGGAGGAGATCTACCAACAGCTGAGTGATGTGTTTCAGAAAGGAACTTTTCTTCCACGAGGACACTTTGTCACTGTTTCAATGGCCTTTCAGGAACGTTTGGATAAAATCAACGATTGATAATAATATCAAAGCAAATGCCAGAGTCCATGCCCTTATCGTGACAAGAATTGTATTTTTCCAACTATCAAAGACTTTGAGAAAGTTAATCTCAACGTGGAAAAGTCGCTCTGGTGTATTATTATCTTTACAATTATCACCAAAAATACCTTATTCCGCAGATGAATATAGTTTGTTACACGTGGTAGAATTACAGCCACATCTGGAATATCTACAGCTGGTGATGACTGCAAAAGCTATGGAAGATCTCGTGAAATTAAATTAGCTGACCAATAGATATCCACTGTGGGTTGTTGGAGAAACGGTGAGTGACCTCAAGATCGACGATGATAAAGTGAATATGCATATATAATTCTTAAGAGAAAACTTTCTACAACTCGAGCTACAGCTACATAGTTTAGTGGGTGCTGAGGCATAGATACAATGGATCTTCACCACATTGATGAAAACGTACCAGAAGACCAACGCTGAGAACTAGAAGCGTACTATTGCTATTATAATGGACGAACCTACGTCTATAAACACGCCTACGAACGTTACAAGCGTATCCTGAGATTCATTTCGATGATTTCGTCGATCGTGACGACCACGGGTGTCATTTTACGGGGTCAATGACTAATCCGATGATGTTGATTTTATCCGATGCTAGCTTAGGTCTGCATACTTTGATGAAATGTCTTGAATCGCGCTTTGACGCCTAAAAGAACAGTACAAAACAGGCGATGTTGACATTAGAAAATGCTTAATAATCTCCGATCGTATTTACGGGGAGCTCCTTTTGACACGGAGTTGTTGATCTCCCAAACAAGGAATATGGACGACCTTATTGTAGGCGATCAATGTATGTCTATCAGTTGATTCGAAAAAATATGTGATAAAAATATAGAGAAAATGAATGACGAAGAAGACTTTGTCACAGACGTTAGCTTACATCACCCATAATCCCTCCACAAGGTCATTACTACTGTCTTACGAAACAACGTGCATGTGCATGTCGAACTGACGCCGACCAAAGTACAAGGAGCATTGCGTGGGCAGGTCCTACTGACGCACGAGCAACCAGCAGACTTGGCTCACGATAGCTTAGTCAAAATCTACTACGATACAAATCTGATTCAACAACATCACATACGACGTATGAGCAAAGAAACGCTGAAAAATATGTTAAAATTATCTTAGTATAGAAAACAAAGTTTTACAAACCATGATGGACATATAGATGACGGAGAGCATTCCGATTAATTATACTGATCTTACGCGATACAAGACCTATGCTATCTTGGAAAATAAGGAAGATCTAGAGGAGGCTATTACTAACGCGTTTTATCTAGTAGCTCTTAATCATCCCTAGATTCTCGCTGAATTGGGAATTCAAATCAAATGTAATCTCTACAGTTTCGACAAATACATGTCGATCACCAGTGGACCTTTCCGATTCACTGACTCATTCCAGTTTATGTCCCGAGTTTGGGCAACAAGTTGATATTATCAAACAAAAATGGTTTTATCCCTACGAGTACATCGATGTCACTTCACGCTTCGACGTAACCTCGCTACCACCCCCAAAAAATGTTTAGTCGCATCTCAGTCTGACAAAAATCACGGATGAGGAATATCAGCACTCATGCAAGATATGGAACTAATTCAACTGAAAATCTCTCGGAGATTATCTCGATGTTTATCTCAAGACGGACGCACTCTTACTCACCATGAAATTTAACATTTCATACGCATGTGCTTAAAGCATTAACAACTCGATCCACTCTGGTATTTCTCCTCAAATGGACTCCCCTGGGATGCACTACTCAAACAATCCGGAATGATCATATAACGCTTCACCGACCCAGACATGTTTATGTTCGCTGAGCAGATGGTGCGAGGTGTCATCTGAATCTTCAACGAAAAAGCATGCTGTCGACAACCATAAATACTTGACATACTACGATCCACACCAACCCGCCACTTACATCCTCTATCTAGACGACAAAACTTTCTATAGACGGGCTATGTCACCACCCCTTCCTGAGGGATATTTTCACTTGACCTCTGGAGAACAGCTTCTACAAGAACGACAGGCAGGATACCACGACGACTATGGCTATTTTGCCAAAGTCGATATTGGGTACCCATCACATCTTCATGATGCTTATAACAATTATCTATTCTGCGCTTAATCCATTCTTGTCCATCTCTCCATGCTCTCTCCGGAACAGCTCAAACAAAAGCAGTTCTGTTTAGGAGACGCTAAGGTACAAAACCTCATACCAAATCTCCATCACAAAACACACTACAAATTGCACTGTCAATTTCTTGAGCTAGCTCTTCAGCATGGAATCGTCTTCAGCAAGTTCACAATGCTCTCATATTTAAGCAATTTCCGTGGATTAAATCCTACATTGATTTCAACACCACATTACGAACCAAAGGTACCACCACTTTTGATAAAGACTTCTTTAAACTCCTGAACAATAGTGACTTCGGAAAGACCATGGAATACACTAGACACAGAAAGAAAATCGAAATCGTCAATTAGACTTGTCGACGAGATAAACTCGTGGCAAAGTATGCATTTCTCAGCATGAAAATCTTTGATGAAGAACTCGTTACCACCGAGTCTAGAAAAAAACCCAATCTCGTTCTAGACAAACTCATCTACGTAGGACCAGCCGCCCTGGAACTCCCCAAAATGCTCAAGCTCGAGTTTCATTACGACTTCATCAAAGGACGGGGCCCCGAGTGGCCGAGTGGTCTAAAGCGCTCTTCGTTACGGATCACTGCCATCTCACCTCTGTCTGCGGCGGTTCGAGTCTAAGATTCAGCCAATGTGGGCATGTGAGAAAGCTTGCCAGTAGCTTCTCGTGGGTCGGTGGTTCTTTCCGGGGTTTTCCGGGTTCTTCCTCCACCATTAATACTGGCCGCCATGTATAGCCTATCGTGCTGAAAAATGGCGTTAAACCCCACAACAACAACAACAACATCATCAAAGGACACTACGGAGATAAAGCTACGTTACTCAAGACCGAAACAGACTCACTGGTGTACAAGATTCACTGCGACGATATCTACTCCGACCTCTATCAACATCGAGAACTCTTCGATCTCCGCAATTATCCAAAAACAAACCCATTCCACTGCAACGACAATAAAATAGTACTAGAAAAGTTCAAGGATGAAACCTGTAGCATGCCCATCTCAGAATTCATAGGACTTCGATCAGAAATGTACTGCATTATCCTGACGACGATATCTTCATGAAAAAAGCCAAAGGAATAAAAAACCTGTCACTGCCAAATTAGCCACATACCACAATTATATACAAGCACTACATGGACACGTGAATTACTACTCCATGAAAAATTTTCGATCACAAAGATATCCAATCTCCACAACACTTATCAACAAAAAGGATTATGCCACTCTGATGATAAACGATACCGCATCGACAGCAATCATACACTCTCTTTTGGACACAAAGACATAAGGATAAACAAGGTGAGCCTGAATCCCCAGAACCCAGTAGTATAATTCCACGGGAAAGCACTAGCTCACTCTTTCATTACGCAGAAATGAAGGGGTGAGCCAGAACCCCCATTTTCTTTTACTACTGACATCGTAACGATGTGACTCAAATTGTTCAAGCTACGTTTCAAATTATTATACACACAAACACATGTATTCTCAAGGCAATTATCCTTTTTGAAGTCGACATAAATATGTTATCAATATGTTTGCTTTGTTGCCTAGACTATGGTAAATTACACCAAGATGTAAAACTCAACGAAGAAAGGATTTCGTTGTTTGAATTTTGGTTAGACGAAAATACTCCTGGTTTCATGAGAATTCCATTACCTTAACATTGTTGGTTTGGGGTCAATCAAACATTGCCAATACCAAGTGTCTATCGTATGTAAGTTAATCAATCAAAGCCTTGCCCAATCATCAGTCGTTCGTAAAATAATCAACCAGTGCCTCGACTAGTAGTGAATAGTTTGTATATTTGTGATTTGTAAATATTCAATTTATTTAGTATAATTTGAAAAATACATCACCAAGCTATCATTAGCAAAGAGTCTTGCTACACCCAAGGAAGATCGAAAGACAGAGATATGTTGTACGTCAACCGCAACATGACAAAACAGATATAAAAATTGAAACTGCTGATTCTATTACCACTACTACTACTACTAAAAAATAGTACTGCTAATGTTACTAATACAACTGCTACTATAATTACTATTAATAAAAATACTTATAATAACAACAACAACAACTATAATATTGCTAAAGTTCATTGTACATTTCCTCAATATTACATTTTAGAACTTGACTTTTGACTCGCACTATATAGTGCATTTTGCGCAGGTGCCGTTGAAGACTAATACTTGCAGACATACCTACCAACCTACATGGCCAGTCCCTAAAGTGAGTAAGTCAGCCGGCATCGTATAGTGACTCAATAAAAATAAAATAGTTGAAAATTGAATGATCATGTAAACTCATGGAGCCTTGCAGAAAAGGGTTTGTCAAGATCATGACAAAAAATTGAAACCGAAGAAGATAATGATAGTCTTTACTGTAACATAGGCCATCGGCCCAAATTTCATGTATGTATAAAAATAGGATACAGCCACAAAACAACAATTTCAGGATTAACACATTAATTCTCTCACTTTTAAAGACTTCACTTCATTTACAGCAAAATTATTTAGGATATTAATATTATTATTATTGATTCTCTGGATAAAGTTATAACCATTGATGTCATCATATTACAATGAACGGATGAAGGCCTTTCTCAAATTATCATACTTGGGTCATTTAGCAGTATTCTATATCTCACAAAAAGGGCACAGTCTTTCAACGTGTGGAATATTTGCATACCTACCTATGTTTGCCATTATGAGAAAGTTTCCATTTCTGAAAATGCAAAGTGAGCTAACACTGTAAGACGAGTTCAAATAATCTATATATTATTGACAACTGAGACTATTTCTGATCCTGTCACAGAATCGTAATCTATCCAGTTTATCGCTAACGTTGTTTAAATATAATGTAAAAGAGATTCTCATCACCCACCCCTTGATTAACTCCAACTCCTCCCATTCCGTATGAAAACAGTAGAATTTTACCTTTATGCATCCAATAGTCATAGTGTTTGCCCCATGTCAGTTGTATGTTATAGCTCTGTGTATGGGAATCTGTCATTTTAATAACCTGAACTAGAACTTACGAATTCTTCTGCATCGTACTACTTGTATTGGCATTCTACCCAGCTCGTTATAGCTAGAAACGTTTGGTGTCTGTTTTGTAATGCCAAAAATATATGTACAATATCATGTGTGTACATCTTCAATGTCACTTGCTTTGTAGAAACTCCAGACTTCGGACCCATACTTCAATATTGGTGCTTTTAGTATCAGATATTTGGGTTAGATTTTAAAAAGACAGTTTACTAAATCGATTATGTCTAGTCTTTAAAATATAAAGCGAGTTTGCTTCTTGTGCTTCTAGCGTTTTTTGACACATGCACCATGAGTTTTTAGAAGAGAATTCACAGCCAAGTTATTTATAATAAGGTACTGACTTAATCAAGCATCACCGAAATGCCATCTTTCATGTATCCTTAAATATACACCTTTTAGAAAGACTACAGTTTTAGTGTTTTCCAGCTTTATGTTTAATTTCCACGTGTTGCAATATTCTTTTATTCTGTTTAGATTTCTTTGAAGTCAAGTAGCAGTTTCGGCAAAGGCAACCCAGTCGTCTGCATAAAAGAATGCAAATAAATTTAAGAAGTCTAGAGTTACAGTGACATTCTGGTCTGAAATACGTGTTGTCTAGTCCTTTAGGATTAATGAAAAAATGAAATAAGTGATAAATACAACCTTAACTTACAACATTCGACCTGTTGAATATTTAGATCAAGCCATTCGGCGTTTTCACAGAAGCTTTGACATGGTTTTAGTATCGTAATAATAATAATAATAATAATAATAACAATAATAATAATAATAATAATAATAATAATAATGAAAAGGCACACTAACTTTTAATCATGTGAAAAGGAAAGCAAGGAAACATATACGAATTCAAACACATGCAATAAAAGCACAAATTACATTACTGATGACAGCTGTAAGCTCTGTTTTAATATTCTTAATAATAGTAATCAGAAACGACATTTGTTGTACCATCATAGCTTATTTCCATAACAATGTTAGCAAACAATTTCTAAAAGAACCTGGTTACAAACGCACAGCAGAGTTAACAAATGTGACAGAAATTGTGCACATACATTGATACTCGGCTCAAAGGAATATTGGTTCCCAAATTATTATATTTGTCTACTCATGACTTTCAGTGTTGAACAAAGGTTCAAGACAGATATGGCCTACTTCACACATTACCTGTATATTTATCAGTGGATGTTTTAACCTCCTACTAAAACATTGCACAAAACATAGCATCCACTTCCAGGTTTCATTTTGGTTCGTTTCGTTGTTGGTGTTTTACGGCACAACAACAGAAATAGGCAATTAAGAGTCCAGGCAATTTGAATGAAGTGCCTGCCCAAGGACACACCATGTTAGCTAACCCAGGCTAGACAAATGGTAGGATTCGAACCAGCACCCTCCCTTTCAGTCGTGAGTCCAGCATGCTAAACTCTGCGACACCACCGATCCTACCCCGATTTCTATCATTACCTGAACATTGTTTCACACTAATCAAGATAATCATTACTTGCATGATAATCACGCACTAAATGGAACAGCGGTTGAAGTTGAATGTCCCACAAACAGCCAGTTTGGCATTGCCCGATTTAGAGACATATAAGGCTTCTTTCGGTCGAAATAGTCATTGTTAAAATTGTTCTCTTGGGTTTAAAACCGCGCATTTGTTCTAAAAATTCAGATAATGTCCATCGCATAGAAATCCTCTTACTTGGCCACTTATATTCCATTTGATGAACAGTTTTCGTTTATTGTTAATTATGTCAAAAGATCATTGATATGAACAAAGTTCTAAGCCATATGAATTTGCACCACTGTTTTATCATTTCTGTGTATATGATGATGCAATAGCACCCTGTACCTACATAATTTATATATGTCGTAATGGAGGCACACACCTTTTTACCTGGGTATGACAAGGCAGACTTTTTGTACAACGTAAACTTTGGATGATATGATCCCTTATATAATGTGATGATATGATTCCTCATATAATGTCATTCAAAAGGCCTCCGAAATTGGCAAATGTGTTACATTTAATCCTGTTCAAAATATTAAAAGAATTCACGTTGTACATAACCAACTGTACAAGAAAACTCGAACGACATTGCAACATTGCGTGCAAGTGGTTTGCGTTTGATTCATACATCTGAAGTTCTTTATCAAAGTGTTGCTGAACAAAACATCATTCATAGATAAGTTTTGTTTTCTCCTATCAATATACTTTAGCTTTTATCAGTAAGCTATACTTATCTGTTTTCATTTGCCAGGTCCAATTACCATTTGTGTCACTTTTAGCATTTTAAACACACAATATATGGAACTATTTTTTATCATTGTATAATGTTCTATAATTAAAATTAAAGGGCATTATTTAGAATCTAACGATACCGGCAAAATCCACATAAACTAAACAAGAAAAAAGCTTCAATAAAAACCAAACAAAACAACAGCAACTAATGCATTGATTAATTAAAAAACCTTCGCATATTATTATACTGATTACTCTACTGCAGTGGTAAGTTATCTTCCCATCTAAGCTTTCTAACTTAGGCTACATCTTGACGAATTCTCCTGCTTGGGCTGTCTATTCATGTTCGCTAAGAACCGTCTATTTTGCTCCTGTTGATACTGTTCATTACGTAATTGTTGTATAGTATCTTGCATCAATTTCTGCTGCTGTTGTTGATATGCCCTTTCTTGTTCATGCATCTCTACACGTTGTTGCAGACGTTTCGTATCTTTATGCATCTGTTCCAGCTTTTCATCTTGATGTCGTTTCTCCTCAGCAATCCGTTGCTCCAGCATTTTAAGGTTTTTTTCTTTTATGTTCTTTATTTTGGCAGTAGTTTTCTCTTCCAGCCGTTTAAAATTCTCCTCTTTCTCAAGCATTTTCTGCTGAAATTCTGCCTTAGATTTTTCTGCATGACGTTTTATTTTCGCCTTTTGTTCTGCTTCCGCATCTGCTCTGTTTTTCTCTTCTGTGGGAGAAGTAAACACCATTTTTTAAATGCTTAAATGGAATCATAAAATATAACGATAAATAAATCGAAGATACAAAATTATAATATTCATTTTAGTATTATTGAGCATCTTTGCGGAGATGGGTCATTCCAATGTTCTTACGTTTGGCAATAATTTTGCAGAAGAATTATATTTTAAACCTGATTAATTTTAGATACACTTTACCTGATGTCACTTTCCCAGTTCAGTTTTCTTCCTGATGTCACTTTATTAATTTATTTTTCTTGGAGAATAAAGTGAGTCATATGTGGCAGACGATTGGTCATGTTGACAAAATATTTATGGCATTCGATGACAAGTGTCCAGAATAATAAAAACTGAACTGAAAATATCCATGTTATGTTGTTCTGAAAGATAAATCTAACAACTAACAGGTATACTACCAATATAAGGAAATATTTGATATATTCAACAGACTGTGAAAATATAAGACAGATGTTTAATTTTAAGACATGAAAACTAAAAGGAACAAACCAAAATCAAGTAGTAAGGAATCTCTGCTATCTGGGGTACACCTTGGAGTTTCCGAAATCCTTAGATACTAGTGCATAAATTTGGATTTGTTTTCAATGGACATCATGGAAAGTGTTATGTACCAACAAATGCACCTTGGTGTTTCCGGAATACTTATGATACTAGTTTATAAATGGCGATTTGTTTTTAATGGACATCTTAGAAATTGCTTTTTACAAACAAATGCACTCTCTATAAAGATGTCTAAAAAAATAAGTTTTATCTTCTGATAAGTACTTGACGTTTTGCTTACTGTGACACAATTATCCTTTGAAGTGAATGAACCATCATTTTCAAAACCACCGAATTAATTTTAAAAATGTGAAAGGATAATATATAATGAAGATGAAAAACAATACGAGATTCATAAAATTAAACTGAAATAATTGCGTCATCAGCGGATCAATTTTGTGGGTAACTGGAATGTCACAATAAATGCATTCCAAGCTCATTTTTTTTAGAAAATACTCTTGTGATCCATTTATAAGAAATTTAATAATCATATCGAAATACACATGTAACATTTGTTTATCCAGGGAAATGTTCACACCAATTTCTTAATTATTAAGCAACAAACTTTTAACTTCTTCTTCTTTTTCTGTCATCTTTAGGTCGGTTTGTTCAATTGTTTGACGTTCGAAATTCTTCCTGTCGAGGAATTTCAAAAGGGTTTCTTCTTTCTGTGACGAAAATACGAAACGTTGGTGAGAAAAAACAACAGTTGACAATAAGTATATTATAAGTAATTATAATATGGACAGAAATTATTAGTTAAGGTATTATGAAAAATATATACATAATTCGAAGCATTTTCTAACGATTGAAATAATTAGTATATATTCTAGTCTGAAACGTTCAGGAGCCATCAAAACGGATTATAGTGTAAGCTACACTTCAATATGCTATGGTTATAATTCCAATATTAGCCCTATAATTTTTAATTCTCCAAGAAACTACGAAGTACTTTAAAAAAATTAAATGTCTTTTAGAGTTCAATTATTCACTAAAAAAAATACCTTGCAACCAAGTCCAGTCAGACGCATAAATTTTTCTTGTAGTTCGTTGAGATCAGACATATATTCGGTGTATCCACCAGGACGACAGTAGTTCTCTTTCTCTAGTTTCTCCATAATTGTTGCATTAAAATCCTGAAGAACTTTTTCACAGCTTTCTATTGAAGCAACATCATTGTCTCTTCTGTACTTTTCATACATTTCGAGAATTTTTGCCTGTAGACAAATAGAAGTTTGTCACTAAAAGTGCAGACTATTTCAGACAAGTTTAAAATTTCATGAATATCTTACATTTCTAGTAGGTTAGTTATGGTCTCTTTAAAATTAAAAACATCTGCGTTGCAGTAAAAATGAGTACTGACTCAATGCTATGACCGGAATGTCCCCGTCTTTATACATTTCTTACATTACTGAACTGTTACATTATATGATTGAGTGTAGTTCACTTATTTGAGTAGAACATATTTTATGTGGTATTAAATTATCATAAAATGAAATTGTGTTTTAAAGAATAAGTTTTCTAAGTTTGGCTTTTTCAATTCTTGAGATAAAATACATGCAAGATGTGTACAGTTCCATATGACCAACTGACCTTTCCACATAGTTTGACAAACTGTATACCTGAAAACATCACAGCTTTTTTTAATGTAAGTTTTCAGAAACCTTTTTTTTAAAAGAAACAAAGACTCGTGTCATGTCATTGGCTCAGTTTACGATTAGTTGGGAGGAAATACGAATCTTAAAGTATAGCTTATTGGACAGACAATTAATAAATACATAAATAATCCATGCCAAAAATTGTAGGAATGCAATACGAGTTAACTCGCTGAGCGTACTTCATATCAACACATGTCAAGTTTTCTTCCATTGGAAAATAATTTTCTTTCAGTTTCATTTTCCTAATAGATATCAAATCCTATTCAATCCGACAATATCACCCGTTCAAACCCTATACAGGTGTATAAAAAACAACTATTTGCAATCAAATAGGCTGTTATCGGGTAATGAGTAAATATCATATTTACAATATCTTTATTTACAATAGCTTTTTTATAATACCCAATGTACAATAAAGAATTATGCATGCTCAATATATAATTACGTTTGTTTCCATTTGAAATTTTTCATCCTTGTCATAAATGTGTTTCTCCAGAAAGTAATCAGCTGCTTTCTTCATACATTGTTGATGGGCGTCGAATAGAGTCTGTTCATCGGGTGTAGGTAGTATAAGGATACTTTCCATCTCACGGATGTATATCTCACGACAGCGTTCCATTATTTTTCTATTCTCAATCTCTGCCATTGTAGTCAATGCATCCTCCATGCAGGGGACGGAGCCGTTACGAATTGCATCAACGTAACTTCTAACCAATGTGCCAAACACTACAAAGCAATAAACATTCACAGTATTACTAGAATCATAACCTTAAAAAGAAATTAACACGATCACTATATTGGACGAGTTTTTTTTTTCAAAATCATCGCATCAATATCTGCTTTATACCACAAAGGGAATCTTTCAATTATCTCTTTCACTCACTACGTAACATGGTTACGTGATGACTCATCATACAGATCAAACCAATGTGGGCAGACTGATAGACACACTGTGAACAAGAGTTAATGCTGCTTACAGGACAATGTTTGCTTGATCATCTAAGCGGCCCCGCAACAAAATGTTTATAAACCTACCTCAACTATACAATTTTGCAAGCTGATAAAAGTTCAGATTGCTAGTTCTTTGGTGTTATAAACCACAATTATCACTGCATCATGTATCCAGTGGAACTGTATAGTAGGAATACCAATGATGACGATGATTAAGAATATAAATTGTAAACTTGCATTGATCGCTTTTGAAACAACAAGTAAGGCATCGGTAAAGACTTTGACGATTCTTTAACACCAGGCCAGTTTTTTCGTACGATGACATGATAGGAAAAGGTGAAGGGGGAGGAGGAATGTTTATTTACAATAAAAGAGGTGAGTAAACGTTGGTAAAGATGTAAAACTTTCCTCAATAGAACATATGTATTAAGGTTTTGTTTAAATATCTTCATAAGCCGATTTAATAAAACAAATGTTAATTAAATATTTGTTCGGCATCATCAGGTTGGTCCTTGCACGAAGCAAACTAATGGATGCAGAAATACATATAGTCATACCCTCTTCCAACCATCTGAGTGTTTGTTGACTGAAAAAGTTTTAATTTAGTGTTTCAGTAGTTTGAACGAATATAATAGAGTTTTTGTAAAATCTGTCTTCGTTATCTGTCCAAAACTCCCTTAACTCGTCTTTTCTGTACGTTTTCTCTTTCAGTCTGGCCATAGTTTTGCTATTGCTTTAGACCGTCCGTGTTTATGTTCTCTCATATATCTATATTTCCTTTCATCATTGTTTTTGTCTATAAGTTTGTCTGTCCTTCAGTTTCTAAATACATTCGTGCGCCAACTGCCCATCTGCTCCGTCTTTACCGATCCTTCCGTGTGTCTGTTCATCTATTCGTCCATTCGACATTTCCAGTTTATATGCATTGATCCATATCCAAGCTATATGTTCCATTCCACGTTGATCCATTCTCCGGCCCAGTTTTATCCGTCTTTTGTTGCATCTGTGAATCTAAACAGCAGCCTCTTTCTTTCCTAGAAACATTAACTGTGTCTTCTTCGCATCAAATTGTGCTCAAACTGAAGAAATGTTAACGCAGCACACAAGGTTGCATCTCTTTAATATATGGACCACACGTTTTGCAAACGAAGATGGGTTGTTAACGATTAATGAGACAAAGTAACTTGAACGAGGAAAGTATAGATCTGAAAAGTAGATGTGTTATTTTTCATCATGTGATACCTGCTTACTTGCATACATACATACATACGTGTGTGTGTGTGTGTGTGTGTGTGTGTGTGTGTGTACAACTCAAGTTTGGCAACAACGATTAATGCTTTTTGAGTGCATGTTTTTAGTAAAAGAATCAGCTTCAAACACAGTTCCTTATTATTGCATTGATATCTATTCATCCATATTTTCCAGCAATACACATCCACCAATGACAGTAATTTGCAGTTACAGTTCCTAGCGATACAAATGAGTACCGTCGGCACTTGATGCAAAATACCTAATAGAGAATAAGAAAATGTTCACTTTATTGAAGGATACGTTTCGAATAATTTAAATAATAAGAAACCTATCGGTCTTGGTAAATATAAACGGAAACGAGAGTATAAACCTCCTTTTGAACGTTTATTGTACACGGTAATACACAAACAAGAGACGTCACATATATCGATGCATGATGCGTGTAGCTGGGTCGTTTCCGCTGTGTATGGCATCATCATCCTTTACAGTAAATGGATCAAATCATTGTTGAAATAATCTTACTTGGCAACATATTTAGCCAGACTTGGAAATTTGCTGAGTGTTTGAATTACTGAGTTCAATTCATCAGCATGCATAGCAATGTCTACAGCAATCATCAAGAACCCTAATAACAATTTCAACTTAAGCGTTTTGCAGTGACGCAACTAGGAAAATACATATATATCACTGCCATACACATCTATATCATAGGTTACGTAATGTTATACATTTTAAAATTTTTTATTTACTATTTTCATGAATTCTTCTGCCGGGAAACACACAGAGAGAGAGAGAGAGAGAGAGAGAGAGAGAGAGAGACTTACTGCTTCCGTTGATGGCGTGTCCATTGTCCAACCTTTTCAGAGGACATTCTTCGTGTACAAATTTGATAAATTTATCACAGTCTTCGAGGAAATCTTTCGAGAGCTCAACGTAATCCATGTCTTTTAATGCTTGCAAAACCGTTCTGCTGCCAGGTCTATCGAATGTGAAGCACTTTCTCGTTTTGAAGTACTTTCGGAGGCCCAATCGAGTCCTGTTGTAGCTTCTTTCTCTGTCAGTTGTCTCGTCTTGAACATTTAGACAAACCTCTTCCAAATACTCGTCTGGTGTAATTTCTCTGTCATCATTTATCATGCTTAGCGAAAAGTCACGCAACGAAAGGATGAACATCGGAAAGAATTCGCTATAGCTTGCTTCAGCATCTCCTTTTCCTGTCGTTGAAACTTTTATGTAATTGGATATCTCCGTGACAAAACTGAAGTGGAGAGCAAAACCGCTTTCATGTGATGTGATGTGATTTGGATTTGTAACGTAACTTTAAAACAATTTTTCAGTCATATCGCCACGATACCTGCAATGTGGCAGTTTATAGTGATGTCTAGCACTGGGGCATCATGCAGCAGACATGTAGCATGATGTCCCATCCAGTCACATTATCCTGATACCAGGCCGACCAGTCCTAACACTAACCTCTTGATGCTGAGCGCCAAGCGAGGCAGCTGTTAGTACCATTTTTGTAAGTCTTTGGTATGACTCGGCCGGGGATCGAACCCACGACCTCCCGCATCCGAGGCGGACGCTCTAACCACAAGGCCACCGGAGCGGTTAAAACCGCTTTCATACCAACAGGACAGCTTGATCTGAATTAAGAAGAACCAGCTGTGTTAGTCCATTCATTAACGTCACTGACGTCGGAAAAATGAAAACTAAATGACCAAGTTGTTAACGATTATGCATAAATTGAATCATCGGTACGAAATAGAAAAGTTTTATTAAAAATCACTCTCATACATTGCAAGTTTTGATTTCGTCTTATTCAGGAGTTCGATTAAAATCTAAATAAAATAGTTTCAGTAAAGATATTGATATCTGTTTTAACTATCATGCATATGGTAAATGAACACGTGACTTTAAGTGACGTAAAGCACCTCTCAGTGATCAAGGCAAATAGACACACGATGGAAATTATTCTTAGCTATAACAAAATACTCTTTGATAAATAATGTTTTTAAATAATCATAAACACGTTTATATGATCTACTCTTGTATTTATAACACGTTTGTATGACCTACTCTTGCATTTATAACACGTTTGTATGACCGACTCTTGCATTTATAACACGTTTGTATGACCTACTCTTGCATTTATAACACTTTTATATGAACTAATCTCGCATTTATAACACGTATTTGTGCCATCCTCTAATACTATTACACTTAGTGAACTGATAATCATTCCTCAAATGCAAAAAAGGCGTCGTCTGTAATTTATAATTTGACTGAATTTAATATTGTGTCTTCAAGGGGTAAATACCAGAATGATATTTTCACGTTCGATGAGACAGAAACAGGTTTATACCATCAGAATGAGAAGATAGGTATACTATCGTATGCGCTTGAACCGCATTCGACCATTAAGTCCCTATACAGTCGAATGCGACCGATATAAAATAATATATATGCCGCATCTGACCATTAAGTTCCCTAAACGGTCGAATTCGACCAATCGAGAGTATTTGCCATGCAGAATTCGACCACTAAATACTCGATGCAATCGAATGCAATATAGATGTTATTGCCAGTGTGAGAGCAAAAATTTAAAAACAATAAAACCTGGTAAATTATATTTAAAATTTACTTCAACTTTTCAAGGTCGTATTCACTGAAGGTTCCAATGATATTGTATACCAAAGTGCTGCTCAAAAGGACTGCCAGCGCCAATATCCAATTGTCATGGTTGCTATTGCCCTGTAAAATAAGCATATGCAATAATCTGACATCATGTTTGCGACATCATATGGAGAAAAAAAATCAAGCTTATAAAATTAATACATATGCAAATTTATGTCTTAGTGCAATAATTCGGCCTTAGTCTAAAAAAAAAATAATCAATACAGTTATACCAGTCAAAATAGACTCTAATATAAAATCACATTTGAGGGATTGTATGCATTGTAGTTTTAGATCCGTCCACCTTGTATTGAATGTTTTAAATCTATAACTTGATAACTATAATGCGCAATAAGTTTTTAATATTTTAATATACTGAATATAGCACAATAAAATTAAAACAAATCTAGAAACCATGAGACTGGCATCTGTGAGTTCACAGCAATCAACACGCCTAATAAAAGAAAAACAAACAAGACCAATAACTCATTAACCTTTCATAGTTCTCACGTACGGGACGAAACTATTCCTCCCCTTCCTATATATCTCACATCGTTATACAAGCCATCTTTATATAAGTCATTCCCTACATTTCTATTTAAAAACAGATTTCTGCCCACTTGTTTGCTTTATTACTGTGACACTGTTATGTTTCTAATTTGATGGAATTTTAAAATTAGCAATTTAATTTATTTTCATTGAATCTTGTTGTCTGATTATGTGTAAGTATTATGGTGTCACAAATAAAAATGTGATTACATGCATCCAAACACAGCAACGGTTTTATAGATAAGTAATGGAGTAATGGGCTATAGTAATATAGATACGTAACGGACTACTGATCTCACACCGCTCCGGTGGCCTAGTGGTTAGAGCGTCCGCCTCGGAAGCGGGAAGTCGTGGGTTCGATCCCCGGCCGAGTCATACCAACGACTTACAAAAATGGTACTAACAGCTGCCTCGCTAGGCGCTCAGCATTAAGAGGTTTGTGTTAGGACTGGTTGGCCTGGTGTCAGGCTAATGTGACTGGGTGGGACATCATGCTACATGTCTGCGGCATGATGCCCCAGTGCTAGACATCACTATAAACTGCCACACTGCAGGCATCGTAGTGATATGACTGAAAAACTGTTAAAGCTACGTTAAAAATCCTAATCACGCACACGCACGCACTGATCTCACCCACTAACAACATTGTCGTTACTGCTCAGCATGACAGTTATTAAGGACATCTGAAAAAAGGAACAGATGTAAGGTGAAGTTATTTCCCTTTGAAGATTGCACAGGGGAGAGGATGATGGCATGCCTCTATGCGACTTTTATATAATGTGACTGGTATTTGCAGTTATTTAAACTGGAATTGTGAATTTCACCATTATGGGCAATACCAGCTTCCAAAAGTTGAATAAACGAGTTATAAAAGATATAAAGGTACCAAATGGTTATCAACTCGCTTTTACGTCGACTTTTCCTTGAAATCTAGGAAGTGAAAATAACCAAGCAGAACTAGCATTTTTAATAGGTGCACATCTGGAATAAGGTCAAGCTAAATAACTATAACCCAAATTACACCTGTCATTGATATACCAAAATATTTTAAATAAATCTTCTGTTAATAATGCTTCAGAAATGCAAGGTCTTATAGCCAGAATTATCAAAGAGGCCTACGTGGAAATTCGTTTTCTTTAAAAATTAACCCTACACAAAGTACGAAACTGAGGAGCGGAACTTCGTCTCTGCAATTTGGAAATTTAAATCAAATTTTTGATACTACCTATAAGTTAACAAGCTTGACTGACACGTATGTAACACACTATTTCAAAGCAAGCGTCATTTTTACTTTGTCCTTTGTGATGTCTTGCCAAAGTGAATCGAATGTATGTCTTGATTGTAATTGGAAATAATATAATTCCTTCTAAAAATGTGAATACAAATTGCCATGATCACTGAGACATTTCGGTTGTCAAATCTCCAGTTAAGGAGGTGTATAGCTTTAAAAATTACAGAGCTTTTAAAGTTTGGATGTAAGGTGATCTTGCACTTAGTCCATACTCCAATAATGACTAAAAGTAACTGATAGGTTAATAAAATAAAAAAAAACACAAGAAAGGAAATTATGTCCATATGATCCGGTAGAGAGCAAATCTCTTTAGTTGATCTATTAAAATGTAAGCAACTTTACATTGTTAAGTATTTTAATGTACCAAAATCGTTACCATTTCGTGGATTGTTCACTTTCTGAATAAATATTTCTGACCTAGTCATGGAGACTGGAATGTAGACACAAAGGGAGAGAAGAAATTATAAACCGTTCATCATTGTGGCGAATTAATATGATGTAATTTTCTGCTCGCCACAGAGTTTGCCTATTTACCAATCAAATCAATTGTTTCTACCAGAATTACTGAGCAATGTCGACAGGGCATAGCACGTGAGTGAAATTGGTACTACGTCTTTTAGTACTCCAATTACCAGCCAATGTTAAAGGATTTTACGTCATATATGAAATATATAATGCTATAGACTGTAAATGTTTTGGAGATGTTCGTTTGAGATTTCGTATGGGGACTGGTGTAAGTGAAACATTTTGAGCAAGTACATGGTGATACGAATGGGATTATAGTGCTAATATTTTTGGGGGATAAAAAGACCTCAAGATTAATAATTCAGTGTGTGGAAGGGTAGCAGTACGAAAAAATATGTAATCACAAAAAAAATCTTATAATTCATGTAAATCGAATCTATTATGGCTAGAGTTTAATCATATATACATGTTCTTTATCTTATGTTACGTGTTTAGGCTAGAATAAACATTAACAAAAGAAAGAGTGAAAACAACAAGCTTTGAAACGATGAAAAATTTATTTATTTCCCAGAAAAATAGTGTAAAGGTGAAAAAAATAAGAATTTACGGTATTAAGAATCAAATCCAAAAATAATCCAAGATAAATCGACAAATTCAAATTTAGAAGTTCTAATAATGAACTGTTATAATGAATTCAAATTCGCAACAAAGAATCCAAGATGGAAGGCGATGACTGATACTATAGCTATTATTGTGCTCTTGTGTCTACAGTTCCGTGTTATTCACACACAATAATCCGGTGTTTGAATTTCCAAATAAAATTTAATGAAATGTCTTTCTCCAAGAATTCTGTATGAGCACTCATGTATTTCCAGGAAAAAGAATTAATACTTTTGAATCCAAATAATTAGAATAAACATTAAATGGTAATTCCCAAACTAGTCACAAACAAACGAAGATCTTGACATCAAGTGTTTTAAGCCCAAAATGAGAAAAATCGCTATAAACAAAGATTATACAGTAACTCAAGACGCAAAACAGATTCCCGGATGAGGGTCATTTGATCACATGCTAGAAAGATTTAGAAGGCATATACAAGTCTAATGGCATATAGACTAATGATGTGATGTGATGTGATTTGGATTTTTATGTAGCTTTAACAATTTTTCAGTCATATTGCTACGATGTCTGCAATTTGGCAGTTTATAGTGATGTCTAGCACTGGGGCATCATGCAGCAGACATGTAGCATTATGTCCCACCCAGTCACATTATCCTGACATCAGGCCGACCAGTCCTAACACTAACCTTTTGATGCTGAGCACCAAGCGAGGCAGCTGCTAGTACCATTTTTGTAAGTCTTTGGTATGACTCGGCCGGGAATCGAACCCATGACCTCCCGCATCCGAGGTGGACGCTCTAACCACTAGGCCACCGGAGCGGTATGTAGACCAGTAGAGTCTCGATTTCACCATTATCATTCACACATTAAAAATGAATTAAAAAAGAAGTTGTTTACTTGACCCTTAATCAAGGCCAGGAAATAGGTCAAAAATAGAAACAGTGTTTGTATTATTAGGCGTCCACGTAAAAAGTTAGGTCAAAACTGAATTTTCTGGAAAATATCAAATTCCAAGGAAAAAAATTACGTTACATTGACATGTAAAGAAAATATTTTTTTTTGAAACTTACAAAACAATTAAATGAAATCAAATTTAAATTAAATCCAATATACGTAACATTTAAATATTCAGTGAAACAATAAATGTCATCGAACTGGTAATCACAATGATCCTGAAATAAATTTCATTTTTAACCACAGTTAGTTTTAAATGAGTTTGGGACTTGATCGTTTCTACACGTCACTTATAGCACCGTTTATGTCGCTCTTAAGAACGCTTACGCAAATATTATGACTCTGTGGTCTTTAAATAAGTGATAGAAAAGAGTGAAAATCAACAAGCTTTGTAAAATTCAACACATAATTTATTTCACTAGAATACAAAGTCAAAATGTTAAAAAGGAACTTACGGTAATGCCAAATAAATCACAAATAGTCGTATAATTACTAACATAAAGCCCTAATGATTAAGTTCTGAATAAACCTTACTGGTAATCCAAAATAAACCCAACACTAGAAGTGTTGATGTGCCTGCGATGGCGTGTGTAGTAGTGATGTGAAAACACTCTTTTGCTGAATCACAAAAATAAAATCCACGAATATATCCTTATTTTAATTTCATTAGGAATTCAAGACTCTATTTACAAGAATGTTATTTTTGAGCACTTCGTATTTCCCGAGAAGAATAACTTGAACAAAATAATTTGAATAAATAAATTCCAGCCAAAATGAAATACTGGGAACAACACTATTACAACTGATTCTGCTAAGATCTTACAGCGCGAAAAGTAATTTTTCAGTGAACGAGGTTATACAAAGAAACTAAGACATAGAAGAAGAGCCAAGATGTAGGACAAAAGTTCATTTATAAAAAACTCTTAGTTATGATTAGGAAGTATATTACTAAAAAAATAATAAAGAACGTGATAAACACGATGTCTTTGAATCAGGCCAAGATAATAATCTTAACAGTTAACAGTCATAGAGAAAATATTTACTATGCATTAGTTGTTAAAAAAAAATCAATGATTTAGGTCAAGTAGAAAATAAACTTGACTTTGGACAAGGTCATGTCCAAAATACAATATCCAAAGGATATAATGAATAAGAAAATAGCAAACAGTGCAAATTAAAACTCCATAATACAGGTATGTTGTATGGATTTACTGTTATCAACTGAAGTGCTATGCGATATGGACTTCTAATGATGGCAGTTCAATTGTTGTATAGTATGGAGTTTTTATGGTGGCAATCTAATTGCAATATTGTATGGACTTTTGCTGATATCAGTTCAATTGTCATATTGTATGGCCTTTAAATGGGTCAGTTTACTATGTTTTATGGACTTTAACGTCAGTTCAGTTGCTATATTGTGTGGACGGTTATTGATGACTTTTCCAATGATATGTGGTATGGATCTCTACTAGTGACATTTCAATAATATAAAGACATTTCCTGATCGCTTCTCAATTCATGTTGTATAGATGGTTTGTTAATGCCACCTCAGTTGCTGTATTGTATGGACGGTTGTCTAACTGCAGCTCAATTGATAAAATGTATGGTCGTTTTCTGGCACCTCAGTTAATATGCTGTGTGTTCGTTTTCTGATAGTAGCTCAGTTGAAATGCTGTATGGCCGTTTACTGAAAGGCAGCTCAATTGATATACTGCATGGGCGTTTTCTGACAGCAGCTCAATTGATATGGTGTATGGGTGTTTTCTGACTGCAGTTTAACTGATACGCTGTGTGGGCGTTTTCTGACAAAAGCTCGTTTGATATGCTGTATGGACGTTTTCTGACAGGAGCTCATCTGATATGTTGTATGGGTGCTTGATATTGGGACCTTAAATGATATGCTGTATGGACGTTTTCTGACAGAAGATCAGGTGATATATTATTGGACGGTTTAAGAATGATACCTCATTTGAATGGACGGTTCCTGATCGTAGTAAATTGATCTGTTGAATGGGTGTCTAATAGTGATATCTCAATTGATAACGTGAATGGACAGTTACGAATAGCAGCTTAGCTGATATGTGTTATTTATGGCTTCTGTTGGCCACGCATTTTGAATTTACCAACGATATTGTAAAAATATAGTATTATTTTAACCTAGTATTTAACAACCACTTTCCATCTCATTTACCTTTGCGACGTCTCCAAGCCCTTCTGTGTCCATTAGAAGAAGGATATGGTCTTTGTATATTGGGTGAGGATGACACCAAGCCCATATTCCTTTTGTTTGAGACTTTATAGTCGATCCTAGCGGGAAACCTGACAAAACAGTATCAAAAATTGAAAGAAATAGCCTTTTCCTTGGTCTGTGAGAACATAACGAAGAGGCATGTCTCATTTTCCCGGATCAGAATAGAATTAAAATACAAATCACCATCTAGTTAAAGCTGCACTTCAATACAAGTCACTAGATTTGGATAATATTTTGAAGCCAAAATGAATAAAAAGAGGGAACTGGAAGATGAAACTGTGACGTCCATCAGACAAGGTCGCACTCAAAATGACCAGAATAAAGTCAAGAAGATTACCAATGACGGACGCGTAGCATGGTATAAACCAATCCACACATTTATCAGCGTGTCAAGTACAAATACAAGTGTGCACAGTAGTAATGAACTCGATGCCTGGTAACTTAAAGTGCAGAGCACGTGCTCCCCCTCTGCCAATGCCGCTATCAGAGATGATTTGTGTCAGCCTTAAAACTTTTTTTTCACCCCAAATGGAGTAATAAACTCAATAAAAATCTTCAATAAGTAAGTGAAAACAATTCTCGCCTACACAATTTCAAAATATCCACGTCACTGAGTGTAAACAATACTGCTTTTGTAGTCTGACAGCTGGGTTCATCAAAATTTAGAATGAAAGTCAGAACTTTGATGAAGGTGTTCAGTACAGAATGATGAAGTATTGGTGCAAGTTTTTAGAATTTGATAACATATAACTTAAAATGGTGGTTATTCGCTTTATTTCGATCATCACAGATCCATATTGTTTTGGATGGTCATTATTTACACAACCAGATAAATACGTACAGCAAAATCAATGCTTAATTAGGTTGACGCTTTTGGACGAAGTCAACACGAAAGTGTGATTAAGTACAAATATGATTGATTGTCGTGCGCTGTGAAGTCAAATGAAGCGATGCACGTGTTGGCAAAAATGTATTACCGTGCTGTTTGTTATAACAGACCAGACGACTTCTTTTCTTGATCCAAGTTAGTACCCTACCACCATTGTGAAATCCATAGCTATCAATATTTTTTGTCTGGGAGTTTTATGGTGCAGAACATTCAACAATAGGAACTAAATTGAATTTGGTTCAGCTATATTAATATAAACTGTTTGAACAACAATTAGTATTTAATTCAATTGGAGTAAATACTCATACATGACCACGTTGACATATAGTTTAATAAAGCCAAAACCAGCCTATCTGGGTAGATTTCGGGGTCAATACAATTGCTACAAAAGAACACACTGGTCATATTAGAATATCATTGGCATTTGGGAATGGATGCAGTTTTAAGTCACTAACTCTGTTGAAGTTGGTATCCGTATGCAGTAAGTTTGGATAAGCACAGGATGCTGAGTAACATGCCCACGGTCACAGTGGATACGCTTAAACAGTCATGATCATAGTTACCTGTTCAGCGGGATGCTTTCTATCGTAGATAGCAAGAGTGAAAAACTTTAGGTTCATTCTTGAACTTTTAGCATGAATTAAAAAACTAAGAGCCCCATGCAATTATTTCATCACATATGGTAAAACGTCAATCTAAAAGGATAAACCGTTTGTTCAACATTTAATTCTTTTAAAATATTTCTTACTTATATCACTGTCCATAGTTCGTGTTAAAATTATCACTGAAACTTAAGTGTTTCTTTATCAATTAAGTTAAACAGTAATTCAATGCTTTTAGAAAAGTCACCTCTCCTGATGCGGTTATTGATCCTCTTTGGTGACCTCTTACGTACCTTTCAATTATTTTCATACGAAATTTGCTGAGTAAGACCTGACTTCATCGAAGGTAGGAACAAACAGATTGATCATTTTATGTGTGAAAGAAAATGTACTCACTGAATGGCTATGTCGTGGAAACATTTTATAAGTGAAATATCGTAAATTCTGCATTCGTATCCTTACACCAAAACGTACAATATCTATAGAGACTCTAAGATGCAGACAGGAGGAAAGGTTGAGTTTCAAATCGGTTTGATTAAACAGCATCACTTGGTTTATTGTGTGGTAAACATGTTTAGACATTTTTGTAATTGTTGGGGAGTCAGTCACGAGTTAGTTTTGATGTCATTGCGTCACGTGACGCAATGACATCTAAACGTTTATAGGACGTCATAAGGTACCAAGTTGAAGACTTGTAGTATTTAATAACAGCGATACACTAGATTTTAGGACCATTTAGAATGTAATCTGAACTTTATCCTTTCCTTTTATACCTCCTTAACGCGTAACTTTACTGTTTTATACAACCTTTACTATATATTAAGTATTAAGTACTTGGTCTTAGATGGCAATTTCACTACACATGGTTTTCGCCATTTGTTCATAACCTGGATTAATGTCAAAACAATTTGTTTCTCCATGCAATAAATGCGCAATTAATCCGCTCAGCCCATCCTAAATGTAATGGTGAAACATTTGTTGTTTAACATCAACACAAAACAAAACTTTTCTTTTGCTCAGCTTAAAACCGTTTTTGGTCTATTTGTTCTTCCTGCCTCTTTTATTTAATTCGTTTTGTAGCTTTACCCGTTTCAACCACACAGAGTTCGTATTTTTTACTTGGAGTTTGTGGTTTATTCTTATCTTGTTGTTGTAAATTGTTTTTTTTTTCTCCATTGATCAAAAGCTTTATCGGATCAAAATGTTTGGAAAACTATTTTGTAACTGCACTGATACCGATTTTTAAAAATGTTATTTACCTTCAAATACAGTGGAACTTCTTAAGACAGAAACCTCAGAAAAATGACAACACCTTGATAGCAAATTAAGTTTCTGGTCTCAAATATTCCGTCAAAAATTTCAAAAACTTTGACTTATTATCTTCTCTCTCGTCGAGGAAAGTCATCATATTATTTATTCGTAGTCGGTTCTATTGACAAATGGAGTGCACTGACAATAGTGACAAATAAATAATAGCAATCACTGTAGACCATCGGTAACGCGTTCCACTAAAAACAGTACTGTTCAAGCTTATATATATGCTTATATATATATATATATATATATATATATATATATATATATATATATATATATATATATATATATATACACAATATCGGTATCCTTACTCGCCCTAGATGAAGTTCAGTTCAAAGGACTTCACCTTTATCCGGACGGTACTTAAACATCTTTTTTGTTTGTTTATAAGATCATATTCTGACCGCGGCGATGAAATTGCAGAACTAACAAATGAGGCGATGAATCGGCTGACACAGGATTGAAAACAACGATTTTGCTCCACTTGTTGACGAATATCTGCTTCCAAATGGTGTTACAAGATCGTAGTATATGTTCAAATACAATCATTGTTAAGGTTAAAAATTAATCAACCATTCGGACTATCCTGATGTGTCAATACCAACTCTAAACCAGCTTGGAATAGTTGCATTATAACGTGCAAACATTCTCTTGGTTACTGCATCATCAGACATCAAATCACTCAGAGATTTTCTTCTACAACAAGGAAGTCTAATTCACCGATGATCACACCCCGTTTAATTTCCCAAAGAATATGTTAAAGCTATATTGACTTAGCTGAGAAGAGAAATACCTCCACTGTAAATGAAACAGGACACACTTGTCCGAGTAACAGTTCTTTGGATTAAGACGAAAGCGACATCAGACATCATTTATTACCATAATTGTTTTTGTTTCTGAACACAATTGCCGAAGACTTTAATATAGATCAGACAGATATTGTGTATAATTAATTGTACGACCGCCGAACCAGTAAAATAGAGGTATGCTTTCAGAGTGATAGACTATACATGGCGGGCATTAAAAATGATGGAGGAAGAACCTCGGAAAAAAAGAAACCACCGACCCACGGGAAGCTACTGGCAAGCTTTCGCACGTACCCACATTGGCCGAGCTCGAGACTCAAACCCACGCACACAGAGGTGAGACAGCAGTGATTCGTAAGCGCTTTAAGACCACTCATCTACCCTGTCCCCAACAGTAAAATCTAATAATTGGTTAGAAATGAGTGCGTTTAGCACTGCAAGTGATAGGTCTGTACAGGGACTGCCCGGCGTGCACTTATACTGTAAGATTATATTATTAATATAAGAATTATAATAGACCGTCAATGTTTTCGAAGCGAGGAAATGATAGAGGAGGATCAACAACTGCGAGATGAAATCACCAAGGGACCACGTTGCTTATGTAATACAGGCGTGTATGTCTTGTCTCCGATGTAATTTTTGGAAGAGCAGCTGTAACCACCGTTGGCTGTGGTGTGATCTGAATAATAACCACGTCTATTATCAATGCAATGCCGTTCGATACGAGAACATCCACGAATGCGTGTTTACTCAGAACTTCTTGAGTCAACACAAAAGTCTCAATATGATTGCTAAACTATACTCGATGGCGATCGAGAATACATTATTTAGCATGACCGAGTTTGAGACTATATTGGTGGAAATGGGAACCACTGGCTATTCTGAGTAGAGACATGAAAGTAAGGCGTTGGTAACCAAGAAAAGAGGTAGTGGATTTGCAGAGAGTAAAAGTCGAATAAGTGTTTGCTTTTGCATATTGATCAGTTTTGCAAGGTATTGGCCTGACTTTAGCACCATATATAGTAATTTCACTTAATTTCACTTGCGGGCGTCCAGTTGCGCAAATAATGCACTTGTGTGTGATTTAATGGCAAAATCATGAAGCATAGAAAACTTGGACCTATATTATTGAACTTGGTCTAAATGTTCGATTTCCATCTATTGCGGCATATTTATTTAAAAATGCAATCAGAGTTAAAGCATATTTAGGGTTTGAGGGTAAAAGCCAAACAGGATGCCATATTCGCTGGAATTAAAAAGAGAAGCGCATCCTTGATGTTTCATATTTGTTTCTTCTTTTTTCTACATTTTTCTACATTGGAAATTATTTTCTCAATTCATCAAGCACCAAAAAGTTAGGTGTGGTAGTATTTCCTTAAGGTGTATAGGTAAATGGCAAAGATGTATGTATGTATGTATGTATGTATGTATGTATGTATGTATGTATGTATGTATGCATTTGCTTACCTTTTGGGAAATTAGTCATGTCTATTGCTATTTATGAGAGAAAAATAATCGGCGAATAGTACATGATCATGCACACAATGATTTACCTCTATTAGCGCCGGCAAGTCGATTTAGTAGGTATGATTTACCAGTCCTGTACAAGCCGGCTATGGCAACGATGTGAAGTTTATTCTCCAGCAATGTTATTTGGTCGAGCACCTCCGTTTTGATGCACAAAGTTCCTTCTTGGTCAGACTCTATGAGACAAAGGGGCTCTTTAAACACCGGAAGAGACAAAACATCCATTTTTGTCAATTTTCAGCAGGCTGAAAGATAGGATGGCACCAGTTTCAAAATCTTCAGATACCTTAGTACAAGGTGTTTTGAAATCTATCAAGTTTAAGATGTTAACAAGTACAATGATAACATATTAGATGAATGTGACGTGATGCATAATCCACGACAAGGCAACCTCATGAAACGAATGACACAATCGGGTTAATTGATCATACACACGTGTTCTATTCTCCTTGTGATTAGTTGTTGTTGTTGTTGTATGTTTTAACGCCATTTTTCAGCACAAGATAGGCTATACATGGCGGCCAGTATTAATGGTGGAGGAAGAACCCAGGAAATCCCCGGAAAGAACCACCGAACCTCGAGACCTTGTGATTAGTGATTAGTGGTATATTCAGTTGGAAAATGGAACACAATTTAAAAAGTACTATATACATAGCAAATACAATTTCGAGACCGTAAAGTTTCAAAAGTTAAAGGAAGATTTAAGAGAAGTTCCTTTGACCACAATTCAGGTTTATGATGACATAAGCGATGTATGATTAGCCTTTAAGGAATAATTATTTCATATAATTTATCAACTCTTAACATAGAGAGGTAGAATGAGGTCAAATTTGGAGCAGTGACTAATAATCCACGCATATCATAGATTTCTCAAATGAGAAAGCTAGCAAAGGTTAATATGAAAAATGTTTAACTTAGTTATAAGGATTAAAGAGGTAACGTTATTCTTAGAAGGAAATAGAGATGTAAACGGAAATTACTTAGATTTTCTTCTTATACCTACGCATATCTTTTGATACTGCTAATCATACAGTTTGATATCAACGACAGCTACCAGCCGGTAATGCATAGCTTACCTTTCCGGCACGGAATTTACCCTTTCCATATAATAAAGCGTCATCATCCCATTAGAGTTTTATAATATAAGAACATATACCCAGTCTGTTCCCCACGTCGTAGGCCCATGCGCAGTAGCCATCATCCTTTTTGATACGATAACTCAGATTGGTTCAATTCATAAATGCTCTTCAGAAATATTAACTCTCTTATCAAGACGTCGTTTATGGTATCTAAAGAAGGTTTTCAGTAAATCTAGAGTATTTATAACCCCGTTCCACTGCATATTCGGTTAAATACTAGATCTCGTGCGAGTTTTTATTCATCCGGTGTTCCGTTTATCACTTGTTTCACTCTACCTTCGCGCTCCCTCATTTTAATACTATTACTTCTTACAGGGCACACTCTCTGTCTGGACCATTAAGCCTGTTCTTTGTACGCAGGGGCATCACATGTGTGCGTTGCCATGGTAATCTGCTCCCACCTTCCATTTAATATACTGAACTGAAGGCTAGGATTCTTGTCGCTATAACAATGCATGCCAATTTGTTTTCAGCAGCCTTCTTCAGCTTTGTGAAGGGAGGAATCTCTGTCTCCAGCAGCGCTACAGCACTTGCTGTAGGCGGTTGAAAAATCTAGGCATGCTTTCTCCACATAGACAATTTGAAAGTGAAAGCCTTCTTCGAGCTACTCCTCTTCCAAAGATTTATTCCCATCGTAGCATCTCAAGACCTGAATGATCAATAACACAGGTCGCTCGCTTCCGCTCGTGGCCTGCCGAAGGAAGCGCGTTCACCCTGGTCGCCTCCACCCCACCCCAAGCAGTCACAAAGTTCTTGAAAAACATGCAGGCCAGCCAAGACGCAATCCCATTCTAAAACATCCCTCGAGGATTGGTTGCAAAAGAGAGGTCGCCGGAAAATCTTGATGGAAAGTTTGCAGTCCCTTCTCTATCACCGAAGGAAACAGGGAAAGGATACAACTGCTAACAATTACCGTAGGTACTCAACTAATCTTCATTTCAGAGGTCCAGTCGAGCATAACAGGCGATAGGTGGTACCATTCTCAGATATTACCAGATATTACCAGCTTCAGTTTTGGGGAAGTTCATCCACTGTCAAAGATCACATGCTGTTCCAGCAGCGGCTAAATGAATAAGTGCACTTCCTTTTGAAAGAAATGTTGCAGTAGTAACAGTGTTAAATGGCCAGAACCCAGCTTTTCGTCCCCCATTTATGTGTCCAAAATAAGTTAACGTTGATTGCCGACCTTTTTGCCTTAAAAAAGATTATTCTACCTCTGTTTATTGGAAAAACTGATCGAAGGAATACCAGCGATAGCGGCACAAATACTCCGCCCAAGTACTTACACTGGTTGACTTTAATTACCTAAAGATGAGTGTTTCCTGGGGTTTAATAATTTTGAGGACACCACTCTCCCACAAAACAGGCAAATCCGCCTACGCAATTCAGATAGGTACGATATTACTGATATCAAAATGTTGATATTTTTTTTTTATTTTTTTTGGCTGAGATAGGGGAACTAATTCGAATGATTTAATATTATCCTGTCGGTAATGCTAATTTCCCTCCTGATGATTGCTAGTACGCATTAACTTTGGGTCTATGACGGGGAGAAACATAATGGATCTGTGCTCTTGGAATTGCGAACTTCTAGAACCTTCCATCTAACGGGTGCATGGAATTTTTATTTTACGGACAGTGATAATTTTGAGCCTGGAAGATAAGCTATGCAATATCAAGAGATAAATATTGAGTCATTAAAACTAGTTTCGTCCTGCAACCAACAAAAATACATTTTACTACATACAATATCAGCATAGAATGTTGAAAACCCTCATTTCATGGTTTTACTCCTATCTCAATAGCAGAGAGTGCGTTGGAGTGGCAGTGTCTCGGATTTCAAAGTAAATATCCATAGGAAAACGAAAGTGATCAGTCTCAAACACTTTATATATATATATATATATATATATATATATATATATATATATATATATATATATATATATATATATATACACACACACACACACAACAATTGTCAGTATATGTTTGTGGATGATACATCACAATTTGTTAGAGCAAATATTATTAGTATTACAGAGAAAAAACTACATGAAGATATGAGATGTGAAACTGGTGTATGGCAATAAACTTGCGTTATCTTTACAGAAAACAAAATGTAAATCATTATATACTCAGCGCGATGAGCAGCCATATTTGGAAAATGGAACAAATAATTTGAAATTTTAAAATGTGTCAAAAGTTTAGAAATCTGTATTCAAAACCCTTTTATTCTGGTTTATCCACTTTGAAATGCTCGTTATAAAAATATCTAAGAAATAATAAATGTTGGAATGGATTAGATGTTTTATGCCAGATTAGTTTATCTGAAAGTTGTACAATACAGTATATATCAACTAATGTATTGTGTGTGGTGAACTCTATAGTTCTTCTTACATGCAAACACTCTGCAGATTATATCAAAAGATCAGCTAGGGTGATCGTGTATTTATAGGTTACTCATTTATATGAGAAAACATGAACGAGTTTTTGGATGTAAATACTGCACGACCTTGGCAGTGCAGTATATCCATCCGAGAAGACGAGTTTATATTTTCCCATACAAATGCAGTAAACTTTTCATTACATGCTCATTTTCTTATTCTACCTAATGCTTATTATATTAACAAAATACACTACAAGAAACAAAGTAACTGAATGTGTGCCGTATTCCAAACTAAATACACAAGCGCAGCGTCATCATTACACAACAACAACATTATTACTCCGCAGATAACTCCGACCAGATAAATTTGAACTTAATCGCGAGCTTGACGTAACTTTCGAAAGAAAATGTCGTGTATAATTAAAATTTAAATGTGGAGTCATATTGTGAATGAATACGCATTGCAACAACTTTTACATTTGATCTGGAATGAATAGATTTTGGTAATTTTTCTTTTCAATTCTACGAAATTTCGTGATTATGGACTGAATTTATATGCGACAATTCCACGTGAAATACGTCGGATTGAATAAGCGAGGGAGAAGCGTGTCGACATCTGCAAATGTGTTTCTGTTTCTGTCATTGAATGTCTGAAATCATAATGTGGGGAAAATATGAAGTCTTTCAATTGCAATTATCAAAACGACGCTATGGAATTTAATGCTTTTTTCAACATGAGTGCAGTAAGGAGGATGTAAGTGCACTTATGTTCGAAATTACAGTACAATTTCGAAATGTCCAGTCAAGATTGAGAACTATGACATGGTTCATGTAATTCGGATTTGCAGAAATAAGAAAGTACATTTTGAGGAAATTCAGGATGTAAAACTGTAAGTATATTTTTTGCCATTCTTATTACCAGCTAAAGAAGACAGTTTATGCCTTGTCACTTGTATGTTATTTGTAAGGACCCTTTCTGGCGTCTACTATATAGCTAGCCTAAATCCGAAACATTGTATCAAAAAAGTTAACGCGGAATGTGCCAAAGCAGCTGGTATATGGCAGTCCACGAAAGATCTGCTTTACTTCATTCAGAAACAAATTTAATCAACCAAAACGTAAAGCGCCTACTACGCGAGTGTACATGATTTGTTTGCAAATCAAAAGTGCTGGCGTCTGCGTCCATTGTTTGTTTACAACAGAAAGTAGTTCCTTTATGCACGTGAATGCAATATGAAGTTGTGCAATATCGTAAAATACTTAACGATTATGACAATGTAAAATTAACGTTGAAAAAAATGAGCATATAATAAGTCAACGTTACTTCAAAACTTGCATTATCTCTTGTATGACTATAAGGTGGATTCAAATTAAGTATTGGCATTCCATTAGTACATGGTAGCTAGGTCACATCTTTATGATAACAGTATGTAAATTTTGATGAATTTGTTGTTGGTTATGTATATTTTTCTTTTATGCAATAGATCCTAGCCATTCAGACTTTCCAACTTTCACATATATTTGATACATTTATATTTTAATTGCGGGGCTATAATGTAGCCAAGTTATTAGCTAATTATGTCACCCTAGAAAAATGAAATGTATTATTATTATTATTATTATTTATAGAAGATGAAGTGATGGCAATATTAATATTATATGTAGTCGAAATATTTATGACGAAATTTTGATAACATAACTTTCCCTAACACATGACAAAAAAGAATATTACATATTCATGAAATTAGCTAAATTTTCCAAAGTGTGTAGCATTAATACTAGCCTCATTATTAGTGTTAACACTGAAAGTGATATTGGTAGTAAAAGCAGGAGCGGTGGTCGTTTTGTATTTACTGAATATTCCCCATGTTACTCAGTGTTAAATTATATTCTACCATCTAAATGATTCATGACATTACTTATTGCGGTAATTATTATTATTATTATTATTATTATTATTTATCAAAACATTTTTAATTATTATCGGCAAAATGTATTCCAAACGAAGAAAATGAATTAATGGGAGAAGGCATGAATTTTGATTCAAATTCTAGTTTCTTTTTTTAACTGGCAATATTACTAGATGACATGAAAATCAGAAGGAAAGAACGTTTAAAGATCAAAGCAATTCTCATTCTACCAAACCCCTTCCTCTTCTCTTTAAGATTCCCCCACCCCTTCTTTTTTTTTGTTTGCTTGCTTTAATCGTGTTGATTTCACTGTGTCTAAAATGAAGATAAAATACTTATCTCCGCTGAATGATATAGTTATCTATACTTCCTTGTTTTATGATGTCAGGTATAAGAAATAAATACCCCCCAAAAACATTATTTGGTATTCTTCAAACACAAACTATTTTCAATATGTTCATACTTCGATAGTCAAACGTGCATACTGAGATATATAACTATATCCTGTTATTGTCTATAATTCTGCGTGCAAATGATTTTCCAGTATAGTTTCTATTCAGCATTTCCGTCCTGAATAGCGCTTTCAGCTTATCTGTAGACATACTATCGATCGGGTCAAATCAAAAGGGTGCACTCGTTTACAAGGATTACTTTGTGTGTCTGAAAATGGAGTTATCTGTTGTTTTTTTTTTCTTCTTTCTAATCGTATTGCCATGTTACTAGGTTCGAACTTATTTTTAGAAAATGGCGTTGATGTATCACAAAGATTGCAACAGTTCACTATTTAACCTAAGCCCCGCCCACTTTATTCGTTCAGAAGAATATCATTACATTTTACAGACACACAAACCGGTATGCGTACTCGTCATGCATATAAAATGTGGCATTTACTGACGACATATACAGTGGCATACGTAATCGTCATTCGCATAAATTGTGGCATTTACTAGCAGGACTGCGCTCTGGGTATAACAGCCTGCTTCTTAACACCCGTCAGTGTCGCAAATGACGGTAAATGACTTAACGTGACTTTTAGCGTTGTTTATAGCATTTACTGGCTCTCATCACACACGCAAATGTCACATTATGACAAATATCAGCAACTCTGAAATAAGTGTGCATGTAAAGAAACAAATTGTGACACTTAACGTATATGTACATTTATGTATGTATCTAACCATCTCTCTCTCTCTCTCTCTCTCTCTCTATATATATATATATATATATATATATATATATATATATATATATATATAGAGAGAGAGAGAGAGAGAGAGAGAGAGAGAGAGGGATTTTATTTGTACCTTAATACCAGATATATTTCATCGTGAATGCCAAAAAGTTATATTTTAACCAACTGCGAAACCGCAAGTTAAAATATATCGTTTTTGGCACCACAAGATGAAATATAACCGGTGTTAAGGTAGGAAAACAAACCTTTTGTCATTTATTTTATACCAGTATATATGTATAGGATGTACTCTGTATCAATGGTATACCACGAGATGTATACATTTTTCATTAAGAGGAAACGAGGCATGCTGTCTGTTTCTCTGTCTCTCTATGTCTCTCTCTCTCCTTTACCTTTGGAAGGTTTGACTTAACTTTGCCATCTTCCATAGTTGAAGAACAACGTCGTATGATAAAACCATCAACTCTCATAATTTTATGGATTTTCGCCCTTTTTATGCTACGGTGGTCAAGAGAGAGAGAGAGAGAGAGAGAGAGAGAGAGAGAGAGAGAGAGAGAGAGAGATTTTAATATTTAATTAATAATAATTGATTTTTAGAACATTATAAAAGGTTTCAAAAACAACAACAACAACAATAAAGCATTATATACAATACGGTATGTGCGCCTCGTAACCGACAAATTTAACTTCTAGTGTCGACATGCTTTTGCATCTTTGTATCATTGATATTATGAACATTGAAGATAGATCCCAAGGGAAGTGCAAACATACAGGTATGATTAGCCATATTCTTGCAGGTTAATTGGTGCAAGTTTAGTTGTAAAGTTTTCATCCAATCCAAATTGTTTTCCTCTCTCATTTCATATTTCTGCGTATGTTGCCTTATGCATGATAGGGGAGAGGGGAACGGAAAAAAGAGGGATTACGATGAAACTGTGTACCATGTTAAATTCATTAGAAAACGGGAACTATTAATGCTTTTTGTCGTTATTTTAATACGTTATTAATGATTAATGAGTGAAAAGTCATCATTGATCTATAGGCATGCAGTTGAAAGAATGTTTATATGTTCGTATTATTGCGCCACGGTCGGATCACGATTTTATAGACCAATAGTATTGGTATATCAATTTGTTTTATGCCAACACATCAAACACCATGTTATTTTTAATGTATATATATATATATATATATATATATATATATATATATATATATATATATATATATATATATATATATATAACATTTTAAGTCATTAATAATTTGTTTACCTGTGTTTGAGCTGTGGCCTGGCCTTGATTAGGACCTTAGAGGACATAGAAATTTACTGTTTGGTGTAATTATCCATTAAGATGATTCAGTAATATACAAAAAAGGTAATTGCGACATAGGCGTAAAAAATTATTTAGTCCTCCTTTAATTTGTTTCTGCAAAAGTATATGATTTTGTGTCAACATTTAAATTCAAAACAATCGTTTATTTAAATTTTCTATTATAATTGGAGCGTATTTATTTACTGTTTGGAATACAACACTACATTTTGAGGCTATTGTACGTTGATTCAAAGACATTCTCGATTATTTCACTGTGATACAATAGGCTATTGTTATATCGACACAATTAAGACCACTGGTTCGTCGGCACAATCAAAATTGGCATTAATTCGGAACACCAGAAGAATTCAGTTGGAACACTCTGTTCTTTTCAACCAGTGATATAACTTTTATGATTGTGATTTGAATGTCAATACTTTAACTTAAGTTCCTTTTAAATTTTGCATGGTTTATTCTAGGGAAATACATTATCTATTTAATTTTACTAAACATGTTAGGTTTGCTATATATAGTAATTGAACATTATGTTAAAAACGATTGGACCTTTTAATGTACTAATGAACCTAATGCATAGTAATTGCAAGTTATGGTACTATACCTTTCTAAATGTTTCACACATACGAGTATCTTCTGAGTTGTCTTTTCAAAATGAAAGGGTGTGTTGGTGGATAAGAACTTAGACTGCAGAGTAAAATGTAGTCTACATTTTAAAGTTGTTTGTTTCGAGAGCTTCTCTTACTGAACCTTGTACATTATAGATGTATATTACATATATTGATATACTCGCTTATAATTTCAATGCAATTCGCATTAAAATATAAACCATGTATGCATTAGTAGTGAATGGGGACGATTCAGCGACAATGGGAATTAGCATTACAGACCCCCCCCCCGGGACTGTTTAGCAACTATGTAAATTTAACATTAACCACCCTGGGACTGTTCAGCGACTATGTAAATTTAACATGGACGAAAAATCGTGGGACTGTTTAGCGACAAGGGAAATTAACATGGGAAATAGATTTTGGGACTGTTGAGCAACAAGGGGAATTGAACATGGGAATATGGGACTGTATAGCGTCAAAGGAATTTAAACAGGGTGGGAGTGTATAGCGTCAATGGAAATTTAACATGGGACTTTTTTAAAAAAAAAAATAATAAAAATAAAAATAAAAAAAGGGGTAGGCAGTTGAAAGTCAATCTCTTTTCGAGTGATTGGAGTGGCCCTGAATGAAAAGGGCCTTTGGGTTTCGTCTTCTTCTTTTAATTTCTTCTATTTCTCCACCAGCTTCTTATTTTCTGTCCTACACTCTTTCTCTTCTTTTCTTTCTTTTCTTCCTTCTTTTTCTCTTCTTTCTGCTTCTCCTCCTCTTCTTTCTTCCTCTTCTCATTTTCTTCTTCCTTTTCAATTTTCTCGTTCCATACTCTCATCCTTATCCTTTCCTCTTCATCCTCCTTCTCCTCCTTTATTTCTTTCATCAGAGCACTGATCATTTCCTTTACTTTTCTTAAATTGTTTATCTCCATCTTCACACAATGGGGACTATAAGAATAGTGATCCTCGTTTATGTTAACCAACATTTGCTCCATCATACCCAAATTGTCCAGGACGTCTTGCAATGTTTTCATTTTATCAAGTTGGTTTGAAGCCATCTTCTTTTTTATTCTTTGTAGAATGGTTTGAACGACGAATACTGTGGGTTCTTATAGTGAAAGCGCGGACGTGATGGAAAACATCCCCCTAAGACATAAAATTGATATTACCTAGATCATAACCTAACAACGCGCAGACGTGAAGGAAAACATCCCCTACTTTTCTCATTTCATATGATCTACTATCCACATACGTAAAGCATCAATAAACAAACCCCTAATCTACTATTTATACACGCAAAGCATTAAAATGAAACCCAAATCTACTATCCACACAAACCTACGTCAGCGCTTACACACACACACACACACACACACACACACACACAAGAAAAAAAGAGTGTTTATATTCACACTACTCTACATACACACATTGGCAAATCGATTGTTATTTCTTTTCTAAAGGTTTCGGTTTGTTTTTGAACTCCAGTGACACCTGGTTAATGATGGCACCTTCCAGGCCTGGCACCACACACGCATCTTCTTCCCCAGTCTCCTTTTACCTTTTTTCTTGGGAGTGCAGAGGCGGGATAAGTGGCTTCAGAATCCCAATTTTCTGTCTCTGGGATTCTGAAATTTCTTCTCTCCTTTTCCTCCTCTTCTTTTTTTCTTCTTTCCTCCTCCTCTTTCATCCTTCCCTCTTCGACAATGACCTCCGCTGCCAGTTCATTTAGCATGCGCCTGGCATATTCCAGGTGCATCTGGAGTTCTAGAAGCTTTGCAATTCTGGTATTCATTGTCTTGTTAACGAATGAACAGGGTAGCTAGACTGCCCAGCGAGTTTCAATTTATAGTAAAAGCGCGGACGTGAAGGAAAACATCCCCTAAAACAACATTGATCTTACCTAGATCATGACCAAACAACGCGCGGACCTAAAAGAAACACTTTTTTATACTGCCCATCACTATTCTAAAAAATTTTATTAAACAAATAATATACTATTCACATACGCAAAGCAATCCAATCAAACCTTAAATCTATTCTCCCCACACCTCAAACAGCAAAAAACATGATCATGATCTACTATCCACACTAACACATACACTCATATCACAAAAGAGTCAGTGTTTATATTCACACTACTCTACCTACACACATTGGCAAATCGATTGTTATTTCTTTTCTAGAGTTTGGGGTAGCCCTGAAAAGGACTGTTTTTTTGTTTGCTATGGCAATCTTTTAGTTTCTAAGAATGCGACGTCCTCTGAGGATAGACTTTCTGACGATAGGTCTGCTTCTTCGGAAAGAGAAGAAGAACTCTTTGGTGTCGATACGACAATCGACAAAGCCTCTGTCAGGTTCAGGTTGCTGCTGCTGCTGCTGTTGCTGTTGTTGTTGCTGTTGCTGCTGTCTCTGAAGTCTGTACTTCTCTGTCCATTCTTCTTTCTCCCTGTTCACTTCTTCTCTGAAGAGCTCTTCTATCAGGTCTTCAGTGACTTTTAACATTCTCACATTCTCTATCTCTTCTGGCTTCGGTATCAGACTGTGTCTGACCCTATACAAATTCACGTAGGCTTCGTTTAGCTTAGCTAGTTTGGAGCACATTTTCGTAGGAGGATGAGTCGACAATGGATGGTTAGACTGGAAACTGCCCCGGTTCTTAAAGTCAAAGCGCGGACGTGAAGGAAAACATCCCTCCACGGTTTTCGAGCCGCAACGTTCAATGAGTGTCATGAGAGGGATATTAAGAAGTCAAAGAGCATGAATCAAAATTCTTATAGCCAAACAAAAGACAAAGGCATTTTTTTTAAAACACAACATTTTTGATTCAAAATCACTTAACACTAACAAACAACTCTAACATTTTTAATAATAATAATTCAACAATATAACATCAAACATTTTTTTCAAATAACAAACATTTCTTTTCAATTAACACTCTACTTTAAACAGGGTTGACAACGTTGTGAATGAAATTGTGATTTCCACTGTTGGAAGTCATTAGGCCATTGATGGACACTACGTTTCCTAGCTTGAGACAAAAGATAAGCATAATGGTCACAAAACCATTGATCTACTTTCACATCGTTTCTAGAAGAAGAACGAGGATCAAAATGAATCACTATATGTTCTAAGGAATAGCCCAGGCTGCGATGATGCAGAAAATACACACAATATTGTCCACACACCAAGGAATCTGTGCCTTGTAATTTCACATTATTGAATCGGGTGGTCTGAGCATTTCTTCTCATAAAGTCAATGATATCGTCTTCCAGAGGAGGCAATCCGTACGAATCGAAATATTCTACACATCCTTTTTGAGGAAAGTGGACGGCTACCCAGTGGGTTCCTCGGAGATGACTGTCGTCCGTGTTGATCACATAAGCTTGATGGTCTTGAGGTTTGCGATGAGGGAGTTCATCTTTAGCACAGACGACAGGATTCCAAGAAGCCGTGTACGAACTGTGGTTCAAAAGATAATAAAGTTCCCAGGTATCCATTGATTTGTGTGGTTTTCTTCTTCTTCTTCACAGGTGATGATAAGTCATCAATTCGATCCTGACTTTTTGCTTGAAAATGTCTGACAAGTATAAGGCGTTTGGCTCCGACTTCTTATTCTGGTCAAAGAGAGATTCGATGCGACGGCGCTCCAGAGACGTTAATGGAGGAGAAGAATGTTTATCCAAGCCTTTATACCACTCGGTCAACACGAATTCTATCTCGATGACACCCCAAGCTTTGTCCAGATATTCGTCCAATTCTTCTTCTTGGCTCAACATCAGACATTTGTCGTGTTGAATTTGACTGGGATGATCGTTGTGACATCCATAGCACTCTTCCTTGATCAATTCTTTCATTACATCTGTCAGGAATGTAGCAAAACAGGAGACTAAATGGGCTTCTTGTTCTGGCCATCTCGACTTCATCATGATAACTTTTTCGTCTTGGGATTCTTCTTGTTCCACATTCTCCTCACATTCCATCTCCAAAGTTTCTCCACTAGGTAAAGAGGGATAACAGTCTTCCATAGCTTCTAATAATCTAGAATGACTTCTCTCTAACTGTTGATTTCTATCGTATTATCGAATTCTGCATACAGGAGGACGTTCACTGTCTCTTTCAGTCGTTCTGCAAACTGAAGTTCCACACGAATCTGGCCAGATTTTATAGGATGGAAATGTCCCTCGTCGCTGCCCTGGTCTGGAGTGAAATCGAAAGCCCACAAAGCATAGCCTCCTGCATAATCTTCGTACGGAATACCGTGACTGGTGTTGGTCCCTAACTGCCCGGTGGCTTCGTACAAGGACAAGTACGATCTCAAGTAATTCAACTTCGTGGGATCAAAGTCCGGTTCGAAAGGTCGGGTACACAAAGTCTTGCCATCGCGATTGACTTCGATTTTCTTCACCTTAAAGTGTTGAAAGTTGAAAGGATTTTTATCGAAGTCTCCGTTGAAGGCTTCATTGTTGACCATACCAAGGATTAAACGTTTGGGTAACTGTTCTTGAAACAGATGATCTTCGATCATGGATTGATGGTTAGCTGGAATGGTGAACGTTTTCACTCCCACTCGTCGGATGGGATATTTAGCGGTCGTTCTCAACGTGTTACTGATGTCATTTCCCACTTTAGGTGACACCTCCACGCGTCGTACGTAGAGTTTGGCCTCCTCGATTTTGCTTTTGGGATTGCCACCAGTAGTATCAGCCAACAAATGGAAAGCGGCACTGCTGAGATTCAGTCTCAAGCGGACATTTACCTCGTTCAGCAAATATTTCTCTTGCAACCACATGTCCAAATGCAAACGATCCATCAGTTCTAAACTCTTCTTATTTAAGATTTTGCTTTCTCTTTCCTCAAAGCCGCTATTGCTTCCATCTATTTTGTCGAACTTGTTCGCTTCGTCAGGTTCCCATACCACACAGGCATTGAGATGAGTATTCTTGGCATCTATTCCGTACGTCAAGAGATTTTCCAGGTAGGCACGGTAAGGGTAAGTATCCATGCTGCTGCTGACCAGTTTGTTATTCAAGTACAAGTCCACTGAGCTGAACAAGGAATGCATGAAATTGTTGACGGGAGCTATATTCTCACCGTCCTCTACTCCATCATTATCCTTATCTAGAATTTTGACTTTCAAGTACAAGTAACTGCTATTCAGATCGATGTAATCTTCGGGCTGTCCTTTGATTTCAAACTCGATGGGAGCGGAATCCGTCAAAGAGGAGAAATTCCACCCATTGGGATTCTTGCATCGTCATCATGGTGGGGGGCATGGCAAACAGATCCAGTTCCGACTTGGAACAAGCGCATTACTCTCGGTGCATCATTTTTTTCTGTGTCTCAATAATCAAAAACGTCTAAGTCTCGAACGGTTCTTCTTTTCTTAGTCTTTCCAGCTTTAGACGTGTGAAGTCTGGTGAAAGGGTGTTTCCTTCGTCGTTTCTTTCTGCCTTGTCCTTGCTGAATGCCTGACTCGGTAGCGTGCAGGCCATTTATAGGTGTGTCTCGTCGGCCCAAAAGGTCTTTACCCGTTTGTAGCAAGACATTTTTGCCTGCCCTCATGAAGGCTTCTTTAGGGTTTTGTTTGTCGATGATGACATTTTGGAGAAATTCTTTGCCTTGTGTCAGTGCCGCATCTTTCAAGGCGTGCAATCCGCGTGTCACCATCGGTTTCAACACCGGAGCCACCGAACGAAAGGCCGATTTCAACATATCTCCTAAACCGTGTCCTCGCTGTCGATCAACCCCTCGGTACACTGGATACATGACTTATGAGTCGTGAGAGAACCGTTTTCGAAAATGGAGTTTCACCGTGACTTTTCCTTTGGTGAATGGAATATTTTGTCCCAGATCTCCTTTTATAGCAATGTTGACCGTGTCCAAATACAACTTGCTGACAGGCAAATAATGAGGATGTACAAATTCGCGGTGGACGTGATAAGTGTTTCCACCTTCCTCGTCAGTGACCGTGGCAGAATTTACTTTGAAAGGAATGACACGCAGTAACGGCACGGAGGTGTGTCCCACCACGTTGTACTCCACCACATCGGAGTACACGAAGATCAAATTCAATCCCTGGTTCAGTTCTACCGGGAAACGAAAATACCTCGCAAAATGCCCGTTGTTGTGAATGTCTGCTTTCTCAATTTTTTTGGAGTGCTTATCCGTGACCAAATTAAGGTCTCCACCCAAAATGTCATACAATTCTGGGCAAAATTTAATACGTATACTTCTTTCCTCACTTTCAAATTTGATGAGTAGACGGTGAGACAGTTTGTGGTACTCAATGGTGACACGTTTTTTTAGTCCGGTCAGAACTTTGTCAAATGCTGCTTAGAATTTGTCAGCGATGGCCTCCACCAGATGTTGACCACTAAAATAATGGCCTGAGTTAATTTTAAAGTGATAAACGTAAAAAGGAGGAGAAGTGTCACTGCTGCTGCGAAGTATTGGGGTCTTCGGAAGTGATTTATGTTGAGAAGTGGTCATCATGGTTTGCTGCACTGTTGGGTCCAGAATTTCGACGTCAAAATTGTTTTGAGTTTCAGTGATGTTTTTGATTTGTGTTGGGTAAATCATTTCTACTAAAGCCACTTCCCAATGGGCTTCGTGATCTAATGGGATGGCCTGAGGTAATTTGGCTGTGTAACAGCACAACGTGTTGTGGGGAAACACCTGCATGGAACTGTCACTGGGTAAGGTTAAGTAAAATTGGTTTTGGTGACTCATAATTCCAGAGTTCTGTGGCTGTCCGAGGGGTTACTGGACGTCAGAGGCGTGTCTCAGCTCAAAATGGGGTTGTGGTTGTGGTTGTGGTTGGAGTGGTGACTGGCACTGGCACTGGACACAAGGTTCCCGTGGTTCCCGTTCGAGGAGAATTTCAGGGAGGGATTGGGAAGCAGGTAACCGATGCAACTGCTCAATAAAATGGTCCACAATTGTTTGTGTTCTTGTTGCAAACTCAGATTGGCAATGGCTGCCCCGATGACACAATACACCACGAAGATTTGGCAGAAAAAGACGATTTTCGTTTTAGGCACACGTTCTCCACACCACACCCACAAAGGTTGTTTGTAAATCTTGCAGAGAAGAACTGGGTGAAGGAGTGGTCGACGTAGCTGCGTCTGTGTGAAAGGGCATGATGGTCACTTCTTTTTATAGTCGATGACTTGCGAAGCGTCGATCCAAGAATCAAAACTGGGTGGATATCCTTTCCAACGTACTTTGACTTCTTTGACACGTCGTTTGCCCACTTTACGGGTTCTGCGTTCGAGAATGCTTTCGATGTCGTACACGTCGTCTTCTTTTTTTGGTGACACGTTGTAACTCGGGCAAATAAAACGTTCCTTTGAGCACTTCTCCGTTCATGTCTTCCAATTTATAGACGGCAGGATGACGGCCATGCACTCGTCCAGTGACACGAAATAATTCGGTCGTCCAGTTAGGTAAGTAACCTTTGTCGAAAGTGCCTTTGGTTTTGCCAATGCGCACCCAATCTCCTACGGCCAACACTCCACTTTTCTTGGGGACAGCCCTCGTCGGGGACGTACCAAACAGGCGCTCAAACACCAACACTTCGTTCTCGGGAGTCACTTCCTGCGGGGCACGTCCGATGCTTCGATGGTAAGATTGGTTGTACGCTTGCACCAGGTGTGGTAAGATGTCGATGTACTTTAGAGTGTGGTGATGCGTAAAATATTTCCACATGCGTTCTTTCAAAGTGCGTTGAAAACGTTCCACGATGCTGGCTTTGGTTTCGGGATTCTCGGTGGTAAAAAAAATGAATGTCACGTTTCTTTAATTCTTTTTGGAAAGCTTGGTTCAGAAATTCGGTACCTTTGTCGTTTGCCATCGAAGAGGGTGACGACCGCTTTGTTTAAACACCCGTTGCAGGGCTCGCACTAACTCGCTGCTCGATTTGAAAGTCAAGGGCACGACCCAGGCAAATTTGGAAAAGACGTCGATGACACAAAACAAATATTTGTAGCCGCGACTGTAACTGGCCAAATGAGAGACATCGGCTAAATCGGGTTGTCAGGGGTCGATTCTGAGATCTTGGGACTTCCGAGGGCCTTTTTATCTTGCTCCCACCAGTCCTCCCAACATGGTTCCCAAGACTCTTTTCAGTAAGGGGCCTAACAAGAGGGGTAAAATGCCTCCACGTTGGACCAACATCTTCTTCTTTTGACGAATGGGAATTTTCTTTTGAACCATTTGGTGAAGAACGTAACGATGTTTGCCTAAGCATTGTTTCTGGTGTTTGGACAAAGGGATCGTACCTTTCAAGACGTTCAAACAGCATTCGCACACGGTATCGATGACCTCTTTGGAGGCGGATTGAATGAATTTTTTTCGTAGAGGTGGAGAAGCTTTGGACAGGACATATATCATGTCCCCATGTTTGACTAAACGAGGAGGCAGTCCTTTCCTTTTCTTTTCTTGGGGGTGTTTAGAAGAGGGATGTTTTCTGGAGGGTGACATCTTTGAGTCTTCAGCACCAAAATCACTGATACCCCGACTTGGTCACAGGCCTTTTTTATACTGGAACGCGTCACCACTGATTGTCTTTACGTCGTATCAACTTGAGGACAGGCATGACACGTCGTGCAGGGGTACGCAACGGACTAAATCGAGCCAGTTCTTGCTTGGACAAATCCAGTAAACTTTGTAACATGCCCGATCTTTCTTGGACTTTGATTTTGGGAGAAGGTACTTTGTGAGCAGCAGCCACTGCCACTAAATTGGAGGGTCCTGCCACTGGGGAAGTTCTTGTGGTCATCAACGGAGAAGTTCTTGGTGTGATCAACGTCTCCAAGTACTCTTCAGTTCTTGGTGTCATCAACGGAGAAGTGGATGAACGTGAGGCTGTCGGAGACGCGGTCACCGCCTTTGCAGGTCGTGGTTTGCGAGTGTAAGGTTGCCTCCTGGCCGAAGTGCCTCTCTTGCGACTAGTTTTCTTCTGTGGACTTTTCTTTTTCTGGGGACTTTTTCTCTGTTTCTTTTTCTGGGGGCTTCTTTTTTTTTTCCTGGGTGGTGTCTGGTAAGAGGAGGGTCCCGCCACTGGAGAAGTTCTCCTTGGGGACCTGGTCTTTTTCTTCTTCTTGGAGCCTCGTTTGACTTTTTTCTTGGGGAGAAGTTTGGGGGCATTAGGATCCCATCTTAAGAGAGAGCGAATGATGACCCACCTAGAGTACCGCTCCCTCCAGGTTTCAAAATGTTTTTTGGTTCGAGTGTCGATGCGGGGATCGGCCAGTTGGGTCAAAGCGACTTTGTTTCGATCAAAAAAGCGTTTGGTTTGATGAGGAATCTGAATGATCCCTTGTAGTAATTGACGTGCCGTCACCGTGAACCATCGTAAGACTTCTTTGAGAGTAGCTTCTAAGACACGAGCTCGTGTTTGTGGATTTTTTTCTCGACTGATGCCATACAAGGCACGAATCAATTTGACGGGAAGATGCGACTGAAGGGACGTCATGTTCAAAATGTGTGTGAGACAGACGAAAAGTGTCTGAGGTTTTTATAGATTTTTGTGTGGAATGAAGTTAAGTCGAAGACGGAGACGTGTACAGGACAGGCCCTCCGTCTTGGCACCAGTGGTGAAACAAGTGGGTACGAAATTGCAAATCATCGGGGGTCGTAGGTTTCAAATCGACGAGTAAATAGGCGTGTGGAGTTTGAGTGGCATCGTCGTACGCCTGAGTCAGCCAAGGCGTTCCTAACTGTTTGGCTAAGACTTGCACTTGCGATTTATCTCGAGGGCTTTTAAACAAGACCACGTAATGCGCATTGAGACTGATGGTACGATGGGCTTTACTTTGTTGAAACAAATTTTGGGTGATGTAAACGACACTGGCATTACGGTGATGCCCTTTGCGCGTGAACCACAGTAAAATTTCTTCTTCGTCTTCTCCTAACATGTCGTCGAAAATGACCAAATGGGTTTGACGGGAGTCAGAGACGATGCCGTCGTCTTCTTTAGGAATGCCTTCCACAAACACGATGGAATCGCCTTGACGTTCTTGCAAGAGGCTGTACGCCGATTGCCACTCTTTGTAACACCACACGATCCGCTGAGGTGGTCGATCGATCAAATGATGTTTATGTTCGATCAACCGTTTGACGAATTCGGTTTTGCCTGAACCGCTAGGTCCATCAATGAGCATGTTAAAGGGATGGCGAAGATACAAAGCCTCCCAACTGGCACTATCTAAGTGTTCGTCGATGACTTTGACAGTGGAGGAAGAGGGAGCAGAGACAGCAGAGGTAGCCATAGTGTCAGGAATGTCACTTGTGACATGAAAACAGACAAGACGAGAGTTTATATACTTTTTTCAGGACACGTTTATTGAATGTTTTAAACATGAACACGAAAGACAAAAATACATAAAAGCCAAAGGCTTAACTACAACGATAAAAGGCACATGATAACCATCAACGTGGAATAAACACAAGTGTCTTTACAACATGTTTTGTGTAATGTTCTGACCAGTTCTATAGGGGGTAAGGTCACACAAGTGTCCTCCCGAAAGGGTCTTTCAGGCCTGTCCACGACAGTCCCGTCCTGGGTGACGGGTTCTTCTGGCACCGTCACTAACACAGGTTGAAAAGTAACTTTTTTCTTTGGACGTTGAAAGGAAGGATCATAACTCTCGAGCATACTGGGCCACTTCTTGGGTCCAAACCTCAAAATCCCATTTTTTCCAGTCACGGACATCTGTCCAATGGGGGTGTAAGTCACAAGCTACACACACATCGTCATACACGCCTTGGGTAGCTAAGAGTTGACGAATCTTTTTTTCTCGTAGAGGTCGAGAAGTATCCAGATGAAAACGTAAGGCTTTGAGCAAAAGGAGTTTCTCGTGAACATTTAAAGGCACCACTTTCATGTTGAATGGGGTGGTAAGTACTGTTCGTAAAGAGTCCACAAAGAATCGGCTGGTAAACGAAATCCCAGAAAACAAGTCACTAAGACACACACTATGCGTCGTCCCAAATTGAATGGATACAGTTCTTGTAATAATTGATGGTAATGATCCACAGTTTGAATATGGTCATTGAGTTCCTTCCACGGAATCTGTTCAATTACATGTGACATAAGTCGTGGCATGGCAGCCTGTTTTTATATTCTCTTTTTTTTCGGATGCAATACACGTACTTTCTAGCCAGAGATCTTCGTTCTCCAGTAAGGAATCTAAATGTTGCATACTGTAACCTAAACGTCAGAGTTTGTCTAGAAGTTTCCTCTTCCGCTAAGTAGATTCCACGTAAAATATGTTGGTAATCCTTTAACTTGTCTTCCTCAATGCGTTGCACATGGTGAATCTCGAAGCAACCAAAATTATGAACATGTCGATCATTGGCGACCTCAAAATTTTGAACAATGTCTGACCACTGAAACAATTTTTGACGAATCAGTTCTCTTATACCATTCAGGTACCAGTGGTTAAAGATCTGGTGACGTAACGGATGCAACTGTTCTTTACGTTTGACTTGTATTTGGACCAGCTCTCGGTAAATGCGTTCTCTCAACTCCACAGGCAAAGCACGAATGTTCTCTTGTAAAATATCCATGAATAGGTCAGTCCGTACAATTCACAATCTTCTTCTAGAGCAAAAGTAATCCACATAGTAAGTAATTTCTGACCACTGCCATTCAGGGTAACGTCCAAGAATCTCACTGAACTCTTTTGATGTAAACGGTATAGAGTGATATAATAAGACGAATGCACACTTGACCCAGAGAAATCTAACACACTGGTTGACTTTTTTCACTTTCCTCTTGTGAATTTCTCGGCACAAAAGTTCTACAGTGACCCATTGAGATTTCACTCTGGCAAACCCCTGCCAAACTTCCTTGTAAATCTTCTCTTGCAGTTCTTTAGGTAATGATTCAATATCGTTTTTGAAATGAAGTTTAAATACTGGTTTCGGTGATGTCCAACATTACATTACATAGCCAAACTGGTTCCTTCTTCGTCAACGACATGGTAAGTTACTTTAATGTCTCGGTCCCACTAAGGGTAAGTAATGACAATTCGGTGACCATCGAGCATGTTCTACGTAGGCCGAATCTTGCGGTTCCCAGTGGTGAAATGACACACCGCAACTGAATCACTTGACTTTATCTCTTTCGCCCAAGTAGAAAAATCCGGCTCTGGCTAATTCTTCGGGGATCGGGCCTCCCAGATACTTAGGCCATTTTCCTTTGAACGACTGAAGACGATTTTCAAAGTCGCAGTATTCCGACAAACGCACAGGAAACGATTATTCGTCTTTCACAGGTTCGTTTCGATGAGGGTTGGGTGACATGGACAGGAGTTTGCTCAGAGCTGGATGACATCCGTAGGGGGGTAGACGTGAAGGTGAACATCCCCCTTTAAAACGAAACCCAGTAAAATGTCCAAGAGGACGAGCAGCATCGCTTTCGCATCCCTTAGGTTTGGCACGCACAGCATCACTTTCCATGATAGGGGTAGTGAGAACAAAGTTCCCATGATGCTTTACGGCATCGCTAAGGTCACAGCGTACAGCATCGTTCCCATCGCAAGGCTCACAATCGCACTCGTCTGCAAACTCCGTTACGCAATTACAATGGTAACCACATGGACAATCGCAGTTTCCTTCCGGACATTTTCCGTCGCAATGCCTGGGTCTTATCCATCCAATATTAGTCACACTAGAGGAAGATACAACCTTTTTACAATCCCCAAACTGGAACGATGTCTCTTTCAAAGTATTCATCTTGTTCGCTTGGTCTTGGTAGTCACAATGAACTATCGATCTTGCCTAGAGTTCCTTTTTATATACAGACCAATACCGACGTGTCCATGCGGTAAAGTGAAATGATTGGGAAGTCGCACTCACTTCTGGTACACGATTTGATAGACTTTTTCCAAGGGTAGACTGACGATGTGGTGAGTGGGTAAACGTACAATCTTGTTCGGTTGATAGGTGGTCACTTTAAAGTGTTCATCCTCTCCGGATTGCAAGGCTTCTTTCAATACCCCAAAGTTGACCACACGACTGGTACGATAATTCAGAGTCAATCCTTTCACTTTGCACGTCGTGTGCACTTCTCCTTGTGGGTCCCGGTATTCGTAGCCGTAATTTTTGGGACCGCCACTGACGAAACTTAGAATCTTGTCGTCGGGATGCTCGTCTGTCCAGGCTCCTAAACGGTCTTCTTCGATGTCAGGGTGCTGTTGACTCGGGTGATGGATGTAAATGCTACTGTCCGTGTCAAAGTACAGGACGCGTTTCCCTAACAGTTCTAAAGCTTCGTACAATTTTAAGCGAGCATGGGCTGTCACGTAAGCCGCAATGATGACATTTCCAAAGGGGTCGTCTTGTACAAAGTCCAGATCTTCTTCGTAATTGACCAAGATCAAATCTTCGCGAACGACGTCCACGTGTTTCATAAATTTGGTTTTGTCGTGAATCATCTAAAAGTAGCGGGAAGGTTCGGTCAAATATTCCGTCTTGGGTAAACACGGACGTTGTGCCATTTTTCCTCACAAGCAATTTAACATCACTTTGGCAAACGATCGCCTGCCTTCATTTTTCTCGATGTGATCTAAAGTGATGCCTTCTTGTTCATAGTATTTCTCTTTGAATGTCTTTTGGTCTTCGGGAGTGTGACACCAGGAAGGATAGCCGCTGTCTTCTTGCTTCAGTTTCAAAAAGGCATTCACGTAGTCGGCGAAAATGCCTTTCTGACTGGGGTCACCCTTGTGGTATTGTTCTGTCTTGGGAAAGTAACAAATTTCGTACACTTCTAACAGTTGGTATCCCATGTCCAGAGCTTTGAACAATTCTACGCTGACCCAGGTTCCCGTCAAAGCCCGTTCTTCCTGGGTGTGCTGACAAGGCTGGTCTTGGTTGCACGTTTCGGCACAAGTACGGCACAAAGGAAACATCGGTTTGCCTTGGCAATGGTGAGGTAAGACGGGATGGTACAAGTCCGTGGGAGGCAAAACTTTACACTTGATCAAGCCTTCGTATTGTCGAATGTTTTTCAGGTCGATGTGTTCCGTGAACAATTGTGGGTGCCCTGTAGGAAAGCGACAATATTTGCACACGTAGGGATACAGCGAACACACGTCCAAGTATTTGATTTCTTCTCCTTTCTCTTCGTCGGCTTGGTACAGCAAACAGGTGGCATTGGTCCTTCCTCCGTACAAACTATCCCTTGGGTTCAGTGGGTCCATGAACTGGTAAGTTTCCACGAGGCGTTTAAATTCGGGATCGGTTTTCAAACGGTGATCGTATTCGTGTTCCCACATTTCCACCACTTGGTATCCTTCCTGTTCTAACTTTAGGCGTCGCTGACAAGTGGCCTGGTACAAGTTTTCCATGGTTCGTTGTAAAAACTGATTTTTAGTGCCACGGTCAGGGTAACAGACGGGACATCCGTGAAATAAGCAACCGTTAAACTCGAACACGATCTTGGGGTTTCTAAGTCCCAGCCATCGACCGAATGCGTTCCGATGGTCTTTACGCCCCTCCGTTGCGGGCATGCTGAATCCATTTGTCTTCCTTGTCGCACAAGTAATGTAACCAACGTAGGGCTTTGACCGAGTATTGACGTTTGACATAGTTGGTCGTTTGAGGACTGATGACAGCTACGGTGTTTTCAGACATGAATCGTTGTCGATACACTAAGGAACACGCTTTGGCAATGGTGCAAGCTTCTTTCAAAGGATCGACCCCTCCGTGTTCCATGAACAGTTCTCGAAATTTTCCACAGCAACGTCGTAAAATGTCCACGTCGGAACGACAATACTTTAACATTTTTTCCTGAAAGTCGAAAGGGTCGGAGGCGTGAGCCTGGTACCAAGCGTAGAAAGCTTCTCGTTGTTCCCATGCTGTCGGGGTCGTAATAGTGAGCCTCAGGTAAATGGGGTAGAACGTCGTGTTGATTGGCTTCCGTATTGAAAAAGTGTGGAAAATACCCTTTAGCCATTTCTGTCATTCCAAACGTTTTAGGCATTCGGCTCAAAGGCATGGCCAAGTAACTCATCGAATCTTTAAACTGTACTTGTCCCACTTGCATGAAAATGATTTTGGCTCCGTTCAATGTGACTTTAGGACGCTCGGTGCCTTGTTCCGTATAGTATCTCAAAAGAAACTGTCCATCGTATCCGGAGAAATTGTGAGCCATCACCGTGGCATGACGATGACAATCTCCGTAACGTTCGACGTCCTCTTGGCTCCACGTCTTGTCGATGGGGTCTAAGACCCATTGTGCAAAATCGGCTAACGTGTTCGGTCCTCGAAAGATTTTTTCACGCCCTCCGGGAATCTTGCTGCAGTGAGGGCAATGACTGAAAATAGGTTCCTGAATGCACTTCTCGCACGCTCGATGAGCCACGGAGAAATTAGGAATGTGAATACTTTTCTCTTGCATGCATTCGAAATCAAAAAAGATGAAATTGCCTTTCTTCTTGTGACCGTCCTCTTTCTCTGGTGGGGGTTGGTATTTTTGCACGTAGCACTGGTGTTCCAAGTTCACGATGTGATGACAAATGTGACATTTTTTCTTTCCTGAACATACGTGTGCCTTGGTACTATTGTCACGTAGGCCTTGTCCACAGGTAGGGAACAATCTCATGAGCTGACAAGCACATTTCTGCTGTGAACCTTGCGTCTTCAGATGTCGTTGGTAACAGGCAGGGCTGACAAACGTGCGCAGACAAGCAGGACAATGTACTCTTTCTTGTTCTTCGCTCAGACAGGGTGGAGAGGCCAAACATCCTGAGCATTTCAATCCGCAATGTTTGTGTTGCTCTCGATTATTATAACAATGGTCACATTTCTCACAGTAATAACCGTATCCCAGGAATGCAGTGATACTGGTAATGGTATCGAAATGTTCATGGTGATAATATACATGAATGTATTTTCCGTCCTTAAAGTCTTGGCCTCGAAACAACAGAGGCCCACGCACTTCTTGAGGGTGCACTTTCAAGGTGTAGCGTGGAGCTAGGACATCTTGCAATGTTTGCATTTCAGGAATGCCGCAGGGTGCGTCTTTGGATAGGTCAGCTTGTTTCAACAGGAGTTCTGCTTCGTTTCGTTGTTTGGCTCGGTCCGATCGTTGAATAGTTTTCCAGGCTCTTTTCCATTCTGTCGTGTCGTTCTTGTTGGCATAGGTTCGTCCCACCACGATGGCTCGGGCTAAACACATCTGGTCTTGAGAATTGTGAATTTGGACGAGACTCTTTTTGGAGCTGCGAAGGTCGTTCACCAGTAACACCTTATTGCGTTGTCCGGTCCCTTGAGGAGGAGAGACGTGGGTCATGTCCAGTGTGGCTTTTCCATCGGTGATGTCAAACTGGTCATTAGATTGTTGCACGTGTTGATTCTTGTCCATGACTTTGGAAGCAGTTAGTTCTGCGGGTCTGCTAAACTCGATCCAAACAGGGGATTTCAAAGCGTCGTGTTGTATGGAAAGTCTCAAGCGATCGTCTTCTTTGGGTTGACATTGTCGCTTGAGTGCGGTGAGCAAAGAATCCCACACCCCAGTGATGAACCCTTCTGCTTTCTCTAACGGTACTTCAGCCTTGAAGTCTTTAAACTTCACTGTGTATTTGTAAGCCGTGGTTCTAAATTTTCTAGAGGAGCGCTTTTCCGTCTCTCGAATGGAATAGTACTTTTCAGGGTTGACTAAGGGTGGTGAACTTTGTTTAGAGGGTTTGGATTCTGGTTCACTCATGTCCTCTTCAAAATCACTGGCATGAATTTGTGCCAAGACTTCAGCCCTGGTACGAGGCGATAGATCACGTTTCTGCCTCTTACTTTCTTCTTCTTTCTTCTCGAATGAATAGGATCGTTTCATCTTGAGTGAAAAACGTGAAATGACTCAAGTTTAAACACCATAGACTAATTTATAGTCATGGTAGACCAGCGTATATAAAAGGGTGTGTGTCTTGTCCTTTCACTATTCATTTCACTCTCAAACCGAGCACAACGATGGAAGAGACTACCCAGATGGAACGTTTCATCAGAGCTTTGCGAGGGGTCATTAGAAAATTCTCTTCAGACCAGCCGACGGACTACTCTCCTTCCTTTCGAGATAAAAGTCAAGATACTTGCTATATCTGTCAGAAGAAAGGGCATTGGTCTTCAGAGTGTCCAGACCATCAAAAAAGAAAAAAAGGGGCTAGAAAAGACAAAAGTCAAGATACCTGTTATTATTGTCAAGAAAAAGGACATTGGTCTCCAGATTGCCCAAAAAAGAAACAAGAGGAATCAGAAGAAGAGAGGGATTCTTCTTCAGAAGAGAGGGATTCTTCAGAGGAAGAAAGCAGCCAGGTAAAGAAAAAGAAACAGGAGAAGAAAAGAAGAAGGAAAGAAAGTGAAGAGGAAGAGGAGGAAAAGAATGTGACGGTGAAGAAATTTAAAAAACAGAGAGACTAAACAATGAGACAGAAGGAGTGTGAGAACTTTTTAAAGTGCTCTGTTGTGAATTGTGAATTGGATTGTAACTATTGATAAAAGAATAAATTAGCTATAAAAAGGTAAGTGTCTTTGAGTTTTGATTTTAAATAAGAAGCTACACTCACGCACTCATATACACGTACTATAGGGGTAAAATGTTTTTTTTTTTTGTGTTGATTTTTGAGTTATTGGCAATTGAAAGTCTATCTCTTTTCGAGAGAAGTGGGTAGCCCTGAAAAGGGCCTTTGGTTTTTGGTGTAGTGGTGAGTTTAAGCAATCAACTTTAACTGCCTTAAGCCTTTGCCACGGCCAAGGCCTACTTCTGGACTGCGTACTGTTGATGATGATGATTGGGTTGAAATCACTAAGGGTGGTAAGGTAGGCTGGTCACAGGGTTGACGTGTTTAGCTCGGGAAGGTCGTATTCTCTTCGGTCGTAATAAAGAAGTCTGATACATTTGTTTCAGACTTCTTAACTCCGCTAAAATGTCCAACAGTACCGTGACCGTTTGATTTTCACCCTCTTATTTCTTTGCTGCTACTTCTTCTTGTCGTTGTTTTTTTCTTACCTCTTCTTCTTGCTGCTGTTGTTGTAGGAGAAAAGCTTGTTCCGCTTCCATTTGTCGTTGGATAAATTTCTCCAATTCTTCTTAATGTCTCTGTCTAAAATTCTCCAACTGCGGTAATGAAGGTGACGAAGGTTCCGGAAATCCACAAAATCCACAAAATCCCAATTTACCTCTTCTGAAAGTAAGTCCGGGTTCCCTTGGGTGGTCTCCACTGCTGGTGCACCCCAATGGATCGTTTTCTGAGTTTCCGTCATGTTGAATCACTGTCGCATAGACTGACTGCACACAGGCGCTAGCGAATCTATATAGACCACGTGACGTCACAGACTGCTCTCTTCGGATTGGATGCGGGCTGACTGAATTTTGTAACGCGTGTTTGGATTGGTCAACAAACTCAATCCGTTTCAATCCTACCTCTACCTATAAATAAGTGCAGTTCACTGCATTGATTCACCTGTTCTCGGTGCCTCAAGATGTGGACCGATGTGCAATCTTCTACGCTTGTGTCTTCACTGATGTTCCAGACGGACATACCCATGTATGTCCGATCCAAGTGGACAGTTGTCCACAGGACAGACACCAGTCTGTGGATACGTCGGATCTACGTAGAAAGACAAGGATGCCTCAAAAGAGTCCTGATTTACGGTCCTACAGTGAGACGCAGCTTAAGGACAAGAAGAAGACCAATGCGGTGCCCTTTATGTTAATGAATACATTAACATAAACCCAAAGGCCCTTTTCAGGGCCACTCATAGGTCTCGAAAAGAGATTGACTTTCAATTGCCTACCCCTTTATTTTTATTTTTTTTAGTTTTTATTTTTTAAAAAAAATCCCATGTTAAATTTCCATTGACGCTATACACTCCCACCCTGTTTAAATTCCTTTGACGCTATACAGTCCCATATTCCCATGTTCAATTCCCCTTGTCGCTCAACAGTCCCAAAATCTATTTCCCATGTTAATTTCCCTTGTCGCTAAACAGTCCCACGATTTTTCGTCCATGTTAAATTTACATAGTCGCTGAACAGTCCCAGGGTGTTTAATGTTAAATTTACATAGTCGCTAAACAGTCCCGGGGGGGGGGGGTCTGTAATGCTAATTCCCATTCTCGCTGAATCGTCCCCATTCACTACTTGCATTTAAATCGAATTCAGTTGTGAATATTCAATACTTACCTCAAGTAAATCTAGCTTCGTGTCTAGCATATTGAACGCGTCTGCTTACAAAGATAATCTTGTACGTAAATGGAATATTGATTGTAAGAGTATACAATAAGCCTGGTGATCTCACCTATTCAAATTATTTCAAAAGACACTGTCATTTGAATGGACGATATAAAGATATTCTGTGCACGTAACTGCCTTAATATCTGATAAGATAATCTCTCAAAAATGCATTGTACTAACATTTCACATTTCATTATCAATAATGTCCTTCCTAAACACATAGATACTATATTATATCTTAATCCATTTATAGACTGTTTCCATCTTGTGTCGCTCCGGTGGCCGTGTAGTTAGAGCGTCCGCCTCGGATGCGGGAGGTCATTGATTCGATCCCCAGCCAAGTCATACCAAAGACTTACAAAAATAGTACTAACAGCTGCCTCGCTTGGCGCTCAGCATTAAGGGGTTAGCGTTAGGACTGGTCGGCCTGGTTTCAGGATAATGTGACTGGGTGGGACATGGTGCTACATGTCTGCGACATGATGCCCCAGTGCTAGGCATCACTATTACCTGCCACACTGCAGACATCGTAGCGATGTGACTGAAAAATTGTTAAAGCTACGTTAAAAATCCAAATCTCTCTCTCTCTCTCTCTCTCTCTCTCACACACACACACACACCATCTGACTTTGTAAACCAATTAACACTGGAGTTGTGGTCTTCGCCTAGCATTTCTGTAACTCCACTATCGGAAAGATTTATTGGTTTTCCCCAGGCACACGCAAGGTGCAAGGACTAATTTCGATTAGCCGCAGCATTTTCGAGAATAATGACTCCCTTTTCCAAAATCAAATAATATACGTAAAGAAGACGCACTCAAATATATAATGAATGCACGAAAAAATATACCAAAGCAGTGTACTTACCATTGTACGTACGGTTTACGTGTATCTATAAACTATCGAAGGAGCTGCAGAATAAATACTTCGGGTATTCGGAGCTTGTTCGATCATAACGTTTTTAACCCTCGAATATTATCTGGTCTTATGAAAAGGGACGTCACAGAGTCTAACAATCGACAAAAGTGTCGAGTCATATATTACTGCCAGAAACACATCGAATCTGAAACTAGAAGTGCAATTTTCGGAAATGGTTTGACCTAGATATTACATATGCGACAGATCCTCTGTAAGGAAAATCTATTGTTTCCAGCCGAAGACTTGGGAGCCTTCGTCATCACTATCTACACGTATGGCTTACTAAATGAAAACGATACTATCTGGTTAAAATTGATACTAAAAGGAAATATAAAAACAGGCTTGGTAAAGTTTGAGTAAACTGTATTTTTGAGTACTTACCCTATCTGTAAAAGATAAAAAAAATTAAGTTTTGTTAATAAAATTTGAGTCCTTTTACAGTCTTGACTTTGGGACAGCCATCACTGAAATCAACACGTGATTCGTTATATACGGAATCGAAAATACATGCTATACAGATACTTATGTCAAAGCACTGCCGCGGAGCACAAGGTCTTCGTCACACAGAAGCAGGCATCAAGGATGAGTGTATACTATGAATTACATGCTTGATCATAAAGACTTACAACGTCAATTAATTAAAACTGTAATGGCATTGTGTTTCCAAATGTTTATAATGATGATTTAATTAGTATCGTGTGTCCTGACAGATCATCTGTGCTTAAGATTTTTGTACTAAAGGGGGGTTAAGTTGTGTATCGCATTTTTAGGCAGTTACACGCATACATGATCTTCATACCGTTGAATAGCTCCGCAACCATCGAATTCTGCAGAAATTTTTCAGGCACAGTTTATACTATTAAAACTGATGCTCCATTTAATTAATGCAACACGAGCTATGAAACATTTCTATAAGAATACTCATTAAATTTGCTCATATACTGAGTCACCAGTATTCCCTCCATTATTCATTCTTATCACAAAATCGGTACAGTTTTCTTATAGTATGTGCAGTTTCATATTTATGATTTCATGAAGTTTTACATATCACTTTGTGTGATTCTGATTATTTATTTAAAAAAACCATGAAATCATTTTACAGTATTATAGATACTGATTGGCTGCGACAGTGGGAAACATGTTTAACCCCGCTTTCTGGAATTTGTTTTAAATGAATATTTTGGCGGCCAGTTTTCGACTCCAATCCCGAAAGGGAGTTGAAAAAAAGGTCTCGTTTGTCTGAATATGTCTTATTTATAACAATATCATCATATAAGAATGGCGTAAAAGCCCAAGACAAGAAGAAGAAGAAGAAGAAAAACTAGGAGTATTGCTCAGTTGATAGCGGATGTGTGGGGTGGGGTGAGGGGGCAGTATATCTACATCATATAATTCACCCTATATACTAGCGGGGTTTGAATGTTAACTTACATCAGTAAATAAACTCACATCCGTTTCGAAAGGAATGTGGACACAAACCGACTCCAAACTGACAGAACTTTATTCAACCACAGGATATGCAAATCCGACTCAAAAATAAATTTGTTCATGTCTCCTGTGCAGACTACTGTTCCAAATCAAATGCTACAAATATCTTGTCACGAATACAGTACATTAACTATGGGAGTTTTGTATTCGGTAATTCTCTTTTCACAGGAATATTGCAACAATGAATGTTTAGTTGTGAAAGTGACATTTTAGGTTAAACATTGGTCCTGTACTGTAGGCCCACTCTAACTGGTACTATGTACCGTATCAAAGTGACATCACTCGCACTGGACATTCTGTGCTGAAAAAAACCCAAACATTTTTGTCTTTTATATTCTCTTTATTCAGATGGACGCTTATTCTTATGCAGATGGACGCTTATTCTTTGATATATAGTTTGCAAAAATGTATAATCTACTTTTACTAGATCAACTCTTTTGAGACTCCTTTTTAAGCACAACAAATGAAAGTTGCAGCGTCTGTCAGAATTAATGAAATTATACATTCTTCTTACTATCTAGATAATTTCCACTGAAATAAAAACAATGAGATAAAAAGAATATCAGATGGGTAGTGATTTAATATTAAATTATTTAAGATTAAATCATTACCCATATGTGATCTGTATATATCATCGAATACCTTATCAATGGTTTTATTGAACTCGACAACTTTTCACTGTACCTCTTCCATGGATTTATTTTGTTTTCTACTTCAACAACAACAACAATTCATGCAAACATATAATTTCGAACCCAGTACTTGTTCTTTAGCTATCCCTACCACGTTCATGCCTGAAGAAAATCAGGTTTTCGTGAAAGAATATTACATTTTGACACTGACGTCAGGATTTTATTTATTGTCGCCGAACAAACGCTGGCTTGATTTTCGATCTAGTCGATATAACGCTGCTATTATGTAAGTTTGCATTGTATAGTATGAAAAAGAACATGAGATTAAAAAACTTCTAATTAGTAAATAAGACGTTCGTTGTAAACATTTGTATCAAATTGATCTTCCCTTGCTTTCTAAAAAGACATACATAAATATTTTGTTGATCCTGAGCGTTTTTGCTTAAATTTGAATAATCAATAAGGACTCGTGTAACTTGCATTGAATCAGTCGTGATGGAACATAGCTAAATCCGTGGACAGTATCAACATTTCTGAGGCGTTAAATCATCTTTAAAAGTTTCAAGCAACACTATTTTATGTCTTCTGGTATTTAGTTATTTCTTCGCAACTACTTATCTCTTCCTAACCACGAACGTTCTCTTGTAAATATCCATTTAGTGTCCTCCAAGAATCAGGAGTCGCTGGGTCGTGGCCAATAGCCTCGTTTATATTTGTTACTGAAGTAGTGTCCTCCTATAATCAGACTTCGTTTACTTTGGAAAAGAGGATAGTTTAAAAATGGAGAAAATATTTTGAGTTTGCGTTTCACTTGTATTTTGACCGACTCTGGGTAAATGCGTGCTTTCAACTCCACAGGCAAACCATAAATGTTCTCTTCTAAAGTATCCATCCAGAGATTACTGAGGTCGACCCACTAAAGGTAGATAGTGACAATGCAGAAACCATCAATCATGTTCCAGGTAAGATGAATCATTCTGCTTCCACTCGTGAAGTGACACCCCGCAATTGAAGCACCTGACTTTATCATATTCATTTCTCCTACGTACGTACCTACCTACAGTAGCGCGTATTCAGGTCAGCCACTTGCAACACCGTTGCCATTTATCCCTTAGTGTCCAGTACAGTGACGTCATTGAAACTGGAAATTATGAGACTATACATATAGACTTTAGTTTTTTTTAAAGGTTGTAGCTATAATTAGATACTATGGTTTTTAAAAAGGAACGTCACACAAGGTGAGGCAATATATAGATAGTCGGTTTTTTCAAAGGAATTTCCCACGAGTTTTTGCTATTAATAGATAGTGGGGATTTCATACAAATTTCTACAGGTTATAGCTATAAATGGATACATGGGTGTTTATCCACGATCGTCACACAAGTTGGGACTATCAATAGTTGCTAGGTTTATCCATTTTAGTCTAAACCGATGTAATCTAATGTTCGGGGATATGTTTAGTCTCCTTTACATTCTGGGACAATTTCGTCATTTTAGCGTTACTTTTAGCCACATCCATTTTGGACCAGGTCTTTTCCTTGATTATAGCTGTTTATAGCATCATTACATTTATGCAAATTTATGAACACCGCCAACATAATTTCAGGTCTAGGTCATGCTTTAGATATAAATCTCGGGCTTGTATTGATATATGTAGATCTTTGTCTCTGTTGCATTTGGCCCTCTATCATTCCTGTCCTTAGACAGGCCCTTTACAATTTCCCCATTGCCCCATATACAGTCCCAACCTATGTTAAACTTTCCCTTATCGGGCTATATTCCAACCCATGTTAAATTTCCCCATGTTAAATTCCCAGGGTGTCTTTCCAAAAGTGTTCGCATTTGCCCTACGGTATCAATCTATGCCTCTGTCTATATTCCTACTGTATTTGTCTTGCCAATATTCAGTACCGTGACGTCACCTCACCTGTTCCATTCCTATTATCCCTATACAACAACCTAACTTTCCCTTGTCGTTATATAGTCCCACTATTCACCATGTTCAATTCCCCTATATCGTCTTAGGGTGATCGGAAAAGTATTGTCGTTATATCGTCCCGGGGGTGTGTGTCTGTAATATATTTTCCATTGTCGCTATATCGTCCCCATACACTACTTCTGCCTCCATTTGCGACACATACGGAAGGACACGCAAGCTGTTATATATATATATTCTCCTGTTTGTAATTACATTTAAAGACAACTTCGCAGTTAAACCTTTAAACATTACTTGTTAAAAAATATGTACAGGCATTTGTAATAGCTGTAGGCACAATATATCTTATTTGTACTTAGAGCAATAAGTCTGTCAAGTTCAATGAATTTTCTCTGCACAATATTGTGGGTAGGGCTTAGGTTAGGTTGTGATATATTACTTTCAGCCTAGCGAAAACTTAATTTTAATGCCAAAGAAGACACAGAAAATTAGCTAACCATGAGAATAACAAATTGAAGCTAATTATTTTGAATTTTGCTTTAATTGATGTGTAATATACAGTATTATTTTTTTATTTAATTTTTCACCCGGTCGTTCATTTCTTTATGTGTATTGTTTTCACAAATCATTCAGAAATTACTCCCTTTAAATTGAAAAGGCGTGTGTTCTTGATATACAATAATCGACCTGCCTTACCGTCTTATCATAAATTAGGATTAAAAAAATATATGACCTTCTTTTTTACATTCAAGTGTACTCGTCTAATAGAAATATGCGTCAGTCAGATAACGCCATTTTATGAAAATCAATATCAACCAAGTAACAATCAGCAGATAGCTCAGTTTTCAGAACATCCATGCCTTCCTCTTGATTTGTCAACAAATCATTTGATAGCGCTATTCAAGACAAAGTGCTGATTGTAAACGCTACTAGAATATCAAATCCAGGGATAGATAGATAGATAGATAGATAGATAGATAGATAATCTATAGATATATAGATAGATAGATATATAGATAGATGTAAATGCCAACGTGTCTGTCATGGGTCACATAATTTTATAAAATTTTTATTTATTTTTGATATTCGCTTTCCATGAATTATTCTGCCGTACAAAAAGCAGGAGAGAGAGAGAGAGAGAGAGAGAGAGAGATGTTTTGGCAGCTAAGCAGGTAAATACAGACAAAAATGTACATTTACGTTAAATGTTACAATTTTTTTGCTTCATGGCACACTTATTTCAGAGCTGTTGATATTTGTCATACATTGACCATTACGCGTGTTAAGAGATCCAGTAAACGCTAAGATATTTAATACCATTTGCGACACGTACGCTGTTAAATCGAAAGGTGCAGTGCTAAAATACATGTACGTTTGACGAGTACGTATACATGCGATAGGTCGTGTCTTACCCCGGCCGAGTCAGACCAAAGACTTATAAAAATGGTACTAATAGTTGCCTCGCAAGGCGCTGAGCATTAAGATGTTGATGTTAGGACTGGTCGGCCTGGTGTCAAGATAATGTGACTGGGTGGGACATCATGCTATATGTCTGCGTCATGATGCTCCAGTGCTAGACATCACCAAAAGCTGCCACACTGTTGCCTCGCAGCGATACGACTGAAAAATTGTTAAAGTTACTTTCAAAATCCAAATCTCTCTCTCTCTCTCTCTCTCTCACACACACACACACACGCACACGAGTACGTATACCGCTGTTTGTGACATTTAATGGCGTTTTTATCACCTGTAAATGTCACTTTGTTACATTTTAAGATGGCTTTGCATGTTAAGTCACCGTTAAAGTGACCTTAACCAGCTTTCTCTTGAATACGGTTCAGTATGAATGACTCCTGTACATAACAATTGACTAGTTACTCGTTCTAAGAAATAGCTTCCATACAACGATTGCAGATAATCAAATTAATGATCAGTAAAACGTAACAAATTGTAAATCGAACAATCATTACCTTAGATTTGTTAACCATAGTTTTTGTTTCCTTTCATTTTTAGCGAAAAATTCACTCAAGCAGAATTATTCATCTAGCATATCAGCCTATTCTTGGTCCGAAACCAAGAAGCTAATAAAAGTAGAGTCCGAGATGTTTATCTAATATTAAATTTGCTTACAATACAATTTCGCAGTACAAATAATGACGTCAGTTACAATTTTGTAAAAGCACAACATTTATACCGTAATAGTATTAACAAACAACATGAAAATGAAGAGATACATCGTTCCCATTTTGCAATGTATTAACGATTAGAGTTTCTAACAACCTTCGAATTATATACACATTTGTTTTTCTACAGAAGAGAAAAACAAAGCAAATGCCAAAGCAAGAGTGAAAGCGGAAATATAGCTGCGTGCAGAAAAATCTAGAGTAGAATTCGAGGATAAGATACGTACATAAGACAAGAGTCTTAGAAAACAGGAAGAAAATATTATCTCCGAAATAAGAAAAATGAAAGAGCAACACGATTAAATTTTGTGGTAACTGGTGGAACGAGCTGGAACAGTTGCGCAAAGAACTGAGTATCTTAAGTTAAATCGGCATAAAGAGAAAAAGGAAACGGTTAGAGCGCTTATGCTTTCACTGGAAAATTATAGAAGGAACAAAGCTCTACAAGAGCGACTACGTAAATAGAAGAAACAATGAGTCAAACGAAACGAGGAATGCAACTTTATCTATGTTGCACAATTCTGAACGTAGATCGTTGAGCATGAACTGTAGGAATCGTCGCAAAAGAGTAAACATTACATCAATACAAGCCTGGTACAAATCAATAAAGACTATCCCTTTATGTATGTTTAGGATGTCTTAAAAAATATATTATGCTTAATCATATAACATTATGCAAAAACTGAAATTATAGTTCTGTATATTTCTATGTAGCAAGTCTGCTTAAAGATAGGAAAGCACATTATTTGAGATTCAAACGGCATTTCGAGTTGACAACTGAAAACAGTTATCCATATTATGTCTATATAAGCTACACACATACTATGAGAATATTTGCGCTAGAAACGAAGATAAATTCAGGAAAAACTAAATTAGATGTGTGAATTAATAACAGACCAATCACCCTAAATTTGGTATTTTCTTTTGTTTGCCTTCAAATACTGGGATATATATATATATATATATATATATATATATATATATATATATATATATATATATATATATATATATATATATATATATATATATAACAGAAAACCGTTAATTTTGAAACGGACTAAATATGAAAAATGAATAATTCTGAATGTGCTTTGAATAAATCTAAAGCTCCGAAAATATATTCCAGAATGTTAGATCGTACAATATGTTTGCATTCTCATATCAGGTGACATGTAAAGAAGTGTCCGACTCGGTTATAATATAAACATGATATAGATATAGTTTGCTATCAAGTCACAGTTTACGTAGAAACATTGCATATCGGTACACCTTCGTTCATATATGCGGACAACTTTTTCTCTTATAAAATGTACATTTCTGGCATGAACATGTTTGATACAATGACTATAAAGTGATCGTCAACAAACAATAAAATCTCTCTGGCAAACGTTCGTATCTATTAGCGCTAGTAGTGAAAGGGGATACCCTAGCGACAAGAGGACTTTAATGTTAAAATAGGGGGGTTGTACCCTGGCGACAATGGAAAATTTAACATTAGAGAAAAAAGTTTGTACCCTGGCGACAATGGGAATTTAACATGGGGAATAAATCGTGGGACTGTTGAGCGACAATGGGAATTTAACATGGGGAATATATTTTGGGACTGTTGAGCGACAAGGGAAAATGGAACAGGGTCGGGACCCTATTTTAATAAGGTCCCGACCTGATGGGTCTCTATTTTTTTATTTTAAAAAAAATGAAAAAAATAAAAAATAAAAATAAATGGGGTAGGCAATTGAAAGTCTATCTCTTTTCGAGAGATTGGAGTGGCCCTGAAAAGGGCCTTTGGGTTTATGTTAATATATCCATTAACATAAGGGGCACCGCATTGGTCTTCTTCCTGTCCTTAGGCTGCGTCTCACTGTAGGACCGTAAATCAGGACTCTTTTGAGGCATCCTTGTCTTTCTACGTAGATCCTACGTATCCACAGACTGGTGTCTGTCCTATGGACAACTGTCCAGTTGGATCGGACATACATGGGTATGTCCGTCCGGAACATCATCGTTGACACAAGGGTGGAAGAGTGTATAGTATATAGTACATGTCTGTGTATGAGTGCGTGAGTGTACGTTCTTATTTTAAAATCAAAACCCAAAGACACTTACCTTTTTATACCTAATTTATTCTTTTATAAATATTTACAATCCAATTCACAATTCACAACAGAGCACTTTAAAAAGTTCATACACTTCTTCTGTCTCATTGTTTAGTCTCTCTGTTTTTTAAATTTCTTCACCGTCACATTCTTTTCCTCCTCTTCCTCTTCACTTTCTTCCCTTCTTTTCTTCTCCTGTTTCTTTTTCTTTACCTGGCTGCTTTCTTCCTCTGAAGAATCCCTCTCTTCTTCTGAAGAATCCCTCTTTTCTTCTGACTCCTCTTGTTTCTTTTTTGGGCAATCTGGAGACCAATGTCCTTTTTCTTGACAATAATAACAGGTATCTTGACTTTTGTCTTTTCTAACCCTTTTTTTTCTTTTTTGACGGTCTGGACACTCTGAAGACCAATGCCTATTCTTCTGACAGATATAGCAATTATCTTGACTTTTATCTCGCAAGGAAGGAGAGTAGTCCATTGGCTGGTCTGAAGAGAATTTTCTAATGACCCCTCGCAAAGCTCTGATGAAATGTTCGATTTGTGTAGTCTCTTCCATCGTTGTGCTCGGTTTGAGAGTGAAATGAATAGTGAAAGGACAAGACACACACCCTTTTATATACGCTGGTCTGCAATGACTATAAATTAGTCTATGGTGTTTAAACTTTAGTCATTTGACGTTTTGCACTCAAGATGAAACGATCCAATTCATTTGAGAAGAAAGAAGAAGAAAGTAAGAGGCAGAAACGTGATCAATCGCCTCGTACCAGGGCTGAAGTCTTGGCACAAATTCATGCCAGTGATTTTGAAGAGGACATGAGTGAACCAGAATCCAAACCCTCTAAACAAAGTTCACCACCCTTAGTCAACCCTGAAAAGTACTATTCCATTCGAGAAACGGAAAAGCGCTCCTCTAGAAAATTTAGAACCACGGCTTACAAATACACGGTGAAGTTTAAAGATTTCAAGGCTGAAGTACCGTTAGAGAAAGCAGAAGGGTTCATCACCGGGGTGTGGGATTCTTTGCTCACCACACTCAAGCGACAATGGCAACCCAAAGAAGACGATCGCTTGAGACTTTCCATACAACACGACGGTTTGAAATCCCCTGTTTGGATCGAGTTTAACACCCCTGCAGAATTGACTGCTTCCAAAGTCATGGACAAGATTCAACACGTACAACAATCCAATGACCAGTTTGACATCACCGATGGAAAAGCCACACTGGACATGACCCACGTCTCTCCTCCTCAAGGGACTGGACGCAAAAAGATGTTATTGGTGGACAACCTTCGCAACACCAAAACGAGTCTCGTCCGAATTAACAACCCTCATGACCAGATGTGTTTAGCCCGTGCCATCGTGGTGGGACGAACCTATGCCAACAAGAACGACACGGTAGAATGGAAAAGAACCTGGAAAACTATTCAACGATCCGATCGAGCCAAACAACGAAGTGAAGCAGAACTCCTGTTACAACAAGCCGGCCTGTCCACAGACACACCCTGTGGCATTCCTGACATGTAAACATTGCAAGATATTTTAGCTCCACGCTACACCTTGAAAGTGCGCCCTCAAGAAATGCGTGGGCCTCTGCTGTTTCGAGGGAAAGACTTTAAGGACGGAAAATACATTCATGTCTATCATCACGATGACCATTTCGATACCATTACCAGTATTACCGGATTCCTGGGATACGGTTATTACTGTGAGAAATGTGACTATGACTATAACAATCGAGAGCAACACAAGCATTGTGGCTCGAAATGCGCAGGATGTTTGGCCTCTCCACCCTGTCTGAGCGAAGTGCAAGAACCAGTGCATTGTTCAACTTGTCAGCGCACGTTTGTCAGCCCTGCCTGTTTACCAACAACATTTGAAGGCGCAAGGTTCACAGAAGAAATGCGCTTGTCAGCTGCTGGATTGTGCCCCGCGTGTGGACAAGGCATACGTGCCAATAGTGCCAAGGCACACGTATGTTCAGGAAAGAAAAAATGTCACATTTGTCACCACATCGTGGACTTGGAACATCAATACTACGTGCAAAAATACCAACCCCAACCAGAGAAAGAGGATGGACACAAGAAGAAAGACAATTTCATCTTTTTCGATTTCGAATGCATGCAAGAGACCGGCATTCACATTCCTAATTTCTGCGTGGCTCATCGAGCGTGCGAAAAGTTCATTCAAGAACCTATCATGAGTGATTGCCCTTACTGCAGCTAGATTCCTGGAGGGCGTGAAAAAATCTTTCGGGGACCGAACACGCTAGCCGATTAAGCCCGATGGGTCTTAGACCCCATCGACAAGACTTGGAGCCAAGTGGACATCGAACGTTACGGAGATTGTCATTGTCATGCCACGGTGATGGCTCACAATTTCTCCGGATACGATGGACAATTTCTTTTGAGACACTATACGGAACATGGCACCGAACGTCCTAAAGTCACTTTGAACGGAGCCAAAATCATTTTCATGCAAGTGGGACAAGTACAGTTTAAAGATTCGATGAGTTACTTGGCCATGCCTTTGAGTCGAATGCCTAAAACGTTTGGAATGACAGAAATGGCTAAAGGGTACTTTCCACACTTTTTCAATACGGAAGCCAATCAACATGCCGTTCTACCCCATTTGCCTGAGACTCACTATTACGACCCCGACAACATGCGTACCGAACAACGAGACGCTTTCTACGCTTGGTACCAGACCCATGCCTCGAACCCTTTTGACTTTCAGGAAGAAATGCTAAAGTATTGTCGTTCCGACGTGGACATTTTACGACGTTGCTGTGGAAAATTTCGAGAACTGTTCATGAAACACGGAGGGGTCGATCCTTTGAAAGAAGCTTGCACCATTGCCAAAACGTGTTCCTTAGTGTACCGACAACGATTCATGCCTGAAAACACCGTGGCTGTCATCAGTCCTCAAACGACCAACTATGTCAAACGTCAATACTCGATCAAAGCCCTACGCTGGTTACATTACTTGTGTGACAAGGAAGACAAATGGATTCAGGACGCCCGCAACGGAGGGGGCGAAAAGACCATTGGAACGCATTCGGTCGAAGGCTGGGACTTAGAAAACCCCAAGATCGTGAACGAGTTTAACGGTTGCTTGTTTCACGGATGTCCCGTCTGTTACCCTGACCGTGGCACTAAAAATCAGATTTTACAACGAACCATGGAAGACTTGTACCAGGCCACTTGTCAGCGACGCCTAAAGTTAGAACAGGAAGGATACCAAGTGGTGGAAATGTGGGAACACGAATACGATCACCGTTTGAAAACTGATCCCGAATTTAAACGCCTTGTGGAAAGTTACCAGTTAATGGACCCCCTGAACCCGAGGGATAGTTTGTACGAGAAAGGACCAATGCCACCTGTTTGCTATACCAAGCCGACAAAGAGAAAGGAGAAGAAATCAAATACTTGGACTTGTGTTCGCTGTATCCCTACGTATGCAAATATTGTCGCTTTCCTGCAGGGCACCCACAATTGTTCACGGAACACATCGACCTGAAAAACATTCGACAATACGAAGGTTTGATCAAGTGCAAAGTTTTGCCTCTCACCAACTTGTACCATCCCGTGTTACCTCACCATTGTCAAGGCAAACTGATGTTTCCTTTGTGCCGTACTTGTGCCGAAACGTGCAACCAAGACCAACCTTGTCAGCACACCCAGGAAGAACGCACCTTGACGGGAACCTGGGTCAGCGTAGAATTGTTCAAAGCTCTGGACATGGGATACCATCTGTTAGAAGAGTACGAAATTTGCCACTTTCCCAAGACACAACAATACCACAAGGGTGACCCCACGCAGAAAGGCATTCTCGCAGACTACGTGGATGCCTTTTTGAAACTGAGGCAAGAAGCCAGCTCCGTTCTGGTGTCACACTCCCGAAGACCAAAAGACATTCAAAGAGAAATACTATGAACAAGAAGGCATCCCTTTAGATCACATCGAGAAAAACGAAGGCAGCCGATCGTTTGCCAAAGTGATGTTAAATTGCTTGTGGGGTAAAATGGCACAACGACCGTGTTTACCCAAGACGGAGTATTTGACCGAACCTTCCCTCTACTTCCAGATGATTCACGACAAAACCAAATTCATGAAACACGTGGACGTCGTTCGCGAGGATTTGATCTTGGTCAATTACGAAGAAGATCTGGACTTTGTACAAGACGACCCCTTTGGAAATGTCATCATTGCGGCTTACGTGACAGCTCATGCTCGCTTAAAATTGTATGAAGCTTTAGAACTGTTAGGGGAACGTGTCCTGTACTTTGATACGGACAGTTGCATTTACATCGATCACCCGAGTCAACAGCACCCTGACATCGAAGGAGACCATTTAGGAACCTGGACAGACGAGCACCCCGACGACAAGATTCTATGTTTCGCCAGTGGTGGTTCTAAAAATTACGGTTACGAATACCGGGACAAACAAGGAGAAGTGCACACGACGTGTAAAGTGAAAGGATTGACTCTGAATTATCGTACCAGTCGAGTGGTGAACTTTGGCGTATTGAAAGAAGCTTTGCAGTCTAGAGAAGATGAACACTTTAAAGTGACCACCTATCAACCCAACAAGACTGTACCTTTACCCACTCACCACATCGTCAGTCGACCCTTGGAAAAAGTCTATCAAATCGTGTACCAGAAGCGAGTGCGACTGCCCAACCACTTTACTTTGCCGTATGGACATGTTGGTATAAAACAGTGGTTGTAAGAGGATAGCCACCCACCAGAAGGATGACTTCGCCACAGCAAGAATCGAGTGAGAAACCCGATGAGAACTCCAAGGTCAAACCGTACCATTTTCAGGTTTTCTTGCCTGACTATTGTGATTGTGCCCGTCGATTGGACACGTTTCAAGCATGGCCTACGGATAGGAAAGGATTACCTTCTTCGCATATTTTAGCTAGAACAGGATTTGTCTACTTGGGACCTGAGTCAGGATTGGGATACGAAGTACAGTGTTTCGCTTGCGGATTGAAGTTACGAATGGATCTATGTATCTATAAAGATTCAGCTATTCTGGAACATACTCGATGGTCTCCGCACTGCCCTTACCTTTCTATAGCCTTTCCACCCATGACATTACGGTACAATGATGACGGTACCTTAGAAACGGTACCTTCCAAAACAAGACATAAAAAAGGAACGATGTACAAGCTTGAGACTGCATTGCGACTAGTATAAAAAGGGGCTATGGTCAAGATCGATAGTTCATTGTGACTACCAAGACCAAGCGAACAAGATGAATACTTTCAGAGAAACACAAAACAAGTTCAGACAGGTACACTTCAAGTGTGGGACTTCTGAAGTAGAATGCGATTGTGAGCCTTGCGATGGGAACGATGCTGTACGCTGTGACCTTAGCTATGCCGTAAAGCATTATGGGAACTTTGTTCTCACTACCCCTATCATGGAAAGTGATGCTGTGCGTGCCAAACCTGAGGGATGCGAAAGCGATGCCGCTCGTCCTCTTGGACACTTTACTGGGTTTCATTTTAAAGGTGGATATTCACCTTCACGTCTACCCCCCTACGGATGTCATCCAGCCCTGAGCAAACTCCTGTCCATTTCACCCAACCCTCATCGAAATGAGCCTGTGAAAGACGAATATTCGTTTCCTGTGCGTTTGTCGGAATACTGCGACTTTGAAAATCGTCTTCAGTCGTTCAAAGGAAAATGGCCTAAGTATCTGGGAGGACTAACCCCCGAAGAATTAGCCAGAGCCGGATTGTTCTACTTGGGCGAAGGGGATAAAGTCAAGTGCTTCAGTTGCGGTGTGTCACTTCACCACTGGGAACCGCAAGATTCGGCCTACGTAGAACATGCTCGATGGTCACCGAATTGTCATTACTTACCCTTAGTGGGACCGAGACATTGAAGTAACTTACCATAACCTGTTTATGAATACTTTACAAGAGAACATTCGTGCTTTGCCTGTGGAGTTGAGAGAATGGATTTACCGAGAGCTGGTCAAAATGCAAGTCAAACGTAAAGAACAATTGCATCCGTTACGTCAACGGTGTTTGAACCACTGGTACCTGAATGCTATACAAGGACTGATTCAGTTGAAAGTGTTCCATTGGACAGACATTGATCAACGATCCCCTAGTTTTAAAAAGGATTGGTTTGCTATTGATGATTCTATCTACTACATTGTAAACTTACTGCATCGAATTCCAGAGGAAGAGTTAACGAATTACCAACATCTTGTACACAATGTCAACTTAGTGAAAGAGGAAATTTCTGAACGAATTGTAATGTGTAAATTAGTAACTAAACGATTTAAATTCGACACTGAAGTAAAACCATGTCTGTGCAAACGGTACATTTCTTGTGTCAGACAAAAGAGGATTTAGTATGACCTATTCATGGATACTTTACAAGAGAACATTCGTGCTTTGCCTGTGGAGTTGAGAGAACGCATTTACAGAGCTGGTCAAAATACAAGCCAAACGTAAAGAACAGCTGCATCCGTTACATCACCAGATCTTTAACCACTGGTACCTGAATGGTATAAGAGAACTGATTCGTCAGAAATTGTTTCAGTGGTCAGACCTTGTTCAATACTTCCAGGCCCCCGATGATCCACGTGTTGATAATTTTGGTTACTTCGAGATTCACCTAGTGCAGCGCATTGAGGAAGACAAGTTAAAGGATTACCAACATATTTTACGTCGAATCTACTTAGTGGAAGAGGAAACTTCGAAACAAACTCTGACGTTTAGGTTACAGTATGCAACATTTAGATTCCCCACTGGAGAACGAAGATCTCTGGGTAGAAAGTACGTGCATTGTTTTCGAAACAAACAGAGTATAAAAACAGGCTGCCATGCCACGACTTTTATCACATGTAATTGAACAGATTCCGTGGAAGGAACTCAATGACCATATTCAAACCGTGGTTCATTACCATCAATTATTACAAGAACTGTATCCATTCAATTTGGGTCGACAAGTGGTGTGTGTCTTAGTGACTTGTTTTCTGGGATTTCGTTTACCAGCCGATTCCTTGTGGACTCTTTACGAACAGTACTTACCACCCCAATGGCCTTAAATGGTCACGAAAGACTCCTTTTGCTCAAAGCCTTGCGTTTTCATCTGGATACTTCTCGACCTCAACAGGAAAAAAAGATTCGTCAACTTTTTAGCTACCGAAGACGTGTATGACGATGTGTGTGTAGCTTGTGACTTACACCCCCATTGGACAGATGTCCGTGACTGGAAAAAAGGGGGTTTTGAGGCTTGGACCCAAGAAGTGGCCCAGTATGCACGAGAGTTGTTCAAGGAAAAAAGTTACTTTTCAGCCTGTGTTAGTGACAGTGCCAGAAGAACCCGTCACCCAGGACAGGACTGTCGTGGACATGCCTGAAAGACCCTTTCGGAAGGACACTTGTGTGACCTTACCCCCTATAGAACTGGTCAGAACATTACCCAAAACATGTCGTACAGACACTTGTGTTTATTCCACGTTGATGGTTATCATGTGCCTTTTATCGTTGTACTTAAGCCTTTGGCTTTTATGTAGTTTTGTCTTTCGTGTTCATGTTTAAAACATTCAATAAACGTGTCCTGAAAAAAGTATATAAACTCTTGTCTTGTTTGTTTTCGTGTCACAAGTGACATTCCTAACACTATGGCTACTTCTGCTGTCTCTGCTCCCTCTTCCTCTACTGTCAAAGTCATCGACGAACACTTAGATCGTGCCAGTTGGGAGGCTTTGTATCTTCGCCATCCCTTTAACATGCTCATTGCTGGACCTAGCGGTTCAGGCAAAACCGAATTCGTCAAACGTTTGATCGAACATAAACATCATTTGATCGATCGTCCACCTCAAGGCATTGTGTGGTGTTACAAAGAGTGGCAATCGGCGTACAGCCTCTTGCGAGAAAGTCAAGTCGATTCCATCGTGTTTGTGGAAGGCATTCCTAAAGAAGACGACGGCTTCGTCTCTGACTCCCGTCAAACCCATTTGGTCATTTTCGACGACATGTTAGGAGAAGACGAAGAAGAAATTAAACTGCGGTTCACGCGCAAAGGGCATCACCGTAATGCTGGTGTCGTTTACATCACCCAAAATTTGTTTCAACAAAGTAAAGCCCATCGCACCATCAGTCTCAATGCACATTACGTTGTCTTTTTTAAAAGCCCTCGAGATAAATCGCAAGTGCAAGTCTTAGCCAAACAGTTAGGAACGCCTTGGCTGACTCAGGCGTACGACGATGCCACTCAAACTCCACACGCCTATTTACTCGTCGATTTGAAACCTACGACCCCCGAGGATTTGCGATTTCGTACCCAATTGTTTCACCACTGGGGTCAAGACGGAGGGCCTGTCCTGTACACGTCTCCGTCCTCGACTTAATTTCACTCCACAAAAAAATCTATAAAAACCTCAGACACTTTTCGTCTGTCTCACACAGTTTGAACATGACGTCCCTTCAGTCGCATCTTCCCGTCAAATTGATTCGTGCCTTGTGTGGCATCAGTCGAGAAAAAATCCACAGACACGAGCTCGTTTCTTAGAAGCTAGTCTCAAAGAAGTCTTACGATGGTTCACGGTGACAGCACGTCAATTACTACAAGGGATCATTCAGATTCCTCATCAAACCAAACGCTTTTTTGATCGAAACAAAGTCGCTTTGACCCAACTGGCCGATCCCCGCATCGAGACTCAAACCAAAAAACAAATCATTTTGAAACCTGGAGGGAGCGGTATTCTAGAAGGGGTCATCATTCGCTCTCTCTTAAGATGGGATCCTAATGCCCCCAAAGTTCTCCCCAAGAAAAAAGTCAAACGAAGCTCCAAGAAGAAGAAAAAGACCAGGTCCCCAAGGAGAACTTCTCCAGTGGCGGGACCCTCCTCTTACCAGACACCACCCCGGAAAAAGAAAAGAAGCCCCAAGAAAAAGAAACAGAAAAAGTCCCCAGAAAAAGAAAAGTCCACAGAAGAAAACTAGTCGCAAGAGAGGCACTTCGGCCAGGACGCAACCTTACACTCGCAAAGCACGACCTGCCACGGCGGTGACTTCGTCTCCGGCAGCCTCAAGTTCATCCACTTTTCTGTTGATGACACCAAGAACTGAAGAGTACTTGGAGACGTTGATCACACCAAGAACTTCTCCGTTGATGACCCCAAGAACTTCCCCAGTGGCAGGACCCTCCAATTTAGTGGCAGTGGCTGCTGCTCACAAAGTACCTTCTCCCAAAATCAAAGGCCAAGAAAGATCGGGCATGTTACAAAGTTTACTGGATTTGTCCAAGCAAGAACTGGCTCGATTTAGTCCGTTGCGTACCCCTGCACGACGTGTCATGCCTGTCCTGAAGTTGATACGACGTAAAGACAATCAGTGGCGACGCGTTCCAGTGTAAAAAAGGTGTGTGACCAAGTAGGGTATGAGTGGTTTTTGGTGCTGAAGACTCAAAGATGTCACCCTCCAGAAAACATCCCTCTTCTAAACAACCCCAAGGAAAGAAAAGGAAAGGACTGCCTCCTCGTTTAGTCAAACATGAGGACATGATATCTGTCGTGTCCAAAGCTTCTCCACCCCTACGAAAAAAAACTCATTCAATCAGCTTCCAAAGAGGTCATCGATACCGTGTGCGAATGTTGTTTGAACGTCTTGAAAGGTACGATCCCTTTGTCCAAACACCAGAAACAATGCTTAGGCAAACATCGTCACGTTCTTCGTCAAATGTTTCAAAAGAAAATCCCCCTTCGTCAAAAGAAGAAGATGTTAGTCCAACGTGGAGGCATTTTACCCCTCTTGTTAGGTCCATTGTTTAAAGGAGTCTTGGGAACCATGTTGGGAGGACTGGTGGGAGCAAGATAAAAAGGCCCTCTGAAGTCCCAAGATCACAGAATCGACCCTTGACAACCCCATGGAAGGACGAAAACTAGCTTTAGTGCCTTACAAACGATGCATAGAATACCATCGTTGGCAAGAACAACGCACCTCGCATTTACCTCCCAATCCTCATTTGAGCGAAATATCCCAGTTACAACACGAATTGTAGTCCTTGATGGATCGCCAAGATTTGTCCGAAACAGAAAAATCGCAAAAGTACGGTCAACTCTTGCAACGACTGCAACTCTTTCACCAGAAAGCTTCAGTCGAAACAGGTCTTCCCACTCTGAAAGATTTTAAGACCTTGATGAAAAGTCCAGCACCATCACCAGTACCACCACCACCACTACCAGTGACCAAGACAGAAAAAGGAGAAGAAGAAGAAGGGTTTCAAACTCCACCAGAAAAAGTACGCAAGTTAACAACACCACCTACCTCCAGAATTGGATGGATTGAAAAGATGATGATCACCCCTTCTTCATCACAAGAGAAAAAGAAAGTGAAGACAGAAGTGAAACAAGAACCGATATCCCTTGTTCAGACATCCTCCTCTTCGACACCTATTGCCGGTCGCACACGCAAAGCATTGCAATCCAAGAAAATACCCCAAGATAAAAAGAGTAGCATCTTCCAAGAGTGGGTGCCTTATTAACACACAAACCAACAAATGGAAAAAGTCTTAGCCAGCATTTACTACGATCCCTCGCATCCTGCAGGTTACGCAGGAGTTCAAAAATTGTATCGTGCTGCCAAAACGCGACTGAAAAGTCTCCGTTTACCTCAAGTGCAACGATGGTTACAAGAACAAACTACCTGCACTTTATACAAACCCATTCGACGCAAGTTTTCCAGAAGTCGCACCCGAGTGGAAGGCATCGATCATCAATGGCAAGCCGATTAAGCCGATGTCTCTCATTTGGCCAGCTACAATCGCGGCTACAAATATTTGTTTTGTATCATCGACGTCTTTTCCAAATTTGCCTTGGTCGTACCCTTGACTTCCAAATCGAGCAGCGAGTTAGTGCGAGCTCTGCAACGAGTGTTGAAATTAAGCGGTCGTCACCCTCTTCGATGGCAAACGGACAACGGTACCGAATTTCTGAACCAAGCTTTCCAAAAAGAATTAAAGAAACGTGACATTCATTTTTTTACCACCGAGAAACCCGAAACCAAAGCCAGCATCGTGGAACGTTTTCAACGCACTTTGAAAGAACGCATGTGGAAATATATTACGCATCACCACACTCTGAAGTACATCGACATCTTACCGCACCTGGTGCAAGCGTACAACCAATCTTACCATCGAAGCATCGGACGTGCCCCGCAAGAAGTGACTCCCGAGAACGAAGTGTTGGTGTTTGAGCGCCTGTTTCGTACGTCCCCGACGAGGGCTGTCCCCAAGAAAAGCGGAGTGTTGGCCGTAGGAGATTGGGTACGCATTGGCAAAACAAAACGCACTTTCGACAAAGGTTACCTACCTAACTGGACGAACGAATTCTTTCGTGTCACTGGACGAGTGCATGGCCGTGATCCTGCCGTCTATAAAGTGGAAGACATGAACGGAGAAGTGCTCAAAGGAACGTTTTACTTACCCGAGTTACAACGTGTCACCAAAAAAGAAGACGACGTGCACGACATCGAAAGCATTCTCGAACGCAGAACCCGTAAAGTGGGCAAACGACGTGTCAAAGAAGTCAAAGTACGTTGGAAAGGATATCCACCCAGTTTTGATTCTTGGATCGACGCTTCGCAAGTCATCGACTATAAAAAGAAGTGACCATCATGCCCTTTCACACAGACGCAGCTACGTCGACCACTCCTTCACCTAGTTCTTCTCTGCAAGATTTACAAAAACAACCTTTGTGGGTGTGGTGTGGAGAACGTGTGCCTAAAACGCAAATCGTCTTTTTCTGCCAAATCTTCGTGGTGTATTGTGTCATCGGGGCAGCCATTGCCAATTTAAGTTTGCAACAAGGAGACAAACAATTGTGGACCATTTTATTGAGCAGCTGCATCGGTTACCTGCTTCCCAATCCCTCTCTGAAATTCTCCTCGAACGGGAACAACGGGAACCTTGTGTCCAGTGCCAGTGTCAGTCACCACTCCAATAACAACAACAACCCTATTTAGGGCGGAGACACGCCTCTGACGTCCAGTAACCCCTCGGACAGCCACAGAACTCTGGAATTATGAGTCACCAAAACCAATTTTACTTAACCTTACCCAGTGACACTTCCATGGAGGTGTTTCCCAAGAACACGTTGTGCTGTTACACGGCCAAATTACCTCAGACCATCCCATCACGAAGCCCATTGGGAAGTGGCTTTAGTAGAAATCATTCACCCGACCCAAGTCCTCAATGTCCTTCCCAATCAAATCTTTTTTACTGTGGAAGTTCATGACGAGCAAATGCAACAGTACTTGGATACCCATGGCAAATATAACATAAAACCCCCTGGCACACAAAATCAAAAGTACACCACCTATCACTTGCTCATTCCCCCCGGCTATTATTTTAGTGGTCAACATTTGGTAAGCACCATAGCCTCCAGGTTTAATGTCGTGTTTCTGAAAGCTTTGAAAAGTGTCAAAAAAGTGTCACCATGGAATACCACAAATCAGTTCGTCGCTTCTTGATGAAATTTTACGGGAGGAAAATCGTGTCCATTTTATTTTGTCCTGAATTGTTTGACATGTTGGGCGGAGACATGGACATGAGAATGGCCATGATGAAGAAAAACGAATTGCCAGTCATTTACGACAACGAGTCTTTTAGCAAGTTATTTCGTGCCCCGGTAGAACTGAACCAAGGACTGAATTTGATGTTTGTGTCCTCCGATGTGGTGGAGTATAACGTGGTGGGACACACCTCCGTGTCGTTACTGCGTGTCATTCCTTTCAAAGTGGATTCTGCCACGCTCGCTGACGAGGAAGGTGGAAACACTTACCACGTCCACCGCGAATTTGTACATCCTCACCATTTGCCTGTCAGCAAGTCGTATTTGGACACGGTCAACATTGCTATAAAAGGAGATCTGGGACAAAATATTCCATTCACCAAAGGAAAAGTCACGGTGAAACTACATTTTCGAAAACGGTTCTCTCACGACTCGTAAGTCATGTATCCAGTGTACCGAGGCGTTGCTCGACAACGAGGACACGGTTTAGGAGATATGCTAAAATCGGCCTTTCGTTCGGTGGCCCTCGTGTTGAATCCGATGGTGACACGCGGATTGAACGCCTTGAAAGATGCGGCACTGACACAAGGCAAAGAATTTCTCCAAATTGTCATCATCGACAAACAAAACCCTAAAGAAGCCTTCATGAGGGCAGGCAAAAAGGTCTTGCTACAAACGGGCAAAGACCTTTTGGGCCGACGAGACACACCTATAAATGCTCTGCACTCTACCGAGTCAGGCATTCAGGAAGGACAAGGTAGAAAGAGACGACGAAGAAAACACCCTTTCACCAGACTTCATACGTCTAAAGCTAGAACGGCAAAGAAAAGAAGAACCGTTCGAGACTTAGACGTTTTCGATTATTGAGACATAGAAAAAAAATGATGCACCGAGAGTCTTGCGCTTGTTCCAAGTCGGAACTGGATCTGTTTGCCATGCCCCCCACCATGATGACGATGCAAGAATCCCGAAGGGTGGAATTTCACCCCGTCTCCTCTTTGATGGATTCCGCTCCCATCGAGTTTGAAATCAAAGGTCAGCCCGAAGAATACATCGATCTGAATAGCAGTTACTTGTACTTGAAAGTGAAAGTGATCAAAACGGAGAACACCAATCCAGGAGGCGATGCTAGAGTAGCTCCTGTCAACAATTTCATGCATTCCTTGTTCAGCGAAGTGGACTTGTACTTGAATAACAAACTGGTCAGCAGCAGCATGGATACTTACCCGTATCGTGCCTACCTGAAAAATCTCTTGACGTACGGAAAAAAAGCCAAGAATACTCATCTGGATGCTTGCGTGGTATCGAAACCTGACAGGGCAGGTGTAGCCACGTTTAGCGACACAGTCCTGACAGAAGATGACAATCCTCACAATGTGGTGTTTAACTACCGTAGTAAGAAAATTCTGCAAGGGCGAAGTTTAGAACTGATGGATCGTTTGCATTTTGACATGTGGTTACAAGAAAAGTATTTGCTGAACGGGGTGGATATCCGTCTGAGACTGAATCGTAGCAGTGCCGCTTTCCATTTGATGGCCCATACCAATGAATACAAAACTATCATTCAAAAAGCCCGACTTTACGTGCGTCGTGTGGAAGTGTTACCTAAAGTGGGAAACGACGTCAGTCAGACGTTGAGCAGAACGACCGCCAAGTATCCGATACGACGCGCAGAAGTGAAAACGTTCACCATTCCCCCTGGACAGCGATCTATGATCGAAGATCATCTGTTCCAAGGACAGTTACCCAAGCGTTTGATTGTTGGTATCGTCAGGAATTCAGCCTTCAACGGAACCCACGATCAAAATCCTTTTGAGTTTCAACATTAAAATGTGTCCAAGACCGAAGTCAGTCGCGACGGCAAGACCTTGTGTACCCGACCCTTTGAGCCTAACTTTGGTGACGCGAAGAATTATTTCAGATCGTACTTGTCCCTGTACGAAGCCACGGGACAGTTAGGAACGAACACCAGTCACGGTATTTCGTACGACGATTATGCAGGAGGCTATGCTTTGTGGGGTTTTGATTTCACTCCAGACCAAGGCAGCGACGAGGGACATTTCCACCCTATAAAATCGGGTCAGATTCGTGTGGAACTTCAGTTTGCAAATCCACCTCCAGATGACACAGTGAACGTCCTCCTGCATGCAGAATTTGACAATACCAAAGAAATCAACAGTTTGAGAGAAGTCATTCTAGATTATTAGAAGCCATGGAAGACTGTTATCCCTCTTTACCTAGTGGAGAAACTTTGAAGATGGAATGTGAGGAGATCGTGGAAGAAGAAGAAGAAGAACAATCCCAAGACGAAGAAGTTATCATGATGAAGTCAAGATGGCCAGAACAAGAAGCCCATTTGTCTCCTGTTTTGCTACAGTCGTGGCAGATATAATGAAAGAATTGATCAAGGAAGAGTGCTATGGATGTCACAACGATCATCCCAGTCAAATTCAACACGACAAATGTCTGATGTTGAGTCAAGAAGAAAAATTGGACGAATATCTGGACAAAGCTTGGGATCACATCGAGATAGAATTCGTGTTGAACGAGTGGTATAAAGGCTTGGATAAACATTCTTCTCCTCCATTAACGTCTCTGGAGTGCCGTCGCATCGAATCTCTCTTGGACCAGAGTAAGAAGTCGGATCTAAACGCCTTTTACTTGTCAGACATTTTCAAGCAAAAAGTCAGGATCGAATTGATCACTTATCATTACCTGTGAAGAAAAAACACACAAATCAATGGATACCTGGGAACTTTATTATCTTTTGAACCACAGCTCGTACGCGGCTTCTTGGAGTCCTGTCGTCTGTGCTAAAGATGAACTCCCTCATCGCAAATCTCAAGACCATCTAGCTTATGTGATTAACACGGACGACAGTCATCTCCCAGGAACCCACTGGGTAGCCGTCTACTTTCCTCAAGAAGGATGTGTGGAATATTTCGATTCGTACGGATTGCCTCCTCTGGAAGACGATATCATCGACTTTATGAGAAGAAATGCTCAGACTACCCGATTCAATAATGTGAAATTACAAGGCACAGATTCCTTGGTGTGTGGACAATATTGTGTGTATTTTCTGCATCATGGCAGCCTGGGTTATTCCTTAGAACATTAGTGACTCATTTTGATCCTCGTTCTTCTTCTAGAAACGATGTGAAAGTAGATCAATGGTTTTGTGACCATTATGCTTATCTTTTGTCTCAAGCTAGGAAACGTAGTGTCCATCAATGGCCTAATGACTTCCAACAGTGGAAATCACAATTTCATTCACAATGTTGTCAGCCTTGTCCAAAATAATGTGTGAGTTAAAAAAAAATGTTTGTTATTTGAAAAAAATGTTTGATGTTATATTGTTGAATTATTATTATTAAAAATGTTAGAGTTGTTTGTTAGTGTTAAGTGATTTTGAATAAAAAATGTTGTGTTTTGAAAACAAATACCTTTGTCTTTTGTTTGGCTATAAGAATTTTGATTCATGCTCTTTGACTTCTTACTATCCCTCTCATGGCACTCATTGAACGTTGCGGCTCGAAAACCTTGGAGGGATGTTTTCCTTCACGTCCGCGCTTTGACTTTAAGAACAGGGGCAGTTTCCAGTCTAACCATCCATTGTCGACTCATCCTCCTACGAAGATGTGCTCCAAACTAGCTAAGCTAAGCGAAGCCTACGTGAATTTGCATAGGGTCAGACACAGTCTGATACCGAAGCCAGAAGAGATAGAGAATGTGAGAATGTTAAAAGTCACTGAAGACCTGATAGAAGAGCTCTTCAGAGAAGAAGTGAACAGTGAGAAAGAAGAATGGACAGAGAAATACAGACTTCAGAGACAGCAGCAACAGCAACAACAACAGCAACAGCAGCAGCAGCAGCAACCTGAACCTGACAGAGGCTTTGTCGATTGTCGTATCGACACCAAAGAGTTCTTCTTCTCTTTCCGAAGAAGCAGACCTATCGTCAGAAAGTCTATCTTCAGAGGACGTCGCATTCTTAGAAACTAAAAGATTGCCATAGCAAAGAAAAAAAAAAAAAAAAAACAGTCCTTTTCAGGGCTACCCAATACTCTAGAAAAGAAATAGTAATCCGTTTGCCAATGTATGTAGAGTAGTGTGAATATAAACACTGACTCTTTTTTATAGTGTGAGTGCATGTGTTTGTGTATATGATTGTGTGTTTGTAAGTGCTCACGTACGTTTGTGTGGATAGTAGATTATGATCATGTTTTTTTTGTTTTTTTGCTGTTTGACGTGTGGGGAGAGTAGATTTGGGGTTTGATTTGATTGCTTTGCGTATGTGGATAGTATATTATTTGTTTAATAAAATTTTTTTGAATAGTGATGGGCAGTATAAAAAAGTGAGTGAGTGTTTCTTTTAGGTCCGAGCATTATTTGGTCATGATCTAGGTAATATCAATTTTGTTTTAAGGGATATTTTCCTTCAAGTCCGCGCTTTTAGTATAAATTGAAACTTGCTTGGCAGTCTAGCTACCCTGTTCATTCGTTAACAAGACAATGAATACCAGAATAAGCAAACTTCTTGAACTCCAAATACATCTGGAATATGTCAGGCGCCTGTTAAATGAACTGGCAGCGGAGGCCATAGTAGAAGAGGGAAGAATAAAGAAGGAAGAGGAGGAGAGAAGACAGAGGGAGGAGGAGGAAAAGAAAATAGGAGAGAGGATGGCTTACAAGATACCAGAGACAGAGGATTGGGGTGCTGAAGCCAATCATCCTCCCTCTGCGTTCTCAAGAAAAAAAGTAAAAGGAGACTAGGGAAGAAGATGTGTGTGTGGTGCCAGGCCTGGAAGGTGCCATCATTAACCAGGTGTCACTGGAGTTCAAAAGCAAACAGCCCTTTTCAGGGCTACCCCAATCTCTAGAAAAGAAATAGCAATCGATTTGCCAATGTGTGTATGTAGAGTAGTGTGAATATAAACACTGACTCTTATGTGGTGTGAGTGTATGTGTTTGTAAGAGCTGACATACGTTTGTGTGGATAGTAGATTATTGGGCTTTGTAAGTGATCACGTATGTTTGTGTGGATAGTAAATTTGGGGTTTAATTTTAATGCTTTGCGTGTGTGGATAGTAGATTTTGGGTTTGTTTATTGTTGCTTCAGGTATGTGGATAGTACATCATATGAAATGAGAAAAGTAGGGGATGTTTTTCCGCGCGTTGTTTGGTCATGATCTAGGTAATATTAATTTTGTTTTAGGGGGATGTTTTCCATCACGTCCGCGCTTTAACTATAAGAACCCACAAAGTTTGATGTTCGAACCATTCTAAGGAATAATCAAAACGAAGATGGTGGTTGCAAATGAGTTGTTCAACAACTTGGTACATATATACTATTGGATAATGGATGGCATCTATGTAGTGGAGAGACTAGAAAAAGAATGGAAGATAGCAGAGTACCTGGATTACGCTAAATGTCTAAACGTAGCAAAAGAAGTGATAGCAGGAATGATAGAAGAGGAGGAAAAGAGATTGAGAGGTATGATAAATCCCACCTATGTCAGAGTGGGAAGCCTAAAGGAAGCACTTGACAATGGAAGCAAAGTCAGGTGCTTTCTTGAAAATATGTCGCATGGGACAGAGTGCTCTTTTATGGAGAGAGATCTGAACAGACTGAAGAAAGGAGAGGAGTTAATGAGAAAAGTGATGGAAGTAGAGGTAAAGAAGATTAAAGAGAGATGGAATAAAGAAAGAAAAGATAAGGAAAACAAAAAGAAGCAGGCAGAGTTTGAGAGACTCAATCAAAATTGGATCAAAGTCCAGGAAAAGTTCCGAGCCATGGTCACCCGGCCTGGATACAGGAAACAGAAAAGAAGAAGAAGAAGAAGAAGAAGAAGAAGAAGAAGAAGAAGAAGAAGAAGAAGAAAGGAATGATGGAAAAAATAAGGGGATGGATAAAGAAGTTAAGGAGTTAGAAGAAGAAGAAGAAGAAACCCAAAGACCCTTTTCAGGGCCACTCCAATCTCTCGAAAAGAGATAGACTTTCAATTGCCTACCCCATTTTTGCTTTATTTTTTTTATTTTATTTTTATTTTTTTAATTTTTTTATTTTAAAAAAAAAATAGAGACCGATCAGGTCGGGACCATATTAAAATAGGGTCCCGACCCTGTTCCATTTTCCCTTGTCGCTCAACAGTCCCAAAATATATTCCCGATGTTAAATTCCCATTGTCGCTCAACAGTCCCACGATTTATTCCCCATGTTAAATTCCCATTGTCGCCAGGGTACAAACTTTTTTCTCTAATGTTAAATTTTCCATTGTCGCCAGGGTACAACCCTCCTATTTTAACATTAAAGTTCCTTTGTCGCTAGGGTATCCCCATTCACTACTAGCGCTTCCCCTACTAAATGGATTGATTGACCGATATTAATTTTTGATTTTTATCATGAGTTGCTGTATTTACATTAATTATTCTCACCCATGCGACAGGGAAATCTAGCTGTTTTGTTAACCTTACTCTTCTCAGTCTGGTTTTCTTAGACATGTCGTCCCACTCGTGCTTTCCACACGCCAGGATTCTTAGACATGTCGTCCCACTCGTGCTTTCCACACGACAGGAACTTCTTTTAAGAAGAAGAAACACCTGCTGTCTAATGTTGTGCCTGACGAAGTTGTTATAAAATCAGACAACACCAAAAACAAAAAATATGTTTCATAAAAATACTTCACCCATAAAGCAGCTTGTGGTCTCTCCAACTTTGATAACACACCATACAAAACAGTTTGAGAAAGACAGACACACAGATGCACACGATGTTGAATTATTTTTTGTTGTTATGCTAGAAACTACACACAGCACGGCGAATTTCATTAATATCTATAACATAGTAAATTTTCATGTTACCTACAGTAAATGAAGCTGAAATTATCTAATTCTTCAAACTTTGTCAAACACTCCCAACCAGCTCAGTTGAATCATAAAATGTAAACAAATGAAAATTGCTGCACTTACCAGAGTGATTCATTCATTTTGTCCACAGGTTATTCCTCAAGATGTTCATGTCTATATAAGCTACACACGTACTGGGAGGTTACAAGGGATATAAACAAGGATAGAATAAAGCAAAATAAGGTGTGTGAATCCAGCACAAACCAATCTCCCTAAAATTGCCATGTCCTTCGGTTTGCTTTTGATAAAAGGTTATCTAAAACATGAACAATGAGCAATGCATTATTTATATTTCTTCCAGAATTTTTATTTTGCTGGAGCCAATGTACGATGCCGGCTTTGTTACCGACTTTAGCGACTGGCCACATACTGAAGGCTTCTCCATTTTATATTGAATCTATGAATTTTCGTATTCATCTGAGGTATCTTGATCTGATTTTCAGCTTCATCGGTTTCATTTTATCAGCTGTTAACGTTTCCATATATTTACAGCTTTTATCCTCCCTTAATTGCTTAGATTTATAAATGCATGAGATCTTTATACCTGTTTAAGGGGAGGTAACAGTTTGTGCTTAATTTGCGTCGAGTTCGTTATTGGTTTGTATCCTGTCTTTCGCTTTTATTAAACGAGTCGAAGAAAACGAGAAAGGCAACCTGAACTCTGCTGACACAATCATGAGGGAAAGTAGCCAAACTTAGAAACTTCAGCATAAAATGTAGGAATCGTAGCAAAAGAGCGTCGCAATAAATCAACAATACACCCGGTTTAAATCAATCACGGCTATCCTTTTATGGTATGTTTACGATGGCGTTAAATTTTTCTGTATGCTTAATTTTATAACATTATGCAAAAGAGAAAATAATAGTTCCGTATATTTCTAAAAAGCAAGCTTGCTTAATGGCAGGAGAGCACATAATGCGATATATAAACGACATTTAGAGTGACAACTGAATCCATGAATGCATTTGTCTATACTCGGAAGTTAGAAGGGCTAGAAACGGACATAGAATAAGGTAAAATTAAACAGAATGTGTGAATCAACCACACACCAGTCACATCAAATTCGACATTTCCGTTTGTTTGCCTTTAACTATTGGGTTATGTAACGCAGAAAATCCGTTTATTTATAAAGGTAGGAAATATAAGAATGGCTAATTAAGAAGGTGCTTTGAATAAAACCGTTGCTTGGAAAATGTATTTCAGAATGCAAGGTGGTACAATTTGTTTGTAATGTCATATCCGGTGATCCGTATAGAGGTGTCCGACTCCATTATGCTATATACACCTCTCATATGTACAGCTTGCTATCAAGTAACAGTTTGTTCAGAAATATTACAGTACGGGTGTAGTTTCATACATATATGCAATCTTTTCTTCTCTCTCTTTTTGTATGAAGATCTTTGATACTATGACAGGAAATTTATCGTCAAGGAACTATTAGAACTCAATAACCTTGTTGTACCTTGATCTTCAAAACTGCGCATATTTGTTACGAGAGATCGCCTATTTTGTTGGCAGAAGGGGTGGTCCCTCAAGACTGGCTAGGTATATCGGCACATTTGTTGACTTTTTACCCTTCAGAACAGAATGTAACAACACAAATCTGCATTTTTATATTCTTGACCTTAAGACCTTTATTCTTCCACCAATCAACGGTGAAGCAGCAAACATAATACAAAATAATTTCTTGCTTTCAAATCAGTCTTATCAAATGTGAAACTTAACATATAGTTCCAAAAACATGCGCAGATGTAATGCAGGCTAAATGAAAGTTTTCATTTCATTTATTGCCATACCACTGACACTTTTCACCCATGATGTAGCATACTATCTATTACCTTTCTGGTGTTCTCGTGGGTCGGTGGTTCTTCCCGGGGTTTTCCTGGGTTCTTCCTCCATCATTAATACTGGCCGCCATGTATAGCCTATCGTGTGCTGAAAAATGGCGTTAAACCCAACAACAACAACAACAACCTTTCTGGTGCCGAAGTAGTTAAGGCTTTGTAGAGAACCAGCTCATAAATATAAAAAATTGCTATATGTTTGCAGAAGTACAACATACTGATAATGTTGCTCAGACGCTGACGACGATGATGGCGATCTATATCGTCTTACACTAGGTAATAGAAAATGCAAAACCAACACGATTTGTAAAATTCAACAAATAATTATATTTCACTACAAGGACAATTTAAAAGAAACATAGTATTGTAAATTAAATTACAAAATAGTAATAAATGCCATACCATAACACCAAAATTATAGGTTTTGTCGAAAGATAATAATTTTGAAAATGATGTGCCAGTTTCATTAAATATGTTAATGTGTCAATATTCTTGATTTATCACAATTATATTAACCAGGACGACCTTAAAATAATTCACACAAATTCCGAAATAGCAATAGTGAATTAGCCTTAAAGCCAATGAGAACTTTGTAGGTCAAATAAATAAAGAAATAGATAAATTATAAAAATCGTCTCAATATAAAATCGAACTCAGTTAAGATGCTGATTCCACGAGAAAGGTCTTAAAATATGAATGAATGATACTGATTGAAAGAATCTTACATACCTAACCACCTGCCCTTTATGACAATAAAAGTTTTTGAAAACAATTTCTCGTGTTAATAAACAAAATCAGGTGTGATTTTTAAGTTTTACACATCACCTGTCCGCAATAAGATAGACCATAAAGTTCTAAATGGAAATCCCTGTTCAGAACTCAAATCGAACATTTGCCAAGTTCATGAAAGTGTTCTTTAATCCATTACAGCAAAGTATATCTAAGATCCATTGATTATAATTTGACTTACAAACGTATATACGAACATGATCCAGATTATAGTAGCATACGATGAGAGAAGCCCGTTCTGGTATCAGTATTCATATATTCATAATTTAATGATTGCCTTTATAAAAGCATGTAAGACTAAAATTATATATTTACCTACATATATTTGTATCTATCTCTTTCTCTCAATCTCTTTATTATATATATATATATATATATATATATATATATATATATATATATATATATATATATATATATATATATATATATATATATATATATATATATGATCTCTTTGAATCTAAAAGATAATCGATATTTTTCTTTTAAACGCCGTGATGTAAACGTCACATTACAGCTTCAAATATGGCGATATATTCATTGAAATTATTATAATTATATTATTAATGAAACTAATTATTGACTTAAATATTTAAATGGGACAAATCATGTAGTCTTTTATAAGGAATGTAGTTAAGGAGCACTATTATTTGCAATGTTACTGGATAATGAATCAACGAGCTACATCCAAAATGATGTAAACAGAAAATCCACGTTGAAAGTAAACCGAGATGAAAAAAACATGTCTGCTTCATTACAAAGAATGGTCAAACCAGTTTATTTTAGTAGAAAAGGAAATGCGAAGGTATTAACCTGTATATATGTTCTAAACTTTATATCACACACAAGCTAACCTTTCGTTAATTAAAATGTGAATTGTCTACAATACGTTTTAACGGTATTTATGACGTACTATATTGAACGTCTGGGTCCCTTTTGTTGTGAAACTTGCCAGCAACAGTTATGAATCAAGAACATATTTAAACAAATTCCCAATAATCCCAATGTAACAATTTAATCCGAATAGTCAATGTGTACTTTGTAATTTCAAAAATTAATTTAAATAAATAAATCCTCTCAAATTGAAACTGAACACAACTAAAACAATGATTCCATTGAAGATGTTTTTTAGATAGGAATAAATAATTCTGATGTAAACAACCTTAATATAAAATCATCAGACATAAGACTAGAATAAGAGTCAAAAGTTAATTTCTAGAAAATTCTAAGTTGTAAACAAGGTCAGCACTCTTGTTTTTGAGATATTAATCAACATAATATTAGTGCCCTAACTGATATTCTTTTTGCATTCTGATATGATGTATCAAACGAGTTGAGTTGATGTGTTATGCTCTGTTTCAAAGCGGTTGAGTCTTACAGTTTGCTTTATGCCAAAGTGTTTCCATCATTTACCAAAAGACTTCCATATCGATAGTTATGAAATTGCTCGCGCACATATATTTGAAATGTAGTTTGTTATTATAGAATCGGTATTAATTTTGTTTAGGTTCAGATTGAATAGTATAATTATCTAGACTTTGCATATTATAATTATTCCAGTCCAGGACAAGGCTGGTGAAAGCGGTATATAATTCGACTGTACTGAAGATATCAACATTAAATATACATTTTCTAATAGGAAAATTGTCAATCACGGCTGCCGTATTTTGAGTAACATATGTAAAGTTATAAACACCATTTTCGGTACCAAAAGTTGGGATTCACTATCCACAAACGTACAGATTTGCCGAATTTATGACAGTTGCCATTAACAGCTGTGTTATCCATATTACTTCCGTCATGCAAATATACAATTGGATGTAGACAAAATTATCAACTAATGCAAATGGGTCATCGAATTGATTGATAACATGATCTGGACTTTATTTATATATATATATATATATATATATATATATATATATATATATATATATATATATATATATATATATATATATATATATATATATTCCTCGCTTACCTAAGGGGCAATTGCAATATCGTTTCATTTTCAACAATATGAAGAGTCTCCAGTAAGGACGAATTATACTGTCACAATGCACGATTTATATCATATAGGTGAACATAAGTTTTAGATGTTTTCAAAGGATCTGACTTGTAAAGATTCTGTTATGAATTTTAACAGCTAAGCAGCCAGCGTGTGTGAACGCTATTTGATACAAAGGTGATCTTGATGTGGCATGAACTATGGAAAAAGAGGAAATAATTTATGGTAAGGATGATAACTGAAATTACTTCAACATTTTCTTATGTACAAACCTGACACTGCAGTAAGTACATTCTAAACAGACTTACTCTATCTAAAGATTGGTCTCGTATGATGACCGATGATCTCAAAGAACTATTTGCTCTGTATAGACTGAAGTTACATTGTGTGAAGCTATAACAATAATTCCAGCTCAAATATCTGTATTTAAACTACTACATATATTTGTTTAAGCTATACCATCAGTGTTTATTATAGTGGCAATATTTCAGATAATATATTCTATTTTTTCAAGCGTGTCATTGTGAGGGTAATATACACAAGTAAATGACTGATAAGCATTAGGACGAGGCTGAACAAGGTAAAGTACATTGTTGTTATATTACAAAGTCAGTCGTCTATGATATTATATACGAATTTTACTTCTAATTAAACATTATGTGTATACTCCTTCAACTTCAGCGAGAGTTGTCATCCTATTTTGCGTTTTGCAGGATGCTTGTTCTCCATGTATTTTAGTCTGCTAATAAATATCCCAGACAAATCAGATGACCATTTCCTTATGTATGTCTTTGGACCGGTCGAAACTGTTATCAAAATACTTTTAAAGATATCGGTTTTTGGTAAACTCAGCGTTAACTACTTTGCTCAAAAATGTCGTAATTATTACATCGATATACAGATAAAGCTACTTACGTGTTTCGCTCCGAGCGAGTAAAAGGAAAGAGTTTGATACGGCGTAGGAATGTTGAGTCCGTCCTATCCCCTATCTATGAAGTTATTTGTCCCGGATCCGAAGAAAACAATTATGTGGTTTTGTATTTATTATAGATCCCCTTTTTATTCGCACGTACATCATATTTGTTTTAACGTTTGCATTATAAAAATGAATTAGGCATTTAGATTTTAATGAAAGATTATGTTGAGCCCGTATGTACCTAACCGGGACTAGCCTAGATATATAAAGTGCAGTTGGGTCATTTGTTTGTCTGCATTGCAGATGTCGATTTACTATTTAGCTTTGAATTTTAGAAAATAATCTTGCATGGAACACATGGATCGGTTTAATCTGCAGTTACATGCAAGTGAATTGTTTCCTTACTTCTCAAATCGAACATAGGTTTTCGACCAGTAAGTGACCCTTTCTACCAGTAAGTGACCATTTAGACCAGTAAGTGACCCTTTGTCTTACACTCTACCGACTGAATATACACTCTACTTCTAAGCAAATTTCATTCAGGGCAGATTTCATAAAAATAATAGTAATTAAATACATTCAGATTTATACAGAAATCTCTTTCATTTACATATTTTATAGCTCTCTATTATTATGTTTTTATTTAACATAAAAAAAGTATTGTTGTATTGAGGTAAGGTGATAAGTTATGTTTAAGGATTCGACAGGATATTTAATGTTCATTTGGGTATTCAAAACTATATTGAAATATTGCTGAGTTTCTCTCTTTAGTTCCTTTTGAATAGTAGCAATAATTTATAATGGAAACAAAATTCCGTCCTGTGTCCCAGTCACAATAAAAACAGCTGATGTTCTCTGTGACATTTCTACCTCTATCTTGCAAATGTTGGTCAGTTTTATCCTTAGATTTACTAAAAAATTCGATTACTCGGTAATTTTATTTAATAGACCCATTGTAAGTCCCTTCATTTAAACATGCTCCTTAAAAGCATAATTCCACAGACCGCGTACTGAAACGCTGATTTTGAAATGGTTCTAGCTACGTTTGTTATTTTATATGATCTATATGGTGGAATATCTCTTGGGAATAAAACATGAGGTAAACTTTAAATCAAATGTGGATCTTTTCTAACCATGCCTTGAATATTGACAAGACTATCTGAGTCATTCTAACTTCGACAGGACATTTAAACTTTACAATAAACGATTCAGCGGCAAAGTAATCTCTCTCTCTCTCCCATATTTCATGTCACTTTGTACACCAGCTTCATCTTTGAACTCATCGTCAAACATTCTGTATAAAAAAATGTTTTCCACCTAAACTAACTCTAATTTCTCGGTCTACGTACATATTATCATACATAATAGTATACGTATTATACACACATAGCACGTCACTACTTACGGTACTCTTTCATTATCCCGAACGGCAAAACGGCAAATTTACCCCAGTATAACTGCATTTCTTAAATATTACAAACGTGACCTATTTGAATAATTTCGAATGTGTAGCAATAAATAATTCCTGTTATTTTATAATCGGACTATTTTTTAATGTTTCAAGCTTTGGAAGTAGTTGGAGGCGGGGTGTGCGATATGAAAATTTTAGGTGTAGGATGGGTAATCACATATTGAATATCTGTATGTAATATTAAATGGGCGTATTATAATAACAGCATGTTTAATTTGGGATATTATTTTTTAAAAAATCGTATGGACTCAAGCTGTCATTTAATTTGATTACTAGTAATGAAATGAAAACTGAGTTTTTGTGCCATCAAATAATTATTACGGCGGAATAATAATCAGGTGGTTATTTGTTGATCAACATGACAACTGTTTTCACATCAGTTTTTTTCTAGCATGCGATAGACAAGGTCGCCGGCATTCCGATCACGGATGTGTCGTAGAGTTGTGAACTCTAACCAGACACGAGTTGATCGCTGATGTCTTCGCCACTAAAGGTATTTGCGTTTTTGTTGCATGCAGAAGATGCAAATGATGGCCATTTAATCTGACCTCAGGTTTGTGGCAACGCAAGGTAGGCAATTGTCACAGACAATTAAAATCGACTGAAATATACTTTTTTTTTTATTAATAGCAAAAACAATGCAGTGGAAAATGATGAAGTTATTAAACAGTATATGAAAACTTGGGCAATCAATTTAAATAGACTACCTGCCTAAGTGACGTTCCATTTATGAATTTCAATATGAGCTCATTCACGTTTCTCAATGCATCTGAGAAGAGAATATTTTGACCTGTGCAAATTTGGTGTTTACGATGCCTTATTGTGCAATCGTCATCAGGGCCGGATGAGGTCAAGTGTTGGGGTTTGGGTTCCAAAATTTCCAAAAAAAACCCTGAATTTCCTCGAAGGGGTACCAGAGCAAAAGTCCATGATAATATATACTCAGGGTGTATATAATACTCAATAAACGTGCGCATTAATAAAACCCATGGTCAAACTTCAACTGACAATTGACTGTACGTTTGTGTACGTTTTCTAGAAGGTGTGTGTGTGTGTGTGTGTTAGGAAATCCCGAAAATCCTATCTGATCCGGCCATGGCCATTACATTGGAATAGATAGCTTATATCTGTAGTGTACTTGAACGGCTGGTCAGCACAATACTGGATGTATGGTTTAAATTAAAAGAAAAGTTCGCGAAATGTAAAATACATTGTCCAAAAATCTAGCAAGATTAAGCAGCTCATATGTACACCAGCATGCACTTTTAGATTATTCTACTCAGAGAATGGAATCACTCAAACCTTGGCATGTAGGACGAGTACATAAATATACCGAATTGATGAAGAATTTCAACACAAGTCTGAAGACTATTATGCACTTACAACGCTATCATATGTGTTAATCGATATAGGAATAACATATTAAATTCCAATTTTGACAAAATCTCATGTGTGACATACTATAATGGCAGAACGTTGTACAGTCCCGACTGCATTAAGCTGCGATAAAATGCAAATTTACACATCTTCATCCTTAGTGTCGTCGCATTGGAGACATGATACTTATTTTATTCCTGATTGCATTGAATTTAGATCTGATCATACGTAAACAGACTTTAAAAACTTCACAAAATATTTAGATTAGGTACAAGTATGCTGACTGCAATGATGAAATTTTGTGTAATCTGCGTAGCACACACAGTAATAAAAATCTTAGCAGAATGCATTTGATAAAGTACTAGGATGATCATAACTCATGTGAATTTATATTTTTTTTTTCACCGAAATACACATATAAACCTATATTTCCAAACAGGTGTAGAAGCATCACATTTCAGTAAGCTTCTTCCTGAATTTGTCAATAATAAGCGACAGCTCTATATAATTAAATGATCATAGTTTAGCATTTAGTGTGTAAATTTTACTTCATCACTCACAAAGTAAATAAATTCCTAAGGACTTTATATTAACTTTGTGAGTAATAAAAACATTTACAAATCGATAAATACCCAAGCATGATCATTTTCTCCTTATAGTTTCAATTTACTTTCTTTCTGTCATCATATCATTAGATTTCATTAACAAAGCGTTCAGTGTTAGGGAATTGCATTGTTTTAACTTAAATGGGAGATTTTAATTTGTGGTTTGCAAATTTTGATTGAAAATCACAGGGATGGGTGGGTTTGAGCTTGTTTTTGTTATTATTATGGTGTAAGGCGTTCATATAGATACAACTTCACATACAAACTTCACATAACATGACATGGAAACAGGAACTATTAGAAGTCAGCAGAATTTATCGTTGTGTAACAATTTCCAGATCAGAATTACGTGACCGTTTACATCAAATCAAATTGTAGAAAATGTGGTCAATTCTTACAAATTTGTCTAACAGAAACGTAAGTCAATGGTCAACATATGTCTTCATTTATTGGAACATAATTTCCATATTTACAGTTTTGAATGTATTAGTAGGTGACTCTTCTCTCACATGACAATTGCCCTCATTACCTTCAAGAGCACATATATCAGAATTATCAAAATTGGAACCTTTAGAAGCATGATCAGCTGTACAGATATTATAATTAGCGCATCTGTAGAAGAATCATGGACTAACTTGACGACTTACACTTGGTGCAGATTAGAACTACCATCCTCAGCAGTGTAAAACCATTTACATGCTAACGTTTGTTTCATTGTCCCCAACGTCAAAACGTTCCGCTTTTACATGAACATCAACGTCATATATACCATGGAATATATATGAATTTTTACAAGACATAATCATATTTGCATTGAGTTTCACCATTAGATGAAGTATCGGCTGCATTCATGTACTCTATGAGCTTCAAACCTTTTTTGAGAAGACAAGAAGCCTTTTCCTCAGCAATGGCATAGTCTGACTTTTATTCCCCTTTGACATAATGGGGAAAGTCAAATTTAATACAGGGACATGATTCCATAGCGTACGTTGCTAGCCAGTTTGTCTACATGTATCGAGCTTGTTCCAAGTTAAGTTTCTATGAAAACACGTTTTATGATTGTACATTTATCCCCGTAGTATATGAGTAAGTGGTTTGCATTTATGTCACCTTTTTGGTCCTTCGACTCGTCCTATCCGCTACCCCCACCATGACAATATCTTGACGTGAGTGAGCCAAACAGTGAGGGGTGGGTAGAGTCTCGTACGGAATGAAGTGCTCCAAAGGGTTTCCAAAAGAGGTCAGTACATCAGCCTTTGAAACTACTCTATGATTGAAGAAACAAATCCACAGAGTGTACTTACTCAGACAAGGATATGGTACCGATCAATACACACACACACACACACACACACACACCACGAGCTGATGTGTTTTCAATCTATAATCATTTATCTGTGTGATTTTATTACTTCGACTTTTATGTCTCTAAATCCTCGCTGTTTCTTATTTGTGCAAGAAACTATGTTTTGCAATAGAAGAATCTGATAATCGCTGCTAATCAGCACAGTTAATTACTTTACTAACTGCAGGCAGCATTAATTATTCTGTCGATGGCAAAGTAACTGGAACCCTCTTTGGTGTTCGTGTTATTAATATCGTACTCGATATAGAAGCGACGGAGCTGCCTGGGAGTCCAGTTGTTTTAATAAATCCACTGAAGCACTTTTACTAATATATACTATTCGCATTGAATGTTGTTTAGCGATAGATTCAGCGTGCGAAGATGAGGCTGTAAGCGCTTTGGTGTACTCATTAATAATCCACAAACAACATCACCAAGCCAAGATCCGCAATATGTCATGTACACTGAGTATTGTTGCGTTAACTACGCCTGCTGAAAATATAAAGGAGTTATTCGAGGGCAAATCACCATACGGCTGGGATCTGATTTAAGCTAACTGTAGTGCGATCTTAAGTGTGAATGATTTCTCAGAGTCATAGGTGCATAGGTGCATTAAACGTCACTCTGAATTCTGGTTTCGTTGATGAAATGGTGATCATCGAAGTAACGCTCTCAGCTGCATTCATAACCACCTGCTGCATTATGGACATATATATATATATATATATATATATATATATATATATATATATATATATATATATATATATATATATATATATATATATATATATATATATATATATATATATATATATATCAAACAAAGATTGATGTATATATCATGAATGTCTTCAAGTTCATGTATCAGCGCACAATATGTCTCTGTCTTAAGATCACTGTTGAGCAATCGCTGTTAAATCTATCTTCATTGCTGACTTCAGATGCATTTTTGCCTGCACGAGCTGATACCACGTACGTTTCCAATCCATCAGCAAGATCGCTAGGGTCACAAAGTGTATCATGGCTTTTCTCTTCTTTTAGTCGTATCTTTATCCACTCTTGCATTTATTTTTCTTGCTGGCTCCAACATTTTTAATTGTCCTTAACCCATTCAGATATTTCTTTCGATACTGCATATCCTTGTCAGTTCAGCCTAAACTTTTACTGTATCTTATCCCTCACAGATAGCTCTTCTGCCAATGAAGGCGAAGTTGGTATACGTGTTGGATATTGCTGATGCGACCTATTTTTCTTCTTCTTCTGGTGAGGGTGCATACGGTCTTTCTTCTGGTTGTCCCTATGTATCTTTTCTATTTGCAGGTTTGTTTAGACCGTTTCCCTTTTTTTGGTGGAGGCACAGGTCGAGCTGGTCGTTTTCTTTCTCTAGCCAATGTTTTAATTAGTTGTATCTACTGTTGTTCTTCTTTACGAAATAAAGGTGTAGTTTGTTTTTACATCTACTTGTTAAATTATTTTTGTACCCTGTAGTATATTCAGGGTTCGAGTGTCCAGGAGGTTGTTGTGATAGTATCTCTGGTCGTGGTCCTAATTGCAAAACATGATTTCTACATTGCATCACCTCTTTCAGTGCCTCTGTCCATAATTGATCATGCGCTTGCTTAAAATAATTTTACCGATTACATGTAGCTTGTTTTTTGTTTCTTCATACACTTCCTGAATACCAGTTTAGACCATTGAACTTGTATGTATTTTTAATGTGTATTTGTTGACATTTGTATCATATAGTCTTTCCAGTTAGGAGGTCTATTAACAGCGACACACATAGGAATTTAAAGATTTTCATTGCAAGCTACTTCGTTTAAAGGTGAGGCGTTGTTGTCAACTGTTACTTGCATTCAGGTGGCACGTTGGGTATTTTGGCAAGTGCCTTTCTAATGTCTTCATCAAGTTCACCGGTGCGCATAGCCAGTGTACCAGCACGTTCTCCAAGTCCTTTAACGTCTCCTTTAACCTTTTTAATTACTGTTGGCAATATATTAATAGTCCCTGCAGTTGTTCTAGAAGATTTCTTGATATCCTTGATGCGTTTGGCTGTCTTACGAACTGGGCCAGGGGCTGCCTTTATTCCCGTTACCACTGCCACCTGTACGGTTTCTGTTGTTGCCTTTTTAATATCCTCAGCGCATTCGGCAATTTATTTTGTAAGTTTAATTAGCGGTGTAAATGTTTGTTCAAACCAGGCTGTGAGATATTCTCGTGCAATCTATCACATTTTGAATCATTTATATGTGTTGCTGAGCATTTTCACGGCGTCGCTTCCCATACTCTTCAATGACATCATTGCCGTACATTTTTGATATGACTTGCTTTTTGTTTGTGAAGTTGACATATCCAGACCAGCTTGATATTTACCTCGACATGGTCTAGTCATTTCAATGGTGAGAAAACTGTACCAGTCCTTTGTGATTCGCGCAAACATCTCAGGAAATGGATCCCAACTGTGGTCAGATACACACCAAGTGTAGTAAATATGTCCAAGACCATGCGCGTCAAAGCCGCGAAATATTATCAGCATGCTACAGTTGTCATGTATACTTTCGGTATATATGCGTATCGTTGAGCATCGTGAAAATATTTGTGAGGATTGACATGATTTTCAAACATCACATCGTCGTATACAGCAACATTGTTTTTATTTGCATCCAAATCGTCAATAGTAGTGGTTTCGTCATTGGTGGAAAAGAACAATGAGTGAAAGAACTGTAAGATGGGTTGTTAAAGGAGGTATGAAAGCCAAAATGGCATTGCGTGGTGGACAAAAGTCCAGTCATTAAAAGTAAATTATACTAATATAAATAAACCAACAAACAATGGACACAAATAGCCTGACATCTCCCAAATATAATACAGTCCACGTGGGGACTAGCGAGGTAAAGCCGCCTTGGAACAGTTCGCCAGTGTAACCGAGGTCACTCATGGCATTGCTCGAACATGGTTGACCAAAACAAGCATTGTGGAAAATTTATCTACCGCTACCAATAAATATTTAATGTAGTTGGTTTGATGTCCAAACATAAAATATGTCTGATTTGTTATTTCTTTCACACGGCCGTGTCCATGATCGACAAGACCAATTGCACTTATACAAGTACTCACTATTGTCGATGTGGCCAGCTGATACTAAGTAGCGGAACCGTTGACGTCAAAATATTCTAGAAAGTCGCAGATGCACTCTAGCGTATCCACGCACACGGACCGCTCAGACAGCCACCATTGGTTACAAGTAGATTCTGGCAAAGTTTTCTCAGATCTGTGGCTGTGATGTTGGCCAAACATCATGTGTGAGTGCGTTTCGGACAAGTCAATATGCATCGTGGCCAAGCAAATGTGGAATGATTTATTCGCACACTTGCAGAATGGTTATTCGGATATCAGTACACACAGGAAATGTTGATGAGGTCAGTACGGCCTCCAGATTGGGTAGCGCGACATTCATTAGTCATAGCATAATTGAACAATGACGTCACACTCAGGACAGGATTAAAACTAGATATCGCAATTCGATAAAGAACCGTTACTGTTAGAAAATGATTTCACAGCCAGCACATGTTACAACCACCCGGAGACAAGATTGTTCGGTATTTGAATGCACCTGGAGTGTTGCGAGGCGGACAACAATGTTGATGACCCGGTATGGTCCGTCGGCGTATTTACTATTTCAGAATAAATGGATACTCCAAGAGAATGAATGCGTTACCGATTGGGACCGTTACCTGGCGGACCAAAATCTCCCAGTCGTGCATTTGTGCGAGATGAATTGCAAGTCATTCCAGCTAATATTGCCTCCAGGATTTGTGTTGACACGTTTATTAACCATTATCAATCGTAAGCTGGTTCGTAAAAGCATAAGGACAAAATGCGTAAGTGGTGTTTCCACCGGGGATTATCAATCAGTTGGTATCAAGCGGGGCCAAACTCATCTTGGTGCATCGGTATAACCCATACAATCTTTCTTGGATCGGATCATATTGCGGTGTGTGCTTATTCACGTCGGTATCGAAGACATTCCAGATACCGTTCGTAATTGAGATTTTTTCTACATTCAAAATTGGAACACTTTTGCCATTTTAATGTTCCTGGCCCAGAACACAATCGAGTAAATATTGGGTCGCAGTTCTACATACTCTTCCATTAGTTTACAGGAGCATTCGTCTTTAAACTTGCCAACCATCTATTTATCTGTATTACTAAACAACTGATGTTCTTTCGGATACTCGCTGATATTAAATTCTTTGACGAAACTTGTTTGTGCCATGTCCGCGTACATATCATTGGCGGTGATATGCATCAGCAGCGAGTCACTGTCGGTGTATGGCATCTTGACCCGTTCCTGATAAAACGGTTTGCTCTTATCATAGTAAAATAATCGTACATGAGCTGCGAAAATCATGAATGAATAGACTTTGGTAAATCTATACAAGTGCTATATTTTAGAATATTTGTTAATATTTAAATTAGATATGTAATGGTGTTTACATGACTTTGTTGACATACATTTCAAGGGTGGCGAAGGAGGTCGATGTTAATTTTCTTTATTGACATTCTCATTCAGACTTTTATAATTTCGCTCTCTTTCATCCAGTGTTTTGATATTTGTTCCTTTGAGCAAACTATTACCCTCTAATAAAGGTGCAAATAAATTTAATGTAAAGAATGTAACGCACTAAATTGTAAGCAGTTAATGTTCATTTTGGCATTTGTGAAGAGGTGCTTTATAAACCTTTTAAAACTGTAGTGTCCAAATGCTGCATGGTATCTACACATTGAGATTTTTGTGTGGGTGGAATAATGGTAACATCCCATACTAAACCATAATTACAGGAAAAATCAGTTACATTAGTAGCGAATTTCTCTGGAACTAAATATTTCATTACGATCTTGTTGATGTTTACTTTAGTTATGTTGTAATAATTTTTCAGAATGCAACTTCAGATTATGGTAAATATTTCAACGTGGAGAGTGTCCAATTTGCTGCGCAATTTAGAAACGTGCTGAACGTTTCCATAATGTTTCAGAGAAAGTGTAAGAAGTGGTTGTCAATGATTGAGGAAAAGAAAATATGTAAAGACAAATTTTCTGTGAGAGACCATGAAGTAAAATGTAGGTAAAAACTGAGTAAAATATTATCAAGTCATTTTCAGACATGATATGATTGGCTTCTGTAATGGCGTGGCACCTGTAATCAATCACTGTCTATTACAAATGAAATGCACACATGTTTTGTTGCTCATTTTTGCTGCCATGGTTAAAATTAATAGCACATGCAAACAAATAATCTTACAGTTTATTGGTAAGCAGCAAATTTACAAATTGAAGTAACTAGTGTCAGTTGTTTGACTATTTAGTTGAGTATATACAATAGATATAATAAATAAAGTTCAACCTAATTACAGACATCCTTCTGTAAAGAATGAATTGTGTTAACGGTAAACTGATTCACAATGCAATGCTGTTAAGAGAAGTCTTAAAACTAGATGATGTTATAAGTTAGATGACCTTATACTGAGATAGTCTCAATACATTCGACAAATAAGAGGACCAAAATAATCATGTAATCAAAACCTCTAGACATCTGCCGAATATTCAGATTCATGAGCACCTGGCAATACTCAATTTAAATTTCTTTCAACGCTGTTGAGTGCATATGCTATAAACTTAATTTCGAAATGGCATTTGTATGTTCATTTATATTTGATTGCACGTCTGATTTATGTGCTCTTTACGGAACATTTAGTGTGTCACAGTTGGTCCCTTTCTGTTCCATGGCTTATTTACATATTGCTGTGTAAATATTGTAAATATTGTTCTACCGTTAGAAACAAAAGTCATATTTAATGATGGAATTTGTATAAATTTGAACGATGTCTAGTTAGAAAATCTTCTTTCAAATTTGGTCACATCGTCTTGAACAGTTATGGTTAACACCTTATTCAATGTTTGTGTTTAGATTTTATTAACAGCAGTCATATTTTACTGGCACAATGCCTGCAAATTTAAAAGCTCTCCATTCAAGAATGCTCTCTATAATATTAAAGAACATTTGTGTAGCGGCAGTTGAAGACATGAAAAAGTTTATCAATGAGTAGTAGGACGGTAATTTGACAGTTGCTTGTTGCAGAATAAATTTATAAATCAAAAATAAATAAATAATGGCACATAATATTTCACATTATCTAATTGAGTAAGTAAGCTGTATTTTAATTAAGCTAATCCATATTACAGGAAACCTCCTTGGATTAATGGAATATTTTAACTATAACGAAGTGTTTAAACTGTAAAAGATTTTTGAAATATAGTGGTCTTTCATTATGCTGTTCACGAAAGCAAGTCCTTGCATTATAATATTCCGGTAGGCTCATTATTAAAACTCGATTATACTTACTACTTCCGGTCCAGACCCAACAACAAAGTTTACACACGTTTTTTTGTATTAATTACATTAAGGAGGGATGCTGCAATAATACACACTTTCCGCCTTTTAACAAGCAGCGAAACAATGTAAATTGGTGTTATTGAAGACACTGTTTTGACATCCAAGTCTGTATTATAAAGTTTGGTATACATTAGACCAGTTTATATGGCCTATTGCATACGCAAACAATCCAGGTTTTTAGGACATGTGGGTATTTATTTTGACATTACTTCTGGGATTTTCCTCATATCTCCAAAGTGACTCCCACGATATTTGAAACTGGAGAATTTATGGAGAAATAAACTAAACTGGAACTTTAGGAAATTTAGAAATAAAAGAAAATTAAGCGACCAAGTGTGTATTAATAAGCTAAGCAAAGCTTGTTGAGACGCCTTAAAGCAGCATTGTCATAGAGCAGGATGCGTTATCATAAAGAAGTTAAGCCAAATCGCTCAACGCAGCGCTGCAACATTTGTTTAATTAATTTCCCATTTAATACCTGCAATGAATTCTGTTTTCTTTAAATAAAATTTTCAGTACCTCTGATTCACCTATGCTTAAAATGCAACAGAGGTACATATATTGTGTTATTGTCCTTGATAGCTGAATCCCCTAACTAGCTCCTCTGAACTGTGAATATTCCATTTAAATTCGGTCGAATATGCACATTTGTCGATTGAGAAATTGCCAAAATGAGACAAATCTGTATGCAATATATATACAAACTCTGATCTATGCATTACCAATCTAGAGTTAATGACAGGTGGTCATACCAATAGTCCATCTTTCAAATTAGTTTTACAGTAACAAATATGACGTTTGAATGGTTTTAGAGTATTTTGTTAATACTGCTGATGATTTCACCACCGCCACGAATATATGGGGACCAATATATTCATAATGCAGAAGTTAATACGTCGAGAGAAGAAGATGTCTCTAATATAGTATGTATCAATGAAACAAGTCAAGGAAAGCTCAAATATGTAGTGAGAGGTTTTTATATACGTTCCATAGATACTGAAAGAGAATATTATTAAGTCATTTCTCTGAAATATATTTGTTGATTGCATCACTGACTGGGTGAAATTTGACCTCACTCGGTCAGTTTTGTATAGAATGGCTCCAAGTACTGCACACTTCTTACATGAAGGTATCAAACTATTTACTTACATATAAGACATTACTGACTCTACAATTAAACTAGGATCTGAAACGTTTAATATTTGGTCTGATAACGCATGATTTATCTATTTTCAAATCACAGATGTAGCAATCGCAGTATTGGTTTCTTATTTTACTTTAGTCATCGTGGCAAACAAGGTGCAATTGAATCGAAAGCCATCAAAACTTGATTTTAAAGTGTGGCTAATTTTGTTTATATTTTACAAACCTATCTATTAAAAACATTTTTAGCAGCAATATACTTAGCAACATAGTGAAAACAAGCTCGAATGCAGCAAACCACATGGAAATTCTCTAATGATGTAATAAGTTTCGATTCAAACAGATCATTTTTGGAATGTGACATCATCAAACACGTCAACTGTAAAGACGAGTTATATGATTCTGTCAAATCAGTTTATTAAAGTTTCTAAATGAAATATAAAACCACCGTTTTTATGTTGCTTTAAAGGAATACATTGTGTATGCCTTCCAGTTCAGTGTTTACATTAGTTACTTTTGCACGTGACTCTATTTTTAGAAGTTAGTAACTGCAATTATCCTTCCGTAAACAGTTCTAACAGCTGTAATATTAAAAGAGCTTGTATCTAGTGTTGGGAATTTTGAGTTAGGGAGTAGCCACTGGATATGGATATTACCGAGAAAGATAATAAATTGTCTGTGTGGATTCTGTTCAGTTGCCAGTAGGTATTGACAGACGGATTGCTTTTAATTGCTTGATATCTGCATTCTACGCATGCATTCGCCATTGACGCTTTACCTTTAATGAATTACGTTTGGGCACTTCGAATGTTTTCATCACATACGTGAGTTCGTTAATTCGAAAAGTTTGATTGTTGAAGCTAATTTGTCCAGGTGAATGCACACGTGATCTATAACACGTTTTAATAATGAGCGGTCAATATTTACAACAGGCTGCTGAACGTGTCTTTAAAAGACATGATATACTTGCGCTGTACAGAGTACATGGTTTTGTTGTCGTTTGATAAACTTCTTTCGGGATTGGAAGAGATCCAATTTTATCTTGTCGTTTTGAGAATTATATGTATTGTAAATGGGAGATATTCCGACGTACATCACTTCTAGTGTACACTTCTGTGATAGTCGCCCTTTTGATTCCATTTCCACCAATTCTAAAGTTAAGCATTTGCATAACTGTGTAGATTATAACCGCGTTACATAATAATAAATTCAGAATAGCAATCAATTGGTAAATCATCTATTCTGAGGTTGGAAAAGTAGCTACCAGAATGGATAATACCATAGTTGCACGTCACAGAAGCCATTAAACAATCATTCAACAAGCAGATTGCATAAATAAAAATTCAAACACGTATATGTACTGCAGTATTTGTTTATTTAGTTCCATTACATCCTTCATAAAGTATTTGATATAGAATTTTCTACCAAGATGACTGAGTTTTCATTCAACATAATTCCAATGGACAGCTAGGATATTACACTTTATTCATTCATGAATATAATTTCCTATTTGCAAACTAATTTGCTCTATACCCCATAATGCATAGTAAAACAAGGTAACATGTGGATGAAATTTATGGAATTACCGTAAAATCTACCATAAATGTGCTCTAATGTAGCTTAGAAAAACTGGATTTCATCTGTCATATAAAGGAGTGTTCTCAAAGTAAGCATTCATTGTATCTTCCTTGAAAATAATAGCTGTCTAGTAAAGGTAAAAAACAAGACACAACGGTCATATCATTAATAACGTACGACTGCTAAGTTCAAACAGTATTTTCTTATATAAATTCCTGTCTTTCATCATTTGTGACTATTTATTTTTAAGATCTCTGTGCAAGCAATATTTGAGAATCACTGTTTGATCTTTTTCATCACAAACATTGTTTCACACTGCAAACTTTGTCACTAAAAAAATGCATATGTATGCAATTATAACAGTTAATTTAAATTGCTATATGTATATTAATTCTTGGAAAATGTTTACCCCATTATGTTTGAATGTGTACTTGACACAATTAATAATTTATTTGTACCTTTGTTAGTATGAAATAATATTGCTGTTTAAATTTTATGCATAGCCATATCAATATCAGTCTTTTAATTTTAAGGCTTTTGTTATGCATATCCTGATAATTGTCACCTTTCAACTATGTTTGGTTTCTGTCCATTTAGTTTGTGACAGTGATGGTGAAACTTTGGTTTGAAAAACTTCTAAGCAGAAGAAACAAAGGCACAGCCTATTTTGTCAACTCTTGAACACAGTCAGTTTATTACATATATTTACAAATTTCGCAACGGTTCGGAGAAGTCGCCCCACTTCGCCTGGAGAAGTCGCCCCAAGGATCATATATAGTAATTCTGAGATATAGCCACATGGTTAAGGCTTTATTTATTGTTGTTTTTCTTCAACTTAATAACTTATTAAATTTATAAAACTTGCAATCTTTCAATTTTTTTATTTTATCAACTCCGCTTCTGTACTTAACGGAAAATAAGTGTTATCCGTCTCTTTTGCTCTGCTCTTCAAATCATTAGATGCATTTTAATAATATTTGTAGAGATAGTGTTATAAATATTTTTTTATTACATTTACATCTAAAAATGAAACATGCGTACTAGATGCAGTATAAGTAAATTTAATCGTCGGGTGAAAATGATTTAGGCGATCAATAATTTTTTTCAGTTCTTCAGTTGAATGCTTCCAGATCATAAATATGTCATCTAAAAATCTGAACCAAAGAGATGGGTTACACTATTCGTTTTGAATAAAATCCTTTTCTAATTCATCCATGAAAGGGAATAGTATATAAGAGCCATATTAATACCCATTATCTGTGTGTAATTCGCGTTATTAAATTGAAAATAATTATTTTCCAAGATAAGTTTTTATTATTTTACAAATATCTTCGCTAGATAGTGTGCTATTAATAGGATTGTTTTCAAGAAAATATTTGCACGCTTCAATACCATCTGCATGCGGAATGTTGGTATATAGTGATGTTACATCTAATGATACCAGGATTGAAATTATCAGATAGATGTGAAATAGACTTCGGCTTTTTAATGAAGTAGTTGTATCTTTAATGAATGAAGGAAGTGATTTCATTAAAGGTTGTAAAACACTATCAATAAATTTAGATAGGTTTTCAGTATAAGAATTACAACCTGATATAATTGGTCGTCCTGGAAAATTTAAAGGTAAATTATGGTCAGGATTTGTATGAGTTTTGGGTAATATGTAGAATTGAGGTGTACGTATGTTAAGAGGGAAAGTATCAAATTCCTCACATACGGAATTATTATTTTTAACGATTTCATTTATGCATGTTGAAATTTTTTATTTAATTTCTAATTGACGTTCAACTTCTTTAACATAATCATCTTGATTCACAATAATAATATTGTTTGACTTATTATCCTTTTTAATCACTATACTGTCGTCATTCATTAGATTATATACAGACTTAATTTCGTCCTTATAAATATTACTATGATTATGCTTCAATTTAGTTAATATCTCTTTTGTGATCGCGTATATGTATAAATATAAATATGAATCACGTAAAAGATGACTTAATTCTGTTATAAAAAGGTTATTTGGGTAACAAGTTTTGGGATGACTTCTCCAACCAATTGGGGCGACTTCTCCAACCACTCTGGGGCGACTTCTTCAGACACGTGTGGGCGAGTTCTCTTCATACCGACGTAACTTAGAGAAGTACAAGCGATGGATAAATGCTCTCGCTTTCTGTCTCTGTCTCAATGTTGTTTGATATGGCAAATATTGCTCACCAATATCGTCTGGTATATCTTTTAATGTTATCACGCCCGCCATTTTCACAGAATGTTTGTCGGAGGTTAAGACGTTGTCAAGTCACGTGTTCGGTAGGCGGAGCAATCTACCTTCTGGCGTAAGGTTAATCGTATATATGTATTGATACAGACAAGTATGAGCTGGGTGTATCAAATAATCTATTATTTCTGTCAGGAGAGTACAGTGTTATGTAAAGAAGCGCAAAGTAAGAAGAACTTGATACGGCATAATGTATTCAACATTGTAGTCTACCTTTGGGGGTTGGTGATAGTGCCGTGATTTAGAATACTCTGCAATCAGGCTCAACATTCTCAAATCGGAGTGTAAAAATTGCTAATGATATCAAGGGACATGCTTCAAGCATGAGTTTCATGGTATTTGTGTGTCCATCTGCCTTCTCCCATCACCACCTTAAACGGTAGGCTTTTCAGCTAATTAAAATGTTAATCCTGATAGTTTTCCATACAATTCGATGTCATACATTACAAGAAATGATCACTTATTTTTTAAAGAACACTTACTATTTTGTGCTGACCTTAGTGATGAAAATGTATATTATCTATAGAATGGAGTGATAGGTAAAAACACCAAAAATTAAAAAATAAATCAATAAAACAAACCCAAAAGCCAAACAAACAAATATTAGTAATGTGTTTCTAATGTACAATCCCATGCTTAGCCCTGCAATAAAATGGAGATGCCAGCATTGGCAGATGCTGTCCATAATATTGTGCTATTTTCCCAAACGGCTTTACCAAATCCATTATGTCAGTTCGCCAATCACAGACTCTAATTTTCACATATCTAAAATATTCTGTAATTATATAGCATCGCAACTATCTGTTAATTTGCTCCTGTTTCCATTACCAGTGCTAATGATTCCTAGTTTCAACGTCGACGTTTACTACATCATTGGCAAATGAAGCCTGAACCTACTTCAAGCAGATCCACTCGATAGTCATTTGATGAAACCATGCAATATCCTGCACGTGAATTCTGTTTCGGGTTGCACAGGTTTGAAGATAAACAAACAAGCTGCGTCCCAGATACTGAAAGTTTTCCAGCGAAGACCAAGAACTGCTGAATGGTTATAACAAATTGACCAGTAGATATCATATTGGACACTTATAATAAGACTTTCATCCTGATAAATTGGTAATTTCGAGCCCACAGAATAAAATTCATCCCAAAGTTTGTTTTTGTTCGTGAGGTCTATAAAAGAAAATGCTGTGACAATGACAAAAGGGTGGATAAAATGACTGAGATGTTGAATTGTAAAATTCCAATAGAAATGTACATCCAAAGTGCAGAATGCTCATATCACTGTCAACACGACGGGGGCACTGAAATTTAGTATTCTACATCACATATTCAAGACATTCTTGAAAGTTCCCAAATTCCAACTTGGTTTTAAATAAAGTTACAAATTGTGAAAGTTTTATGACTTGGACTTTGTGCTTAGGTTCATGTTCAAAAGGTTATGTGATTATTGGGGCCAGGAGTTACGCATCAATTCCATGTTGATATATTATCTTATGTACATTTAATTTGCATTGCTTGTTTGTTTACTAGTTTTTTAACAATTATTTTATTAAATGCTATTTTAATGTAACATTGCATATTGGACATGAGATTGTCCAAAAATGAATTCATTTCTGCTTGACCTGAATCGAGCGTTTAATTTTATTCCGTTTAAACTAACTAATATACAGCTAAATCATTCTCTGTGTGTATGGGTTTAGTATCAGAATTATTATTAATAGAAGTGATTATGTTTATTTGGGTCTAGGTCTAAGTTTTGGAAATTCCTTAGTGTATTGTTCATAGTCCAGGTTCTAAAAAATGCTAATTGTGACCTGAGGTTAAGTAGAGAACCACATAATCTTGCAACTAAGAGTATTTGTCAGTCATGCTTTTAAGATCTAGCGCTTTTAAGTTGTATTTATATGTTGTTTCCAGTTGGGCTGAAATGAATTACCTCAAATTATTGAATTCAAGTGATTAGTTTCTCAGGAAATAAAAACGTGCTATGATACAATTCTTGGATAGAGATGATTACTGCAATTTATAGTGAATTCAAACCTGGAATTATATTACTGTGATTCAACAAGACTGTTGTCACATCAACACTATGGGAGCTACCACAGACACATCATCATTTTCAGTTTTGGATTTAACTTGAAATCATACTACATTTTATTCAGGACTTTTAATTATTACGACTTGTGCCTGTAATTCTTTGATTATTTTGGGATTTAATTTTCAATATAGTAAGTTGTTTACTCGCATTTACCATTTTCACTTTGTATTCTAAGGAAAAAAATTACTTGTCGAATTTTACAAACCTTGTTGCCTTTCCTTCTTTTCCGTTACTTATATTAAGAGCATAGATTCGTAACAATCTAGAGACGAGACCCAGCTACTAAAGTATGCAATTTCCACCAGGAGACAGTCCATATATAGCAGTAGTCTAGGGAAGTTATTCTTTATTGAGATCAGATTGGCTGTTTGATTTAATAAGCGTTTGTGAACATTTTTAGCCGTGGATAATTACCAATTATAGTGCATGAGTTGTGTCTTATTAACCTAATTTTGTTTTTACAATAGCTTATGTTTAAACTATTAATTATGCATAGCATTAAAAAAAATTTAATAAATGAAATAATAGCATGGTAATAATTGATTATTCTATAGTTTACACTTTTGAATTTATTTCTCACTCAAATATCATAAACAAATCAAAAACAGCTATACTACTATTACTACTAATAATATAAATAATAATAATAATGATAATACTTTCAGAAATTAGCCCAAGCTATCAAAAGTGACTTTCACATAATTGAGCAATTATGACATATCAATCAATATTGAAAGAATATTAAACACAATCTAAAACTTTGAACCAGCTAGTAAAAATATTAAGAACAATACTAATATTATATTTCCTTAAAACAATAATATTTTATAATTTCATGCCTACAGAAAAACATTCAAATGGTTTAAACTTCAACAAATATTATACCAGAAGATTATGAGAAGATTAGTCTGAAAACAAACAATATTCTAATATATTTCACATGATGAATAATACAAATGTATATAAAACTTATAATGCAAAAGTCTATTAGACAGTCAAGAGCAATTTTGACAAGATCACTTATGTAAAAGTTACACTGCATATGTAAAATATACATATCTGCTAATAAAGATGTATTGTTTAGCATGTTCGGAAATGAACATGTATTGTCAACAATGTGAACCACGTTGTCCACATTTTCATATATCTTTCTATCGAATATGTTTTCAGATACAGAGGTAATTAAAAAAAAGTTCTTAATCACTGTCTTCCTTTAAAATTGAATTTGCAAAACACATGGTTTTATGAAAAATTTAGTTGAAAATAATAATTAAAACAGATTTCGAGTTATGATGTTTGAAAAGACGCGTGTTTGCATAACATATTTGTCGGAACCATATGGTTTAATAACACTGAAAGTGTGTGAATACTTAGTGTGCAATTGATTAGAGCTTGCAAAGCGTTAAACAGTGAAAATTGAGAGTGCATAAAACCCTTCAGATATTAAAAAAACAACACAACGACATATTAAACTTTGTCATAGAATACACTTTTGTAGAAAAACTAACACTTGCTCATCACGTGAATGAAACCATTGATTCTTCCCCAAGCTCTAAATTGGATACAATTTAGTGATGAATGTTAAGTCTCTTTCATATTGTTATTGCGATTCACCTATGTAAAAATAAGACAGTCGAGAGTCCAAATAATACGATCTGGTAAATACAGCTAACACATGCATATAACGCGTGTCAAGAGGATCTTTGGAATTAAGTGTCTCGCTTTTTATATACATTCGCGCATGCGAACAACTTTAACAATATGCTGATGGCGCCATGGACATGTGGCATCATGCTAACGAAAGGTTGAATGTTTCTCTATAGAGGCGAGATAGTGATTAAGTTTATATTATGATAAATTAAATAAACGGATAGACTTTGCAATCTGTGATCAATGCAATAGTATGTCTCCTTGTGTGTATTTTAACGGCATATTTTCCGTTAACAATAAGAAAACGTATATGAGAAAGTACAGCTCTGTCAATGTTTAAAAAGAAAAAGATAATGGAAATCTTACGCAGTGATGTAAGTAAGCGAATGTCATGGAAACAACATATTTGATGGGCAGATAGATGACTATGGTTGGAATTTTTAAAAGACGAAGAAAGTAATTATAATGTATTGAAACTGATTACACCGCAATTCTGTACATCTTCAAAAGATGGCTCGTAATAAAGAAGGAAATATAAATTGTGATGCTTAAATGAGCAGATTTTCACACACAAAAAAACAATATACTCGGAAGGAAATCATACTATCGCTTAGGTCATGAGAAATGTTAGAAATGTAAGATTTACTGATTTACTATAAATTGCTTATGTACCATTATGTGCTTATAAGTTACCATCATCTATTCTAAGGATTTAATCTTTCCAGAATGAGAACATTAACACAAAGAAGATAATTAAAAAAATTGACAAGACAATCTTTAAAATTGCCAGCTCTCTTGGAAAACACAAAATTGATGAAATTTTCAGTTTCTAGGCAAATTTCTTAGTTAAAAAGTTAAAAATAAATCTGTTAAACAATCACATGCCTGGTGAGGCCTCTTATGCATTGTGCAACAGGTGGGGCCTTAGTAAATGTTTCCTGCACGTCTGAGAGCAAGTAAATTTAAGCATGTCTTGGAGAATTCGATATAACATATATCTAATTGTTTAGGACCACATTAAAATACATTGCTATTAAACATCAATTCCAATTTTAATCTCTACACAAAGGCTATAGGTCCATAAACAACAAAATATAAAAGTTCCATATGTGTCCTTTATAGACAGGCTTCACCTTTTAATCAGAATATCTACATAGAAGTTGGTCTTCATGATTATTATGGTAATAATGTTCACAAATATTAATTATATATGAAACAAATAATCATGAAAGCGTAAGCTCACGCATTGGCTAGCAATACAATTTATAATTGTCTGATCATCTCCAAAGTAATGTAAAGACATACTCAAAATTACACATGGTTCAGTTCTGCCGATGTATATACTACTTATGGTAAAGTTTGTTTTCATGTTAATGCGTGTGTTTTGGATTTTTAACATAGCTTTAACAATTTCCAGTCAAATCGCTACGATGTCTGCAGTGTGGCAGTTTGTAGTGGTGTCTAGCACTGAGGCATCTTACCGCAGACAAGTAGCATCATGTCTAACCCAGTCGCAATATCCTGAAACCAAGCAGACAAGTCTTAAGACTAACTCTTAATGCTGAGCACCTAGCAAGGCAGCTGTTAGTGCGCTTTTTATGCGTCTTTGGTATGACTTAGGGTTTGAATCTACCACGTCCCGCATCCGAGTCGGACGATCTAACCACTAGGTCACCGGGGCGGTCTTCATGTTAATGAAAAACATTAAATGCTCACATTTATAAATGATACATATAAATAACATGCTTGTTATGTGTCGAAATTCTGTTCTGAATAGGTTAGACAGTTGGGACTTTGCTCCGAAAAGAAAATGTTGATGGATGGACATACATAAGGACAGTTGGAGAAATGATTGCTATATGCACCAATGCATACGGCTAGGTTGGGAATTGGGTAGAGATGATGACAAATCTGATATATTAAAAATATTGTAAGAGCCTAATGGGTCACTTTCTACAAATGATCTTGCTAAAAAATGTCTTTAAATAGTCTATCTGGCAACACTTAAAATGTTTCCCTACATTATCACCGAATTAGGTAGTCCCTTGAGCCTGTCTGATTGTCCCATCAGAGTTGGACTAGTTCTCTTAGCTAACACTTGATAGGCAGCTCCTCTAAAAATAATAGAGAGCTTCAGTTCCAGCCAGGGTTTCATAAGAACGTGATAATTTCATGTATCTGTGATTGGTCCGGAAATCCTTGCAACTATTAATCAATTTAGAACTAGGTATCTAACTCTTTTGGTACCAAAGTCTGGAATTAGCTCACTATCAGAAGTCAACCGTGTTGCCAGGAGAACTGGATTAGTAGCCTGTAAAAATAATAATGTAAAAACGGTATAAGTTCATGAATACCATACATTGCACTGATTCAGCGCAAAATGTGGGAACCAATATCTTGAGAAAAGTAAACAAAATGACCGTCCAGGTTGTTTGCAATCTTGTGTTAGAGGTTACAGCTATTAGGCAACTCAGTAAATCAATATCTTTTGCTTTATCAGCTTTGACCAAGCGGGAAGCGTCTCATTTGGGAGAATTTACCTCACGTTTTGACACAGATCAAAGTATGTAAATTATAAGGAATTAAAGAACATCTGACATTTTATTTGAATATTTTAAGATTTTAATAATAGGCAATATGATATAAGCAAAAGTGCTGTGCATTTAGTAGATGGAGGAAACAACTGATCAAAACAAAATACGGCAAGTTTGGTGGTATTACCTTTGCATGAAACATACAATTTCATTTATTATTTCATCTTCACAGGCGTACAGAAATTTAGAAGAGTACAATTATGATGGAGTTAAATGTTATTGTGAGGCCTGCGATAAACTTACTCTTATTTGTGGACATTATAAATATACCTGCCGTCTAGCTCTTCTGTTTTAGAGTTTTAATGTTTTTATTGTTCACCATGGTTGACTGTCCCAAAAATCTACTGAATGTACGAATCATCAGATAACTGCACATAATAATTCCAGGGAACACTATATAATACGATACTAGAGGGAGTGACAAACCCTATTTATGTATAATTCCATATTTTTTCTAAGATGATAAACATGTCAAATCCGTACATTCTGGAAATGTTTACGGTAACACTTCATGAATTCAATGTGTGGTTTTCTGAAACACTAAATATTATTTGTTACCTGCGTGTGATACATATTTAATCAGTGTAATCACTTGATGCCATGAATAAAATACAATTCAAAAGTAAAACATGCATAACGCCCATAAATAAAGCGCACACAACTCCATGTTAATACCACAAGGACTGTATTTGTATTCACCTAACTCCATATCACAGCCTGTATTTTGTGTCCATGTATAATATACACACAAGTTCATAATCTTATCACGCATAAATGTGCATCCAGCTTCAAATCATTGTTATTATTATTAGTAGTATCTGCACGTTATATTCACCCATTTGATAAAGGGCTCCTGTCAGAGCAGGTCTTCGTGAGACAACCATCGGTAGTTGGCGAATCGGAGTCTATACTATTCAGAATGTTAGTGAATATGTGAGAAAGAAAGATGGCTACTGTGCTGTAGTGTTTTCTTAGCTTGCATACCAATAATTCGCATCATAGCGTGCATTCATAAGTAAATGAACTATATTAAGTTCACGTCAATTTAAAAATTGATGCAAATTATACTTGTGATTTCTTCAGGTCATAAGTGATTATAACGCTATTTGTAATGCAGAAACACATTATGTCGTCTTACTTCGTTGCTGAGGTTTCCAGAGTAGAGGAAACTGATGACAACATATGAAAAAACTTTCATAGTGGACATAACATCTTTTGTCAGTATAGTTATCTAATGCAGACCAGAGGACGGTTTCACAACTTGATGGGCTGATACAGTCAGCCCTAATGTTATGTTTCGCTCGCTCAGAGCCCACATAAAGCAAAAGAGCTAGAAAGATACAACGTGAAAGCCGTTTAATAAAATTATCCAGAGAAGAATGATTAAAATTGTTTTAATAGAAGCAAAGATTTTCTCTCAGAAAGAGATGGATGCACTATTGTGATAGTAATCCACATTGGGATGGAGGATCCAAACTATCAAGGGGTATGTGTGTGTATTTGTTTCATTTTCTTTTCTCGGTACATTTTGACATAGCTACATATTAAAGTAATTTTCTAACGTGACAAATGGATCTATCTTGATTATCCCAGCACATATGTGACTGGAACTAGTGATTTCACATAAGTTTAGTTTGCTGGCTACCAAAGGTAGTCAAGTATTGGCCAGAAAGGAGGGTTGTCAATAAAACACAAAAATGTACCGATCTTGCCGTTGAACCAGAGTCAACAGTCTTCAATTTGAACTGCGTGTACTTATTGCAGATGCGATGCTAGGAAGTGACGAAAGACAACCTTTATGGGGAAAAACTCTGGTATCAAGCTTGACTCAAGGGTTCATAAAGTAAGACAGCCTTTAAGAGAAAGATTCTGGTATGAAGCTTGAATCATAGGTTCATAAAGTAAGACAATTTCCAGAAACACTAGAAAGTTTCATCCAAAAGAAAGATTAGAAAACATGTATTTGCATTCCAATATCCTCAGATGCATATTAGATTCAAGTTTTTCCAATTCCAGAATGCTCTGTACTTGACAGTATAAAAACTGGAAGTCCAGTGTCTTCTGTCTAGGTCGAGACAGTTTGCAAACTTGCCAGAAAACCAACATTGGTGTATAGATGTTGACATCTGACAGGTGTGGAGGTGGAGAATATGTGGGCTGTTTTGTATACGGGACATTATTTACTGCAAGAGTAGATTTCGCTTGATTGGTAAATGTCAGTACCACATTGTGCATCAGAGTTGTTTAGGAAGGTGACTCATAGACCTGAAGGACTGTGGACTCTTCTGACATGGAACCACAGTCCGAAAATGGAGCAATTGCTGCGTAAGATCTTGCGAGGCGCCTGTTAAGATTATCAACCAGTTCAACCAATGCGAGTGCACATCCATTGCGGTTCGAAGTCTTTTGCACAACAATATAATGGTTGACGTGAATGCTTGCACAGATTACACTATAGCACTGATATCTATAACGAAATAGGCCAGTCAATATTTCCCGTGAATTAACCCTTTAAAACGTGAATCAGTCATTTTTAAGTTTCAAAGCATCATATGTTAATTACGAACATCTCAAAGCGTTTTTTTAAATCTGACTTTAGAAGAAATCACTGTACAGAACGAGTTGATGTTTCCCTTATGTCAGTTGACTTTGTGAACATATTCTTGTAGAGTACTGACACTTAAAAAAATGGCCTAGATAATATTGGTCCTAAAGTTCTTTGATGCTGAGACACGGTTTTATATCCAATACTTATGCTGTACCTGTAAATGTCGTAGTTATTCTTTCATAGCGTATATAGACATACTATAACTACAACTCTGCTCAAAACTGATTGACTGGATTTCAGATGAATACTATATTCCCTTCGCCGCAACAAAAATCCTCCAAGAACATGTTCTTGATCAAATGCCGGTGCAACATTATCGTATACGTTAGCTATTACTATAATTTAAACACAGTTAAAAATGAGATAATGTTTCAATTTATATCACTGTGATCTTGCGATTAAAAAATAATGAATCTGATGTAGACCAATAGTCTTGAATGTGTGGATATACCATGAGTTTTGAATGTGATGATATACTACTAGTTTTGATGTATCACAATGTTAACATCCAGAATATGTTTGAATGAATTAACAATAATCTCAAGGTGGCGTTTTAGTTTATAAAGTCAATGAGTACTTCGTAATTCGAATTAGTAATCTAAATAAATGATTCCATTCAAATTCTAGCTGAACAAAATTAAAACTCTGATCATAGGTTTCCAAGGACTCATATGAAACAGGAATGAAAAATGTGTTTAATATTTATTTCACTTGACCAAAACACTATAGAATTTTCAGCATGCGAGTAATTTATAATGGATAATTAAATCGAATTCTCAAAGTAAATATCTTAAAAAGCTGACAAAAGTCGGATAGGCCAACATTCTTCCCCCTATCAGAGACAAAAATCAAGCACAATAAATTTAGTATAAATAACAGTGTACGCCATTTGTACAAATATATATGCAGGAATTTGTATGGTATGGCGATCTTTGGATCATGCCATGTAATGGTATGGAATATTTATGTGGTCAAGGTATGCAATCTTAAACTATTATTAATAAGCAGAAACCAACATATTATCAGACTTATTGTTACTGTGACATTGAAAACAATTGCATAACCAGCCGTATGAAAGAAAGTTTCGGGTTCTTGCATTATTATCTAATAGAATGTTTTAGAAATGAAATACTTGTTTATTATTATTGTCACTATTACATGATTGGATGCATACTTCACTTTCATAAAAAAAATACTGAACTTTGCTTTTATCTGTTATTTTGGCACTTCTTTAATTCAGTCAAATAATCTGATTCAAGAATATTAACATTAAAGAAATAGGTCGAAAAATGCCCAGCTTGTCCTCTCCGTCTATTGATGTAATAATTCAAATACTGTTTTGCTGATCTATGAACAACATATTGTTGAGTATAGGCTGAATAGATTAATAGATGAGGTAACAATAGATTCTTCTCCCATGTTCTTGCTGTGGGACAAAAGTCACAGTTCTTGATATCTGAAATGAGGATAACAATTTATACAAAAGCAAGCTGCATGGGAACATATTTAGCTAGTATGATTATATTGCTTGTTTGTCGTGGATACTCTTAGAATTGTTCTCTCTTGCAAGACATGATTATCTTTAAAAAAAAATGATGAAGAGTGAGACCTTATTTTATAAAATTTGTTTACATTGGAGTTCGAATGTTTCTTATCTTACATGTGCCCATCCACTCAGGGGTAGTAACGATGACAACAATTTCAAGATGTCGCTATGGCGGCCAAATTTTACGTCTGAGTTGCCTCTTTGACAGTTAGGTCTAATTAGACAATGCGATAAATGTTTGTGTAAAGTTTCATGGCAATCCGATAAGTAGTTTAGGAGGGGCATTGATAACACTCTTGATTATAGATGGACAGGCGACGAACAAGATACAACACACCATCATATACGCCCTTTTGATATATGACCAGTAGAACTAAACAAAATACTATACCTTACTCGCCTACATCAGTGATTCCAGAGACTTGCGTCAAGTTCAACGATGATGTGCGATTGACTGCAAATATAAGCAAACAAGGTCGTTAACTGTTATTTACAAGATATGCATGTGGTCTTAGATTAATGTTTTTTACACTGAACAGATAACCTATTGGCTCTAGTAATAAAGAGTTTGAATGGTTCTATTGCCTATTCCAAATTTAAATGTTAACGAAAGTAAGGCTTCAAAACACCAATTGGATGATGAAAAGATAATTGGTAAAAAGGGTTTAAAATAGTGCTGTCACTAAAGTAATAAAGAGCCTCTTCTTGTCATGAAACTTTAGGCCATCATTGTCTAAGCAGAACCATCGGGGAAGAACTGCAAATAGTTTGGATTGACCGAAAGGAAAGACACAATTGTTGTTGATTTCGCCAAATAAACTAAAGGGCTCACGAAGCAAGTTTTACACAGAAAGATGTAACATCTTGGCTCTAGTCGATGATTTAAATGCTGCTTTGTTTTTAACCATGCCAAAGCACATGGTGGAGGTTTTATTTAAAAGAATGTTAGAGGACTTTATTTGAAGCATGTTGAAATTGGCTCAGTCATAAGTTAGTTTTGTCTAGAATTTCATAATTTTGTATAAGGACAGATTTTGTAATAATGTGAGTATAAATGGTTTGTATTATCTGTTCTTATTTACTTTATTATGTGCAACAGCGCGATGTAGCAATGTCGTTTATGTTTGATGTGAGCATGTATATTAAGTGTACCTATTATAGAATGAATATTAAATAGTCAAGGTTTCTGTATTAATTGCCTGTTTGGGATCTAATGGTAGATACTAGTGTTAATCAAATTATCAGAAATTACTTGTAATTTCAATCCACACAAACCTGCTGCAAGATAATATGACACATATAACTAGAAGTTGAAAAATGAGACTTAATATTTTTTCCGTGTGCAGAAAAGAACATATAAAATATGACACTGAAGTATCTACACGAAAAAGAATCTGCATATTTTCTTTGCAACCGATGTAATGATTTAATGATCCAGCGAGGGTTTGCATTCTTTTGAAGCATGCTCAAATCTCAGAAAAATGACTTTTGAAACCAAACGTTGCAATGTTTATTTGTTTTTGAGTTCTAGATAAAGCCATGATTCTGACCGTAACAATTTCAAGAAGCGATTTTTATTTACAGTTTTATTGACATTTCCATGAAGATTATTTTCAGAAAAGGGTTATAACGACACAGGACAAATGGTTACAACTTAGAATGTTCTGAAAATGATCTTTAGACCATCAGTATATCCTCCTTTTGTGTATTTGGTTTACGCAGCAAAGCCCACTATACATATACATCTCAAATGTATTTCAGCGGACTGTCATTCCTGTCATGTATGGTCTAGAATTTTTGCTGCATCGACCGTGGATTAATAAAGCTCATTAGCATCACAGCTGCAAAGAATCGGAATGCAATTGGATCAGGTCTTGCTTTTCACTTTTTCCTAATTTTTTTAGACATATCGACGGCAAATGACAGAAATGTTAACTGAATATTTCAAGAAGCACATATTAGGCCCTTTTAGTTACCTATTCGTCAATTAAAGCTTGCCTGTTATGGCTATACAGAAACATGCACAAAAACGTGTCCAAACAATGAGTGGTGTGTCATGTTGGCAAAGGTTTTTCTGCTTACTGGAAGGGATCTTGTTTGCTCCGACGCTGTTAGGATGACTGGTTGAACTGTTGTATTTTAAGCTTATTCTCAAATATATTTGACAATATATTTAGTACGTCATTGGGTCAAGCGAAAATGCTGCATATATTTGGTTCTTGTTACAACAGGTTGGAACAATCGATGACTCTTTTGAGAGTCGGAACGAGAAGCACATGTAAAACACATGTAAAACAACAAAGAAGAAAGCTTCATGGCATATAAAAGTCAATGTCGCCATAACCGTTATTCTATCGCAAGATCTACAAATGCATATGCTTTTATAGGATTCTTGAGGTTACAACCATCAGTGACACACTGGATAATTGTTGCTAGTGGGTGTAACTGTTTTTCCAGTTACGACTCTATTTCAATTTCTGGTGTTTGTTTAGTCACATTCGAAGTTGACGCATGCTACACTTGTGCCTTCACATGATAGTGAGTGGTTGGCTCGTAAATCATCTTTGCTGGATATAAAGGTGTGTGCATTGTTTGCAATTCATTGTCGGGGTTTGACAACTTTATCGCTGTAGAGTCTGCATTTGCGATTGACTTACAACTGAAATGGCTGCGTAGTCCTGACTGAAAAAACGGCATCGCTACTTCAAACAGTTAACAGTCTAAGTGCACATTTACCCTACCATCCTAGTCGTCTGCAACAGCACAGCGGTACCTGCAACTCAGGTACCTACCATGAGAACTAGAATGTTTGTAGAGACGATTCCAATTACACATCATACTGCTGCTCATGGGAAATAATTCGTAGGTTGTTATAGCAGCCCCTTATACTGTATTTGTCAATATGCCTTAGCACTCTTTTTAGACTTGCATAATGTGGATAATGGCAATAACTGTTCATCAACGAGCAGTTCGAGTAAAGACATAATGCCAACATAAAATATACAGTTTCAAAGAACGATTCCCTGGGTCGGATTGCGGAAGAATGTCTCCTTTTCACCTATAGGCAAAAACCTAGTGAATTTCTAGCGCCACGGATGTTTGAAAAGTACCGATCTGTATTAGAATGCGATACTTCTAACGCGAACAGGCTAATGTCAGAGGTGGCCAAAGTATAATTATGACCTGTAACTTAATTCTTCTGCAACTAGTTGATGGTGGGTGGAGTGGTGGTGGCTCTGTGTCGGCTGTTATGGCGGAGACAGACCATGCAAAATACCAACTATTTCGATCACGACCGTCTTCATTCAACACTCAGTTTCATAGATGTGCCAGTTCTCTTTGCTGTGAATTGTTCCGGCTTCGTTTTCCGTGTATGACAGTTCAATATCTCCGCTCCAAGTTTAAGCTATTCCATGGTGGACCGATGAATTATTTAAAGAATTTGATGCTTGACTATCAACATATCTGCATTAACAGTAACGAACTGCTTATCGCGGAAGACCCAGGATTCTTAGCGACAATCGCAACAACAAAGGGTATTTTCAGACCTGCATTTTTAAAGGAGATGGAACACGATTCTAAAATGTTAAGCGTTGACACCTGTATTGTTGCCAAACAGTCTTGGTCTGCCTCACTATAATCAGTGGTCTTCATGTCATCGAGAACAAAAACCAATACAAAAATGTTGCTTTTTGAGGATAGTATCGATACCATTTACAGGATCAATAGTCACAGAGAATAACATATAATAAAGTGAACGATACTACACATCTTTAATGCATAAAAGTATGAGATACATGTACACAATATAAGATACATAAATAAAGGATCAAAAGGTATAATACCAACTGTATTCTTTAACAAAATGTTTTAATTTGCCAAGTAGTATATGTTTGATTGATAATAGTTAATAATACCAACTGTATTCTTTAACAAAATGTTTTAATTTGCCAAGTAGTATATGTTTGATTGATAATAGTTAAGATCTTTGCAAAACGTATCTCACACGGTTGAAGACAATAACTTGACAAACTGTACTGTATGTCAGCGGAAAATTGCAAGGGCTATACTCTGGGCATTTGAATATCATGTAAGCAATCAGCGCAAACGTTCAGGAATTTCGTACGACCTTGAGAGCGGAAATGGAATCCCAAACAAAGTAAACATTTATTTTTGAACAGAGGGATGATATTCAGAATCTAAATATGGCTGTAAAATATGCAGTAAAGGTTTGTTCTTTTTCTTTAATATGGGGCTTTGGGGTGTTGCAATAGCAGCTTTTTCCTTCTCCTTTCTTTTGAGAAATTTTTATAATATATGTACAACAACAATATGATGCACTGATTTATTTGATTAGATTTGTGTTTGTGAAATATATATATATATATATATATATATATATATATATATATATATATATATATATATATATATATATATATATATATATATATATATATATATATATATATATATATATATATATATATATATACACCTAAAATGTCATCCAGATAAAAGCAGAACAAACACACATTGCAATCAAATGCAGTAAATGTGAACTTATGTTAAACTCGGATGAAAAGTTAATCATACCATATATTTATGATATTGCCGCTCTGGGTCTCAAAATATGTAGCAGTAAAAGTGAAACTGACAATTTAAATGCACTCAATAAGCAATTTATTTATTTACAATTCAATGGTAAAACCTAAGAGATTCATACAATATTGTGAATCAAATTCCAACTAATCCTATCTATCCTATCGCACATACAAGTATATATAATATTTCAAATGTATTGCAATGGTCCTAAATGTCCTGACAAACAACAAGGATGGAATCCAGAATGTCTTTGTATGCGTTCTAACAAATCGAGAGGAATATAAAATTCCAAAAGTCAAAAAAAAAAAAAAAAAAAATGTGAATCAAGGTTAAACTTAGACATATGGGCAAAAACAAATGTATAATGTAAACAAAATCAAATCATTCGAATAACAATATGCCTATACAAATTTATTTGTTTGCATCCCGTGGCGTGTACTTAATTGTGCTAGACTGGCATTGCTTAAAAAATATGCTTTAGTGAGGATTAAAAAAACATGAGCAAAACAACAAAAATATTTTCAATTGATCTGAACATTTAGCCACTTGATCCACGCTTGAGCACAAGTACGTAACAAAACTTAGAATAGAATAGTTCAGGTAGGTTTTGCATAATTATGCTAACAGTTCGTTTTTGCAAAGAAATGTCTTGGCCAAAAAGATCAAAATATCCAAATTTGATCAGGTTATTTATTCATAACCATAATATAGTGTGCAAAATGTCATAACTGTAAGTCTCGCATTCATGTGCTTTGACAGGGATCTTATGAACAATTACTCCCTTCTAATATCGAAGTGGGCGCATAAAAGCATGAAGACTGGTTGAAGATATGTGTTTTTATAAAGATCAATAATTGTTTCAGAAACTTTGGCGGTGGTGCGGGAATTGATAACTATCGACTTCCGGTAGGATTGAATTCGCAGTTTCTACGTGATGACAAATGTAAATGCCTAGAAGTAAAATCACATTTTATTTTCGATCGTACACAATTTGGTAAAGTGAAGACATATTTTTTATTAGCTGGATTAGAGAAGAATTTGGTTTTCTGAAGAGCAAACGCTTGCAGACAAAAATCTAAGCCCCTGTTTTTTTATCGGTTCATATATTTGGAGGTATTTATTATGTGTGAGCTAATCCACAAACAGCTTAACCATTAACATAATTACCAGTCAGGTCTTGCATTCAGACATTTCACTATGCTGCTTATTGTATAATGTGGGAAGGATAAGGTGGGCCTACCCCATTTGATAATATTTAGCCTATCTATATCCTGCTCATGACTTCATCAGAATTCAGCACCATCGTTGTATTTGAAAATGATTATCGTTTACACCAGACCTAGTGACAATTATAGCAATGATACAGTTCTGAAAATAAGTTGATAATTTACTTTGAATCAAGTGTAATAAATGTCCATCAATTTGATGTGCTGTAGGTACTAACGATCATTGGGTAGATAATTTTGATGGTTCTTGTAAGCCAATCATATGCTAGCTATGCAAACTGAAGTGAATTTGCTTGTTACATGAGGCGGGCAGTACAAAGTCCAATACAAAATATATAGAGTACATTTCATTCTTATGAAACGCATCTTAAGATCACTCAACAGTTTTGTGAAAGGCACATAATGGAACGCATTTGTGGGACATGTTAACAGCATGACAACATAAGCACAAGTAAAACTAAGAATCAGTGTTTGGGAGGATTTGACCCAAGATCCCCTGTCCAAGCAGATACCATTGACATCTGACTTAAGTCTTAGCGGGCAGATAAAATATATTGTTAAGCAAGACAAATATATGGCATCATCTATATTCAACCGAAAGAACTGAGTTTTGATGGTATTGATTGTTATCCCAGATTAGTTTGCTCAGGCAACGTATGGATGACATATAACAAGCTGCAGATGAATGATGATAAAACTGAGGCGATTCTGATCACAACACAAAGACTTTCTCATTCACATCCTTTACCTCAAACAATAAATATCAGCAACGTCAACATTAAAGTCACACAATCAGTACGAAACCTAGATGTTACTCTGGACAGTACTCTCACATTGCACCAACATATCATGAACATATGCAAGGCTGCATATCTTGAACTGAGACGCATCAGCAACATTCGCAAATATCTTTCAGTTGATACCACTAAAACACTTGTGTGTTCACTAGTACTTTCAAGACTGGACTATTGTAACTCAATTCTGTCTGGTTCATCTCAATATCTACTCCAAAAACTTCAGAAAGTTCAAAACACAGCTGCTGGGATCATACTTAGAGTAGCACGATCAGAGTACACCTCCCCGCTGCTCTGTTCCCTATCCATTCGATCCAGAATCAAACACAAAATTTGTTCTCTGTACTACGTTTCAATGAAGGACTCTAGTACAACATACCTATCCAATCTCACTCATGTGTACACACCAGCAAGATACTTACGCTCCTATTCTGACAATTGTATACTCATTATTCCCACTATGAAAACAGTCATATGGATAGCGTTTTGTTTGCATACCAGGGCCCAGCAACGTGGAATGAATTGCCCACTGAACTTAGACACAAAGACACAGTGATCACATTCAAGAGTGCTCTCGATACTCACTTATTTCGACTGCAAGAACAAACTTAAAGACCTAATAATGTTTCCTACCTGAAATATTCTCAGCATGTTTTTTTATTTTTTAATATTTTTCTAATTTCATGTTGTCTGTTTTTGTAATAATATTATTATAAGTTTTTTTTTTTTATCTTATAGGTGTTGTGTAATGTTGAAAAGCGCTTAGAGCTTCTTAAGATTAGGCGCTATAGAAAGTCCTCATTATTATTATTATTATTATTTGAAGAAGTTGTTATGTTGGTAACGACGTCACGCACCTGTTTTATCCAAAATGTCTTTATTTTCCTCAGATTCAGCATCACGTTTCGATTTCTGTGCCAACAAAACGCTTTTCTGCTTGGAGTTTGATTGAACATCCACCGTTGATCCAATTACTGATTTAAGCTGCTTTTGTAGCTTATCGATCTTGTTCAACAGCTGGACAAGCCTGCTGCTGTTATTAATTAACATAATAATAATAATAATAATAATAATAATAATAATAATAATAATAATAATTATAATAATAAAGCAATATTAACAATAAGTGTATATATACCTTCTGAAGATATGACTGATAATCTATATTTTCGTTTAAACATTCATGCAGCAATCTTGTCAATCCAACCCCTAAATAACCAACTATGCCGACGATTGATGCAAATAAGAACAGTCATTTAGACTTCCGGAAACTTTTATTTACATAATGCTGATATTCGGTACAAAGACTAAATCACCAATTTATGAAATGAGATTTCAAGGTGAAATCTATTTTGAAACAGAAGTGAGACAAAATGAAGTGATGTAACCTGTTAAATACGAGTGACGGAGGTGTTGATTATTTTGACGCAAATAAATATAACTTCAGTTTAACTTAGTTGACCACACATACTAATGCACTTAAATGAGCAGGTGAATAGTCTGTGTTCAAAATCTTCAGTTATAACACGATTTAATCACAAGTTGTGGGGCATGTCCATTGTCCTTATCGCTACCTATTGGCAACTATTTCAACTAATAAAATCCGACCAATTGAAGCAATTTAATGGGATATTGTCACTTATTCAAACACATGTATTCTGAATATGGGTAAAGCATTAATTAGTTATAATACCAGCTGTAATGTATTCTTTTTCTTTGGTTTAGGAAATATCCCTTGCGCACTTCTAAATATTATTTTAAATATTGACAATATGTTGTGTAAAATTTGGAAGATTCCTGATAAATACATTAGACGTGTATATGATGACATGTGATCACATTAACGGATTCTGTGAAAGATGTATTTTGCATCAAGAAAACTCTAGATTGAGAGTTTCAAAGTACAAATAAGAAAATATTACTAAATTACCGAATGCCATAGTAATTACCTGGAGTTAGTAGTTTCTTGCTCTTCTAGCTTTCTCTTGTGGTGAAACCTATCAGCCATAACGTCTTCAAACCGACATAGTTCTTGCTCACGCTCTTTTGGAAATGCAACCACTTTAAAGTAATGGGAAATTGCTACAATGGTTAACATCTGTGCAAATCTTTTATTTAATATAAAGATAGAGATGCATGAGCAAGACTAACGATTCCCATCTTAGGCGACTTACTTATCACCTTTTCAGAGAGTATGAAAATAATATTTGCTTTAAAAGTTTTGCAAGAAGCATCTATATATATATATATATATATATATATATATATATATATATATATATATATATATATATATATATCTGTGTGTGTCTGTATGTATTCACTTAGAAAAGTAGTCTATGGTAATGAGAATGTACTATTTTTCGTTTGATCAACATTCGGTGTTTTGCAAAAAGCAAATTTTTCAAGGGTACAAAACTTTTGCCCTATATGGTCTGTGATGATTGAACTTTTGCTGTGGTATTGGTGAAGAGGTAATGAATTGTGTTTTTAATTTTGTAAAACTAACATTACATTTACAAATTTAAAGAAATTGACACTTCACAACAGTACACTAGACGGATCGAATTGACGTTACAATGCAAAAGTGCCGTACTTAACTTATATATATCAAGAAGGATCTGGGATAGTTATAAGATATCTGAAAGTCAGATATATATTTCGGTAATCACAATTAGTCCCAATACTCTTCTGAAATAAAATGATAATGTAAACAAAACGTTTGTAATACTTGGGAAATTTTTGTTGATTACTGACTTGGTGTAAATTGCCTGAAAAAATGTGCAGTTGTAAACAAACACACAATATCTCAATAAGTGTTTCATACTGAAAGAATGTGCTTGACAAAACACCAGTTTCTTTTAATATTTTGTAGACAAGTCTTCAAACTTAGGAAATTGTATGAATGTTTAAATATGCATTCGCGTGCTTGTAATGGACGGATTATAATCGTTATACAGACTTTCAGATGCAATCGCCATTACTAGTGACATGTACTCAGCTAACAGTAACTCAAAAGAAAATGCACAAAACCTACACATTTTTGTGAATTTGTTATTAACTACAAATTAACCAATTGAACATATCTATTTATAAATAAATATAGACAGTATAATACTTCACAAGTGATGTGATCTCCCGTAATGGAATGCGAAAGAGAACAAATCTTTTTTGATAAGCAAAACTTATAGGCACAAATTATTTGTGTTATTTTGTGAAAAAAAAGGAAATCCATTTTAATGGTTCAAAAAAAATTACAAAAATGTATCCACGTAAATATAGCCAAGAAAGATATCAAAGAAAAAGACAATGTAATTTTACGTAATCCTTGAATCTGAGGCGAAACATTGTTTTATAGTTAACCATGAAAAAGCTTACAGAAGGCGTTTTTTCCTTGAACAGGAGAGTGAGGTTTTTGCTGACACTTTTTCTTAAGGAATCCTATAACCTTGTAGACATGCATGAAGATGATAAAGGGTGGAGGCAAAGGTGGTCGAATGTAATATTCATTAATCAGACTGTGTCGGTGGAAACACCAATGCATATCGGTCTCGTCCTGAACCATCTGGTATGTGTGGCTGGAAAATACAAGAAAAGCTGATGCTGAAATATATATAAATACTGTGTATTTTTGATAAGTGTATAATATAAAAGCCATTCTAGTATGTAAAAACTCCTATGGAAACTGCCCTATGATCAAACGAGCTCAATTGAAATGAGTTTTCAAGTTATTGTATATCGTGCTTTATCCGCTGCATTTTTATAGATACTCATACTGAATATGCCATATGGTTTCGAATTGTCAATGAGCTCTGTCGTCAAGTAATTGCATATTCGCGAAAGCACCCCACATTTTGTAGAGATTCCTACTGAAAGAACAAGAACGAGTCATCAAGTAATGGCTAATTCTCCAATGTTCCGCACATGTTGTTAACATCCGTAATGAAACTGCAGTATGGTTATGCACCCTCAGTTCTTTCAATGCTACACATATTGATGGATTGCTAATTCACTGCGTACTACATAGTTGCAGTGGGTAACTAAACTATATATATATATATATATATATATATATATATATATATATATATATATATATATATATATATATATATATATATATATATATATATATATATATATATATATATATATATATACACACACAGTGGTTTAATACACAGCAGTTTATTTTGTCCTAAATCAAGTGAATGAACATGACTTGCCAAAACAGACATTGCAGTTTATTAACAATATAAATTAAGCATATAAATAATATATGAACAATGTTTATAACAAGTTTTTTTTTTTACGGGAATAATCCATGATCTAATTAGGTGACTCACACCAATATAATTGTTTTTCCGGTAATATGTTTCCCCGACCGCAAATATTGTTATGCGAAAATTCAGAATGTGGTTTATTCTTTTTTGGCTGAGTTAGCAACACAATCAATCAATGACTGGTTAGAGAGCATAAACTCAAATATAAATAATGTTGTTTTTTATATACATAAGGGCGAAATATAGAGACTTATTGGCAAAATAATTTTCATATATCTTTCATTCCTATATTATCACATTTGAGCTAGAAAACATCGAAACTATCTGTTTTTCACATATGGAAATTAATATTTGATAAAGAAATTTGGCCAGACGCCGTTTGCGTCTCTCTGTAGTTATGTCCCATTTTTTCCTTGACAACAACGATAAACAGGCTGTGATACGTTGCTGAATCGGACTTGCGTTGCTGTCAGATAGGGTCAAGTAGCTGATAAAATAATAAAAATTTAATTTACTGCCACATATAAGTCTACCCAATCCTACTTTTTCTTAAGTAAACAATATCTATCCAATCAGCCCATGAAATTGAATGTTAATTTACAAAAAGGGGGTTGGGTGAGCATGGTGTTCCAAAGAATTATTTTGATCTTCTATGTTGAAACAAATTTGGTTATACTAAAAAAAGTATTTTCCTACGTTCATTCCTAAAATTTCCTCTTGTGGTACCAATAACTGTATATTTTAACTCATGGCTTTGCCACTCATTGAAATATCATATTTTGTGTACCACGTATTTTCTCAAAAGATGATAAGAACCTACTGGCGTGAATACCATCTCTAATACCATAGGTGAATTGTCAAATATTTCGACAGCAGTGATAAGAATACCTCCTCAAACTAAACCATAATCTTAAATGAGCAACACTATGGATCAAAGGCCAGAGGATTTGATCAACACAAGTAAACATCTTGACATGCAGATCTTTGTGAAAAATTAAGGCTTTCAATCGTTAAGACATTATTAATCCTGTGATTTTCTATACGTCTTTCTCACACAATCTTTTTTTTTAAAAAATAAGTTTTTATTTGATAAGACCCTTAGGTGAAGATTAAGCATATGTGGGTTGTGAGTTCAATACACAATATTATACAATTGTCCTGAGAATGTATGATGCTAGATGAGAAGGTTGTTTATCTGAGATTTCTCTAAACTGGATGGAGTATTAAAAACTTGTGTGCATTTGGATTCTCGTGCCTTCAAAGCATTCTGTAATATCGCAGGTGGGGCGGTAGTGCATATGCTTCAGAACCATTACAGTGCATAAAAATGCACTAATTGCCCATGTTTTCAGTTCTGGGAATACAAAGATGAAGAATGGACGACCGGTAGCTGTCATAGACAGGTCCACTAGGGGTTAGTTCCACGTGGCACAGAGTCCACTGAAGACTCATAAGTGAGTGGAACATACTATGTGAATCAGTTGATTTCCTCTCGACACAACAAGCTCACTTAAAACATTACACTTTATTCGGAGGCTACACATTTGATGTGTGATGATGACGCAATACCGAAAAAAGATGACAAATATTGGACAATGTCGATCAAACGATGATTACTGGGCACAATTCTTGCATTGAGTCATATGTTTTAGAGCCCTGTAAAATGTTAAACTTTTCCCCTCCGACAGGGATGCTGTGATAGCTTTGTGTAAGCCATTTTTTGTCTTCAAGAATGAGATTCCCGAGGCGTATAACTGGACCAAAATCTGACCTTCTATTCATGTGCCATTGCTTCTTGCTTTTGGAAGCTGAGATATAGTCAAGTCGATTTTTAGGATGACATTTCTGTCAGAAATGTCATAGAGGTGTCTTTCCTATATATATATATTCCTATTTGCGAAATGAGGGCAGTGAGCTTGATCTCTAAAACTGCAACATGCTATCCTTATGAACAGTTGTTTCCTTGTCTATTCCATGGTGATATGAATCAGGAGACTGGAATAACACAGAGTTGGAGTTTTTGATGGTCTCTGAGGAGCACTTCAGACATGAATACGAACAAGTCTCTCCAACTGCAAGGTGAGGGATTATAGAAGCATCCCTCACCTTGGAAATGGAAATACAATGCTAAGATTCTCTTGTTCAGCGCTTGAATAGTTAGCGAGATTGTCTCCCAAATCTAAATTGAGACTTGGACGACATTTCTAAACAATGATGACCGTTGAAACCATAGTTAACATGAAACAAATTAGCTATTACGTTGTGAACTAATCGTTAAATGTCTCAGAAGAGTTTTCAGTTCTTGCTCGGCTCTTTAATTCATGAGGGAGAGCTCATATGCAGCTAAGAAACAAAGATATGCGATTGCTTCGAAAGGCCAGGGTGAAGTTGGACAGAAATAGTCATTGTAAGATGAAAGAACGGTTAATGATGTTGCCTTTAAAAGCATTAAATTTTGTCAGGGAAACAACAAGAATTGACATTAGGCTGGACGGCTTGCATCAAAATATGAAGGAACGTATTAATTCTCAGACTGGTAGAGGCTGTTGATAGATTGTCTCAATGTTGTGCGTTACTGACTTTCTATGTCTGGTACTGAATATAGTGAGAAGTTAGACAGCAAATATCATGTCACCTGCCTCGAATGATCAGTGCTTTTGAAACTGAGACATCAGAGTAAAGGCTCACTGCATGCGAATCCTTGCTTTAATTCAAGTTCAACAATAGTTTTGCAAGGGATCATATTCATGTGATCTCTTACCAAAGTGTACAAATTCCAGAAACAGGGCCTATCTGGCACATCCTTTGCATACTGCAGTTAGGAGGTGTATCCTTTAACAGATTCTGCTTGTTGCAAGTCTCTGGAAGAGCAATCTCTCAAGATACATGCATAAGTAGTAACTGCCAAATCAGGTGCATTGGTGTGAATTCTTCTACCCAGGAAAGACAACACTCATCGAACTTCCATTTCTGTCAGAAGGTGACACTTTAACACTTTATCTGCTAAACGAGCATACGTTGATGGCACATATTTTACTTTACGTGGGCTGAATTTGTAATACAGTTAGAAGACTCTAAGAGATGACTTGATTCTAATAGTCCTATGTGGCTAAAAGAAAAGACGTGTTAACACTTGACTTACAGGCGGGCAAGGCTGGCATTTCGTACATTACAAATGACAAGCAGGCATAGTCTGGTGTGTACAGCTCCACATTCGGGATTATTATTTGGTATGTTTAGACTCTAAATATCTCGTTGCAGGTGCAAGTTTATATTACTTTAAGTCTCATTGTAAAAGACTACTGCATCCAGCATCAAGCTACTTCATAGGCATCCTTAAATCTATAGGATCTGACGATTCATGGGAAATAATATTGAAAAGAGGGTGTACGTGATTTGTTTGTATTTATACTTATATCAGTCTATGGACTTATTCTTACAATATTCACGATTAGGACTGGAAAAGGGTTTTAACTAAAACACCAAATGAGTGCTAAGTCCACCACTGTGCACATTATACAGTGTACATGGATGTAAAAAGCTGGCAATCAGACCGTTATGGGAGGAAAATGAAAATAAAAACTCTCTGAGTGCTGATAGACCTTAGATTTTGTCAGGAAGATCATATTATATTTGGAAGAACCTGCACATGTACTAAGTTAAATATGTGTCCAGGAGGTACCTGTAAAAATTTATTGACCTCTAAAATCGTGTGCTTCTTATTCTATGGAATAGTCCTAAATTTATTTGCAGGGAACTTGATAAAATATATTTAAGACAGGTATCTGCATCAAATAGATGGACTTCCGACAAGGGTACATTTTCGAGGGTTCACATAAACATCCGCGTGGTATCCCTACATGGACGTAATTTATCCGCAGATAATTACAATTGGCAGCAGGTAATGCAAATTTGGCACACACCCAGATCACAGACCATATATGACATCACATTGCTAACAGACCAGGAGCTTATCCAGACCATCGCCTTGCTAGATTTAGCATAATAATTTACTGAACCAACAGTTTACCAAGTTTACCAAAATCTGAAATCACATAATGTGCCAACAAATCAGTCCCCAATGCAGACTAGCACAGGCTCAGATTTAGCATCACATAAATGTGCAAGCAGATCCAGTATTAAGATGTAAAACTGAAAGTAGAAGTAGAATGGACAGCGTTAACATCATCTCTGCCGGGACTTTCTGCGATGGCAGATCTGGATCTACATTGTTCTAGGTGGGATTTATAGCATTCAATCCTAAATATGATGAGCTTTTTTCTTACTATCGAAACTTTGAAAAAATTATTGTCTTACATCCCAGTATATATGTACTAAAACCAAATTAAATTGATAGCCTCATTAACATGTTGGATTGGTTGCAAATTTGCGGGTAAGATTACACTGCTTTATTTATGCTTTATAATTAACTTATAAGTACTTGAAAATAGCGATGAGCAGGTTCAGTAGCAAGATGTTACAGACGAACATGTACACTCCCACCAGAACTGGCCCAAAGTATTTTCCTGACTCTGTTGGACAGCGCGAGTAGGTCCCATTTTTGTATAATTCTGCAACGCTTGTACAGTCCTCAGCTCCTTCCAAAGATGAAAGAAATATGTTTTCATTCACATTTTAAAGTTGTCAAATTTCTACTAATCCATAAGCGAAGTTATCATAATGAATAATAACTGTTGATATGGTGAATAATATTTCATTTGCGAAGAATTCATTACTTGCAACAAAATTGTGACCGACAATAACTTATATCATGAGACATACATAAAAGGTAAAGAATTTGTGATATATATATATATATATATATATATATATATATATATATATATATATATATATATATATATATATATATATATATATATATATATATATATATATATGTATATATATATATATATATATATATATATATATATATATATATATATATATATATATATATATATATATATATATATATATATATATATATATATATATATATATATATATATATATATATATATATATATAGAGAGAGAGAGAGAGAGAGAGAGCATTACAAATATACACCAAACTAAAACGGAAAGTGCTATCGCTGGATTCTACAGGTGAATGCTTGATGATACTAGGCCGAATAATATTTAATATAAATAACACTATTGTACATGTTAGAGTGATTTTTATTCGACGAATGAAAAAGTCTCCAAACTGTATGACGATATTATATATATATATATGTCTCTGTTTATATATATATATATATATATATATATATATATATATATATATATATATATATATATATATATATATATATATATATATATATATATATAAACAGAGACATATAATTGTATAGATAGAAAGACCGATATATAGATAGATAGATAACAGATAGATAGATAGATAAATAGATAGGTAGGTAGATAGAGTACAGCACAGCAGAGCAGAGCAGAGACATAGAGCTATACCTTCAAATTCTTCCAAATTGAGCTCGCCAAAAATATTCCAGTATGGTCGTTTAATTATATTTATCAAAGTGTCCAGACTGAGTTCTGTACTTGGGTACAATATGGCATAGGAAACAATGGCATAAGACACAATAAAAACCATTAATATCAGAAGAAAGAAGGGCAGATTATGAACCTGCAAAAAAGTATTATTAAATTCATATTACTAGACAGAGTTGCTTAAATCGAATTTTTAAGAAACAAGTTGTTTATTCAGCATTAAATTTATCAAACGTTATCTCAGTTGTCTTAACATAAACTCAGTACTTAATTTTATCAATCCATATAGCGGTTACAAAATATGGAGTAAAGGTATAATTTGTGATGAAAGGATAAACTTCTAAATCAATAAGTGGTGTAAACAAGTAAATTGTTTTTACAGATATAGGTAAAAAATAAATATTGACAAAGACTCATATGAAACTAAACATGGTTTAAATTTTGACTAGAAAATATTGACCAAATGTTAATTTTATTATGGAACGTGATATGATATAACATATGAGACGTGATGGGACATGATATGATATAACATATGATACTTGATGGGACATGATATGACAACTTATGTGCTGAAGGATCATGGGTATCTATAAATACCCTCTCATAAGAATAAAGTTTTGGCATACAAACTGTTCCAATACACATTTTAATTGGCCATACATGATAGTCATTTTGGTAACTTGTCTAAATTGGCAGATTCCATCCTTTACACATCTGAACTTATACATGCATATCGCATTTACGATGGATAGTTGAAATAGAATTAAGATACATTTAAGAACCAGTCTTTACTCATTGAGACAATCTTAATTAGTATAGGTTTTTCAGTGCTAAAATCAGTAGGCATTTATCTACAGATTGATTTACTAATATTTTATATGAAAATGTATCATATATTAAGAACATATTGGTTAACAATGTTACAAAACATATCTTTCAATCGATTTTATTTTTATGGATTGTACGTTTGCATTTTAAGCAAACGTGAGTATATTTGTTTACAACATGGAATACACCATGTCCGAGTGTTAGAGGAAGCATTGCAAGTTGTCAATATTCAGTGGTGGTTGAGAATTTGGTTTACATCCTACGTAACACTGGCAGTATCGGACTTATGCTCAGCATTATCTGTATCAATCTTAAAGTCTTGTATCACTTTTTGAGAAGCTGTTTAAACATTTATTTTCTACCAGTAATGATGTCGGCAATATTTGATGACTGATAGGCACCTTGTGTATCTTTTGTATAAACATGAAGGCCGTCGAAACCAGCATGCTTACTGCTGATTACATTTTAATGGATTTTGTTAAGAAGCTATCAAGCTTTTCTATTTCTAGAAATGTTGGTTATATATTGGCATCACTTTAAAGACCTTCATGGTAGGATGATCCCTGTAAATTCCAGTGTAAATAAAACACGATTTTTGTGATAAAGTTGTAATTTCCATATTTTCCATATTTTGGGGAACAATAACAGTGGAGAGACACTACTTATTTTAGAAGTACTTTTTCAACATTATATGTTTTGAACAATGTTTAACAACTTGATCCCATGGGCATAACATGTTTATTCAACTGGTATGACTCTTTAATCAACACATGCTTGACTCAAAATCCATACTTGTTTTACTGAATGATGCAATGCACACTGGAATTACTGACACCAACTATATAGCAAGCAACAATAACTATACTACTAGAAGCACAACATAATTATCGAAATCTAAATCTGATTTGATTTCATTATCGTGAGAGAGAACACAAGTCAAGAAAATGACTCCATTGTTTGTCTGCTGCAGGGTTTATTTTATGATTTGTAATTGTGCCATTTCCGCTTTTTGATCGTTGCTTCAGCGAGAGAGGTGCCTCAATGGCACTAGAAGAGCGAATACACAAAACAAGACTCAAGACAAAACCTTATTATGGTTGATTTGTGACTGACTGAACCGGGTGCATACCAAGGTATATGAATACAGAAGCTACTGACTTCCAAAGAAACGGTCAGATGGCGAATTTAATTGGTAGACAGAAGTACATAGTACTTGATCTGTATAAGCTTGGCACATTTAGAGAGCACATGGTCGATGACCATTGAAAGAGAAAGCAAAGAGAAGATTAAATCTTCAGCAAAGGCTGCATTTAGTTTTCAGGTTGCAGATAGCGAGGAAATAAAGTAACATTAAATGTCAACATACATTTGGGAGAGGAATGACTTCTCAAGAATAAGGAGTTTAAACCCATCAGGGCGGCCATAATGGATATCAGGTTGGCGCCATTTTTATTTAGGACCTAGGATCTACCATAATAAGTCTTATAATTAAAAATCCAAGATCAACTGATTTTCTGATCAGGAGATATACAATAATAAGATGTTTACAAAACTGACTATGTTGGTAATTTTTTTGTCAGATTACTGCCGTTTTTTTCCGGCTTTAATGAAGATCAGCATGACATCACACTGAGTGTTTTGGTGTAAACCCAATGTCAACATCACTATTCAGCCAGTGAAAGTAGAAATAAGATTTTTCAAGACGGCATCCAGGGCAGGCATAATTGATGTCATTCAGGCGTCATTTAATAAGACCTTTAGGTAAAAAGTCTTCTTGCGAAACGCCCATGTATATATGACTTCCCAATGAGAAGACCGCTCCGGTGGTCTAGTGGTTAGAGCGTCCGCCTTAAATGCAGGAGGTTGTGGGTTCGATCCCCGGCCGATTCATACCAAAGTCTTACAAAAATAGTACTAACCGCCGCCTCACTTGACGCTTAGCATTAAGAGGTTAGTGTTAGGACTAGTCGGCGTGGTGTCTGAATAATGTGACTGGGTGGGACATCACGCCAGAACTAAAACAATTTATCTACAAAAAATGTGCTTCAATCCAATGGAATTTTGAGAAAAAAGTATATAGCTCTGAAAGTTTGTCCTAGAAGATCATATAATGCTAACCCAGCACCAACTTTACACATTACACACTACACCAGCTTTACACAAGCCACACTACACCAACTTTACACAAGCCACACTACACCAGCTTTACACAATCCACACTCCACCAGCTTTACACAATCCACACTACTTTGAGAAAAAAGGGAATTCTACTTTTGAATACTTATTTTACATAACTAAATCCCGTATATTAATATATCAAATTAAAAAAGATAGTTCTTGAATATTTTGCCTGATATATTTTGAAACATATATTACAGGACTACCATGATTGAGAGTTTTGGGATTAATAGAAAATTAACCCTGAATACATAGTTTTGTGATCTCTCCCAAGTATACGCGATTGGAAAGCTTAATCTTCATTCCTAATTTTATTGTAATATGAACATTTGGGAACAATCCTCCCCGTAAAAATAATATAAACCCAAACTTGTGATCGATATCAAAAAATATTTTACATATTAAAACAATATATATTTCGGGCAAGCGAATATCGATAATAAACACCACCTTATAGGTAGCTTGACATCAATTCCAAAAGTGTCTGAGCGGACAAATAAGGAATTGATTCCCATATAAACTTAATGAAGATCCGAATATACCTTCCTATCAAAAATTCGATTGGTCCATGAAATCTCATACAGGGCACATACTTCAACACAATTCATCTAGCTTGAATTGCTCCTTTCATCGTACACTGGTCAAACATGGGATTATTTAAAGATCAGGAACAACATGTAACACTGTTTTAGTTTATTATTGGGACTAACATCCAAACATCAAAAGAGGGATCATTCATATTCATCCAAGGTCTTTGATGGTGGCAATAGAGGTATATAATTATGCGAAGGAGGAATTCCATTTTTCTCGAATATGACACTGTGGGCTGCATGTGTTTAATAATTAATTATCATTATATTTTGCTATCAAAGAACACAATTTGCACATTCAGTTAGTCAAGTACAAGAAAACATCAAGCCAAATAATATGAATATATCTCTCTCAAATATTTGAATCACATACCATACGAATAATCATCACTAGCTTTGGTCCAAGTTCTTTGTGCACAGAAAATATCTGCAGCAGCCTCAGGAAGAACGTAACCAGATTAACTCCGAGGATGACACGGGCAGCTTCTAATGTTTGTGGATGATTAATACCCCTCAAAATCATTCCAACCAAAAACAGAAACATCGTGACGACATCTAAAACGTTCCAGCCGTCAGTTATGTAACTTATTAACTTTGTCTTCAAGGTCATGGATGTTGTTGCAAAGACCTGTTAAAAGAAATTATTAGAATCATGTGAAATGAGACGTGATGTGCGAAAATGGTATGTGTAATAAGGTTATTGTACATTAAGTCCTTCATAAGACTATTATAAGATAGATGACTTTCAAGGCCATTAAATTTTTCTTTTATATCGTTATTAAATATCTAAGCCTTCTTGACGCTAAAAACAAATTCGTCATGGTTTGATTACATATTATGATAAAGAAATTATTCTTAAAAACGAACACCATCGCAATACTTTATGTTCTCGTTATAATTGTAGCCCACTAAACAATAGAAATATTTTCAAGCACCGCAACAGGTTGAAATAAATTAAATGTAACATAATATATTTAAAGGTATAATTCCTGTTGAAACAGCCACGTAAAGCTTTGCAAAGACAACGGCTTTTGTGTTTTATTTGTTTGTCTTGTCTATGTTTTGTATTTGCCTCTGAAAAAAAAAACTCATTAAGAGTCAAAAGCGCGCAGGCTAATTAGAAAGGCTTACTAATTTTGCACTGTTCGTTGTAAGTTTATTGGATTTATCTTCATCAATCCCTGACACAAATGATCCCTTGCTGGATGCAGTGCATGTGAAAGGAGTATTATTCACCATATGATTTGAGAGAGAGAGAGAGATGCTGTAAGTTCCTAAATTTCACTTTGATACTTAGAGAAATAAATGTATTTGTTGATTTTAATAAACGTGTTGGTTTCGCGTCTTTAAGTTCTTTTAAAAATATATATTTAAGACCATAGTGACATTTCCATGATGCGCATGCATGTATCGATATACTCCTGTAACACTTGTGCATGTGAGAGCTTTATCAAAGTTAACTGTTCAGCAATGCCATTTCTTCAGGTGGAACTCTAGCTTTTACTCACATGACTTTAGTCACACTAAGTTTTTACTCGAGTGTTAATGCTCTGTTAATCCTTGAGAATGTAGAGTCAAATTTAGGTAACTAAAAGTGCAAAATTAAAACCCCAAATAAAACTGGCTGCCTGATCTTATATATTTATGTGTTACATTTATCAGCGGAATGATAACAATTAAACATAAAGCTACCATTGTAATAGTTGAGTTCGGCTAAATTCGCTAAATTTAATTATTCCTATACAAAACAGGTGTAATGTATATTCCATGACATCTCATTTGTTCCCTTCCCTTCAGATTTGTTTCATTTCCTATATTATTTGTGCTGAAACATGAATAGTCCTAACATGCAAAAAGAGGCGATATAATTTCCTACGGTGAAATGTGGACTAATCATTCTGTTTAGAGATTACAATTTTATTTGAGTATGCATCATGCAAAGTTTATAAGCATATGAATTCTACTGCAATCCTAATACATTCTTCATCGGTTGCATGTCAATACAACGATTTCTGAGCACGATTGATGTATCACGATATATATATATATATATATATATATATATATATATATATATATATATATATATATATATATATATATATATATATATATATATATATATATATATATATATATATATATATATATATATATATATATATATATATACTATGGTTGAGAAACGAAAAGAAGTTCAAAATTTCGTTGTCTTTTCAATTAAGGTATTAGCTATTTCAGACATATTTGTTTATTGTTGGTTTTTTTGCATTTTTAATGAACCGGTCGCTCATTCAGCACCACAAACCATCAGTCACAGTTATGAAAAATCGGAGTCATTGTTTAGTCACTTATGATTTTGTGGAATAACAAATGCATGATATGTTGAGCACGTCTATTTTTCATAACAAAGTTTATATGAAAGGCTGATTAAATATCAATACAAATATCTGATCACATAATAATTCGCAAAGACTAAAATTACAGACACATTGTTACATGTAAAACTCATGCCGTAATTACGGCTCCCATTTGAAAGTAAGATGCCTTTATGTGGTCAAATAATTGCAAAGGCACTGTACAATTATTAGCAAAACTATCCTCTGTGTAAAATGTTCATGTCGTCAGTAATAGGAATAACTCTGCTGCAAGACGCATGTTTACAACACTTGAATCGTAGTGAATCTGATCAATGATGATAACTTGGTACTACTTCTGTTTCAGGATGCTTACAAACGGAGATTCTTTCAAATATCAACCAAAATTCAATAATGAAGTTTGATATTGATATTACATCTTTGAGCAAAATTTGAACTCGGGTATATTTAATGTGTACTCACTGTCATTTACTTATACAAGGGATTCATAATAAAAAGGCTCTTACAAGCAATGTTAAGTTATTCATGAAAACGTTGATAAAAAAGTCAAGCCTGTTTAATATTGCTTAAGCAGGATATACAAATGAGCAGCGATGAGAGTTTGTCTCTTGGTTTTGTGAAAGTTTTAGTACTTTTGCTATTAAAGTTGCACTAGCCAAATGAAATACTTTTCAATTAAAACAGCTTACAAAGAAACAAAATACAAATTAATTGGAAATAGACAAAATAAAAAAAAACGCACACCATGTATAGGATTTAAAATTCTGCATAAATATATGATAATCATTGAACTTTTATTTAAAACTTAAATATAAATTCAATAAATCCGCTAAAGGCTGAACTATCGGTATACTGCAATTCCCTTACGATCAAATAGCAAATTCATTTGTATATTTTCCTTCGTTGATATGTGTTAACGAGAAAACAAAACCCGTCTTCTTTAAAAAAAGGAAAACATATCGTCTATCAAAAATTTTATTTTACATAAAAGCTATAAATGTCCCGATATACGTTTAACTGAGGCAGGTATTATTCCTACTAAATCTCATAAAATGTTGATAACCAGTAGTCGTAAATTCAAAGCACCACATGCCTGGAGATTTCATCCTTTTCCAGCTCTTTTCACGTTCTCTGGCACCAGAGTGCGGATTTTAACAATACAAAATATTTGGAAGAAATGTATCGCCTTTTTTCAGCTGATGTTTCATCAAAATTTAAAATGAACTAAAGTATTGTTAAATTGTTGCAATCATATACATGGACACAGAAGTCCTCCTATGATTACATTATGTATAAAGAAATAATTTAATTAGAATTGACGGAAGGCTAAAATCATATACCACAGAGATTTTTGAATGCTATTGGCAAATTTTCTTTCATGGATAGACTAATTTAAACTTTTAACAGTTCACTACAAATAAACCGGATTAACAGATAAAACAGATTTATAATATCAGTTCCTGAGATTGAAGACAATCGCCATATAGTGTGTCATTTAATTTAACTTACGTTTTAATGTTTTCCACTCAAATGCAAAAGATATGAAAATAAAACCAAGTGGAAATATTCACCTATTCTATGGAACAACATTATACTGTTGTCGAAACATCTGATCTCTAGTTGTTGGGTTGAGACATTCACTCAGCTCGCACTGGATGTTCTCAAATACATTCTTCAGTTTAGCTTTTGTTAGTTTTACTGTTTGTGATAAAATTGCCTGATAACAAAAATTAGTTATAAGCTACTACCATGCTTTTTTAACGTGCAATTTGGGAGCGCAAGTGGCCGAGCGGACTAAGGCACTCACCGTTACGGATAACTGCCATCTCACCTCTGTCTGCGTGGGTTCGAGTCTCTGACTAGGCAAATATGGGTCTGTGAGAAATCTTGCCAGTAGCTTCTCGTGGGGCAGTGGTTCTTTCCGGGGTTTTCCCGGTTTCTTCCTTCACCATTTATACTGGCCGCCATATATAGCATATCTTGCGTTAAACCTTACAAAAAACACCAACAACGTAACATGCATTTATATATTTTCAGCTGCCATCAAATGCCCCTTTTGATATGTGACACTAGACACGACATACGTATATATTTTTCCACCCTTCGATTGTGCTTTAACAATATTGTAAATAAAGCAACCTGCAAAAGGAAAGTCATTAGTGAATGGTTAAATTTTACAAATGAATTGTACATATTTTAGCCAATAAGAGGTCAGAACTTTGACTGTCTAGTGTATCATAAACAAAAATAAATTATGTTGAAAGGAAACTCTGTCTATGTAATTCATACTACATTATATGCTTACATAAATGCATACAGCTAACTTTAGCTTGGTCATAGTTTTATACCCTACATAATGTGGTGCGCAAATGGAATGCAATACTGTAGCAAGGGTTATCAAGATTACACACACCTGTCGAATCTCCTCAGTGAACATGGTGAAGATCCACACAATCAATATCATTTCCTCCACTGACATCGTTTCCTCAAGCTTGCTGATTAGAACGTAGCTGTACAAACTAACAAATAACATGTAGGATATCTGAAATGAAAGATATGAATATGTACAAATATGAAAATGTAGCTGATGGAAGTTTAACCTAATTTGTATTTCTAGATTTGTTACATGCTGCAAGTTTAATACTGCATTTCTAAAGTGGCGCTTTGCTGTTACTTTATTTAGAATTTTAGGACTGGATCTGTTTCAGAAACTTAATTTTGAACACAAGCAAATGCTGTTACACTTGCATTATTAAAGCTGACACACTAAGTTCATTGAACTTGATCAGGTGTAGGATGAAGCCAGCTGCAGACATCACAATTCAAATAATTCCCTGAATTATTCAAGTATGTGTCAATACAGTTTGAGTGGTATACCTTTCTAATGTTCTAACATATAATTCTGATATCTACAAATTAAAAATGAAAAGAACAAATGTAACAAAGGAATGCAGGGTAAAAGAATACTTAACTTGCACACCGACACAGCTTACGGTTGACACAAGGCTAGCCTAAAGATTCGTACTTAAAGCAATATGCTAATAATTAAATGCTTGTAGCTAGATCATTTGAGCAGTATGTCTATATTTACATTTTCTACTTGTTATCGATGTTATTCAATGGTATACATGAGGGCAGTCAGTCCGATAGTGAAAGAAATTAAAATGATGACGACAATGTATGTTCTGTGCCACCTATTGGTGCCAAGACAAATTACCCTGGTGATTAAGAATTTATATAAAGTTAATATGTGTTGAGATTGCAAGCAACGTTTGATGCCTTACTGAAGCCAGATTCTTGACCTGTAAGCATTACGAACAAACGAACTAAGTATTTAATTACTGTAGAATGTAATTCGTAACTTTAATGATTATATAGTAAGGTTATATTGGAATTTCATTCTTCAAATATTTCTTGTGATGAGGACTCTATTTATGTATAGAAGAACTGCATTCCTTAATCGGACAGGATGTAATTTTCGGAAAGAACATAAATTTTGCGGTTAATATTTCATAAAAGTTGTTATAAAAAAACAACTTTCTTAACTTGTCCATTCCTATACAGGCATACACTGACGTTCTCTCGTACATACGTTTCCCCAATCTTTCCCTCATTCGTGATATAAGCGCCTAGATAAAAATAAATTTTTTATATTTGATTAACCTATAGGAAAATATAAATTTCTTCAAACAATGTTCTTTTGCGCCTTGGGATGCTCCGTCTTGAAAGTTGTCACTATATTCCAAAAACATGCACGTATCAATTGTATGTATTTAAACGGATTAGAGAAGCACAAAAGGACATTAACTCATTGTTACACTCTGGAATCATTCTGTCAAATAGAAGTCCACCGGTTAGGTGTCTGATCACAAGCTATAACATAAGAACTAAGCTGCTATTAAGTAGGTAAAAATAAGGCATAGGATAATTAATGTATATACTCCTGCATATGTCTAGTTAAACTGCAAACATCTATAGACCCTGATCTACCATCGCATACTGTGCCAGCAGGTCAGGGTCAACCACTGATCACGTTAGCAGAAATAACAGGACAAGACCTGCCGGTGCATCATTAACCTTCGGATCTGGGGCTGTGATGTTTGCAGATGGACTCGTCTTATACGCTTGTATAAACACTATGTTAGATTAACATAAATATATTATATTTTATTTGAAGCATAGTTTATGACAATGTAGAAGTTTCAATTGCCACACAGTAGTATATGCTAAATATTTACTTTTAAATAAGGAGAGACTTAAATGCAATAGTCTGATAAACATCGATCGAATAAAGCTGATTACAGTGCACTTGATACATAATTGTGCTATTGTGTAATGCAACGGGATCCATGTCCATATCTACCGTATAAATGAATTACCTTATACTGAGGGAAGATTATGTACGGCACAAATGAATCCTAAAATAATGAGGTCAATTGTATTTCCCAAAGTATTTTGTCCTTCAATGACCTTGAGATTTTTTGACATATAATGCTACAAACAATATCCAACTCAATAGGGAAAAATTTAAATTGACATTGTCCAGTTGATGTATTGACTTTGCATGAAGCGTGATTCTTCATTCATGTTATACTTTTTTTTAACTCCAGGAGACTTACAAATAAAACTCCACAACCATGTGATAACAATATAACAATACTGCTAGATAATTGATTTATCTGCATCAAATGTTATAAGTAATAAATTATTAGCAGAGCACAAAAGGTACACTTGTTTGCATTAATCAAGCTGTTGTTAAGCTAGTTAAGCTGTATCAACGAACTTAACTTCATGAATCAGCCTCTTTTTCTCAGCTTTAAAGTTGAAAGACGTTGATAGGGTTTGGTGTTTCTCTGGAATACAACTCATGGTATGCTTGTACTTAACGGTTAAAGGTTAAATGATGAACAATATGACCTGTGTCCCACTAAATATGGCTTTCCTTCTGTGTTCATACATTTGACATTTTCTCCTGTTGTGGTTGTGCTTTATAAAGGCTGAAAATGAATAAACCTGTAATAGCAGTCACAAGATGTTGATTTGACAAAATGAAATAATGTTAATTTTATTTTGTGAAACTGTACCAAATAAAAGGTATGAAAAATATAATTTATACAACCATACGATTGTTTAACACCGTGAACAGTAATATGAAATTAGACCCCAAAAATGCGTCCAGTACTAAGATCTGCTGATGAATACTGTATGGCAGGTCTTCGTCAACACTATTCACTCCAATCATTAAAACAATAATGAACTTACCACAGTATGATAAAAAGTAATCACCGGTGCTCGGTAGAACTTCATTACTCTACTACGTCTTTTGGCATCTGGTATTGTTTCATGCGTTGTCTCTTGTCTGAAACCAACATGTAAGTTGTGCATTATATATAAGCTTAATTAGGTATTGTCAGTAACTATACTGTGAATGCATATAATGTAAACGTGCAAGGAACTGTGTTTAAATGTTTTTTCCTCATTCAAATATGTGGGTTGCAGATGTTGGCTGTGAATACTGCATAAATAATCTACTGTGATTAGCCAGTTTACACTTAAAAATGTAAAACATTATGTCAGGTGTAAAAATATTGACATAAACTAATAAACGAAAAATTAGTAATAATGGCATCATTTTGCATATGGAAAAAATAGTATCTTCACATACAATCGTTAGTTTCGGATGAATTATTGATTTATATTTCAAGTATGCGAAAGGCACATTCCTGATGTACAGACGGTTATCAATAATTTAAGGTTCAATACATAATTTGTCCCAGCATGCAAGGAACTAATATTTCTAACCATTATTACATAGACTTTCATCTACTATAACTGATTAGTGAAAATCAGCTTTGTAGAACAGACGTACAAAAGGATCAATGCTATTCGTTTTTAAAGGGTAATTTGTTCTGTCGCTCATCATAAAATCCGACCCACCAAATGTAACAACTGATAGTAAGCCATGTAGATCAAATGTAATTGGACAACGGTTATAGATTTTGTATCTAGCAATACAGTCTACAGTTGGCATGAATGAATTATCATCAATCAAGGTAGAGATGTATATCATGGGGTTTAATATATAGCTACAAGAGGTTAAAAGATGTGACCAACAGTGTTGGTTTGTTCTTTTACGTTTTGGGAAGAAAACTTATATCATTAGACTTTGAACGCGCTTTTCAACGACGAACATGCATAATTGTTAGAGATGAAAGGCCCTGGGTCAAGATAACAGCACCAGTAGGAACAGCTGTATAATGATGCTATATTTTATATATTTGTATATATTGCTAAAAGATTTGGCACATATGAACTTATTAGATGACTGATATTTGCATTGTAGGACACCAAATCTTGAACCACGTAGCACACACCCGACCTAAACGCTTCACTGTTGCTTTCTGTGATCATGACCTTTGATCTTCATGGCTTCATGTCACTGTTGCATTTGTAAGAATATGTTTATGATGACTAACGGAATCAATCAGGACATATCACCCTTTTAACTCACATAGATGGACAACTGACATACACATACTGACTAACGTGTCTTTCTTTGATGAATAGATAAAGTACCAATAAAAATACTTACGTCGGTAGGTAAGGATGACTTTGTTTCAAACTCTTGGCAGTGTGATATGGTGGTTCGGATGTCTTTTTTGTCATGAAATTTTAAAACAAATAAGTAACAATTATTTGCTTTTTGGATAATACCAACACTTATTGTGCAGCTTGAATAGACATAATCATTACATTCAATCCATCGATCTTGCAAAACATTTGATATAAGTGTATAGTATGCTATATACAAAGTTGAAATTAGACATAACATTTTGTGGATTCTTCCTCTGCCACATTTGATGTAATCTAAATTGTAATAATCAGAATTGCAACCATATACAAGAAAACTATAAAGCCAAATTAAAACCTGCTTTAAATCTGCTGTGCTTGCTTTTTATATATGAAAACCTGATGCGATCCCGATAAGTTAATCCAGTTAGAAAAATGACAACTCAATATACCATCTGTATTATACAGGAGGATTCCAATTGTTTTACTAAGTTTGAAGAAGTTTTAATAATCACTTAGCTGCTATTTATGGATGATTAGTGTAGCCGACTTGCCGATTCATATAGATAGGTACATATGTAATCTAACTGTTAAGAACAGAGTATTCTGCGTGATACATAATACTCCTTTCATGTGCTTAATTGTGCCCATTGTAACGACTTAAGATAATAACCGTACAATCTTAAGTATGTACCCATTTGCAATGGATGGCAGTATGGTCAATGGCACATTATTCCAAAAGGTGTATATGTATGGTATTTACATATATTAATTTAATTGTTTGTTTGTTAGGTTTAATTTTTGATTTCATTACATGCTATTTGTAACGCAACATTGTTTGCTGGACTTGACATTTTCCAAAACTGAGTTCATTTCTGCTTGACCTCATAGACTTTTTTAATTCTTTTATGTCATTTATGTTAACAACTAATAACAGTCTCATTGTTCTCTATGTGTATGAGTTTATTATCAGGATTATCATTCAGGCAAACAAGGAGGCGTAAATGTGTTGATCTGGGTCACGAGATTCCTAACTGAATTTTGTAGGCTATTGTGTTGTAAGTAAACAATGCTCATTAGACCATTCTAAAAGGTGACATTCCATTAGTAATTGTTGTTTTTTTTAGAAAATGCTAATTGTGACCTGAGGTCAAACAGATAACATTATTATCTGGTGACTGTGGGGATTTTACAAGTCATGCTTTAATATCAAGCACTTTCTATTGTATTATGTTGTGACCAGTTTGTGCTGAAATTTAATTCCCTCAAATTATTGAATTCAAGTGAATAATTTCTCTGGAAATACTAAAGTACTCTGACAAAATCTTGGATAAAGACATTCATTGGAATTTATGCTGAATTCAAACATGTAATTATATTTTGGTGGTTCAAAAAGAGGCTGTTGACACATCAAGCACTTCGCAGGCTATAACAGACACATCATCGCCTTCAATTTTGAATCTCATCGAGACCTGGACTGAGTTTTATTCAGGACGTTTTAAGTCTAGGACTTGTGTCTTTAATTCTGGTATTATTTTTGGAGTTAATTCGCAATACCTCAAGTTCTCTTTGCTATTTTTGTTACTTTTGTAGTAAAGGGAAATAAATTACAAAGCTTGCTGTCTTCACTCTATATTGTTACTTATTTTAAAAGCATAGACTGGTAACAACGACCATCCTTTGGGTCTATATTCTTCTATTTTATTATTATTTTCGGACCCCAATACAAGAATTATATCATATGAAATGGTATCTTGGCCCGTCATGTTTGCCGGTTACCGATTCGGCAACACACCTGGGTCACCGGATTAACTCAAAGCTGACGCAATACTCGATGCATGCAAGAAAGGGAAAAAATCTTTTCGCGGTCTGTTTGGTATTGGCATTAAACCGAATGGTTTAAATCCTTTGGTTGCTGCAAATGTAATTAACAAGGTAATTTTCCCTTCAATGTTTTATGGAAGTGAATTATGGTGTAACATTTCAAAAAGTGACCTCGCTTTGTTGGATAAAACTCTGAGGTATTTTGCCAAACATTTACAAGGTTTTCCAATACATACAAGATCAGACATTTCCCTGGGAATGCTAGGATGGACATCAGCGCAGTCCGAAATTGATAGAAGAAAATTGATGTTTTTACACAGATTGTGTTTGATGCCTAACAATGTACATACTAAACGTGTGTTTAACGTTGCGTTATTTCACTTCATTTTGAGCGGATGCATGTCAAGCTGCGGGTTAATTTCAAACTTATATTATACCTCAAAGAAGTTTGACTTGCTCGGGTATCTAACTGATTATTTACATCATTCTGAAATTCCAGATAAACATAATTGGAAAGAAATTGTAAGGTCAAAAATTGTTGGTCTTGAAAATAGCCTCTGGAGAGTTCATATGTCTAATCAAGCAGATTTTGATAGATTCTCTTCGATACACGAATACTTACGACCTGCCTCAGTGTGGCAGTCGGCTAAAACCAGACAACACACTAAGGTATTTACATATGTAGCTAAACTATGGGCTGCTGTTCCACAAACACAGCTTGATATGTGTATTAGATGTGGGAATGTTTATACAGACTTGATACTTCATTGTTGTGTTAGTTGTCCTTATATGTCGAACTTTCGAAATTCTTTCTGGGATTTCCTTACTGATAAATTTCCCCTGAGTCTGCACATTACGTTATTTAATGCAGAAGATGAGCTGCAACTACAATATCTTTTAGGTAAAAGGTTACCATCAGGAGTAATCGACAAAGAAAACTCCAAGCTATTCGTCCTGTATGCAGCATACTTTGTCATGCAGTGTGCAGCTATCTTCTGTAAATAAGGTACTGAAACTTGCAACTTATGAGTTGACGAACACTTTGTTGATTGATATTGTGCAAGAATTTGTATTCTAATATAGAATTTTTTTTTGTTTTTAAATATTTATTGATTGTATTCAGATGATTTATTCTTATATCATGTAATCTTCCATGGAAGGAAATAAAAATGATGATGATGATGATGATGACCATGTTACAATTAAAGACAACCAAATTAACTCGTAACGATGACACTTGTCCACCAGTTGATGCAAAAAACGGCAAGACTAAATCCCTTAGCGCAGCCGGCAAATTGACGTAGCTTGAAGCAAACACATTCGGTTTGGCAGAGGAGACAATTTACTGACCAAAGGGTTATGAGTTAAGGAATATCTACTAATTAAGACACTAGTGCTTAAGTAAAATCTGTGCCAATGATACGTAGGTCAGGTGTAGTTATTAAAAGTTTCATGCAAAATGCCGGCTTAACATTTCGCAGCCTAACTCTACTAATCAATGATATCAGTATTTGATAGTCGAATTCATCTTGAGTTATATCAATGAAGAATGCCATATACTATGGAATCCAATCATAATTAAGGGGAGCATTGTGCGAAAAGAAACGTTGATGGGTCCACTTCTTTGACCTCACCTTGGACAGCTGGTGATGGAAACTAAATGCTGAAGTAAACAACTAATTAAAGAAAGCTACTGGATTCGTTGGGTTAGATACTTTGAATCTCAAAGGACTAAATACCAAGGCACTGTGTAAAATTGTATTAAATGTTTAATAAACTAAATATGTTGTACTTTCTGTATACATATATAACTGTATGTAGGATTCTTTTTCTGTACTATTTAATTCCACATTATATATATATATATATATATATATATATATATATATATATATATATATATATATATATATATATATATATATATATATATATATATATATATATATATATATATATATATACTATTAAATTGCACTATTGTCACCATATTTGTAAGAATCAAATATATTAAGTGCACAAACACAATAGCTGAGGTTACCGTTATTCAATTGTTTTGTATTCAAAATTAGGTCCTATGGTTTTGTAATACAGATTATTGTATTAAAGAATATTTGAATAGGTTTTGAATTTGTGGATTTGGAAAATGGTCATTTAGTTTCCAGAGAAGAATAACGATCGCTTGTAGATTCCTTGCATTTGTGGTCAGTAGCAACAACATATTTTACAAAATGGTACCGACTGCTCCTGTGGCGGCTAGAGCGTCCGTCTCGGATGCGGGAGGTCGTGGGTTCGAACCTCGGCCGAATCATACCAAAGACTTATAAAAATAGTACAATCGGATGCCACACTTGGTGTCCAGCATTAAGGAGTTGGTGTTAGGACTGGTCCTCCTGGTGTCAGGATAATGTGCCTGGGTGGGACATGACGTTAAATATCTGCCAGACATCACTAATAACTGATACACTGCAAACATCATATTGATATGACTGACAAATTGTTAAAGCTACGTTAAAAATCCAAATCACACACACACACACACACACACACACACACACACACACACACACACACACACACAAAGAAAATGGTATCAGAGAAAATGTAATACAATACCTGTACATCCTCTTCGTTAGCCTTAAACGTAGCCAAACGTGGAATCAGTGGTGGTACGGCAATGCATGCCAGCAACTAAAATGTATATAACGTTACTCATTAATATATCAGATTCAAAATGAGTAAAACATACACCCTGATAGTCTATCAAACAGTACCTAATCAATACCATACTCAGTGCATCAACTGATTATGTTTTAGTTGTGCACTTGTATAACAATAAGAACAAAATAAATATACCCTGATCTTACATCAAACGTTGCATTAACATATTATATTCTAGCTCCAGACGTGTAAAATGCTATAATTACATTGAACTACATATGCCTTGATCAGCTACAACATAATGCATTAGCAGGGTACGTTAGAGACTTGTATTATAATTATAAATAAAGCTTAAGAAAGCAAGATCTGCCATCACGCAGCAGATCAGCAAATTACATTATCGATGCGTTACGGATCACTGCCATCTCACCTCTGTCGGCGTGGGTTCGAGTCTCGGATTAGGTCAAAGTGGGTATATGAGACAGTTTCCCAGTAGCTTATCACAGGTCGGTGGTTCTTTCCGGTGTTTTCCCGGGTTCTTCCTCCACCAATTATATTGTTTGACATGAATAGCCTATATTGTGCTGAAAATGACGTCAAACCCTACAATAACAACCACAACAGCATATATGTTCGTTATAATTCGAAGCTGCATATGACTGATCTCCCAGTCCATGGTGTATCAACTGATACTCAGTCTGCTGTTACTGATCTATATTGCATTTGGTACAAATTACACAAACAATGACCGGCGTCGGCGAATTTTCATTTAGATGGTCACTTGCGCATAACAATTTGAACACATTATAAATGAACTGATTTTCTATTGCTGTTCATGAACGAATTTTGCTCTAGCTGTTCTTTTGACGTATCTTGATTAAACAAATTACGCCGCTTTGCCCCCGCTGTTCGCTAGCACATGTAATTTAAATGTAACGTACGAAACGGGGCATGATCATATATGTCCAGATTTGTCACCATAGTGAATCAGTAGATAATGTTATCCTGATCTACCAGATCACAGTATATTACAATTAGCAAACAACAGCACATATCCTAATGACATAATTTGTGACATTAAATCGGGCTCAGTCCGATTCACAGATGGAAGTAAGTTTTAAATATCTTGGTAAATTATGATTATTTCCAAATTATAATAGATAATTATATAAGTGAAATCGTGAGGAATTATGATGCTATATGGCACAGCAGTATCTGATACAAAAATAAAATGATAAGAGTGATACAGAATTTTCAAACCGCTCAGGAGGTATTAAACAGAGAAGTATAATAGACATATACAGTTTATAGTGAAACCAAAATTGCTAAGCACCAATAGCCAAATGATTATCAAAATGAGTATATGCCCATCCCACGGCCGTCTATGCAAAGGTACTGTGTGATGTAATTCATTGTTCATTCTGTATGTTTTCGCTGTTAATCACGTGTATGATAAAATCAGCTGCTGTTACTTTTGCTCTCTTGACATAACAGCGCATTAAATATGAACTCCATTGGGTATAATCTTTGTAACTGAATCAAAACGTATTTTAAAGAAGCTCTGTATTCTCATCAAGTTTGGGAATGTAAAATGTAGATAAATAGTTTTCTTCAAAAACAGGTTTTTAATAAACCGATTTTAGTCTTTGAATTGCTATGTATTGTTGTTTTCTTCAAAGTACAGTGGGATTGTCGATTTTCAAATTGTCTGCAATACACAACAGTCCCGTTAGATATGATATACTATCCAAGTTTGTATGCCATGCTGTTATTACTGGTAAATTGATTACTGGTAAATTGATTACTGGTAAATTGATATCTGTGCCTTGTTATGTGCTTGTAGCATTAGAGTACAGCCGTATTATGTTTTGTAACGATAGGTCTCTATTAACTGCAAACAGCCAATAGTATATTATGGTTAATAATCAATATATAACAGTCAAAAATATTGAGGTTCAACAAGTAAATTGGAATCACTGCATCAGAACTTCACTAGTTCAAACCAGCATCACATATGAACTGCAGTGTTTGAAAACATGATCTTGGAGAGTATGAATGTTTCAGGCATTGCTTATTCAAATTAGCTGTAGATGTGTTGTGTACGTTTCACTGACCTTCAAAATGCCATTCTCCAATGCCATTTCTCCCATCCAGATATTATTAAAGAGACCCTGGCATGCAGTTTGGAAGATAAATTGTTTGTTTTTGTCATTCACTGCAATTAGAATACAAGACGTTTTCCACAAATCTGGTAACGGCCGGCGCAGCAGGCACTGTGTTTTTTCCTCATCAGTACTGTGACATTCGTTCAACAATCCAACTGCTAATTCCATGAATTCACTTTATATTGCAAAAATATAATTAATATTGTAAAAATGAATGTTTTGTTCTATTAAATGCACACACATCTAGATAAGTGTTTATAAAGCATGGTGTTTCGAATAAGTAACAGAAAAGGGCTAAACTTCAGCAAATAATTTATTTTCCTGAAACACAAAGTGAGCATTTAAAATGATTTTCAGTATTGTGAATTAATCGCAAAATATTCATATATTTCAATCACAAGTCCAAAAGTATTGATTATTCCAAATGAATTCCAGTGACGTTTCGAATGAATTCATGAAATGTTGTATCGAACAAGACAAAAGTGTAACTTCATAATGTCAAACAACATAAATAAAAATAATTATATTATAAATTCAAAAGATGATACACAATTCTGTAATACTATGGGACTCGAGCCCCACAGGAAACACAAAGGACATTAGAACAAGGCAAATTGGTGAATGAAATGTTTCTTTGCTAATACTTACGTGGCTGAAATATATTTTGAGCACAACCAATACCTTGCAATGAGCCAAGAATAACATTAGTCTTATGTAGCATCAAGTCCTTTTAGTAGATTTGTGTTTTCGGCTCGCTCCACTTTAAGAAAATTGTTCAATTATCTCCCTTTGTTTTCGTAATTATGCCTGCCAATTCTTCTGAAAATCAGTTTCTCCTGACAACACGCTTGATATGGTAGACACATGCAGTTTATGCAATTATGGGTTCTGATGAAACACCTAAATAGCGATTCCTTAAGCAGAGGGGAAAATATAGATATCATCCTTTGATGTTCAACTGCTATATTCAACTGCTTGTTTGTCCACTAAAGGGTAAAGTTAAGCACCAGACTACACTCAGAATCTCCTGCTTTCTCGAAGATCATCTGAATCGGAGAAGATATATAGCAAACTATACATTAAGACTGTTCCAGTTTATGTAGAATCATGTACAACCCAGCTTTTGCTTATTGGACTTCAGAGACATGGAGAGTAATTTTGTATTGCACCTCGCCACAGATAGATCCATTCGACATTGACCCATCAGGAGCAGAGTTTACATCAATATCAGTGGACGAATAGGCCATTCAGATCTAGTTTATTGATTCAACCAGAACAAATCAATGCATCAGATGCCTGGGTCTGTACCTGATGTGGCAAAATAAGATGTAGATTCATCTATCATAGCTTCACCTGAAGAAAACCACAGCCAAAAAGCAGAGGTCTTCGAAGTATTTCCATCTGGCTTACTCATCTAAACTAATACAAGTTACCAATGAGATGAAAACATCCTTTACAGACAGTGGTTCCTGGAACGATTGAAATGTATACACGATGAATGCTCCTTACGAATAATAGCCCCTATGTCATCCCGAAACAATGGTGCTGAATTTAGTTTCGGGAGACTAAATTTGCAAAGGCATTACTGCCATGAGCCATGCGATGTTCTCCTGTTTGTTGAGATGTAAAATCGTGAATCTTGAAACTGGGATCGCTTGATCTAGTGGATAAATGTTTGATTGTCAGTGGCCCAAGATAGTCATTTCCAGTGGTCTCATAATTAAGAGACCCAACGAATTGGCGTCTCCTCTTACACCGAGAAGACCCAACAGACTAAAAAATTCCCTGTCTGAGATCCGATGCTTTGTGATAAGGCAAGGCATCGTCAGTATGATTTTCAAAGCATTTCGCGAAGGAGACCGACCCTACTGACATTTACATTTAATTCCATTCCAAGTGGATACAAACATGCGATGGACAATAAAGACTAGGAAATAATGCTCAGGCCAAAATGGAGTGCCCTGAATTGGTACACCACATCTCAGGTTGCAAACCTCAGCATTTTCCTATGACGTCTGGATTGGAATATAGCGGCATACATCTTAAATAAATAAACTAAGTGTAAAATCTCACTCCAGAATGGCCATCAGAACCTTGTCTGGATGTTGAGTGATAGTGTCCCGAATAAATGGTTGAGCGATCTTTTGATAGCTGTCAGGCCAAATCATACCATTGGCGTTTACTACCATGGGCAATTTGGAGTAAAAAGGTTTATGTTTGTGTCAGATTTATATGTCATTATTGAACAATAAATAACAAACAATATCGTTTAGACCAAAGTTTTGTATTTGTTTTTTGTTTGACGTTGTATGGCTTTGATGCACCCAATGCTACTGAACAAAAAGAATTTTCTAATCGAAAAACTCTATTCACTGTTTCAGCAGCAACAAAATTAAAAATGAATCGGCATATAATCTGTACATCAATCGATAATATATATGTATATATGTATGTATGTATATATATATATATATATATATATATATATATATATATATATATATATATATATATATATATATATATATATATATATATATATATATATATATATATATATATATATATATATATATATATATATATATATATGTATGCATGTATATATGTATGTATGTATGTATGTATGTATGTATGTATGTATGTATGTATGTATGTATGTATATATATATGTATGTATGTATGTATGTATGTATGTATGTATGTATGTATGTATGTATATATATATGTATGTATGTATGTATGTATGTATGTATGTATGTATGTATGTATATATATTGCCCCCCGCCGACTTTAAATGTTCATATCAAGACATCCAGGGCACTGACCATTGTTGATACAAAATATACATTATATGCACGGGAAGTGCAACTCTAATCAGATTTGCAACAGTCAACACATGTTTGCAATCGCAAGTAGAAGAGTAGATACATGCCACTTTCAACCCTATTAACAATTAACTAGGGACGGACAGGGATAGCTGTGCAATATATAAATAAATTAATCTGGGATTCTGATTTTTTCCACAATAATTCTATTGCAAAATAAATGACCGTGGAAAAGAAACGTACAAAGATTTGACAAACTTAAATGACATTTGAACAAAGAATATTACATCCACATTACTATGATATAGATCGTGGGCCGAAAGATCGAGTATTTAATGGGTGGAGTACGTAATAGGCCGATTACGTTATGGATTGATTTGGGCTGGGCGAGTACATTGCATGCCGAGAAAGTTAATTGGGTGTCTCTGCTATAGGCCGAGTAAACCTTTTAGGATATAACAACACAATGCAGATACTGTCGATGATTTGGATATCTGATAGCTATAGTACGCTGTATGTGTTTAATTTAATTAATGTACCTGCATTACACTAGTTTATTATGCTGAATGGGGAGAATTTGTAAGAATTTCAGGTCTATCTGGGTCAAGCACTGGTGTTAGAAAGAATGTGACCTTAATTGCTTTCTCTATATTCATCAGTTATGAATGCGATCTCCATAGATTTGACAGCTGTTAGATTGAACAATAAATGCCTTGAATTAATATTTAAAACGTAAGTAAAGTAAAGCAGTATATGTGCACATACTATTTCACAAAACTTTCTCTTGATGATTGTATTCGAAGATGGTCATATGTGGAAATGGTTTATCTTATGAATACACCTGTATACACGGAATCACGAATCATGAATATTGATGATAATTTGCCTTCTGAAACAAAGCGACCATTTAGTATAGATTCATTTTTCCGTCTTTAATTTCAACTACTGCAAACTCGTTCATTTTTATTCTTTTCTTGATATGTTGATCGTAGTGCAGTATCTATTGGTTTCGATATACGTTTCATTTTCGTCGGGTCTTGGGCTACGTGGTTTGCTTCAACCAGTAAATAGAAGAACATTAATATCAATCACCAATATTGAATTTTCATATTTTGCTTGAACATGGAAGCATGCATACAAGTCATGAAGTGTTGTTGCTAACAAACAGAAGGGTTGTAATGCCAAGGTGACTTCCGCTTAATGATGATGATGTTCGTCCATCGGTGTCGATGAAGACCATTTAATGTCATCGATTCAATGGGGGTGAGTCCGGAGATGCCTGATCAGTCCTATTTGGGCCCGGAAGGGTCTGTTGCAGTGGGGACATGGATGTACAGGCTGCTGACTGGGAGTTGTGGAACTGCTGTTCCTGAATTTGCGCATATAACGTTTCTCAGCTGCGTCCACCAGTCTTTTCTGCTCAAAGGCTGACGCACCAGCATTGACTTGACTGCGTCAAGCAGATCGATTAGCAGCTACACTCTCCCAGCTGTCAGGATCAATGCCTAAGTTCTTCAGCGAGACCTTGAGGGTGTCCTTGTATCTCTTTATTTTAACCACCGTGAGATCTATTGCCTTGCTCTAGCTCTTTATAGAAGACCTTCTTAGGTATGGGTTCTACCGGCATGCGGAAAACATGGCCAGCCCATTGGAGTTGTGCCTTGCACAGCATGGTGAGAATGCGTGGCATGCCGGCCTGAGTGAGCACCTACGTGCTCGGTACCTTGAACTGCTATCTGATGTTCAGTAGTTTTCTCAGGGAACTCATATGGAAGTGGTTCAGTTTTTTTAACATGGCGGCTATGCACAGTCCAGGTCTCGCAAGCATAGAGGAGGATGGGGAGAACAACCGCTGCGTAGACTTTGCGTTTGGTGGTAAGCTTGATGCCTCTCTTATCCCAGACATTAGACTACGCTGACTTTGACAATCATGGTTTTGACCTCATCTTATATATGGACTGCTTGTGAGAGGGTGCTGCCGATGTATATGAACCTGTCTAGATTTTTGAGCTTTTGGCCATTGACAGTGATGCGTAGATCCAGGTAATCTTCTCCATGAGCTGGCTGATGCAGAACCTCTGTCTTGCTGGTAGATATGGCGAGTCCGAAGTTGGTGCACGCTCTATAAAAATGATCCATGCTATGTTGCATGCCTGCCTCCGTGCTGGAGTTGAGGGCAGGGTCATCTGCAAACAGCAGGTGACGAATGTTCCTAACTTGGACTTTGGTTTTGGCGTGAAGCCTCCTCAGGGTGAACAACTTCCCATACACACGGTATCGGAGACCTACTCCCACATCGTTGTCCTTGAAAGCATCCATCAACATTGCGGAGAACATGAGGCTGAAGAGAGTGGGGGGTAAGACACATCCATGTTTTACACCAGTCGTAACTGCAAAGGTTTCTGAATAGGTACTCTTGTCCTGGACTCTGGCAAGCATCAAATTGCCTCACCGTGTCAATGACGACTTTGGACATCCAAATTTGGCCATGATTATCCAAAGACCTTCCTGGCTGACTGTGTCGAATGCCTTAGTCAGGTCCACGATTGTGGAATATAGCTGTACCTTTTGTTCAAGACACTTTTCTTGTATCTGCCTGGTAGCAAAGATCATGTCGATGGTGCCTCTCTCCTTTCTGAAGCCACACTGACTTTCTGGCGGTAGGCCATGAGCAAGGTGTTCTGTGAGTCTGTTCAGCAGTAGCCTTGCGAGGACCTTGCCCGCGATGCAGAGTAGAGAGATTCCTCAATGATTGTCGCAGGATTGGCGATTGCCTTTGCGTTCATAAATGTGGATGATGGATTCATCTTTGAATTCCTGTGGTATGTGTTTCATCTTCCACATCCAACAGAACATATCTGTTAGTCTTTCCACTAGCTTAGGCCCACCAGCTCTCAGATGGGATGAAGTCTGCTCCTCGTGCTTTGCTGCTAGACAGCTTATGAGTTCCAAGCACTGTTGAAGGGTCAGCCAATCTCTCGTTGATGTCCACCTGGGGTAGACGGTTGATCACTTCATCGTTGATGGAAGAGGGCCTATTGAATATAACGTTAAGTGTTCCACCGAGCGATCCAGTATCTTCTCCTTCTCGGTTATGAGAGTGCTGCCATTGGAGCTCAAGAGTGGTGTTGTGATTTATGTTACTGGGCCATAGATATCACAAATAGCACTATATAAATTCATCATGTCGTGTCTGTCGGCAAAGGACTGGATATCATCAACCTTTCGGCTCAGCCATGTGTCCTGCATCTCGCGCAGTTTCTTCTCTGCTGAAGGCATCTTTCTTTGCAGCCAACATGGGACCGATGTTGTACGCATGATGGAGACGATGCTTCGCCTCTAGCAGGGACTGTATTTCTTCACAGTTCTTGTCGAACCAGTCTTGGTGTTTTCGCGCAGTGACGCCAAGGGTTTCAGATGCAGTATAATACACCAGACATCCGCATAATATCATAATACACAAGGAACGTACTGTAAATCTAGACTCAAAAACCTTCCAACACAAAATAACATGCTGTACGGTGACCTGGTCTTCTACATAACCCTCTCTACACGCATAGTAATTCACAGTTTACACAATAATAATAATTTATGAGGTATTTGTTTTTCTTTACCTGCCACCACTTCCTTCTTATTGTTCTTTGTTGCAATATCAACGTTTGATCACCTAATAAATTAAGATGGACATAAATTATCTTTCCATAATTACACAATACGTATGCTTCAAGCTATTCACTATATTAATGAAAGTTAGCAAACGCAGGAACAACTATTTGGTGTATTAAATAGGGTATTTTCTAGAGAACATGATTCTAGGAAGATCGGTAACAAGTGTGAATGAGAAAGGTCAATCACGAAGAAAGGGACAATCGGAGAAGAATATTTCGAGGCAGAAGATGAATCCACATAAAGAGAACCCTTATCATACATTGTAGAAAGAAAGATAACATCACGAGAGGAATTTAAAAATGTCACAGAAATAAAATCAATGCGGGAAGGAGAAACAGAGAAAACAGGAATCATTTAAGAGAATCGCTGATTGTACGAAGAAAGTTTATAACGAAATTTATTTAAAACAGGAAAAAAAAATGGAAAAGGGAAATCACACATGACATACGTATAAAATGCTTTTAAAAAATGAAACTGCGTATGTAAGCCAGTATGACTAGATATAACTAGTATACTTATCTACAAGTTAGGGAATGACTGATACGGAAAATTCTCTTTCATGATTGTAAAGAAATCAAATACCAAATATGCAACATATATTGAACTATCCATACATGTTTGCATCAGGTGATAATAGATTGACAATATTACTATAATCTATTATGTTAAAGTTTTCTCTTTAGAAGATATACCCAAATTAAGCCAAGAGATTTTTGTATACATTTTTCTCCAACGTATCCAAATGTATAAGCGACATATAAAACTGACTAATCTTTTACCGTCCTGCAAGTGACTCAATTTTATATACTTGACAACGTCTAAAATATTGTTTTACAAAAACCCCTGAAAACTGCAGAGATTACATCCCAATACTTGCAGTCAAAGTTAATTTGTCTATTTCAAGTGGTAAATCCCTAATCTTAATAGGACGGTTTCTATACAAATATATCTACATCATAAGATCCACAATTTACCAGTAATATAAATGAGGAGTCATGCTAATTGCTTTGGTTTCCTTTGATTGTTCCGGCTATGTAATTTTTTGCTTTCATTCAAGAACTGACTCTCCCTTATTGTAAGAATACAAGAGTAACGACGCAAATGTCATTTCAAGCAAAACAATAACGATTTGTGAAGCATGATGATATTACAAAACAGGAAACAAAGGATAATGTCAATCCGAATTGAGGAATAAATTAAGATAAAGTGTCGATCACGTGATTAAATCATGCCCAGTTGGAAGGTAACATTCACAGATTTCCACGAGCCTATGAGTGCACATTTTCTCCCAAGGATGTGTAAAGAGCATACATCATGCGAATTCCCTCATAAGAAAGGAATTTACACAGATTTAAGTAATATTTGATATGAAAAATAAAACATCGAAGAGAAGATAAAGAGGGGGTAAAAGACTATTTACACATCAGTCTTCACCTTTTATAAAGCTCCAAACGAACGATACCAAATATGCCTTTCGAGTTGTTTTTATTTTTTTTTAAATATTTGCATAGTTTCCTATTACGTATGCCTTACGATATACTAACCATTTTAGCAGGTTTGTTGTTAGCCTGATCGATCTGATCCACTTCTGTATCAGAGAGATAATGACAGTTCTGACTTAAATGATATTAACGATTTTGACTTAAGCAATAGTAACACCATGGAGTGTCATAGTGCGTGATGGATTCAAAAGTAATTTTGTAAGCTTATCTCATCTATGGTTTCATGTTATAACAGATTCAAATAGAAATTTACACATAAAACGTCATACTTTATCTTCAAACATATCACACAAATCATGTTTAATAAGAATCTGACTTGAGACGGTGCCTTTAATGTGAAGTGAAAACAAGCTCAACAAATTATACTCACGCGTGACATGTTACAATGAATATATCTCTTTCAGAACAAAACGGATTGGAGAAAGTAATTAAACACGTTTGCCAACCATGTTGATCTATTTAGTTATAAACGTATCAGCAAAACAGGTGCCTGATTCCTCATTTATATATGTATCTGATTTTTATCAGATTTATCTATAATTTCGACGGTATAAACAGATAAACTAAATGTGACGTATTTAGAATGCTGGGAGGAAAGTACTATAGGACGCATGATACTAGAATGAAACTAATTTGTTTGTGTGCGACATCTTTATGAAATGAAATATTTCATCATTGATATTAAGTTGTTGTTTATACAGTGAAAGGTCTTTTGCAGTCTGCGCTCACAGTACATTCTTTTAGATATAATATGTGTCTCTGATAATAACACAGGGCATTATTCGCATTTGCAATGTATGCTTCGCAATTTTATCGAAACGCAGTCGTGGCATCGCAGCACATATTCTTCAGAGGATTCTCATATTTGACTCAAATGCCTACTTTTATAAGTGTTTGAATACATAAATATCTTTAAAAATAAATTATAAAGCTGTTTATTATACTTAAAGAAAAAGAGAGGAAAAGAGATACAAAGTATCTATCACATGATTAAACCAAGTACTGCTGCTGAAAGTTTATCACGTTTACAGATGTTTAAGAGCCGAATATTCCATATTTTGTTTCAAGAATAGTGCAAGAATTCAAATTATCAAAACAAAAAACCTTGCACGCAGGAATTAAGTCAGATTCAGATTTAGGTAACATTGATATATGATAAGAACCAGTCACATTCTTTCAGAAAGGTCAGATATGAATTAAACTTTAGTCATATCTCTTTGATTTCTAAACAATAATTGATCAAGATAACATTCTTAAAATAGCAATTGTTCATTCATATTAACTACATTCTTAAAATGGCCACTTTACTTTAATGCATTGTCTTTGAATATTTTGACCATATTTGTTCACAATAAATGTAATTTATTTCTGGTGTTTACTTTCCCTTTCTTAAAGTTTGTTTTGATTTCCTAAAAATCGCTATTCATTTGGTTATCTGCTGGTGTAGGCTTTAGGCTACAACAAGCACTTTATCTGGATACTTGTTCTCCTATTTCACTTACGTATCAAGTAATGTATCGCCTGTTCCCAAAAAAGTGGTAGTAACACTTTCAAGGCAAAAGTATGTTAGTGATGCAAAATAATTTTGTGTAAGCATAACAAATCAGACTCAGAAACTTAGCAATCAAATGTACATATCTCTTCCAAATCAAACTTACCAGATAAACTAGCTCTACAAGCCTACCAACAAAGTTTTAAAAATGCAATAAAATGTATGACAAGTTCTATGATACAAATCTCAACTAGGCAGATGGTTGATTACTTCATTTATATCCGTGTCTGATCTTCGCTATATAAATCAAGAAGAAAAACAACCGACTCTTATACAGATCTGTTTACACATTCCGGGTAACTAATATTCACATGCCCAATACTTTTAAATACCAGCATAGTGTTGACATTTATTCTGTGTTCATTTAATTTTGTGACTATAATTTTATGTGTTTTTCGAACAATGTCAGTTTTATTGGCATCTAATGTTTTGGAGTGGAGACGGAGTCCTACTGTAGTTATTCATTGTTTCCTTAAATTTCTGATTTTCACTAAACACGAAATCCAAGCACCCGACGAATAGTCAATAAATTTACAATAAATGTGCGAACAAATTAATATCCCATTAAATATAAAGTCTTTGTAAGGATTTAGTTTTTGAACAATGCTTTTTGATTTTACAATGCGATGAATTTATAAGGATTAAAGTTTAGATGTCAGCAATGTGGACTTAAGCCACATAAATGCTCAGCGCGTTTATGAACAGTCATCAACATTCTAGATGATGCTTTGAAGCGTTAGCACAAATACAGAACACATATAATACAAATAAAGGAAAACTGACCCTTTGTACCAATATAATTCAAAGTAAATCAAACATCTTCAACGTTTTAGAAAGATTTTTGGGAAATAATTCCAATAGGTAACTAAATATGCAATAAATGTGAGAAAGAAGAAAAAAAAACTACAAAATGTATAGAGTCTTCACAACGACTTCAGATTAGTAATATATTTTCAGGAGGGTAGAATGAGAAACCAAATCCGAGACATGTATCAACATCTTCAGCAGGAAACACTATTTAAGCAAGTTATTTCATATACTCTTCTTCACTCACTTAATAATAAACTGAATGATTTTCTAGATCTTAATATGTATGTTTCTTACACACCACTAAATTGGACGCATCCCAGTTCAATTTTGATGTTATCTTACCATCTGTTTTTCTCAATTTGTGCAGATAACTCTCTGTCCTCTCTGTCCTCTGTTTCGCTTAACATGGCGGAGAATAAAGCATGTGCAAGTAGGGCTGTAGCCATTGCATCCTGTACAATTATACGGTTATAAATGGGTCAGATGCTTTATTTAAATGAAACTCGTAGACACTGCAAGTTTTAGTAATAGAAGTAAAGGAGATTGAAAGCCTGAATCCAATCTTGTGGATCTTGATGGTCTGAACGAAGAATATATATATATATATATATATATATATATATATATATATATATATATATATATATATATATATATATATATATATATATATATATATATATATATATATATATATATATATATAAGAAAACATTAAGTATCCATAAATATACAGAAACTAAACTCATGACCGACATTATTGTATACATGACAGCATCAAATATTACGGGTTACATACCACTGTGTTGGATGTCAATGACAATGCTAGTATTTGAGAAATATGTTTTAAACTTATTCATATTTCTTTGTACCTTTTGGACCATCGATGATAAAGCTTATGTAAATGTAATAATCAGAATTGCATCGTTTTATTGTGAGCAGATTATGCCTAAGCCGGGGGCATTATAGGGTTAATGGGAACTTAAGATTAGACCAGGTTGTCAAGCATGGGTCTACGGTAACTTAATGTTAAAACATTGTTACGTGTTCAGGCCCGAATAAACAGTAACACAGAAAGAGTGAAAACAAAAATTTAACAAATAATTTTTTTTCCTGGAAAACTCTGTCAATAAAATGAAAGAAGGAGAACTTACGGTTTCATGAATCAAATTGAAGATTAATCTAAGAACAACCCATGAATTAAATTGCAAAAGTCCCAGTAATAAATGTTATAATAATTTCAAATTCGAATCCTGATATAAAATCCAAGATGGATTACGATGACGTATGATGTAGTCAGTACTGTGTTTATCTACAGTTCCTTGTTAGAAATACAAATCATGGCACTCCGGTGTTGGAAATCCAAATTAAATTATTTGTAAGCAATGTATTTTCCTGTGTGAGCACTCTTCAGAATATTTCCAAACAAATAACAGAATTAATCCTTTTTGAATCCAAGTAATTTGAAATAAGTACAAACAAGTAATTTGAAATATCTCTAAACAGCACAACATAACACTTTAACTGCCCAACTTCTACTAAAAATTATTTCTCTAACACATTGAGATATATGGGCTTTCCTAAACATCAACAAGAGTCATGTGATCATGATTATATCACATGCACAGAATATGACCTTGATTAAAGCAATGACTTTATTCCCAGAATAAAAATATAAAAAAATGTGTTTACTTTTTAACTCACTTAGTTTCATCATGACATTGATAATAACCAATCATTTTAACATAAAAAAGAACTTCGTTTACTAATTCTGTACCCAGGTCAGAACTTAGATCAACACCTGTTGTTTATAAACTAACAGTCAAGGTCAAACCATTTCCTGAAAAAAAATATCATCTATAGTGAATAAATTTACATTATAATAGCATATAATAGAATAAAAATTTTAAAACTGACAAATTAAATAAAATAAATATATATTAAATCAGATATACGTAACACTATCCATACAGTGAACACTGGGCAGTAACGGGGTTAGGTGGGACTCTACTATTAAACAACAGTTACTCAGCAGTAAGGTATTTGTAGTGACCAACATCTCACACGCTATAGACAAAACAATGTTGAAGTGACCAATGTATCTACTATCGAAAACGCACACAAACCCATGAAAACACTAATGGAGTGATTGAACGAAATCTTTACTATTTTGCACAATACTTAATATTCAGCTGGCCGCTTTGATAACCAACGCAGTTATTTACTGTTCTACACTCAACATTTCCTGTCCAGCACGTATTGCAAGACATATCCAACAAACCACGCCTCTTATGCAGCATGCCATTGCAGTGACCAATAACCAACTGCCTAATATACATTGCCCCACACGGCTTTGTAATAAAAATCAAGATACATTATCTACTATCCAGCAGCCAACAAGTAATATCCATACTTTTACAGAAACTCAAGTTTACTCATCTCCAGATAAAAATGAACATTTATGCTATATCCATCTGAACGGACACCGGGACATGGTATGTTTAGAGAGTCAAAGAAAGGTAACATCAATGAAAACAATATTTAAAAACACATCCCGATATAAATGGAAAGATAAATGTAACCATTCTCAAGAAAATTAATTTTGCTCTTCATTGTACCACGAACGTGAGAGAGAAAAGATTATATCTGAAAAACATAAACAGAAACTACATACTGATAAAGTAATCCAGAAACGTAATGCAAAGCAATACAAGCAGAAGAAACAGTCGAGAAACCCAATCCAGTGAAGAAATTAAAAATGTAACAAAGTACAAAGAAGAAAAATAGAGGCTTCTGATATGTTTTGAAACATTATTGTCATATCTATTCAAGGTAAAATCCCAAACATGCCAATGCACCAATATAATTTAATTTATATATATAAATATATATCAGGATACTCAAACACACTTTACTTTTACGGACAAACATATTAGTTTCCTGAGAAGCACAAACATTGAATTTATTGTGCATATTTTAAATGTACTTTTGTCTTTGCCGCTTTTAAACGTAATGACAAAATGATACGAAGGCAAATAATGTTAAACCTAATGGACTTATTAACATCGGATTCCCATTATGATCCACCTGACCTCATGTTACATTACCATTGATTCCAAGGTCAGTCACTAATATTAATCTCCATAGACCTCATGCAGGCACATATGGCCTAATGTTAATTTCTCATAGACCACATATCACCAAATAACCAATTTCCAAGCAGTCACATATAGGCATATCCCATATATTCATACATTTTCTTCTGAAGATGAGTTTCTTGTTTTTGAATATTACGTAGGAAGCTACACACGGTCACAGTCGCTAAAGATTATTGGATAAAGAAAACAATCAAACAGTCGTTTAGAAATTGGAAATATAAGACGGTATTGTGCAACGATGCTGTATGCATAGCAGATAATGAAGATGAATTCTTAAAATGTAATTTAGGAAACAATTTCAAGGATATATGTTCTCCAATTTCCATCGCCTATAAAGAAATGCCAAAAATAAAAAAGTAAAACCATGTTGAGCATCGTCAAGAGTCTAGTATGTGGTTTACACTATGTCAATATAGTTTCATTGAAACGGAGGCATTGATATTCTACATTCTCACATAACCTTGAGGATATTTATTCAATAAATATTCCCACAAATGGGCCAAAATAATGAAGCACAAACAACAACAGATACTGAACTTTCACAGTTTCAAAGTAGTCTTACTTCCAGAAATGAAGAGATAACAAACATAGTTCCCAAAATATGTCTGTTTTAAAATCAGTTTTTCCTCCAGGAATGTCCCTGGAATGAAAACAGAAATTGGTAATGCTCATCCCAGTCAAGTATAAAAAGAAATCATCCAAAAGACGTTGCTGGAAACGTTATGGTGACCTAACTTCACAAAATACATAGTCCTCCTTGTATGACACATTGTAACGAAAGATCCCAAAATATGGTACCGAAAAAGCAGGGAAAGCCGTATTACGCATTGACACCAACGATGCATCTGTCCTACAATGATTTACAAACATCATCTAGCTTTGTGGCAGGTGGATGCAATAAACTAATTTTACCTCGAAGGGACTCAGAAAGAGACATATTTACATACTGACACACCAGACCAACATTGTCTTGACTTGTCACCACCTATGTCCAGAATTAACTGACGTCAATTATTACCTTCCCAAGCCGCCAGAACAGTTTGGCCATGTCTTGACTGTTGTTCAGAACTGACCATATGAAAAGGTCTAGACAAGGGTTCTTCACTGTGAAAGAAAATTTCATATTACCTATTGTGAACAAGTTTTGAAATATAAATGACATGACTAAGAAATGCTAGAATAATACCTCAATCTCCAAAAAAAAAACAATAATAATAATAATAATAATAATAATAATAATAATAATAATGTGGACTTTGTATAGTGCCTAATCTTTAGAAGCTCTAAGCGCTTTGCAACATTAGACAACACCTAAAAGAGAAAAAAACATATAATACTATTATTACAAAAACAAACACCATGAAATTAGAAAAACATTAAAAAATAAAAAACACGCTGAGAATATTTCAGGTAGGAAACCTTTGGTCTTTAAGCTTGTTCTTGCAGTCGAAATAAGTGCATTTTGTGAGCCCTCTTGAATGTGATCACTGTGTCTTTGTGTTCAGAGGGCAATTCAGTGTTAGAGGTTAACTGATACGGTGTGGTCAAAATTAATGAAAACAAAATTTCAAACCATAAACTTTGGCATTTTTTACCAAAAACGTTATTTAGCATCTTTGTTATGCAAAATTTAAATATATATTATTTCTGTGGAATTTTGAGCATGTTAGCTCAAAGGCTAATCATTGAAAACTGAACCAGTTACTTTTTCTGTCTTGGCGGTCAAAATTGAGAATATTCAAAGTGTGTTTTAACACTTGTAAATAGCACACCCATACGACATCATGCACATTCTATTATAAGACTCAATACAAGGGATTGATTAAGAATAAAGGAGCCACAACGAGGATGATTGCTGGACAAATCAGCAAGTTCAGAAACATATTTTTCCTGCATATTAACTTAGCACCTTCATAAAACAATTTGCAGGTTAATATTATGTTTCAGACAAGTTTGCAAAGTTTCAAAAAATACTCAATAGGTGAGTTGAATGCAGACCAATATAATAATTACAGTTGGTTGTTTGGTTAATTTTTTGGTTATTTGGTTGGGCGCTTTTAAAATGGAACCTTTACTACATTATTGATTATATAATGCCAACGAAATGAGAAGTAAGTACGTATTCTAGTCCGATAGCAAGTGTCCCATGATCCCTGAATTAAGAATGCCACATTTTGCTAACTTAACTATCAGGGTTGCCACAAATCAAATCTCATACGACATATTCACAGACAAATTGATGGAGATTTTCAATCGGATATGCCATTTGCTACTTTGATTGTATGGGTCAAGGACATAATTAGACCTTATGCATGCAGACTTCACTATACCTAAGTTGGTTTGCATTGGTCCAGCATATTTGTGGGCAATGCTTCTAATAAAGCTAAACTCAATCAGATGAGTTTTCAGCACACACACACACACAAATACACACAGACATATAATATATATATATATATATATATATATATATATATATATATATATATATATATATATATATATATATATATATATATATATATATATATATATATATATATATATATATAAACATTAATAGCGGCAAAATAAAAAAAAATTCATGTTTGAATGAAAGAGGGAATATACAAGCCAATGGTAATATAAATAGAATAAAGATAAATAAAAAATAAAAAGCAATCTTTAGACGGGTAAATTACATATCTATATAATACTTTCAGAGAAGAAATTATGCATACGTTTGCAAAATATATACCTGCTTATACTTTGATAAAACTGCATTAGAAAGGTTTGAGTTTTCATTTTCTGTTAGCTCAATGTCGCCCCACCCCGGTCATAGTCAATTATTGACCCATTTATGGTTGCTATAATTGTTCATTCTATCATCAAACGTTTCTCTACTCTATGGACATCTTCGTGTCATAATTTGAATAGGCTTAAGTCGTGTCTCATGTAAATGATGAAACATTTATATTTCCGGACAAACAATTTTCGAGCCACACCATTGCCTTTGGCAGGCCTAAGTTATTTGTCTCTTGTTGTACTGTGCAGTGAATGCAATTAACGTACGACGCGTGAACCCGTGTTTGCATCAAACGTGCTTAAAGAAGAAAGAACTTACAATTATTGTCCCATCTTTTCTTGCAGACCCGATCCCCATGCTCCACAGGAATGTATATTGTATCTGAGTGATACTGGAGATTGTGGTCATGTAGTAAATTTTGCATCAGATTCCTCACGTCCTTCAGGGTGATTCTTTTGAAAAGCTGTTTCAAACATTAAATAATCTTTTTAACAGTTCTTCCATAATTTCCGTGTACTGATTTTGCATTGAGAAAATGCTAACAATGAAACAGTTGCAACTGAATACAAACTTATTAATACAAAGTCAAAGTAAGGAAACTGATCTCGTGAATTCATCTATTTTCTTGAGTGATTTTGCAATCATATTTAATTTTCGTTGTCACTTTAATTTGTGCATTTGGGAGTATATACTAATATTTTTCCAGATAAGGATATTTTGTCTACTGTGTCTTTAAATGTGTTGATCACATCAAACATATATGTATCCCCGATGTACACCAGAACGAAACAGAAGATAATCAATCAATACCAATACAAAGATGTATGCATTTGAATTTTGTCAATTCAAAAAGTCCTAATATCTGACTTCTAAAATGAAGCTAAACAAACTATGATCTTTGAAAGTTCATGGATCAGATAGATTATTAGTGTTCAAGTGTATTGTCAATTCAAGAATGGCATCCTATCATACCACACAAGTACACACACAAAGCAACCCCAAAACAAACACTTATAATAGGAATCCTGTTTCTATTCGTATGAAGTTTGCATAGGAGAAAATGAAACGTTCTAACCATGTAATGATATCAAAATACTTGGCTATCAAATGCAACGGGTAAGCACTAGATCCCTCGTCTTCAAGCCAAACAAATTCACCAAGAATCTTTGCTCACAATGAATTTCTTACATGGGTAAATGATTATAGACTGTGTTTTGAATAAGGTAACGCTAATTTAAACACTGGAAGAATATCATATGGAAGTTTGCTATCAGACTTTAGCTATCTTCAGAGGTAAACAAATAGCAAGGATCTAACCAAATGTGATTCTCCTCTAAAGAAGATACAATGTTCATGGTTAAGTTACGATTAAACACAGTGCTGTTATAACATATGATAAGAAAGATATTTAAACGGTGGTTGATAAAATATTAATTTTAGATGTCAATAATCATTTTCAATGTTGTTCCAATGGAACCTATCTATCTATCTATCTATCTATATATATATATATATATATATATATATATATATATATATATATATATATATATATATATATATATATATATATATATATATATATATATATATATATATATATATAATGTATATGTATGAGAACAATACATTCTCATGTTTGCAGGAAAATATACTTATTTTGGAGATTTAATATTTTTAATATAGAATTCAATAGAAATCAAAGGTAGAAATAGAACATGTCATAATGAATTTAATCGTATACATTCAAGTCGAAATTGATCTCACAGCTTTAAAGTCCTTAACACACATCTACGGCCTTAGTATGATAGAAGTCGACTCGAAATGAAATACATAAAAACATCACAAAATTATTGTAAAATGGGCTTTACTGATAGTTCATGCAGTGATTGATCTTATTGGCTCATTAAGATTGGACGACAAAAGATATACAGATTAAGACAAACAATACATGATGCATGAAAATACCATGCCATAGAAAGCCTGTATAGACTTTTCACCTCCTGAGCTAAGGAAACGTTTAGGGGATGATGTTTTCTATGCATCTGATATGAGACTGATCCCGAATGCGTTATCCTCAACTTTTAAACCCTTTATTTAAAACAATGATCTTAACTGCAAACGTCAAACAGGCTATCTTTCATTGTACCTTTCGTTGTTGGAGAATGTCATATTGATTAATAACTGTAGCGCTTCTTGCACTAAATTTTGGGATTATATGATAGCTACAGATCAGACAAATAATTATACTTGATATAGTGAATATTAATTTAGATTAAAGCTCTGTAATTCCATATAATTGAACCTCGAACACACAAAATGAGAACACGTGCACAATCCTTTCATGATGTGAAATACAAAGAAAACCACTAATTTATCAAATGATGATCCACGTGCTTATTTTAATCAGATGGAAACAGATGTACCAAGTTTCACTGTAGTCAGTTAACAACAATGGTTATTTCTTGTCCTGAAATGAAAGGCAAGGGCGAACTCTGACAAAGTATTGGAAGCTACCATCTACCATTTACCTAATCAACATTGATGCTTCTTCGGCGGCATGACTGTAATAGATATAGCCAGGTTTATTTTGAAAATGGATAAAAAGCAAGACAGATTATGACACACAACAAATGCAAAACACAAATCTTTTTACTGACAATGACAGTAAACCTGGAGGAAAACATTCCTACGCCAATACGTAAGTGTAAACTATATTACCCTGCAATTTTCACCTGGATGATACAGCACACTGAATCTTATGCATATTATTTCATCTGCCAAATGTCATACCTTATCCTTTTCCATTCGTCTTGCCCTAGGCAGCAACACCTTTGAAATGGTTCCTGAAGAGACCTAGTGAAAAAGTAAGTGCATTGATTACAGATAAGGCATCCCTTTCTGTGTTTTTCCATAGCTAAATATTCCAGAAATCAAAACGACTAATGCATGTTTATGGTATATGATATCATAACGTTAATTATGCTATTAACAACATCAGTGTCGACTCGAAATCATTTCATTATAACTACTTTTGCATTTATGTTTTGTTTTCAAGAGCATGAGAAAAGAGTTTATTTTCCTTCTTGCTTGAAATCCACAGAATGCCTACTTTTTCCAAAGTAAAGTATATGTGTACTCAACTGATACCACTCATGTGCAACTCATTGTTATGATTTTCGTCCATGAAATCATCGCTATACTTGCCTCATCTTACGGATCATTTGTTTTACAGGAGTCGTTGGAGGTAGCGAACGAGGCTCTAGATTGAAACGATGGGTAGTGATTGCTTTGAAATTAAATGTGTGTGGTCCCATATAGATCGAAACACTTTACTGCTCTAATTTGTATAACGAAATCCATTAATTTCCATTACAGTATTTGGAAATAAATAAACAAGCATAATAAAATCAAGTAAACGAATAAAACAATAAAGCTACTGGTTCAAAGGAAAACCTCATTCAGCCTCCTTAAAATTAAATCAAAGCAATCACTATAACACGTTGCGACAATGATCTGAAAGTCAGTGTGAAAAAAGAGATATAAGAAGCCAATGTGGCGATTACAGGCAGCGGGAGTTTATGCAATATTTGAAAAGATAAAAGACTGCTAAGTTTTTAACTGTATACACATTACGAGATATTTTGTTGCATGAATGATCAGGATATTGTATTTAATATGCGAATGAATTCAACTGTATTTCTTTTGAGATTCGGCAAAGAATTATTACACTGGTCAACAGTGAAATCATTACTGACTTGAAAAGGCCCTAATCTGTAGTATTTTGGTGTGCCGAACACGAATATAACCGTGAAAAATTTGTATTGGCTCTCGTTTTGAAGATATTCATATACCTCATTTTCTATGTTTCACTGTGTAAATTTCTCCAGTAGGACTGCAGCAACATCCGGAATAATGATGTAACATTGCATAATACCATCATGCTCACATCATCCACAGTTGATTGCATCATTTTCTGATGCAATGCAATACTAATGCCATGCGGCTGCTGAAGTAAGTTGACGTCAGCAGTGTACTATACATGTGTAGGCCTATTATACTAATGCCAGGCGGCTGCTGAAGCTGACGTAAGCAGTGTACTATATAAAGCCCAATCAGATAGGTTCAGCATTTAAAATATTTTAGACGTTGTGCGAGACAGTTCAAGCTACTGTTACATAAAACTTATTATTTTATCCATTTACGTACAATAAAGAACAGTAATGCCTCGAAAGTGTGTTAATACCGCGGACAATTTTTGCTATATTTGTGGGGAAGTGACATTTGCCAACCAGAAGAAAAGTATCAATTCTCAAGTGAAGAAGGCATATCATCTTTACTTCGGATGCAAGGTTGGTGACCAAGACAAGCCTTGGGCTCCGCATATATGCTGTGCTACATGTACAACACAGCTTTCACAGTGGTTGAATTGCAAAAGGTCATCAATGCCGTTTGCAGTCCCAATGGTGTGGAGAGAGCCAAGCAACCACCTAAATGACTGTTACTTCTACTTGGTTCCTCCTCTTTCCGGCGGAATAACGAAGCGAAAGAAGTCGAGAATAGTCTACCCAAACATTCCGTCTGCATTGAGACCAGTTCCACATGGTGAGGGACTTCCTATTCCAGAACCTCCAGCAGAATATTCTCTTGATTCATCTGACGAAGACAAAGGTGAGTCGACCTGTTCTTCTCCTGGTCCATCAGCATGCAGTGATCCAGATTTTCACTGTGGTGCATCATCAACCCCACACAGAATAACACAGGAAGAACTAAATGACCTGATTCGTGATTTGGACTTATCAAAGAACAAGGCAGAATTGCTAGGATCAAGACTCCAACAATGGAATCTTCTAGAAGAAGATGTCACAATTACTGCATATCGAAAGCGCCACCAGCAATTGGAGCCTTTCTTCAGAAAGGAAAGTAATCTGATATTCTGTTCCGATATTGAGGGCCTCATGAATGCTTTAAAAATCACTCATGACCCACAAGAATGGAGACTATTTGTGGACTCTTCGAAACTGAGTCTCAAGGCTGTGCTTTTGCACAATGGAAACATTCTTCCATCTATTCCAGTAGCGTATGCTGTCCACATGAAAGAGACATACGATAACTTAAGGCAGCTACTGAATTCCATTGAGTATAACAAGTACAGCTGGCACCTCTGTGGTGATTTGAAGGTAGTTGCCCTTTTAATGGGACTGCAGCAAGGATATACAAAATACATGTGTTTTTTATGCGAGTGGGATAGCCGAGCAAGGGAAATGCACTACATGAGGAAGGAATGGACTCACAGGCAGAATGTAGCCATTGGAGAGAAGAATATCCAACACCCAGCTCTGGTTGAGGCTCAGAAAATCTTGCTACCACCCCTTCACATCAAACTAGGTTTGATGAAGAACTTCGTGAAAGCCATTGACCGGACTTTGCCAGCATTCTGATACCTGCATGAAAAATCCCCTCGACTCAGCGAAGCAAAGATTAAAGAGGGAGTTTTTGTTGGTCCTCAGATTCGAGAGCTTTTCAAAGATGACCGGTTCAACAACTTGCTGGAAGGTGACGTGAAACAAGCATGGAATGCTTTTCGCCTAGTTTCTACAAACTTCCTCGGAAATGTTAGGGCAGAAAACTATAAGGAACTAGTAGAAGACATGTTGATGAAGTATAAGAAACTTGGCTGCAATATGTCTCTAAAGATTCACTTCCTTCATTCCCATTTGGATTTCTTTCCTAGCAACTGTGGTATTGTTAGTGATGAACACGGCGAACGTTTTCATCAAGATATCGCAACAATGGAACAAAGATACCAGGGAAAATGGTCCACTACAATGCTGGCTGACTACTGCTGGACACTCCTCAGAGATGCTCCCGAACAGCTGTACAAGAGACAGGCGAAGAAATCTAAGATGTAGTCAATGACTTGATTTTTTATAGGTAGGCTATTACAGTTGACCTTTTACTATTGGAATGCATTTCGTTATGTAAACATTAATTTCTTGCAGATTACAAAAAAACTAGAGCCAATTTTGCAATTTGACTGTCATATTCGTGTTCAGCACATAAAAATTGATAAGAATTGACTAATTTTATTTCAGTAACATGACTTTTGTAAAAATTTGTTGTCCAGTGTTATTCCACCAGACTTTTTTAGCAGTCTTTTCTTCTTAAAAAATCAATACAGAGAAATAAATAATTGATATTTTAAAAAACGATATTGAACAAGGGTTTGTCCAAGATTCTATCAGATAATAATCTGGACATTATTATTTATATGTAGTTGTGGAAGCTCCTTCATACATTATGTACACCCAATATCTGTCAGATATCTTCAAACAAGTGTTACGTTAGAATGCAATACGTATCCTCCAGATCTCGATTAACTTTCTTCCTAGAGCACTTCACAAGTCTTGATTTCTCCATACTGGAAGGAATTTGTATCAGTTTGCTTGTGTGGTCAGTTGTCTTGTTGAATATGGCGACTGTTAGTGAAAAGACTAGACTCTCTTAAGATCGCGTTGAGACTGGACTTGATCAAAATCGTCTTCAACACGCTGTCCATTACCTTCATCGATCAAGGTACTCCCTCTACATTTATGTCACATCTTACCAGTCATGACACATATGGTTGAATAGTGCATCACATCCGCGTAGCCCACAACTATATCCAATTCTTTGAGCTCGTTGAGTGTGAATAAGGTCAGAGTCAAGGTACAATACTTTCTATTGAATTATTTCGCATGAGCCATGTAATAATCTTTCCACATATTTCTGCCTTGAAATATTAAGCTGAGCCTCGAACATCTGAACGCTTAATTAGTCTATGTATATTCCAAATATTGGACCTTCTGAATAAGTACATTGCCTAAGAATGCACCTCACTCACTCAACGTTCGATTTATGATAAACGATTACCAATGTATTCAATGTTTACCAGTTGACAATATGGAACGCGACAAAAAAGTCGTGATGCAGTCGCTTATGTCATATGATATACAAGACCAAGTAAGATATTTTCTTTGATGCAATTGTACTGATTATTGCATCCAAAAATAACGCTGGCATAACATATGTATTTCTTTCCTGACTCATGTTTTCCTCTATACATGGTGGTTTGACAAAATTTAGGCAAGGGATATTACTCCTCTGTGTTATAAAGGAGCGACAGTGCAACTACAAAATTACTGGAAACAAAGTCAGTCTTTTATTAGGCACATTCTAACATTTGCTGTTCCAGAGTGGGTTTATCTTTCTTCGTAATGTATGTTTCTCTTTTGTACGTACTACAGGTAGATATTGACATCTACTACACAAAACATATTACAGACCCCAACTGAATAAGTATAAACTCCTTAGAACACACACACACACACACACACACAGACACACACACACATACATACATACATACATACATACATACATACATACATACAGACATACATGCATACACACACATACATACATACATACATACATACATACATACATACATACATACATACATACATACGCCCGCACGTGCACCACACGTGTGCTTAAAGATACTAAAGTGTATTAGGAACTACTTTGTAAATGAACCATACACACTAGTGTAGTAGACGCTTTAGGTTTATGTTGAATAAATTTATTTGTGATTGAACTAAAGCATCTGTTTCGCCACTTTGGAGGTATAGATGATAAAGTTAAAGATGTGGACGAGTTGACTGATTCAAAAACAAAAGTGTTAAAGAATCAAACGAATGAATGTGATATTCGCAAAGTCAACAACAAAGGTGAGGGGCACTGGAACATACCAGTCTCATCAATGAAACAGTATTTTTTAGGAGAATATTCATATCTTCTCGCAAATAGAATGGTTAAGGCTATGACGAGTGCTCTCTGTGGTCTAAAAATATAGCATAGAAAAGGATGATGAGGCCAAGGGCTATAGCATATTTGTCAGAGACCTACCATTTTACAGAACTGTCAAAATACTAGATTTGAGACCAAAAAAATGCAACTGCAGGTTTTGGTAGGTAACTAAGAACCTCGGCCAATAATCCATGGCGACAAAAAAAATACTATTTCCGCTGGGAAAATGGAATGTCACACAACATCTGCTTTTCAATTTTCCCGTATAACTATTTTAATACAATGTTAGACTAGTGATAGAAGTCAAACTCTATGATACAGGTCATAGCCATGGTCCCTCTAACCGCGAGATGCAAGTGGCATGACATAAGCATGTTTTCTTCAGCTGGTAATACAAATGGTAATACATATATTTATATTTATACATCTTGACTTTCTTAATTAGTTCTTCAAATTAGACCGACATGTCCTGCAAAGCCTGATAGATACCGAAGCTGTACTGAAATTTCGAGTAACCTTCATTTCCAAACTTCCAATTGAAATCTAATGTCCTTATTGCACTCATAATCAGAAAAGCAGAATTGAGTAGGATCAACATAGAAATAAAATCCCTGTGCATTCATTCACAGCATGGCTCTAAATTTCAATTTTAAGTAGACCAAAAAGACAAAATCTTTTTAAACTGATATAAAGCACGCGACTAAGTTAAAAGGGCGGAGGTATTAATGCTGTTGTTGTGTATTGATGAATGTAATGCTGCGAATTTATTTTGGAATATAGCATAAATTCAATTACATTGTTTCTGTTAATGTCTTTTATTATTAAGCCTTTGGTAGGTAAACAAAATGATCATATACTTAAAAGGTTACGGCATTTGTATGGGAAAATATGAACTCGTTTTTCCCCATAAAAATTCAGTAACCTATAATTATAGCCATTACTCATATATAATATCGAGACTAGATGTGCAATATTTAGTGCTGAAACTGGTTGTGTTACTACGTAATGTAACTTGCACGAGACATATCGCAATATATACATTTCCACATATAAGATGTCCTTATAGAAAGATGGCAGTTGCTGAAGTTAGAATAACATAGCAAGGCACTTGTTACTTCGATGAATTAGTCAAATTTGTTCATGACAGTTACTGAATACACTGCGTTGAACTGTACAAATTAATCGATAGATAGTTTTGCTCCAGAATTTATGAATTTATTGACCAATTTATTATGTATCGTAAGATACCAGTCCACTTGTCCGCTCATTAACTATATGTAATATGTAATTCAGCACTTGTTTCTTTAAAAACAACTTCTAATGCCAACTTCATTTATTGAACACCGTCTTTATCACTTCCATATCGTCTGACGTTCAACGTTATAAGTCTGTTACTAACTGAGTTCGCCAATTTCCAATACAATCACCTGTCGCTGAGTATTCCTTAGCTATACGGTCAGCCGATAGGATGAATTTACCTAGTGGGGTAGTTGCAATTAAATGTAGATACACAGCCTAGCGTTTAAGACTTGTCCTCTAGGTTACTGAGTGCATCATCGGCAAAGTCATCAGTGCTTTCCATGTATATACCACCCACATATCAAATCCATTATAGAAGAAAACGTTTTCCCACTATTGACACTTATAAAGTGACTGATCGAGTAATTGATTAATCCATCAGTAATGGAGTACAGTGGTTTGGTTTGGTAACAGATGGAGAAATTCTATAAAAGGAATTTTACATGATTCAAGTTTGTTTCACCTGGATATGAACCTAAAATATGTGTCTGGAAGAATCAATTAGAAAATCCTCCGGTCATAATTATACACCTCTGAATCTACATCTTTTCTTTCTTGCTTATCTGTCTACACTAATGATGTAGTTTTACTGCACGCTAATAGTAATTTGTGGATTCATACACAATGAATGAAACAACGTGTTAGTATGTCGGTATGACTCTTTAAAATCAAAGTAATAACGTAAGCTAACGAAACCTATTTCATTATATTACCAACACGTTCTCAATAAGCATCATAAGTTAATCAGTTTTCAATAATAAAATCTATCGACAAATATTTCGTTGAAGATGCAAAAATGCTGCAAATAGTGTTTGTATCCGATGGATTTGTACTCACAACAATCTGAATTTCGACTTTATCATATGGTAGAGACTTTTGGACCTTTATAAACACATGCATACACCACTCTATATGTGAGTTGATGTTTTGTACATGCATTATCAGCTAATTGTACACGATAATGCAAGCAGAAATCGAACGATAGATAATTAACTTATATAAGTGGAAAGCGATTAAACTATGCGGAATATATGTGCATATAATATGATACAATAAGCGATACGAGAATTGATATGCATTTTAAAGTTACTTGCATATCATTGTACGTTTAGTTCTCAAACCTTAAACAAGCATGTACATCAACCATATGCAGGTGTATATATTCATGATAGTGTGAATCCCTTACTCCGATAAAGAGTACTTGAAAATATGATCCTAAATTTATCGTTTATGACTAAGAGGTGGACAAACAAAGAAAAAACATTATAATCATGGGATTATGTGATGCTGAGAGCAAAAGTGTAAATGTAGTTAAGAGGTCAAAAGTTTATAAGATATTGTACGTCATTCAAGCATGAAACGTATGTCAACGAAGTATATAATATAGTGAGGTGACCTGTGTCCAAATATGCTAACGATAAAAACACAACTGTTCCACGCTGACCTAAGAAACATGTCTGCAGCAACAAATTATTTAAAGACTGTGAATTGCATTGCATGGAAGAGAAGCGTCTGAGGATTCGGAAAATTTAAAGAGGAACATATATTCATTTACACCGATGATACTGGTGTCACTGAAACTCAGTCCCAACAATGCTATTTCAAATAAGAGGACATTACAAAATACATGTAAGTAGACATGTAAAGAACGCAGATGGACCAATCTTGACAGCACCCAAACCAAGGTAACTTGATATAATCATGATTTACTTTTATATGCGATCGCCATTACTCATCTCAGCAATAGACAATACTAGACTCAATTTGATGGGTGCAATATTTTCGTCCACGTTTTATCTAAACCTGTGATGTGATATTATCAACTGTAATGGAACGTTAAAAAAAGAACATGATAGCATTCATGACTCAAATAGGATTAAGGAGATATAAATACCTCCTATTCGAAATACTCTCAGAAGATGAGCTATTGTAAAATGCATAGCACCAGTGGGACAAGATGGTGCAATAATTGTCGGCGATGCCAAAATAGTATTTGGTCACAGCCATAGAAAAGCATGAATAACTCGTATCCTCTACATTCCTTCTCATAAAGGTAAAAGGGTTGACAAAATAAGTATACGTACTAATTCAACCAAAACAAATCTAGAGATCGTTTTCGTTCATTTTCAGCAACAATTTAAATTCTCCAGATCAATAGAAAGTGGAAGGAAATAAAAGTGCTTATATTCCATCAAACATCTCACAACATTATTTTAGGCTTGGACAACTACATGGAATGATTCATCCCAAATATGCCATTGATCAAGGAACCCATCCATGCTGTAACGGAGCCAAATTGACCGTGAGGATATACATGCAAACACTATAAAATGTTTTAAAATCTGAACAAGATTTATCAAATTACACTGAAATATCTTATTTCACTCCAGGCGTCTTATTACCTCGGTATGCCAGTTTTGTACTTTGAGCTGTAAAACCACTGTATCTAAGTTAGGTAATAGATTTACGCTAGCCTCTGTCTACAAGCCCCTGGAAATCTTTTCATCAATCTACTATCACGACATCATGGAAATGTTTGGAGATGACTGAGATTAAAAGCATACACTTTTTAATGTGGCTTAGAAATCAGGCAAAACATACACAGGTAAGAACACAGCTACGTGCATTTCACGACTAATAAAGTACAGAACTGAATATTGTAAATACTCTATAGTTGCAGATATGCATGTTCAATTCATGAACGTCAATACCGTTCCAGGACTAAGTTACGTGACAGGAAACTAGCAACAACGAAGGTTTCTTTCAGAGAGTGTAAAACAGCAGGCACATACAGGTCATCAAGACATAGGCGAATACATTTATTTGTGAGTAACTACGGTGCCTGGTATTGTCAAACGGTGTAGCTGTTTAAGAAATGTTGTTCTATGATACATTAGCATAGATTTTGGTGGTTCGTTCTCATCTAGGCCTGCTTACTCGTACTTGTTGACAACCATAGTAAAAGTCACACCAGTCATGTAGGCATTCAACACCGATTATTTCAGTTATATGGGTCATTTAAACGAATTTCATTCTACACACCTTTAAGTGGCAAATATTCACTTCATTTGGATTTTTATACATCCACTTTCCTTTAGAAGGCCATTTTTAGACGCCCCGAGAAGTGTATACGGAAAAATCAATGTTAAAGTGCGTAGATATTTTTTGACGAAATGAATCTAAAGGTGCGATCTAATACAGTACGGATTGAATGTCGTGCGCTGTGATGTAACATGAACGCTACGCATATTCTTAAACGCATTCGTACTACCCTATATTGTTATGATTCCACTCGAAATGCTCTTTTCTTGACCCAAGTTTTCTACATGGCCACCATTGTAAAAGACCGTATAGATCGATAATTTTAGTCGGGAAGTTTCTTGATGACAGTTAAGGTGCAGATCAATAAAAAATAGGATTGAATATACTTTGATTCAAGACAAGTAGTTTAAGTTTTTAAATTTATATTTAATTGAAAATGATTAAATGCGCATACATGAGCCGTCTGATTTGAAGTATCCACTAAATAGTCATCCGCTGATAGCTTCAAACCTGCCAAGGCAGCTGTCTCGTAACTACACTGGTTATTTGCGATATTTAGAATATATACCAACAGTTGCAAAATGCGGACAACGGACCCCAGTCAACGAACATGAGCTTTTGTAGTCCAGTAGATTCAGCCATAATAAAAAATAGCACCTTGATTGTCTCAAGTGACTAGCGAAACATATCATCTTAAAAGAACAAATTGAAAAGCAATAAAAGCTTATCCTGCTGACGAGGAATATAACAGGTCCCTAATGGCCGAGTGGTCTAATTCGCTTGCATTTACAGATAACTGACGTATCACCTCTGACCTCTTGGGTTTGAGTCTCGTGCTCGGCTTATATGGGTATGTGAGAAAACCTGGCAGTAGCTTCCCGTGAGTCGATGATTCTTCCCGGCATTTCCGGTGTTCTTCTTCTACCACATATTCTGGCTGCCATGTATAGTATGTTACACGGCGCTGAACTCATAACAACAACAAATGTAGAAGGTAGGAAGGAACAATATTATAATAAGTAAGATAATATTGGTTCGGCCAAATGCAATGCAAATGTTTAAAATGGAGTATATTTTAGAGAAAAACGTCATTCCTTGAACATAAAATATATTGGTAACTGAGCACTATTCCTTGGGTCATACCAAAATATTGGGGTAAAGGATGAGATTAGAAAGGTAAACTATAATGAATGGGGTAGGCATACTATTGTCTTACGTCCCTAAATCAAAACGGAAGGTTGGCACTGTAAAGGTAAAGAGCAGGAAGAAAGATCCATTCAATTTCAAGTTATTTGGCAGACTCTGTTACTAATGTTTCAGTCTCGGTAACCTCAGCCAATTAACAAATTAATTTATAGGTTCCCTCGTCCGTCAATATCTTCTTGTGCAATTTTCAAATTGTCTTCTGGAAACTGGTGTACTTAATGGAACCCTCTCGTTCCTGATTTTGCAATTTGACCCATCTATTGCATACATGTATTCTTTGTCTCAAATGCAAACCATGTGCTAGTAAAGTCGAGGCATGTAGTACGGAACTTTAGTTTTATAGAAATAGGTTTTCCTTCTATATATATATATATATATATATATATATATATATATATATATATATATATATATATATATATATATATATATATATATATATATATATATATATATATATATATATATATATATATATATATATATATAATCCAGTGTTTAAGAAGTAGACTGTACTCATAGTGTGGTCTAAGAAAGTGTTAAATATCTCATTGTATCGTTTGCATCGTGGTCTCTCAGATATGGACATTATTATTTGAGAGGGTGAATTAATTCATCGTTTTTTGTTATGAGTACCATTATATATATTTAATTTAATTTATCACGTTTAAATAATATACATCATTATTATTTAGATAAAGAGACGTTCTGTTATAGTATCATAAAATAATTACTTGGACAAATACTAGACTCAGTGCTTCAAAATAAATTCCTGAATGTAGCAACCTTCAACGATAGAAAAATGGACCGAGAAGGAAAAACTATTCAAAAAGACCAGTTAACTCAACCGAAAAATCCCAAAATAATGATTTTGCGGAACATGAAACACATTTAGAAATGCCAGAGAATACCACCAACCACCCACCCACCCAAACTTTCCATTGCTTATGGATGCAGTTTGTTGAATTCAGGACTTGTAGATATCATCCCTCTGAGTGGAAGGTAGCTCGTTATCCTTGCAATATGACACACAGAGACTTTAAATTATGTTTAAAGTGTATTTTGCATGTAAAAGTCGAAAATAGGTTTTGTAAATAATGAAACTTAAAACTAGTTGAAACTTACAAAGCAAATGATGGGACAACGTTTGCGATGTACATACACATTGGCTCATACACAAATAATATCTGTTGTCTATATCGTTAATGTAACACTTTTACCCTGCTAGTCTACCTATCTTCCAGTCTTCATTTGATGGTCAAATTTCCTGCAGATTTAATGGAAAATTTACAACAGTTTTGGATTTGCTTCCTGCAATTAATACTGACTCTGACGCCAGTCACCAGCAGTCAGAATGCAAAGCATTGCCGTGGTATAAATGGATACCATATTTCACATATATATATCTTAGCAGGAGAATAGAGTACACAATAAAGGCCAGACTAATAAAGTCTTATACAAGAAATGAGCTCAAAAGCTTGATTCGTCATATCATTTTCACATGACACAACGAGTAGTCATGGTGCAAAAGTACGCCAAAGTCTGTTGAACCGACCGTCGGAAGAACTGGCTTCAGTGTTTTATCTTGACGTTTTGGGGCTAGCAACCATAATATGAAGATTTAATGTAATAAATCAATAATATTTTGAGCAAAAAAAAATTAATACGTTACGTCCATTAAACAGAACAAGTAAATTTTCTCCACAATTATTGAAAGAAAATTGTACATAGCGATTTCTTGTTTTTTTAATGTCAGGTTGACTAATCAAGTACAAATATGCACCGACGTTTTTAATATCAAACACCCATTTACTTGATAATCGTTTCATTCCATATTGTAGTCCTTTCCTCACCATAACAATTTGATTGCGTCTATTTAAATTTGGCTAGCATTAAATTTTGACTGTATCTGCGGTGAATTGGTGCTGATGTACAACATGTGTTACGTGAAAATACCAGTGTAAATATGGTGATAGTAGCAGAAGAAATATTTAATCATGAGTTTGTAATTGAATTCAAAAGTAATCGCTGTATTATGTCAACCGCACTTCCTGGAATCAGTTCCTTGATCATAATTCGGTTCCATGTTATATACAAACGCAATTGGACAGTTGAATGGTCTCATTGGTTTTTTATTGAACTTACTTTGTTGTACAACTCCAACAGTCTTTGCTTTGTCAAGAACGTCTTGAGAATGACGCCATTATCTAAAAGTAGTTCCACTAAATCAGCTCTGTTCTGCAGTATGGCAGACGTCATGATGTGATATAGGCTGCCAGGCTGAAGATATACATTTTGAATACACATAAACATCTTGTCCAAAAAGGTCTGCATTTTATATATAGCGCTGTCGGACACATTATAATAGTGCTGTACTTAAGAATTGAAATCCAAAATTAAACTTCCAAACATCTGCTGAAAGGGTCAATACATATTAAGTCATTCGATAAAACAGGGGTCAATTCGGTTAAGTGCTTTAATCACAATGAATCGATATGCCAATAGCTGTTCTGTGAAGTAGTAACATTTGTCTATGCATGCATACTACTATGAAACCTTTCAGTGCCCTGTAACATTGTATACATCCGTGCAGCGATATTATGTGAACGTTTGGTACATTTAGATTAGCGCTGAAGCACACACACACAACATACATACATACATACATACATACATACATACATACATACATATATATATATATATATATATATATATATATATATATATATATATATATATATATATATATATATATATATATATATATATATATATATATATATATATATATATATATATATATATATATATATATATATATATATATGTGTGTGTGTGTGTGTGTGTGTGTGTGTGTGTGTGTGAGCGTGTGTATTCATTGCAGATTTTACTCAACTGGATATTCCAGTACTAAACTGAATACATGCAAATTCCTTTACTCCTATAATGAATTTATCTATCTCATTTGGCGAAAATTAGTTTCCTCATTATATACAGCATCTAGAAACTTTACTAACGTTTGAATAATTCGATTATGTGGAAGAAATGAGTCTTCCCCAATAGTTAAATGTAAGCAACATTTTAGTCTACTGGACCTTTTATTCAAGGAATGATTTTTAAAAATGCCAAATATGGCTAAGATAGGTCATGGTCATTGCTCTGTTGTATATCTTATTATGTAATACTTTAATCCTTACAGAACGATTATGTATTATGGAACGGAAATGGACCCAATTAGAAATACAAAGTGTCGCATTAAAAACCCATGTGTACCTCTGTGTCATGTTTCGATCACAGTATAAAAAATTTTTATATACGATTTGAATGTTTCTACGTTAGTTTTAGAAATCTGAATATGTCTCACATTTCATGAAAAGTGCGAATCCCAGGCATAGGGAATTTTTTAACGATCATGAACTTCATTGTTAATCCAAATCACATCCGAAGCAAAAGTCGTTTGAAATGTGGGTAAGTTTTGTTTTCAACCAGGATATTATTAAAAATAACTAAAACAATAATGTTACTGTATTTTATGTTTTAAAATATATTCGTTTATTATAATCGTTACCTCCTGTACTCCTGTAATGGCCTCGTGGTTAGAGCATCCGCCTCGAATGCGGGAGGTAGTGGGTTCGATCCCCGGCCGAGTCATACCAAAGACTTACAAAAATGCTACTAACAGCTACCTCGCTTGGCGCTCAGCGTTAAGAGGTTAGTGTTAGGACTGGTCGGTCTGGTGTCAGGATAATGTGATTGGGTGGGACATCATGCTACATGTCTGCAGCATGATGCCCAAGTGCTAGACATCACTATAAACTGCCACATTGCAGATATCGTAGCGATATGACTGAAAAAGTGTTATAGCTACGTTAAAAATCAAAATCACATCGCACATCACCTCCTGTAATGAAATGAAAATATGATGCTAATATGTTTTGTGAGTCTTATATACATATGCTTGTAATTTATAATTTAACATTAACTGTTCTGTTCGGAGCATCTAAGAATATTGACGTGTAGATGTCAACCTGAAAATGTCGTTCCACGAGAACATTCACAGCACAGTGTGCTTCAATGGCGCAACATCTGAAGCATTCCCAGTTATCAGCGGAGTCAAACAAGGCTGTGTTCTTGCTCCGACGCTCTTTGTCATCTTCTTCTCCATGCTTCTCCAGTACTCATTCAATGACTGCAGCGAGGGAGTGTACATCCATACCAGGGCTGACGGCAAGCTGTTCAATATCGTCCGTCTCCGTGCTAAGACTAAAGTCACAGAGGTACTCATCCGTGAATTGCTCTTCGCCGACGATGCACCGTTGACATCACACATGGAAGATAGACTTCAGCAGCTGGTATGCCGCCTCTCCCATGCTTGTAAGGAATTTGGACTGACCAACAGTTTGAAGGAAACGAACGTCATGGCGCAGGACGCAGACCCCCCTCCCTCTGTCACCATCGATGGGTACAACTTGGAAGTTGTAGAGAACTTCACATACCTCGGGTCTAACATCTTCAGCTCACTCTCCATTGATTCTGAGATGAACGGCAGGATTGCCAAGGCAGCAGCAGTGATGGCCAGACTTAACCAGAGAGTCTGGAACAACCACAACCTCACCGAGAAGACCAAACTGCGTGTCTACCAAGCATGTGTGTTCAGCTCACTTCTCTACAGCAGCGAAACATGGACCACCTATGCAAGACACGAGAGGAAACTCAACAGCTTCCACCTGAGATGTCTGCGGCGCATTCTGCACGTCCAGTGGCAGGACAAAGTACCCAACACAGGGGTTCTAGAACGAGCCAACATGAACAGCATGTTCTCCATTCTCAGCGAGAGGCGCCTTCGCTGGCTTGGCCATGTCAAGAGAATGGACCCAGGGCGCATTCCCATGGACCTGTTATACGGGGAGTTAGCAGAAGGTGCACTACCAACTAGACGACCACATCTGCGCTACAAAGATGTTTGCAAGAAGGATATGAAGACGGCAAACATCAATGTCAACGACTGGGAGAGCTGTGAAAACAACCGTTTCAGCTGACGTCTAGCTGTCAGGCAGGGAGCTCAAAACGCAGAGGAAGAGAGAAAAATAAAACAAGCTGAAAAGAGAGCTAGAAAGAAGGATAAACAAAAGCTTACTTTGGAGCTACGTCATCGTCTCCCGTAGACGGACGGATGCCGAGAACAAGAAGAAGAGATGTCAACCTGAAAATGTCGCACGATGATACGTATTAAATGCCAGTATCTAACATCATGCAAGGTTCGACATATCTGTGTCCAGTATTACGTAGCTATATTCTTTTAGACATGGAAAACAACATGAATATTTGAAATCTAACTTCAGCTGTATATATGTCCATGTAACTCAGAAGTTAATTCTGAACAATTGTGAATAAAACCTCTGGGGCCCAGGGATCAAATCCTCTAAAAGCATGTTCATCCATTGTAACAAAACCGACAAACAAAAGCAGACAGCGAAATATATATCAGACAGAGAATAACAAACACAGAGACAACTAGGATTAAAACTTTAGCAAGGACATGCACAAGGCAACACGAATAATGATTCCGAAGAAACATCGACATACAAATGGACACACGGGAACTGAAGTAGTGATATTTAAAACATAATGAATTATAATCAAATATATACAGATTAATGAAATATGAATGGGACAAACAGAAACAAAATATCCAAGCAAATGTAGAAATATCAATACATACCTGCCTTCTGTTTCCATCAGTAAAGGTTTCAGTCTTGGCAATGTCAATCACGTTCCAGTCTAAAGACAGTTTCAGGTGGTACATCACATTATTTTTATTGGCTACAAAATACATGCAAGCATCAATATTTAAAACATGAAACGAAGGTGTAAACAAGAAACAATATGATGTACATTCATATAAATTTTAGGGAGCGAGAACAGGGTAGAGAGAGACAGAGACAGAGAGAGAAGTTTCGAAAGGTCGCATTGATGATAGTACAGTGCATAATATACACATTCCGGTTAAATATTGAATTGATGGTATGGTATTAAAATAACTCTGCAGCACACAGATGCATGTTTTGACTGTTTTGATGCTACATATGAATGATGCAGCCATGCTATCGTGACGTTTTAAATTTCACAACAGTTCTGCTCTCCAGCATGAACTGTTGACATGCTGAATTGACATTATTACATTATGCTGACAATTTCGCAATAATGGTATGATATCATGTATTCATATCATTCTGAATTTAGATAATATACGATCCAATTAAGGAATGTCGCATATGTGTTGTTTGAACTTAGTTTGAAAACACAATGCAGTTATGTCACTAAATAATTAACATTTTAATTTTCTTTAACAGTTATAGCCTTTCAATCGCTGTTTACATCATACAGATCGTTTTAAACACAAGAGTAATTGATACCCCAAAACTCCCATTGTTGTAAAACTGCGATTCAAAAGTACTCACACGTTAGTGCAGTTATGTATTATTTCACTGTTGCTTCCACATAAATCGTTCGAGTCTCGGATTCAGCCAATGCGGGTATGTGAGAAAGCCTGCCAGTAGCTTCTCGTGGGTCGATGGTTCTTTCCGGGGTTTTCCCGGGTTCTTCCTCCACAATTAATACTGGCCGCCTGTATAGCCTATCGCGTGCTGAAAAATGGCGTTAAACCCTACAACAACAACAACAACAACAACTTCCACATAAATCAAACATCATATTACTATCCAATCTGTAAGACAAATGATTGGAAATAAAGATAAAACGCGCTAAAGCCATAAAGTCCGATTTCAGGGTTATTTTTAATGACATCAGAAACAGACTTGCTACTACTTTATTTATTAATATAGTAGTAGCAGTAGTAGTAGTAGTAGTATTGGTCCTTCATGTGGAATCATTATGATATCGGCATTACTTACTACAAGTGATAATCTTTTCATTGTTGTGGTTTTCAGTGTTAACTCATTCTATTTATGTTTGCAGTATGCCTGCTATCTAGGCATCCAAAATTTATTCCAAATATATTAAAACATTCATTAATAATTTAATCATTATTACCGTTTAATTACTAATTTCAACCTGATTATTAAACAAAAACAGACAAGTAGATATTCTAGACTGTCACACGTTGATGAGCGTGCTGAAAATAAGTAAAATTAAAACAACCTATATATCCGAGAATGATGCTTCAGATTGGAAAAATGTACACAAAGCTGCGCAAACGATTTACAAGTATATATGTACTTGCATTGGAATGATATTAAATATGTTTTAATTGTATCCATAAGTATGCGAACCAGTGATAGTAATTTACCTGAACTGAAGAGTTCTAATAAATTTTCATCAAAAATCAAAATACTACGTTTTCGGTTTAATCATTTAGAGAATCGGAACTATTGAAGAAAATATTATTATTCTATCGCTTGCTTTTCTTGAATATCCTTCAATAAATAGTTGCATTTTATTCTGCACATGCCATACTATTTTATTATTGCCATATGGGATTGCGGGGTACTGTCCCCCTATGTTATTGTGTGGTAGCTGATAGAGCTCAAGCAAAAGTCGAGGGAACTAACTATATCAGAGAACACAGCACATTTTGAAGCATAATTGATTATACCGGAAAGACTGATACGTGCCTTTCCCAAGGGCACATCGACTGAGACATCCGATTCAGAATGGCCACAGCTCGTATTGAACACGCCATCTTTGGACTACGAATTCGTTACTTTACCAAGTGAGCTAACGAAGATCTCTAGAGGTCTTATGAGAGTTCGACATGAATGCTTCTAAATGAGAGTATAATTATAGCCAAATACGCTGCTAATATAAGTTCTAATAGTTGTCAAACATCTGATAGCACCATCTACATTTTTGCAGCATACAAAAGATCTATTTCACATGAACCAGAACGATTAAATCAAGAACAGAATTCTACGATGATCAAAACTATTAGGTTGTAAGAGGAGCATTGTAATAAGTAAGTACCTTTTAGTAACAACTTAAGGATTGCACGATCAATACTCAATTCGCCAGAGCCCGTGTTCCATTCACATATATGAACAAGACTGGACTCAGAAATTTCTTTGGGTCTGTCAATAATAAATGCAAATGATTAAGGCGATTATAGAACTAGGGCTTTAATGTATGTTCAAATGTCTGCTGAAAATAAATAAATACATGCATTTTGAGTACAAGGTTTCTCTACACAAATAGCGACTTGAGGATAATACATCTGGTCAGCATGCATTTAAAGAAAATTAATGTCCTCTGTTCATTGCGTTTTGGGACAACTTAACCATCCCTAGAATGAGAAAAATGAAGAGATACAGAATATGTACACTCATATAACGTTTCTTCAGAGTAGTTATAATTCAAAGAAAATTTGCTGACGTTTCTACTTTATACATATGCGGTTAGGGCAGTTATATTTCCATTACTGGAAATATCAAAAGCTGAATGGCAAATATAATAAAATAGTAAGTATATTAAATTTGTATTGGAATGATGAAAAAAGATTTAACAACTCAATGAAAATAACTAACGTTGAATAATTAATTTGAAAAGCAAACACATCTGATTTGGCTCTCTATATAGGTATATACGAAAATGAAAACAAATCCAAAATTGCACTCTTGCAATATGGGCTTGAGAGGGTGTGTGCATGAGTGTGAGTACTTTGTCAATGATTGACAATCGGTCGGAAAACCACCTCATAGTATTTTTAGAGGTTTTGATCGTTGATGATTTTTAGCTTTAAGTAACAGTCGCCAGATTGAATACTGGAACTACTGAAAGGCTCTAATGACATATTGCTATGCGATACATTTGGTCACATATATTAAAGCAATATAGATATATCAGTGATTTTCAGTAAATATATTGACCAGGGTGATCATATTGTAAGTCATATCGTACCAGTTTCATATAAACATGAAATCCATATTTATCCAGATATATTCTACTACATTTTATTATATTGTTTCATATATGATTTTGGTGGGAGTAGTATATGAAAAGAGGTTGTTTGCAAATGTTTCTGTTCCCTCATCATCAAACATACATGATGGAGATTTAGCAACTTTAGTACGCAAGTCATAATACCATATCACATGCTCATATGGCAAATCTGTAGTGTGAAAGTCATACTACCATATCACAGGCTCATTTGGCAAATCGTTAGTACGCAAGTCATAATACCATATCACAGGCTCATTTGGCAACATTGACAACATATATTTTAAGTGATCATGCAAAACGTACCATGGCTAATATGACCTAATAATTTAGCCAATGAATTTTGTTAAGTTGGAGGCCCGCATTCGCATTTGTCCAAGTTTGTTAATCGGTCATGGAAATAGCTAGTTCGCCACGTTAGCATCTCATTGGATAAGTGACTAAAATAAGCTTCCGATCCGAAAAAAGACGTGTTCTGTACACTTTAGTCACATTCTATTGAACGGGTTTTGTAAAAGAAATTCTAGTAATTTATAGTATGCCGATGAAACCAGATGTTTGTGCAACATTATTTAGATCAATTTAAAGGTCCATTACATCAGCATTGTCTAGATCAAATGTGTCATGTTCTCTTTAGTAATTTGTGTAACAAAATGTAATTTTTGCATCCATACTTTTGATCTTACATTGAACTTATTTGCATGATATTGAATAAATAGTTGGAAAGGTCTCATATATAACAGATCGAACACAATGTGTAATGGACGTGAATCAAAACGGGTTTAGATGCTTCCTTATCAGGCGCATATAACTCTAGACACCAAACTCAGGCCCTTCTAGACTGTTTACTATGTGGCCTCTTATGCCAATTCGATACATTCTGTTGTTGCCAACGTGCCAGAATATGGTCAGTTAGATGTAATTATCCTGTGTCACATGGGTTTGGTTAAAACATTTTAACTTGGTTAAGTTTCTCTGACACATGTGAGGTCATATCCCTTCACACACTGTTATCTGAAGATTCAGTTGTGATTACCCCGGCGGTGTTTGAGAGGGAGCAGGACAATCCAGCTGTATTTGAGATGCAGCTTAAAACAATATTGATAGACATATAACGTATGACAGGTACCTAAAGTTGAATGAAAAGCGATGCCAAAAGCTCGTTGAAACTTATGACAAGATGAGCACAATTAATTTTAGAATCGTTGTTAGATCATTTACCCACATGTAATAACATGTTTTCTATCTTCATTCTCGTTATTGTCACTGTAATCTTACTAATACGGGTTTATTATGCAAGGATGAAATATTGAACTGACAGCAAGAAAGTAAATACAGCCTTCTGCAATCACATTGGTGACAATTTAACTTATTCAAGTTGCTGCTACGCAAACTGCATGTCCTATACTTGCCGCGTGTAAATATATCAACTTCTTATTTAAAATTATATGAGGATTATTTATTCCACAAATGCTTCGAAAGAGGATGGAAACAAAAGAGATCTTCCCCAATAATTCCAAACCGTTTGATACATAATAATTTATTAACTCCAATAATTATTGGACATTACAACATGAGCGTTGTAATAAACCAATTTTAATAAAAGCCACAATCCATCAAATTGACTTCTGTCGCAACAAGAAGCCACCTTGGACTTGACATAGCTCGCTTGGTTGATGTTAGAAGTGATTAACATGACCCAATATCGTTCATAATATAATACGTATAAGATCTTGTTCGTTTACATTTTTTGTGTATTAACTTGATCAATGTGTATAATGAGAAAAATAGTCATATTGTCAATAGCACCATGAGAGAATAAAATATCATATTGTGTCAGTAATATGCAGATAGTTTGCAACACTGCAAGTTATAGCCTTGCTGATATAATAAACCCTGATACTCTCCCATGTTTGTTAAGAAATATGGCCTTACGAATGTTTCAAAATAGGCTCAGTCAATGAGATGGAAGTTCACTTTATTAATAAATGTAACTCTCTCATAACATTTTTGATGAAAGACCCTGAAATATAAGCTTACATACCACATATGATCACAATCTTCCAACAGCTATATCAGCTAAGTTTAAGTGTCAAAATTAAATATAGAAGAATCTAAAACTTCTACATTACAACGAAAGAACTCTAGTTGGGTCTCTGGAAACAGCAGATAAATATACATAAAACTTAATTGTCTATATTTTGTATTTTGTTTTTAAAATGTGTATTCGTTGTGTCAAATATATAAGACAATAGAAAGTTCAAATATTTAGACATTTGTAGAACAGTGAATAACTGTTGAAATGCCCAGAAACTTTATGCATTCTCACAAAAATGGATTAAAAAAGTTCTGATGCAAATTGAATTTGTCCCAGTTTGCCTGGTTTTGTTATAATAATAACAAAACCTTTTTGTTTGACTAGTTGACAAAAGGTTTAAACGTGCGTCCAAACTGAAAACAAAATGTCTATGATTTAGAAAGACGAATTAGGTAATCGTATCTTTCACCATATCATTTCAGAGACCTAAGTCTGCTAATTAAAATGCTTTTGAACTGAAACGTACTCATGACTAATGACCGAATGGAAGGAGTAGACTGTCAATAGTCACAAACATGCGGCATTTTGCAGTGGGACATACAAATGACCTCTAGAATGGTAACGAGGTGTGGAGAGAGCAAACAATTGATCACGTTATTAATGTACATTGGCGTAGTTGATAATTAAATTCTTACTATAAATTAATTACCAAGTTTAATTAACATTTGCTCATTTATCTAACCTCTACGAGTTATAATATTGTTTCATTTAACAATATGTCTGATGAGTTAACAAGGGTTCCAAGTATACATGGTTTAAATTGGATTAAAAGTGATACAATGTCGCAGTAGTATTGGTGTCCTGGGCTGAAGTACATCAAATTTAGTTGAAATTTGTTTCTTGCTTTTGGTTTTATTTTTGTTTTAGTTGAGATATTAGTAAGATCAGTGGCACAGTTTAATTTGTCTATGTTAGGTAGTATTTGCTTTATAACACTAACAAAAGTTTTGTTCAAAAAGGTCTTAAAATGTGTACAATTTGAAAACATTTATTTTACTTTGATTTTCAAATCTCATTAGGTAATTGTTTTCACCTTTGTTGTGGTGTCAGCTATGCTTAATTGTGGACTGTTGGGGCGATTCTTGCAAAAGAATATTCGTTTTAAGACTTTCCTGTTCTGAGTAATGATGACTGTATTTGATGGTTGATAATCATTTTTGGAATGAATTGGAAACGTGCCATGTTAAGTTGAATGGTTTTTCAGATAAAGTCTTTTAGATCTATTTAATGTAATAGTGGTTCCATTTATATGTGGTAGCTTTCATATAAATGCAAAATACATCTTTATTCAAGGTCAAATGATTATAAGAATTGGAATGGACTCAATATCAGGATACCTCTGACGAATTTTAATAACTTCTGTTAAGTGGTTTTACTCTTCTTCTTTCGTTTTCTATTATTCTTCTTTGAAACAGAGGCATGGAAACCCGTTTATATTTTAATGTGAGGTGGCTTTATGTTTTAGTTTTAGTTGTAATAACAGTCATATTTGACGGTGAATCGACAGTTTTCCACGGTTTAAGAGATTTCATTCTTAAAAGAGTTCTGTCAATTTTTGTCAACTATTGTTTTGTTCATTAAAAGGAATTCAAATGTCTTTGTATTTTCTTGATGAATATCAGATCAGTAAAGCTTTTATGCCAGGATAGGTCGTTATAGATTATAATACGGATCGTGTTATAATGTAATTTGACCTTACATCCATCACGACAAAACAAATATGTTCAAAAAATGTTGATGCCATATCGGCAAATGAAAGAACATTGTGATAGATGTATTATGTTTTTCGCTGATATTCTGAGAATGTCAGATTCAAACAGTCTGTATCACTGTAAATCAGAAACTTGCATCATTGACTGTTCCTCCCGATTATCTGCTTCTACATCTGGTCCCTGAAAAAGAATAACGTTTAAAATAAGATTTATTTAATACGAGAGGAGTATTGCCATTACTCTGGTTCTGTCTATCCATAAACATCATCTATATATCATACACCACAAGCGGTTCAACCACATATAACTTATGCTCATACAGACCATACTTTGAGTCATATACCACTCATTGTCATGTTCTGGTAAAGTTATAATATTTATCCTAGTAATAATTTCCACTTCCATGGTAACATAACAAATATCGACAGCATATCATGTGTATCGAATTTGGTAAGGCATATTATCCGGAAATGGATTACATTGTCCTAAACTATTACAAGGAGTCTAATCTGGCTGGAATAATATAGCTCATGAATCCACCTCTTGCAAATACATTATATGGTTATCACCAAAAGATGCATGGTCGATAGCCAAAGTTGTAAATGGACCAATCAGCCACTTGTATTAGGAAGCCTATTTGCTGATAAATTTAACTAAGATGTTTTAAGATCTGGACATATAGACGCAATCGCAGAAAGCCCTCAATTTAAATATGTATGTTACATGCAAGACTGTAACACAATATTTTCTTGGGCAAATATGTACTAAACAAAACAGGAGTGATATAGTTCATCGTTACTGATAAGTTCCAAATCATTCCGTAAACTTTCGTGACATTTGGAGTTCAATCCTTTGAACCTGTTCGCATAAGAAATGCGCATTATGTCTTTTATTTCTGTTAAATTACAAGGGGATTTATAAAAACTAGACATTGAGAATATTTAATGAAAACACCACTGTTTTGTCCTTATATGCTTGTGTTGTCCTATTAATTTCACTCCTTCACTGTAAATGGACTTTAAGCAGGCTCTTTAGGTATAACTCAATGATGATGAAATATCCAGAGAAAGTATGTCCTTATTCACATCACGCTGTCAAGTTCGGGTCCTTTTTAATTCATCGATGTAGATGCAATATAACTGATATGTGCAGAGAAAGAGAGAGAGAGAGAGAGGTGCGTTGAGGCACGCATGTTGGAACGGCACGTAATATAAAAATGATGTTATATCAGAGCATATAAAAGAAAGAATGAATTTAAGAAAACGTCTATGTCTTTGGTTCACACATTTCTTTGAAATGACAATATTTGAAAAGATCGCGCTCTCAAAACCAGGTGTTTAAAATTTTAAGATGACATATTTAACTGATAGAAATAAGCCTCAGACACCCATGAAGTAAACAGTTTACTTGTCATTAGGTTCGAAGCACATGCAATTTAATAAACGTCTTTAGATTTTATGTGTACACCTGTTCACCAAAATTCGTACATTAAAATCTAGTAGCCGATGTAAACATGGTCAACGTGAATGATATAGCATGGGGGAAACAATATTTTGCTGCTCTACTGAGCGAACCTTCAGTAAGGATTAAAACGATATTAATTTCCTTCAGGTACAGTTTTTATGGTTGGTTTCTTCAGTTATGAATATATTCTGCTTCGAAACATACCGTGCAACAAGCTAATCTTCAAATGGAAGTTTGTTTGGGTACCTCAAGCCATATCAGGACATTTCGTAGATCTGATGTTTTTATATGCCGAGATTGTATTGCTTATTTAGAACTGTTCGCAGTCTTGGTTCTGTCATTTCCGCAAAATCAAAAACTCCAAAACTCAAAATTATTCATAATGTATAAATTAAGTAACAACAAAACTATTGTTGTTGTTTTGGGTTTAGCGACATATCTCAGCGCAAGATATGCTAGCAGTATAAACAGAAGAGCCCGGGAAATCCCTGGTATGGAATCAGGTCACAATCAATAGTTTCGGTTCAGTACCCACTAATGTAGTTCTAGTCTATTTTTAGAACATTGTTTCACTCATTTAGGTGGTGATAGAAGAATTAGATCTATGCATTTTTGGCAGAGGTTTAAAGGTAATTGTTTAGTTTTGAGAATATGAGCTCAGGGTGTGGTTGTCCGTGTGTATTTTGGCGATAGTGCACTGTGAGTAATAAGGCACTGGTGATGATCCGGAAGTGAAATCTGTGTTGTATTTACTTGCTGCTCTGTTTACAATCCAGCCTCTCAAAGAAATGCAGGTCAACCTTTGACATGAACTTCATCGTGAAGTCATCTATGAAGGCATTTTAGATTAACATATGATTTGTATTGATTGTCACACTGTGGAAAGATCAGTACTGAGAACCAAATGTATATAATATATGGCAAAATTAATTGTGTTCTATGTATGTATGATCAATCAACATACCGAAAACTACCAGCAGCTTTCTCACAAACCCACATTGGCCAAGCCTAAGACTCGAACCTACGCGGACAGATCTGATATGACAGTAATCGATAAAGTCTCGGGACCCCAAACTATAGTAATAATTGTTTAATTAATGTAATTTTTCACTGTAACCTGTAAAATCATATTTGTGTTATCAAATTCTAAATGTTCACAGTTAATTAAAATGGTAACCAGGGAGGACACACCAAGTTAACCTACATGTTTTGTACATGGTCACTTTGAAAAATGTCACCAAAACATGATCCGAAATAAAATTGTTGCATTATTCTCCTCGCTAAAATAACTATGATGTGTTGAAATCATTCATCATAATACACAGTTTAAAGAACCGTAGACCAAAGTCATATGGAAATATGTTAGTTATACATGTAATATACAGTCGTTGTATCTGGTTTTTACTAAATACCTTTACGATGACTACTAGTGAGTTTCTTTTGAGAGCCTTCTGCACCGTTTCCAAGATATCTGAGCCCCATTCCAGGACAAGTAGAACTACAGGCACAGACATGGCACCTGAAATATGCAATAGGTATAATAGCTAACAATACCGACACAGCTTCTAAATTTCACGACTTGTTGCAGATATAGGATAAGGGAATGATAAGAGTTTTTAGATGAGCTGTGTGGTATATATAGTGGAACTAACTAGACATTGGATTGAATTGTGTGTAAAGGTTTATGGCAACCATTTAGTTAGTTTAAGAGGAGCAGCGATAAATATTTGTGCTAACGGACGGACCGACGACGGATAACAGACGACTGATCACCCCATAAGCGTCTTTTTTATACGGCCCCTAGAGATAAAAGTCATTAAACTTTCGTAATTATTACAGCTCGAAAGTATTTACTTTCGCACAAATTGTATAACATTTTATCTGGAAAATAAGTATACCACCCAGAAACTGTTGCTCTACTGGTGGAAAGGAATGTCTAGGAAATCAAGGTAAGTTCATTGTTTCAGTTTTAACAGGCGAGTGTTAAAGGCAATCCTGATATTCTTCAATGATAACACGAATTTCAAATTAGATGCTATAGCTGACATATTGGATGTCAGATTGGACATATTTTCAAGTGGTCTTCATTAGAAGTATTTTATGAAAATTCCATATCAATACGACTATCGATTCAACCGGAGTAACGTTAGCAACGTTTTCAAGACTGCCGTTGTGACAGCCATACAATAGGCGCCATTTCCATTTAGAATTAAGTAGGTATAATAAGACGAATGCATATTAAAATTGCATACTGATAGAACCATCCATACTGGATGTCCTAGTGGCACTTTTTTTAATTTAAACCACCTGTATATAAAGTTTCAAGGCATTCATTCATGTAGTTTAAAAGGAATAGCGAATAAAAGTTGTGCTAACGGACGGACGGACGATGAACGAATCACCATCCGCGCACGCGCACGCGCACGCGCACGCGCACGCGCACGCGCATAGCACCAGCTACATGTGGGATAAACATGATAATATATCAGATGCTCGGTTAAAAAGACTAATTAGATTACCATCTCCAGCGTTCATTGTCATTTTAGAGATTTCATTTTCCAGATCGTTTCTGAAATCGATCTTGTTCTCAGTGGCAGGTTTATGGTGCGGTCCTTTGTCAACCAAAATAAAGTGGCTATGATTTGGGTCCAGCACAACCTTTCCTGCATATGGTTGCTCCTCAACACAGTATTCTGCTGGCCAGGATCCCTATATATGATAAACAAGCATTGATAAAACAGTGACTGGCAAGACGCATAGCAAGCAATAAATATAGCCGATTCTAACCATGTAATTATATAATAAATCCATGAATAATCCAAATAAATGTTTTGAGATAATATCTTGCTTTTTGTAGTAATCCTATCTCTGAATGTGTTCAGAGCTTCAATTTAATTCACGATTTGTTTAGAAATAAATGTATTTTGTTTTATGCCTCTCGCCTGTTGTAAGAATCACTTTATCCTTTCCATTTAAGTAATATATACTGTTTGCAATTGGTACGTTTACTCTTTTTTTCAATCCCTTCTGTTTATGTAAACGGATTGCTAATATTTATCAAATATCATCCTAAGTTATTCACCCTGTGAATCCAGTATCCAAAGATTTGAATTTGCTTAAAAATAACGCTGAAGCGGCCGGTTTCCAAATACTGCTATTTCACTCGGCATCTTACACAATTACTGATGTATTGTTGCCTTTCTCTAGAACAGTTCTTGTTTATCATACTACTGAGTCTGGTTATTGATTCATACATATATTCTTGCTCGTGACCAGTCATTAGTATGTGAGGGAGAAGAGCGTAACACATTATATGGAGGCAATGCAGCCTTTTAAACCTATCTCGAGTATATTTGCCAGTGTTAAGTTTTTTCTAATTCAATGTTATATACCTACTTTCCTCTATCTCAACATCCAAAATGTACACGTATGTCAGAATCGGGCGAAATCGTCACACATAGACGTTTTGTTTCAACTTTGTTTTCCAGGCTGCATCCGTTTAATAACTTTAAGGAGGATTCCGCTAAGGAACAAAACTTGGAACTAATTAACAAAAAAATGTCATATAGGTACAAATTATAAAGTTATACACCCTAAGAAAATTCCTAATGGGAGAAATTCAATTATAGATGGGAGTATAATTGGTTTATAATTTTTTGTGAGTAATCGGCCAACTATTTTATTGTGCATACAAGATATTTGAAAACATGTCTCTAGTTCTGATTTTTAAATTTAGAAGTTTAAGTTCTTTACAATAAAATTAAATATTCGCTTTGTTAATATAGAACACAAAACACCTCTCTCTCTCATCCTCAACCAAGGTGGCTCTGTTAGAAGAGTGTCGAACTCATAATTGCGGGTTCGATATCAGCGTTGGTCACTCCTGGTCTGCTGCTTCTTTCTTTCATTGAAAATATCACTTAGCTTTTGTTTCCTTGGCATTATATAGCATATATTACTTAAAGGCGTTAAACATCCAACAGTAAAGAAACAAAACTCTCATGTGTCGTTTTTCAAACCAATTTCATTTCCTCTGTACTAGTATATTCCTTTAAGTATAACTATAAATTAATAATAATGGTATAAAAATAGTTCTTCTTTAAATATTTGACTATCAAATTTACTATAATGTAGTCAGTGGAATGGTACTCCGACCTACAGCTAACCGTCTACCGAGTTTATTAAAAGAGGATAAAACAACTCCAACAGTGAATAGCTAGAGGCATTTACTCGAGGAATGCAATTATAAGAGCTGACTGATATTGTGTCTGCATTTACCGTTGTGCAAATCTGTCAGTTGAATGATCCTAGAACTTGCATAATCCCGTTCAAATAGTATATCCTATGCGACAGATTATGCCTTGATAAATACATAAATAAATAATATTGCAACCACAAATATATAGCAGTTTATGAACAGAACGAGTAACACAATGACAGTTTACAAGGCTTAACACTGAAATTATTATGAAACAAATATTACTTTTGTAAGATCTACTGATTACCTCTTAAAGATGAAATGTTTAAAGCACAATACGTAGTCCCAATAAGTGAAAGTTTCTTGTAATTTTCTCACCTCTTTGTTCCTCAGCTTATGTTTTTTGTGAATGATTTCCCATGGAGTGACACCAATTGCAATAATAGGTTTCTTATCCGTAGAGATTATTCTGTGCTCTTTCACCACCTTTCCAACAAACTTTATCACACCTTCATTCGCTCCACCAGTTATGACCCAAGCTCCTGTGAGAAATAGTACAAAATCATACATCAATAGGTGCAATAGGCCATTGCACAAGTACAATACGTTCATATGGACATGCACTGTAGTCAGACTATCTAGTTAATAAATTACATTTTGAATTCATTGTTTAGTATTTATTCATTCAATGGAAACCTACTCTCCCAACCGCATGGTGACTTTAAAATCACAACATTTGGCAATACGTTAGAGGCAAAAGGTTGCCCATTGACACGAGCAGATTCAGTCACAGATACTGGAAAAACCGGGCATGTTAAATTGAAATATAGTGCTTGAGAAACCTATTCACAATCAGACTATGATTAATGGTGTTCTCTCGCTCAATCTTTATTATTTTCTCCTTAGTAGGGCTGAAAAGTAACTTCAGGTTTCAACAAATATGGAACTTTTCTTCCAGCTTATCTGAATACTTTTCTTCAGATTCAGCGAGTACTTACTTTGAGTTCGCCTTCATTTTTCAAGTGTCATATTACTGAAAATATCTCTGCAACATATTGTAAATATGTGAATACTATGTATAGCTAAAATGAAGTTTAAAATTATCTCCTTAAATCCTGAATCTTATTGGTTCAATGCTAAATCTGATCGAGTCTGTAGTATCTGTACTAGGAACAATATTCATTTGGTATTTTGTCTTTGCTTTGATGTATTTACTACAATCATATCTTCAACTTATTTCATAATCAATGAGATTTTGATGTGTATGAATTTGGTTGTTGTCTTCACCAAACAATATAACTTCTGTACTTCCTGGAAAATTAATAGTGAATCACGTAATAGAAATGGACAGCCCTTACTGTTACCCATTATTAGGTACGTTATAGTATGCACGGGAATAACAAACGATACACAGTACAAAAACTAATTAAATGATTGGAGACGGTCATAGTTTGTGGTTTAGTATACCAAGTATTATTCTTTTGCTTCTAATTTTCCTTCAAGTCTTAGCAATCTCACTCCCAAGTTGAATGCATCTTAGCAGTGTCCTTATGATTCAATTAATTTGCAGAGGAGAATGTCATAGACCAAATCATTACACTATCAAATAATTCATTGCTTTAAATTATAATGGTCTATAAGTGAACATAGCATAATGATGAGTCTTCAGCCAGTTGTTATATCTCGGTCAAACAAGAATAAACTGAATGTAATTTTAAGTTTGAGGAAGTGATATATTCATGAGCTCGTAACCTAGAAATTACATAGGTTAGTCTTCACATAATAAATTGTGCCAATCGCCAGCTTTTCGGAGGTTGCAATTGTATGAATGTGTACATGAATATATGTATATAGACTAAGTCCTAACTCTAATATTTGGACATTCTTTTATTGTGCAACAATGCAAAATAATGTAATTTTCTGTCCCCCAGTTTATCAGTTTGTGCATGGTTATATCAGATGTAATATAATGCTATATATAGCAAATATGTACAGAAAACCCCACTAATTAAAGTTTCGTATTATGAATGTTTAATGTAGACCTGGAACTTGTACAGCCCTCATCAGACTGTGCAGGCATGCTTCTTGTAAACGAGGCGACATCTCACAATTTTCGGCACCGCTGACAACAGAAATTAGCAAACGAGGCTTTCCCATCCTCCAAACCTTAGACATTAGCGTTAGCACTGTTGGCATAGGAGTTTCACTGTCAACTCGGACAAACTGAAACGGAAGCATTAAATAATATCATGATGGACCTTCATTCTCCATCAAGTGTTACTCATTCAGCCACTAACCCACCTTTCCATGGTCAGTCCCAAACCTCTAGTTCAAAATGGGACTAGAGCTCAGATGAACATTCCACAAGAAGCTGGAAAAATAATTTTATTTTAATATCAAGGCTCATATGTACTAAAAAAACATTCATATGCTGCAATAAGTCTCTATCAGATGGATAGGACCAAACCACCTATCCAATCACCAAGAACTATAATTTGTGAAAATATATGATAATTTGTCATCATTGTTAGATGGGTTTCAAGAACAATAAGTTGGCTGTTCATTAGTATCAGATTACTAGTTTTTTTCTGTTGGGGTAACCACGGGCAAGACGATTTACCCAAGTATATGCAATTACATTCAAGCCAGTCTTAAGCGAAACACGCAGTAAGTTATAACAGGTCACTTCAAAACGGATAGTTTAGGAAATTAGATTGATTTCCAGAAGAAAGTGGTTGACAGGAATTTAAAAGGACTGTTTATGACAGGTCGTCGCTTAATGCATGTGATTATTAAAACAGATTTGACTCTATAACAATTTTTGCCTAGATACATGACATGTTGATGCTGGAAGAGAAGTCTAAAAGAAAGACATCAAATACGTTTTTAAGAAGAATGATTGATTAATTTTATTATAGTGGTGTGCACACGTTGTGCATGTACCACTGTTAATGGTCGCACAGCGACCTGACAATTGATCCTGGGGGAAGGAAAACAAGCCTTATCCCCCAGGCGTTGGTATGTACAAGGTACATTGATAATTATAGCCTTTCAGCCGCGGGTCCTTTTGGTTTCCATTACGGTCTGATTGGAGGGCTGTTTATAGATGTTGAATATATTTCTATATTTTCAGCAATAAAGAGACTTCAAGGAATACTATAACTCGGATGTCAAAATATTTGTTTCAAAATAAATGATCTTATACGCTGGGTATATAGTGTACAGGACATAAAGGGATGATTATTACAATACCTATAGTGTACATGTAGATGTGACACCAGTTGAAGCAAGGCAATAGAAAAACGGATTGAAAGTATGAGCTAATTTTATTACAAATTATTACATAAACGTTTACAAACAAATAAATTCGAACTAGCTCAGAGTTTTAAGAGTGTGAGATTTCAATCATTCTTCAATAGAAACTGTACAGAAAAGGTTTCATAGAGTACTAAATAAAACTGTTATGACGAAACTGGATGTAGATAACGATGAAAGTGAACATTTTGTAAAGATGAGATATGTCATTACAGCATGGGCAGGATACAAACACGATTGAACAAATAAAAAAATGAAACAAATATAAAATAGAAACATTGGTACAGGATTTATTTAAATGAAGATTTATGTCACCCTGTGAGCAGTAAAGACAGACACCTGAAGAAAGAAATTTAGAAGAATTTCACCAAAATACAAAACAACATTATTTCAATTTCATTTTTTTAAAAAAAGATATTATAAAATCAAGATACTTACTTTAACGCATTCAAATTGCCAAATCCTTAAACTGTAACTTATTCTCTTCTTTAATTAAACTTCAGACACTACGTGAACTTTGCAAACAAATAAAAGAACAATATGTGAAACAGTAAGAAAACCAGACGCTTTTCAGGAAAACATAGCACTCAAAACTTACTTTAAAGGAGATAGATTTGCAAACATTTTGGAAAAGACAATAATGCATGCAAATTTATGATTTTTAGATCTGTTTCACTTCCTTTCAAGTGAATTGTAGTAGCAACGCGTGAATAATGTGATCATAATAGCTATGTATCATATAAATTATGTTAACAAGTTATCTTCAGTAACATGGAAAAAAGAGCTGGAAGAATACTTATTAAACTATTGTAATACTAATCACCTTTATGACAAAATTAAGGCCAAATGGAAAAACATGTGTTAAAAACCTCTCTGATACTTAAGGATCGCTACTAAATTTTAAAACCCTTTTTAAAAAGGCTCACACTAATAATTTTAAAGAAGACTTTATTTAACAGATTCAGATTTAAATGATTCTGCAAAGAAAACAATAATTAAACCTTTAAAAAAGATCATGACATGATCAAGACAATTGAAATACCTAACCTTATATTAGCTGACAATATTGAATAAATATCTCTAATTGCAGTTACAAGTGTGCCATGTGTAGGCAGTTTATTGACGATAATTTTGAATTTATGTACATAATGATAGGAACAATCTGAAATTAAAACGGTATCGGTACATTTCTTTAGTGAGATTAGATCATTAATATCGGCTTAATTTGATGCATTTCAGAGACTTATCAGGATCTGAAACGTTAGGATAAACTGAAATTGTCAGTTTCGTTAATTTTTGTTAAGAATGTTATCATAATACCTATGACCTCAACTCATGTGCTTTTATATATGTAAATGTGCTGAATTATTTGAATTACAGTCGGGTAAAGCAAAAGAAGGTTATCAGGTTTTACTGTCTCCAAAATAGCCTGAACGTATTCATATTTGCACTTTAGTTAAATTGTACGTGTACATTATAAACAAGATGCAAACATAAGAAGTAATTTGTAACGTTTGAAATAAAGATTCTTCATTAGTCCTCACCTGATTATATGTCATTAGAAGACTTCCTACTATCTTGTAAATCCACTCGTCCCAAACAGACATTCATATTAGAACGTTCCCTACTGAATGCACTAACGTCTCTGAAATTGGTCAGACTTTTTGCTATAATTTTAATATTTCCAGGCTTATCACAACGGTCTTTAACCTTCCCGTGACCTTCTTTGAAATTTTACATTCATCGACCTTTTTCCAACCTGTGGGAACACTGGTCATTTTTAACCTCTACCACTAACCCGAAAAAACAGTTTCAGCACAATCATTTCATATATATTCTCCCACCAAAGAGAATAAAGTTAACAAGTATGGCTTAGCATGAACACCGTACAGGTAATAATGTTGCGTGGCTATCCTCTGACATTTTAAACATTTTGAAAGCCCTACACCAACTTCTAGCTATTCTCTCCAGTAAGAGAGAACTGCAAAAGGCATACAATACACCAAATCAAACGTTGCAGTGAAATGACATAGTAATGAATTAAATAAATCCTTAAGATAATTTCAGAATTGGTCCCAATTGTGACATTAAGCTATCATAAACTTGACGTTATGAACGTGGAGTCTTAAATAATAAGGACCATACTTAAATAGACAAAAGAACAGTAGAAAATTAGAATAAATTCAAGTTGATCATAGGACAGTGAAAAACACATATTTGAGAAGCAAAATATTTGTCCGTGATAACAAAATAATGCGATTAAGGTAGATGACAAATGGCAGAAGATGTCCTACGTGTCGCGAAAAATCCTTGATTTCCAAAACTAGAGTGAGAACAAATGAATTGAGTTTGCGAGACTTACTAACAACGTACGCATATCCGTAATAATTTACTAAAGATGAGGAGCTTATCCTTTGATCCTACGCCATTCTCGTTTAACTTCCTCTCATCGAGCACATACAGTTTGTTCACTTATAGTGCAAAAATATACAATGACACTGATAACATCGTATAATGTTTCTTATGTTTACAGAGCTAGATTTGCTGCACAATTTCTGAAGAAATAAAAATCACATAATCTATGTAGATTCCAATCCTATACAAAGAAGATCTTACTTTTGCAATGTTTCTTCCAAATTCATCCAATTTCATATCCCCAAATGCATTGGTAGTTTCAGTATAAACATCGTTTTCATACTTCCATTCTGACTTGGTTGTGGGCCTCACTTTGTGTTGAATTTGTACGTTGTTTGTATGCATCTCTTTGCTATATCCACAGTGACAAATGCTGCAACAGAGATAGCAATGCTTAGCAACTAGTGTTGAAAATACACAATTGTTTTAATAGACGTTCGGCACTAGTAGACAGTAACGCTCAGATCCTGAATTACGAAGTCATAGTTCACATTTCTGAATTCAAAAGCCTGACTCTAAACACGTTTTCGTGTTTAATAAGATTTTGTTGGTGCTTTACGTTTTTCAAATTCTAATATATATGTACATAAAATTAGTACAATTCAAAACAAATTAGGATTTATTAGCATTTTTTCAATGCAGATACAAACACTGTCCCGAAGACGTCAGTAAAACACTTTACTGATGCCAGATATGCCATGCAAAATTAAATCGCTACGCAATGCAAATTCAAAACAAAGAAAAGAACAGGTGTAAACTTACTTCTTTTCATAAGGTATATAACAAGAACATTTTCTCAATTTGATATTCTTTTCAAGCCAATTTTTCATCTTCATATTGTCTTTGACCCATTTGATTTTCGTCTGAAATGAAGAAATGAAAACAATTCAAAATTAGTAAATGGAATAAATTAGTAAAATGCAAACAAAATAAAAGCGTTCTATCACTCTTCATCGTGTCCGTGACAAAGAAGCTGTACAGAAGTGCTCAAGATATATATATATATATATATATATATATATATATATATATATATATATATATATATATATATATATATATATATATATATATATATATATATATATATATATATATATATATATATATATATATATATATATATATATATATATATATTACATTGATGCTTCTGTCCAATGGGTATCAATACATCTTAAGAACTTAAAACCATATTTTCAGGATTAGTCAGTCTGCATCAAGACGTTTATGACGACTACGACGATGATGATGAGAAAGATGATTAGAGTACTAATAACCAACAACCTCTGGAGACATGAATATGTATTAGCAACGTTGGTGATTCTTTCGACAAATGTCAGAAGAGCTCAAAACGTTCCTGAGCAATTTAGTTCTTTACTAAACAGTTCAGGACGTTTCAAGTAATAATTTCATACGCACTAAAGAAACATATTATAATGAAGCAAGGTTATGTAAACAACCTGCAAATCGGCCATTTTCTCAATTTCAATAAGTTTCACGAGGAAGATGGTGGACTTCTCTAATGGTGTGGGACCTTTAATCAATTATCAGTTCAATAACAGGCTTTCAAATTTCATTAACATGTGCCTATATTCAAAGAGTTTGATTTTTTTAATACTTGTTAAAGAAAGTAACTAACTTCTTCTAAAGAAACTAATATACTGTATAGTGTACATTCACACCACTGCAAAATTGTTCTGTTTGCTCATCCTACATCTGGAAGTTCAAATGTATACACTAAAAGTACAAGACATTAATTTATTGGTATGCGATGAATTAATAAATCACATTAATTATTGCTGCAGCTTACCTTATTACTACTTACTGTATTCACAACAACATATGTGACAAAAGAGAATAAAGGTCTATGGACAAACTCTGTTTAAAGCAATGTGTTCACTATAAAGAGGTTTTCAAAGAATAGGGATCACTGACTGTAGCGCTGTTCACGAAACTAAATAACCCTTTGAATGAGGATGACATCTATTGTGGTAGCCCTAAAACAAGAAATTAAGCCAACCTATATATTTAATAAACGTTTCGTATGCCAAGAAAAGATATTTCGTCATAGAAGAAACAAATAAGGTTCAAACTTTCTGTGAAAATTATATGCCAGATCACAACTTATAGACTGAAAACTCATTTAAAAATGCCTTTGACATTCTTCTAATATTCATCTGAAACTGTATGCATACAAACACTAGTACCCTGTTATCTTTTTGTTAGTAAATGTATTGTGGCTACTCCCGCAGAACAGGTCCAGGCATGATGTTTACATTGGCCCCGGCTACACTTAAGCAAATTGCATAATTCCGTTAATGTCGTTGTAGTCCGTTGTAAGGAATGCTCATTAAGTTCTAGAACTACAAATAACGAATATCCAAACTGCTCCCACATCACATGTGCATGATTGATATCTGTAGTGTTCTCCTAGAGACCCAGGCTACATATCAGACATCAGAGCAAGATGAGAGGAGCGAATCCAGCAATAGCGAAAGGGCGACAGGAAAAGTTTTGTTTCATTACAATGAGTTTACTAACCTTTCCCGAGGAAAGAGAAAGACTACATTTTAATATAAGTAAAACAATACCCGTAGCTATTGTCAGAAACCGATTCCGCTCAAGCGGTGGTGAAAATCTGATCCTACATAAATCTGAGCAGTAAGGAGATCCCTGCGTGGTTTATGATCCGAAAAGAAAGACTGGATGAGGTGTATGTGCAGCCAACGAGCAACGAAGGTATGGCTTGTTTCACTTTTAAAAGGCTCAAGCTGTTATGCCCCGAAACACAAAAGTCGGTTCCCCTGCCGAAAAGAAAGTTCACCTTAGCACAGACAAAATACATGAGTTGCAATTATATGTATGTCCGATTTGTCTCTTTTGGGAACAAATCTCAACATGATAACTATGGACCAGCAGTGGGATCGATCTTGCCTGACGAACTCTAATAGGCCATTTATGAGCTACCAACCATAGAAATATTGAAGGCTATGAGTGTGAAGAGAAATTAATGGCAGAATACGTAATTAGAAACCCATCCGTTCTCGGTTAAACCGAAAGTACTGCCGTTTTGGTGAACAAATTACAAGTCGTTTAACACTCTCCACTGCGTCATTCTTTAAAAGGTCTTGAGCCTTTTCTTTAAACAGCATTGGATTTGACTGTTGGCTCCGAACTAAAGCAGGCATTGTTAATTTATTATAAAGATACAAAAGTTACACGTTATGTTGCACAACACCTATCAAACTAGGATTAAAGAGCACCCCTTGGGGTTCTGGATGCATGACCAAGAAAGATCGAACCCGGAGTGTTGTTTATCCCTTAGGAAAGAGACATGCGTCCGCTCATGTTCTCCCTGTGCATTTTAGGTAGGGAACATATGAGAAAGGGGACGCTTAAATTGGGGTTACATTGTACCTGGTCTTAATCACTTTGAGGGCCACTAGGGACAATACAGATAAAGGTTCTTCCGGGCCGGTTTACCTGGCCAAGAGCAAATGCAAGGGACCTGTATTATTGGTCCATCATAGACTGATGTGCCGAATAGGGAATGATCAGGTTCTCTGCATGACGTGATTTAGTAGTACTTTAGACATGTCCAGGTCAACATGTCATGTATATCGGTAAGAAATGTTATCAGGGTTAGGCAACCCCATTGAGTATGGAGGGTCGAATGTCTGGAGGAAGAGATTCCAGACTGAAGGCTGAGTGGGAGACACCACATTTACAGCAAGATCATTGCTCTCCGTTTCCTGAGTGGCTATATCTGCTCGGGAAAGGAAGGGACATTTATCGCTCCATGAGGGACAAACGGATACCTCTCCCGTCCATTGCTTAGTTGAAACGTGCAGACCTACTCCTTATCCCTGCATGGATGAATTGTGACACGAAGAATATTGACCCAATAACCGCGTCCAGGCAGATGATGTGAGTCCTATGGCCGTTGACCTGTTTTAGTGCCCAGTGTAACTGGTTAAAGACAGGTCCGACAACGGCGACGGCATGAACGAGCTTCCATCAGAAGATCCAGAGTGAAACCACTGATTTCACTTAACTCTCTAACTCACTCACCTGTCCACAGATATTAAGAGTTTGCTGCTGAACCCTATTCATGGGGTACGACACTACCGAAGCACTACGGGTCTCCACTTCTCGAGAGACTGGTCCTCTAACCGTCCAATACTGTGTGAAAAATATAACGCTCTCCTGAGATCTTAATGTTGTATTACAGCTTCCGCAGAACTGACCTGCACAACAGGTAAAATACTCTTTGACTGAAGAATCCCATACTCTCCCGAGATTAACAAAACAAAGATGGAGAAGGCAAGGTGAAAGGAAAGCATTTCTTCCTCGACTAGAATGTGTTCCTACGACAAAGCTACAGACATCGTCGGTCATGAATAATAAATTGGACAACTGACCGTGCATGAACATTTAATAAACAGATTTGATGATTATCCTACATAACATTTATGAGCCGACATTTCACCACACTTTGAAATATTTCACACAAAAAGGAACGATATAGTAATATATATGTACTGCTCAAGGAAACAGTCATACAAATATTACAATGCATATATATATATATATATATATATATATATATATATATATATATATATATATATATATATATATATATATATATATATATATATATATATATATATATATATATATATATATATATATATATATGAAGAAACAAATACTTATAAAAAGAGAGCATAATTGCAACAATTTGATGAAAAGATCAGATTAAATTCTGGAACAGAAAATTGATATGAAATGAACACCATACAACCATATAAAAGAATTACTACCCCTTAATTAGCAGCACATACCAAACTCGGGACTAAGGATATACCAATATAACACTTGAATAAGTTTGTGATTACTAAAAGGATTTTGACTCATTAATTCGGAAAATAATAATAAATCGCGCAAGTACTAAAATATTTTTAGAACACATATTAAACGCAAGTTTCACTAGCAAAGTTTTAATACATTAGGATAACATACATCCAAGGAAAGTAGGACAAACAATTCGCTGGATCTATGATGTCGAGTTCCATCTGTTTTAGTCTTCCTAATTTTCTATACCAATAGCAGGATGAAGTTAGTATTGTCACTCAGTATGGTACATTATAACACGCGGGGTGAGTATCCCACTAAGCACGTGTGTGCCCTCACTGCCAACGTTTAGCAACATGCACTCAAATGAAAAGGATGTACTGCACAAGCTAGGACAATCTGAAAATCATAAAAACGAATAACAAACTTTGTTTCAAAATATGTACTGCAGTGCTTTTACATGTACTTCAAGTAGGAATTACAACTGTAAGAATATCCTAATGCAAAAAATAAAAATAAAAGTTCTTCATTTAAAATACAGGAGTAAATACCTATTTGACACTTGGAAACGGGAAAAGTAAATGCTGGGGTGAGCCCTGGTCAATTAGCACAGATCAAAAAAGTTCCATGCACTAATAAGAGAGCTTATTTCCAAGGACTAAGGGTTCAGTCACTGGATCATTATCGGTAGTAGCACATCTGAAAGTGTGCAGAACGTCTGCGGAAAAGACGAACAATATCCCGCACAGGAACTATAACTAGAGAGTCAGACAAACTAATCGGGAGACATAAATTGTATTATTAACCGGTGTAGGATATTTGATTGTACTCACATGTTCCTTTGGATAAGCCAAATTCGAATCGCGTTCCTTGACACGGATACTCTCTGGTCCACTAGGGGCAACTGTTGTTGCCATGGCCATGCAGTATTATTTCCCTTCTTTTTGATACAGTTATCCTGAAAAGAAATAGATAAAAGTTTCAATAATGTTACAATAGCTGCTGAGTATTACATTAACCAATATGATCAAAAGCTGGAAGCAATGACTTAATATCATGGAGTCTTTTTAAGATTTTACCCAGAAATAGTGCAGCACGAAGGTTGGAAAGCAGACTCTCACTCCCCATTCAGACCCACAAAACGTTTACAGAGCTACGTGTATTTAAAAAATGGTTGATCTTAGATACCAGAAGAAGCAATAAGAATAATCAACAAGCAGATTTAGAACAAGAACAATGTGTATATTTGGAGAGCCCTGGAGCTCCTCCCAAATATGACATCTTGTCATTTAATCCTATTTATTAGTTTGGCAGATATTTGTAGCTACTTGCATACACAGAGAATGGAAACTGCCGTATTAATGACATATTCATCAACACCATCATTCAAATTTTTCCAATCATGCATAATGTACTATTTAATAACGTAACTTATAGCTGATGAATTACCTAGTTTTATGTATCCTATGCTCCACTATATAATACTACAGGAGTGTCTCTTTTCAGTTACTTCTGACAGAAACAACCACCTCGCACTTGCAACCAAAACTGCCTGGTCGACTCTATCACATACATGCACAGTCGTGAACGATCAGATACCATGACTACTGCACAGACTGTTTCAGTACCTGTATGTACGAACTAGTTACACACACGACTGTCTTTTATGTAACCATCTGCTGACACATTCGCTGAGGATGGCCTTAGGTGGAGTGCATATTATTCTGAGCCGATGTAAAAAGGACAAACAGTAAGATGGATCTAATTATTGGTTTCCTTGACCATGCATATATCTTCGTATGCTAATAAACATAAACCAAATTAAAGTACAGTATCCCAATCACGATGAATCATTCCTTCGTCAAAGGAAGTGTTCATGAATGTACAGACACTTGTATTGTTTTTGACTTTGCTCGAATAACCTTGCAGAGCGACGATAATGTCATAATGCGAGTTATTTTCAAATGGCTTTCAATGGGATAGCAGCATTTAGTGTACTCAGTTTGCCGACAGAAGTGATACATAATACACATAAGGGGGGAAACGTGAATCATTTGCTGCATTTATGTTACTGTTATTGAAATGTAAACCCCTATCTTGCACATATCATTATCAGATAGTGTAAGCTCTACAATAGGGAACACAACTAGACACAGTAGCAGGGTTGGAAAATACGAGAAATCTTACATTCTGTTGATTATATTTACACATTTTAACATACACTCCAAAAACAATCCATTGTCCGTTACTCTTATTTCACTTTTAACAAGCCCTGTGAATTGAAACGATGAATGATATGGTGTTGAGACATTACATTTGCTTCGATGGACATTAGTAGGAATAGTTTCAAAACGTTTTTTACTTTTTCTACTTTGTCATTTTGTAGTGAAGACAAAGAAACTAAGAAGTAAATTTTAGTTGAATTTGTAAGTAATTGAATTTAATACCGTTCTCTTAGGTAAATCCATCGGTTAACATTTATTACAGTGTAAAGTTCATCCTTTTGTTCCTCCTTTGATGTATGTTTTGCCAATATAGTCTATAGTTTTCACAAATCCAAATCAAGATCGCAAAGACTGTTCAAACTAGTATTGATATGGTAATATATATATTTTAGATGCAATTAGTACAATTTGTCAGAGAGAGAGAGAGAGTCAACCAATTGTTTATTGTGTTAGACATAGATAATCACTGGCGCACATAAGTGCATATATGGACTGTGATACAACAAAAGGATAAAACACACTAGTTTACATGAAACATATTATATACGAGCAGTACTCTAAATTCATTTATTTCTGGTGTTACAGTAAAGACGATTAATTGTATTTTATTAAGTAAGGAACATAAAATGGCGATGATATTGTTAGCAAACACACGAACAAAATAATAATAATAATAATAATAATAATAATAATAATAATAATAATAAAAATAATAATAAAGATAATAATAATTATATAATTTGTGTCGTTTTAAGTAGCATTCTTTACTTTTCTTCATATTATTACGTTCAGTTAGTTCTCTGTGGATATAGTTTCTTTGTCAGATTTCGTTGAATTTAGTAATCTAGCAAGTTGTAACTTACTTCGACCTCTTCTTCATTCTTAGCCGCAAATAACATAGGCATTCTAATATAAAGCTGTACTTGTCTTCTAGCTTAAGGCAAAAAAATACAAGTACACTAATCTAGTAGGTAGACTGTAGTATTTTCCGTATTCCTGTTTCAATGTGTAAACATGTGTCTACATGCCTTTCTTGAGAGAAATTGTTTAAATTGTGTCAGTGTTACTAAATTGAAATACTCCTTGTAGCCAAAATTTATCAAATTTTTATGGAATATATGTATTAAAGCATCTCCGGTTTAGGTTACCACTTTTGGAAATAAACCTGGTTAGCTAAACATTGTCTGACTATTTATGAGCAAAACCTAATGTTCCCAGTTGCTCCCTCAAGACCAAGAATATTTAACAAATCTCGAACTTAGGAACGCTTTGAATGTCAGTAGGCCTTAAGTAATACATGAGAGATGCATATTTTATAACAGCATTTACCTGGTAAATGAAACAATAATATCAGTAATTAATCGTTCACTAATAAATTTCATTAATGTTTGCTTCGAACGAAAACGTATTTGGACATTAAAAAGAAAGTAACTCCATCCATGAACGACCTTGTTGTTGCTTTGTATCAGTTTTATTTATTTTAAAAATATCGCGTCAATTTATTTACATTCACTGATTTCAGATGTAATACCCTGAAATGTTAAAATGCCATCGTTTTTGTGCAAGATACACTCCTCATATGTGGCATTTCCAATCGCAATTGTCAAAGAATTGTAAAAATCCCTTTATTTATTAAATACATGTAGCCGGGTTTCGTTTTTTGTGTGTGTACAACTATACCCGAAGGTGATTTATGTATGTTGTACAATATTTCAAAACAGTAAGTTCGTTTTATCCTATGCCGCACGAAATGCTTTGGATGAGAAAATAACACAGATTTATCAATCGCACAGACGATGTAGGGTTACATTGTCTGTGTATAAATGCCTCACCGTAGGACGAATTGTTTACGGTACAGAACGTCATGACAATGAGCAGTCTACTTAAGGACTTGTAAATCTTCAGCTGTAGAGCTCATCGTAACTGACTATGGTGATCAGAGCTGACCGTGGCAGCTATGGAGCTGACCATGGTGGTCAGGGTTGTCGGGATTGCGGTTGTAGAGCTGACCATGGGATTGACATTGACGGCGGTGATGCTGGTCATAGCTAGCAGTGGCGCTCACGATGGTGCTGGCGACGGAGCTGGTTGAATGGCGGCAGTGCAGAAGATTGAACAGTGTATTGCTGGTTGAGTAGCAGGTCGGTGACTACTTGTATTGCTTACAGCTTGAGTGACAGTGTACGTGGTAGCCAAGTGTGCTAAGTGACTGAGTATTTTGTGTAACTCCATTCATGTAATCTTTAAGCTGTGGGCTAATTTTGGAGTGTATTGTACCCAGAGTTTTGGGACTGTAAAATATATTTTATATGATATCTGTCCTATCATTGCGTCATTTTAATACTTGAGTAAAGTACCTCATTGTACACTATTTGAGTGAATACGTCATTAAACTATTTGGATAAAACACATCATTGTTTTCGTCGTGTGAAACTACTGTGAATCATTAACATTTGTCCTTGTACTGTGTAAGGTCATTTACTTGTATTCACATTTATGTTACAGTATTATTTTCGTGCGGATTGTGTTAATTTTTTCTAATAATTGGATACATACGCGCATTAATAATAATTCTTCATTTGAGACATTCGTCAATAAACATTGTATTTTTATCACCATCAAGAGATGTTCTGTTTTTAAAACATGATTTTGTCTGTGCAAAATGTTATGTTTATTAGAAAGGAAGCTTGTTCTTTGACTTATATATTGTAAGAAAAGTATAATCTACCTTTAAACATTAATACTAGGTAAATTTTGTTGTGGACCATTTTTACCCACAACAAACGAAAGGTGCAACGTCTGTCGGATTGAACGAAATTATTCGTTCTTCTTTCCATCAAACTAATTTCTGCTGAAATAAAAGCTGTGATAAAAGACTCTCAGATGGGAAATGATTTAATATTATATTTATGAAACTCGTTGAATAATGTCCAGCTAGCCTTATTCAAATCGTTTCATAAATTCGGTATTAAATCATTACCCATTTTAAGATCCTTTATATATCTAGCTGACAAAATGGTTGAATCAATAAAATGCATAATGATCCTGTAAGTGGCATGTTTACATGTACAGAGTGTGCTCCATAAAAATATTTGTTTGACCCATGGCCAGTACCAGGTCAAGAGAAAGTGATTATTGAAAAGCATGCATAGATCAAAAAATGCCTTTATCTCTTTCTTGTTTATTGAAAGCAGTCAAACATATAATTATCGCAGGCACTCGCTCATTAATTGTTACTTTCTCTAATAAATATTTACTTTCCAAGCATCATACATTTCGAATTTTCGGTTGCCCTACCTAATGAAATAACTACGTCCACTGTTTATGAATAAAAACCACAGTGTAGATCAATTGATGTCAGCATAAAATTAGTTCACATGAACATTTCAAGCACAGGTTTATGATGTCATATATCTCAATCGACCTATTTATAGATATAAGCAGTTATTTTGAAAATACACTAAATCAAACCGTGCTTTTACTCTGACTCACTAGTGGCAAATATAAATCAAATAACGTCAAAAAGCTATTATTTTGCTTTGGTAACCCAACCCACCCTAACAACTTTGGTAGAAAGGGAATGCCAACATCGTTGAACATGCAGTCACTTTATTTAAGAAGACAGATATGGCTAGTCACATTTGACCAGCTGTCCTTAGATATTCGTTTCGTTAGAAAATCAAATTAATTAGTCGCCGACTTCGGAATATCTCGGGCAACACTGCATTTCAGCCAACTGAAATACTGCCTTTCAGCTTGCTGAAATGGCAACAAGCTTCATTTGAAAATTGTAATCACATGATTGTGCTAGAGTAAGTAAAAGGCAGTACGGTATTCATAGTGCGACTAAAACAATTATAGACATGAATTTGTGCAACACTCATGAAATTACAGCCACATATCATTTTACCGCCTCAACAAGCAGTAAGATTTCAACCCGACCTTATCATAAATCTCAACGTAAACGTCTGAAAAACTACAATTGTGTTAAGCTTTTGTTTAATTAAAACAAGCTGATTTTAATTCCTAATGTTGTTAAACTCCTTGATGGATTTTCTTCATACTTAGGACTAGTTATTACAAATCAACATCCCACCCATCCCTTGGCATTGGATCACCAAGAATTATTTTCTAAGGATACGTAACTCATATATAATAACACAAACTCCCTCTGCCTTGCATGAAAGTCCTCATAGGTCACAATTGACACCCCACTGTGACAAAAAAGAATATGTTGCATGCCTCTAACAAAGTATTCCAAAGCAAAATCTTAATGGCTTAACAAATCTAATAATTAGCTATCAATTTTCCAAGCAACATAATTAATGATATCCACAATCATTTTAATGATATCCAGAACTGAACAGAAAATGAGAGCAGGAAGAAATTGTGTAGATGCACGCCTATAATCGGTTAAATAATCTCAAACTGGGTTGGTGCAAATATGATCTATGTACAAAATGTCCACTTGTGAATATCGCTCTGAACCAATCATTCTTCTAAACACTATAAACATTAAGGGACATACATGTCATAAATAATTTATTTTTCTATAAACAAACATATACACGATGGTTAATCTTCAAAAACTATCTAGCGCTTGCTAAGAATCAAATTTGGTAGCTTGGTTTCATTTCATCTTTTTGTTAAGTATTGGAACTGAATCACATGTACAAGTAACACTGGCTCCATTCTAGACAACCATAAGCTGCATTCAATCATGACATTCTTCTCGCAAATGCACAATGGCACATTCCTACGCATTTTGGTGTACTCACCAGCTGTTTGGTGAATGCGATTACAGAGAGACGAATTGACACATGCACGTTCAGACAGGGGCATCACATGACCATGACAGTTCTTGTTTTGCAAAAACATAGCTATATTTTACCTACCTTCATGTAATGCCAAGTTCCAGTTGAATGACATCAAGCCATCAACCTTTCGATGCTCACCATTTTTTCCAACATTGATTTCTAAAAGTCAAAATCAAATAAATTAAACATATTAATCGCATTCCACCTTAGTCCAAGAGATGTGCATAATTTGTAAACAAGTACTCTCCCAATATATGGTCACGAAAAAGAACCCCTATGTGCAGTGGGCAAGCCAATGCGGCAAAATGTTTCCGCTACGACTTTTCTCTACTTTCGATATCGCCTTTGAGCCATTTCAAGAAAATAAATGACACATACAATCTGCTAGACAAAGGAAAATAATTCTGATTACACAAGTAATAACTTGTGCGTACATTGAAGAGCATTGTGCGGGAGAAATATTTATGGTTACTATCCAGTGTTTTGATATCGTCTTTAACAAACTTTGATTACGTTTAAACACCCATTTCAGCAGGTAAATTCCAAAGGAGGAAAAAATTAAAGAACAGCGCAAAAAATTGTAAAACTTGCTGTTCGTGGCATTTAAACCAAATTAATATAATTTCAGAATGGATAGTTTATGAAACGGATAATACTCTTACGCAAATACCATATCAGAGTGAAAAACAATATCCTAATAATAGTATTTTGAAATGTAATTCGATAATAATATAATGCATTATTGTTGGAAAAGGCCTTCTGAAAACGAAGGAATTCTCAATTGTTTTTGGAAACTTGCCTTTTGTGCGTCTTTGTATCACCAGTGATGTTAATTATAATAAATGTGGCGCCTCGATGGAGAACTAGATTCAAAATTATTAGGAAATTACTTTGTTTTAGTACAGCCCCGCCATATACATCTATGGTCTGTTCATATTATGCATGTAATCGAAAACTCCGGAAATCATAACGACCTTAACAAATGTATCAATTAGATGGAAATTAGGTGGGACGTGATGAATCTTCAATATAATGTCAAGTCGAGAAAATGAAACCTACATATGGAAAACGTCATTCCTGAGAACATGATAATTTCACCTCACCTATGGCAATACTTCTATAGTTTTTATTCACGAAGGGCAAGAAACATGGCACCAATTTAATGGGATGAATATTCAATTAGGTTCAACTTTGATGATGGCTTCATCTTCGTCCCGTCAAAAGTAATGGCAAAGATGACTAAAAGAGATGGAATTTACATATTTAGATATCAAAGTTGACAATTAATAAGATGAACTGGGTCTCTCTCTCTCTCTCTCTCTCTCTCTCTCTCTCTCTCTCTCTCTTAGGATACCTCGTGGAGAATCTAGCCAATCTAGCTGCCAAACTGAGAATTGATGAACAGATCTGACAGAACATTTACACTGGCTCGACCAAATGATTCGCTCTAGCTTCCATTTTTTTACGCGTCGTTAGTTTATTTTGAGATAAATAACAATTATACTGTGATTGCTGTGTGGCCTACAACAAAAAGAGACATTCACACTGTAATTGCTGCGTGGAATAAAATTGAAAATGAGAGTTACACTACGATATTTTTAGTGGAATACAATTGAAAATCTTACACTACCATTTGTGTGTGGAATACCATTGCAAATAAGTTACACTATTGTTCATGAGTGGAATACCTTTGAAAACGACATTTACACTCTGATTGATGTGCGGCTTACAATTAAAATTGCGATTCCACTATGATTTACGTGTGGATTGCAATTGAAAATGACAGTTTCACTGTGATTACTGTGAGGCGTGCAAATACAAATGAGAGTTACACTGTGATTGCTGTGTGGCGTACAATAAAATATTGATTAGACTGAAAAGTAGGTACATGTTTATCTTTAATTTAAAGCAGGCCATAACAAGTGTAAACAAATAAAGAGATACCAAAACAAATGCCAGTCTTTTATTTCTAATCTGATGCAATTATGTTGGTCATGTCTTCTGATCGTCCGTCCACTCGTCTTTTGAGCAATTTGTCTTTATAACCTAATCTAAGTCCATAGCAATTGATGGAGGATATTATGTTTTGTGTGTTGTTGCAGGAGGATGAGTAGATGACAAAAAAGAATGTTAATCATTAATGCAGCCCTTCGGACTAAATTGGCGCCGGTCACATTGCCACATTATGGACTCTTTCTATATTTCATACATATGGACTCGATGAATACATTTAGTTGTCAGGGTCTTTTGCGAGGATGAGAAAATGGCAATGGCTTCAAATATTGAATGAAACTCCGCTGGTGGGTGGGTTCGAAGTGATGTTTTAGGTGATTTGAAGTTAAAATATGCGGACATTTGTTATGTGTTACATCAATTAATGTTTGCTGTTACTGTTATTATGGGTTTTATCTAGTAATGGTATCTTTTTTAAATCATGTTACCCGCGCTTCTTTTCACCATTTGTTTGTGAAGACCGGCTAAACAAATTCCAAAAAGACCACATCAGTAATAAATGAAACTATGTTCTTGAAGTGGTGTCAAACCATACGTATACATATACACATTCACAGACACCAACAGACCAAAGGGCCCTGAAGTACTAGTCAAAATCGGGATATTCTGGTATAGAATCATGCTTCTTAGGGAAAAATAGGAAAACGAAAACAAACAGTGTATGATATATTGTCCCCAAGGAAAATCCCTTATTGTTATTTCTGTCCCTAGAGCAAAATTGCTCCTCTCTGTAAATTCTAATCAAGTATCAAATACCACTCCTACTGTCTAAAAGGTCCTATAGTAGTTTCCTCGCGAGACGTAAAGAAAATTTCTCTAATATTATGGGATCGGTTGTTCTAGAAATGCATCTCAGCCGGGGAAAATCTTTCTTCTTATTTTCAAGGGAAAAGACAGTTGTGAGGATGATTGTCTGTTTGAAACAAGTCGACACAGATGATACACAAGACCTTGAGGATGTTATTAATACAAGTAAAGGAAGACAGGGAAACGCTTTTTGAGTGAACGAACAACTGGCAACGCCTACATTGCATGAATAAAATCATACTGAAGACTAGTGTACGTAAGCCTGAAGTTATATCACATGAACATTGGATCTCATACAACCTATTTATAAATAAAAGTTTGAGCTTGTTATTCTGTCAGTACAATAATACATGTTTATGAAGGGCTTTGATTTGTTCATTTAACAATATATAATGTTATTAAAACATCCAATATGATTTTGTAATACGTTTAAATAAGTGGTTTCAGTGCCATACTTTGCGTTATTGGTTTGACGAATTATTATGATTTCTAACTTTCTTAATTTGCAAAGATTTACATTTTTCATTGGAAGTTATTAAATTAAGCCACCTACAATGTTTCGGTGACGAGACATTCGAGAATAAATGTTTCTCCACCTTGTATCAATTTTGTTTTGATAAGTGCAACTGACAACATTCAACATTAAAAGCTTTGTCTTTTTAAATTAGTGGAATTTTACTACTTGCATAATTGGGGACTTTTCACTACTTTTGTAATATAGAATTTTTCATTACTTTTCAAATCGTTTGGCTTTGAGAAATAGATTATTATTATCTATATAAGTGATTCTGAAACTACTTATGTGTGTGGAGTAACGAACACAAGAAATGGAACGTTTAGAATTGATTTCTACATTTTAAATTTTTTGTTACTATCACAACTTTTAACAGCTACACGAGTCATTTGCATCCACTGTATGTTGTTACTGTTCACTGTTAACTATACGTTAATTCAGCCGCATAATACCGATTAGTTCGATAAAGTTTTCAGCCAAAACATATATGCTTTTCTTCACTTAGTATCTTAGTATTCCGTCCCCTTCCTTTTTCTTTAGGCCTTGTGAATGGCCAACAGGTACGCGTCTAAATTGGCCTGTGTTATACTACATTACAATAATCAAATTATCTCGCTAAAGTTGATCTCCCACCTTCTACTCCTCACCTTCAAACTGACAAAGAGTTTAATGTTTTAACGGTTATCTTAAGACGGATCGTGCATGATTACATTTCTAAAGACAAACATTTCGGCAATTAAGACTCAGGTGCGCCTAACTAAAATTACTTAACAAGAATATGTAAAACAAAAAGATAGCAATATATCCAATCATATAGGTGCAGCTTTATTAGGTTTCCTTTGTCAGTAATATAGTGTATATTGCACGTAATTATGTTATGCTTTATTTTTGCAGTACACATGCTATACATATATTATATTTATATTATATACAAAATATATATTTGTCCTTCAAAATAAGTTAAGATTTACTACAGGCAGCTGTGGATTGACCGACTCACCGGAGTGAGTCCGCTACAAAATGTAGTTCTATGCCATTTGTGGCTATCAACAGTAACCGTTGCATATTGATAAGTTGATTGTTTTCTTTTTTAGTTTCTATTTTTCCTGACATTGGTTAAATCAATGTAATAAAACTTATGATTTAAACATGAAATATGGTTTTAATGATGAAAGTAGAGCATTTCAAACGCTTCGTTAGCTACGCCATTCACATGAACGCTTAGCCATCTCGTACCAGCTTATTGAAATTAATGTGGAATAGAAACTAAGCGAAATGACAAATGAAGAGGAGGTAATTAAAATATTGAATATATTTACAGTTGATATAAGTCATTATTCTTCTTTAGTAACAGTACCACTGACCATCGTCGGTTTGACTTTAAGAGTCTCTCTCTCTCTCTTTCTCTCTCTTCGCCACTTTTTTTGGGTCGTCCGAGCTCCTTCTGCTGCTAATGGGAATGTTATATTTAATGATCGGGCAAACTTGTAAATTACAATTACTTTCAAAACCACACTATCCTTCTCCCACCTCTCTCTCTCTCTTGAAGGAATGCTTTACACAATCTAGCTAATCTTGCTCTTAAGATTTAAACTGATCAACTGATCTAACGGAATATTTGCACCTGCTCGTCAGTGTGAATCTCTCCTAGCCCCCTCATCTTATCCGTAGTTATTTTTTTCTCGAACAAATGACACTTACTCTTTGATTGCAAAATTGAGTTTGCTTAAATATTGCTTGGTCGAGAAAGATTGTATCTGTTTTCTTTAAAATTTAAAACAGACCGTGAACTGCATATTTTGCAAGAACAAATTCAACCATTCAAGTAAAACTTCCTGTTTATTTCGATCCACACTTAAGTAAATACATTGTATTTGGTCATGTCCCTTTGACTACTGCATCTATGTGTCCTTTCGTCCAATTGATCGCCATTTCAGTGAGTTTTCTTTGGATCCGATCTAAGTCTCATTTGAACGAGGCGTTATGGCATATTTAGAGTGGTCATTCGTGAGAAACAGTAGATTGCAAGAAAGTTATATACTCTTGATTCGTACCTCGAGGTAGGATTGTACGCAGTTTTATTATACAGTCTTCTTATACTCCATCCACAAGTATTGAAGAAGAGTAATGCTAGCTGTGGTGATGTTTTACAAGGATGATATGATGCAGATGAAAAGATGACAATGAAAGTTTTCGATACTGAATCATTGAAGTAGGGTAATAATAGGTATTATATTTAAACAGGATGAGATGAGGAGGATAGAGGTTTTGAAAACTGGGTGACATCCCGCTCTAGGGTGGGTTTCGAATCTTGTTATGGTGGCTTACAATGCGTAAAGTTTTGATGGAATACATATATATTGACTGATACTGTTGTTGGTTTTCATGTACAGCGTAATTTGTTTTCTTTTCATTCTTCTTTTTTCTTTTTCATTCTGTTCACGTACTTCTTTGCTCTTTTTTCTATTGCAAAGAACAACACTGCAAAAATATTCTTAAGGAAAGCAACAATTGTAAACGAAATCGAGGAGTTAAAGCGGTTTCTTGCCTGTTGAATAAGCAAATTTAAGCACATAACTGGGGACAAGTCGTGGATATACAAGACAACATTCAAGTCTAAGGTGCATATCAAGATTCAAGACGCTAGATAATGATATGTTTTATCTAGTTGTTTTTGTCAGTAAAATGGTATGTATACAGGTGCGTTCAATGTACATGATTTTGCAATAACACCACGTAATTTATTGTAGTTTCTGTGAAATCAACGAATTGGTGTATTGAAGGTTCGTGGTACTTGTAATTAAAATATTGATTTACATAATTTACGCAAAGCATATGCACGTATTGTGGTTTAATATGCTTTAAGACTGACTCAGAAGAAACAAAAACAATTATAAAAGATAGCGAAAAAAAAATACAGAAAGTCAGAGATTAAACAGAAGGAAGAAAAGGAGATAAAAGAAAAGAAATTAGAAGAAAAGGAAATACAGAATGAAAAAAACTAAAAAGTGAACTTGAAAAGAAACACATTTATAGAACATGTGCTCTTTATGTACATGCATCACCTTTTTACTAGTCATCTTGTTCTGTGTTAGCCTATTGGAATGGCTTCTACGATTATATTTATTCCTATCTTGAAGGGTATGTGTTTTGTGTATTTCTCGCCCCACCCACTTAACACACACACACACACACACACACACACACACACACAGATAAAATGGTCCAAAATTGACTTCCCGCTCGGAAATGATATTCAGTCTTTGCTACCATGACCACATCTACATGTTGAGTAGAAATTATGTTTTCAAGGAAGGTTCAAATTAGCAATTTTCTGGAACTTGCTTTGGATGGTTGCTGTCTCAGCTTCCAGTTCCTGTACAGGCATTGTTCTTATACCTTGTATATGGACATAGGACACAATTAATTTTACTATATGTTCTCTACATTTGTTTATCAGTACTGACCTTTCTACTGTGTAACAATCAATACAAATCATATGTTAATCTAAAATACCTTCAAAGATGATTTCACGGTGACGTTCTCGTCAAAGGTTGACCTGCTTTTTTTTAGATGCTGGAATGTCAAAATAGCATCATGTAAACAGAACAGATATTTCCCTTCCGGATCATCACCAAGGCCTTATTACTCACTGTGCACTGTCGCCGAAATACACACAGACAACAACACCCTGAGCTCATATTATCAAGAATAAACAGTTACCTTTAAATCCCTACCAACAATGCATAAATAAAGCTCTTCTATCACTATCACAATGAGAGAGGAAAAAATGTTTTAAAAATAGACTAGAACTACATTCGTGGGTACTGAACTGGAAGTATTAATTGTGAACCGATTCCATATATGGTCGACTTTCAGTCCTGTAACAAACTTCTTTGGATTGATCAAATATACCCAAAATACGCAGAAACAATTTTCAGTTTTATGTTAGTGTTATTTATCCTTGTGGTTGAATGCAGTGATGCGAATTTCATTCCTTTGTACGATACAGATCTGTTTATTTTTTCCACAGTTGCTACAAACCAAACCAAATAAAGAAATACAAACAACAACTGCACACTTGCATCCCTGGCAGATGCTGATTTGGTTTGATGGTTAGGGTTTATACCATATATCAACACAAGTACGTCATTTCATTTATATGCGTCTGGAAAGATATGCCTTGCCCAAAAATATGTCTCGGTAGCCGAGCTTGGTTTATCCAGTACCTGGATTAAAAAACGTACCCTCTGGCACATTAACCACGTGGTTCCTTATAATGAAATGTCATTCTGGCAACTTCAGTAATTTTCATTTTATCCTTCGTAAGGGAGTGAACAATTGAATCAGTCAATGGTACGTATGGATGGATGGATGGAATGAAGGAATGGATGGAGGAATGGTTGCATGTACGTATGTATGTATATATGTATGTATGTATGTATGTATGTATGCATAGAGGGAGGGAGGGGTGGTTGTATGTATGTATGTATGTATGCATGCATAGAGGGAGGGAGGGGTGGTTGTATGTATGTATACATGCTATCCATCTACACGAGCATACTACAGCCTGGAGTCATTCATGGAGAGAAATTAACACAGGACTGACGATTTCACAGAGATTTCTGTATCTTATTTATTACTTCCACTTGAGCATCTGCATTTATTCAGACAATCATTAGTGAATACACATATATTTTGGTGTGGTTGATTCAATCGCTAATGATTTTTTGAGGAAACAAATGTTGCAAAATCCTAAGCTGACCTACGTTCCAAAACTGCTGAAAAATTTTAACAACAGAGTCTCAGACACTGCACGCGTGACAACACCGGAGATCACATGAGGATTTGGTGTGATTCATGACGACCCATTCATCGGAGCTGCCACTCCTTCTTGGAGATCTCGACACGGCACAACCACAAATGAATGAAATTTGCATTGGTGAATACCATTCTTGCATTTGCTAATTTCCTTCCAAACTGAAGTGGACAAATTCACAGCACAGAGAATCAATCAAATTATTTATTCTGGCGCCTTTGAAATGATGCTGGATATGGATAGGGGCTCTTACCAATCCATGATAAGTTACCAACCCACGCTACCTAGAGATACAAACATAGTAATAGGCTTCCCATTACTTACAGGAGACTCATCGGTGCAACCAGGTTTGGGTAGTTCCGCAACGGTGTATCTTATCGAATGGACTGAAATACTTTTTCACTTATGAAGAATTAGTCACGAGCACATCCTTGGGATTGGGCAAGCTCTTTCTGGTTTCGCTTGTCCCAACTTTTCCGGTCCATGAATCACATTTGCATTAGTTGACACAGCAACATTCTGATTACAGATATGCTAACGTCTTCGACACTAACGCTGAATGCACACACACACACACACACACACACACACACACACACGGCACAATCACAAATGAATAAAGTTTGCATTGGTGAATACCATTCTTGTCTTTGCTCATTTCCATTTAAAACCGAAGTGGACAAATTCACAGCACCGACAATCAATCAATCACATGATTTAATCTGGCGCCTTTGAAATGATGCTGGACAGAGGCTCTTACCAATCCATGATAAGTTACACACCCTCGCTACCTACAGATACAAACATAGTAATAGGCTTCCCATTACTTACAGGAGACTCACCGGTGCAACCAGATTTGGGTAGTTTCACAACGGTTTATCTTACTGAATGGACAGAAAAAAGTTTTCACTTATGAATAATTATTTACGAGCAAATCCTTGGGATTGGGCAAGCTCTTTCTGGTTTCGCTTGTCCCAACTTTTCCGATCCATGAATCGCATTTGCCTTGGTAGACACAGAAACATACTGATTACAGATATGCTAACGTTTTCGACACTAACACTGCATGCACACACACACAAATGTATATATATATATATATATATATATATATATATATATATATATATATATATATATATATATATATATATATATATATATATATATATATATATATATATATATATATATATATATGCGAGAATATCAAGAAGCATAGAAGCAGTTTTCCGCGGCAATCAAACCAGCATGGCCGTGTTGCACCGGGGTATAAGTGTTTCCACGATCATAAAAATCATGCAGGATAGTCGTGGTAGTGGTGGTGAGGTTTCGTGTGACCGAGATCACCACGTCAATGCCGAGATCACCGCGTAAATGACGATCGCGGTGGTAGCAGTAGAAATTTAAATAGGTGTCTCTTACGCAGCCAGTATACTATTGTTTTCGCAGCTTCATACACGCAATTACCGCTGCTGAAAGACGTCGGTGCAGAGTCACCAAACTGTACTCAGACGGGAACGATGACGCACCCATTACACGAATATAACCTCGTCATTGCTAAACTTGGCATCTTCAAGGAAATCAGAAACAAAAAATTATATTTCTGAAACGTCAGCAGATTGCTGACGATCCATCACTAGTAGTCAGTAGCGAGTTGGTAAAGCGCTGGAGGCAAACATATGACAGCGTGGGTGAATCAGGATGGTCTAGAAAGATGATTTTCTCATAACTTTTCATGTACTTGTATCATTGTTTTTTATACGCGACAAAGACAATTGCCTTGCCGTTCATGTATGTATCCACTTGGATCTGAGTTATATGCAAGCTATCTTATATCATGACGGAGATTTTGCAAAGCATTACGTCACAAACGGTAATGCTTGTGCAGGTAATACCGATACTTGTATGGATCAAAATTACATTTGTTCAGCAAAGCAACGCAATCGTGTATCGCTTGACAGGTCCATTTGTGCATTGTCTTGTGCTAGGCAATATTTGAAGTGTATAAAATTACTGAATTCAAGAGATGCTCTTGTAAATATTCCCGTCATCTCAGTTGGGTACCAGCAGATACACCTGATGCAACTACACATAACCAAACTCGGCTGGAACGCGTGCTACCGGTATAAAAATGATATGGCCAGCATGGCTCTCGATATAATAACACTAATTGTATCTAAACTGCTGGGCAAAGCCAATTACTAATTTATCTTCTGTTGTTTTGTTCTAATTTTTATTTTAAATTGAACATTCACTGAAATATTAAGACTGTGTTAGCTCAACGTAGGGAACATAACGTTGTTTTGCCTATGAACTAAGCGGTTCGTATACAACTGGTAGTATTATCACATGGGGACTTAACTTAGTGTTACTATAAGATATCTGTGTTATGACCGATTCTGCACTTGAGAAGTACATTTTCTTGGTAAGTACAAACTATTACCGACCTGGGTGTTTAGAATCAACACGATACATGTCATCAATATGACATCTTGTCATTTAATCCTATTTAGTAGTTTGGCAGATATCTGTAGCTACTTGCACACACAGAGAATGGAAACTGCCGTATTAATGACATATTCATCAATACTATCTTTGAAATTTTTCCAATCATGCATAATGTACTATTTAATAACGTAACTTATAGCTGATGAATTACCTAGTTTTATGTATCCTATGCTCCACTATATAATACTACAGGAGTGTCTCTTTTCAGTTACTTCTGACAGAAGCAACCACCTCACACTTGCAACCAAAACTGCCTGGTCGACTCTATCACATACATGCACAGTCGTGAACGATCAGATACCATGACTACTGCACAGACTGTTTCAGTACCTGTATGTACGAACTAGTTACACACACGACTATCTTTTATGTAACCATCTGCTGACACATTCGCTGAGGATGGCCTTAGGTGGAGTGCATATTATTCTGAGCCGATGTAAAAAGGACAAACAGTAAGATGGATCTAATTATTGGTTTCCTTGACCATGCATATATCTTCGTATGCTAATAAACATAAACCAAATTAAAGTACAGTATCCCAATCACGCTGAATCATTCCTTCGTCAAAGGAAGTGTTCATGAATGTACAGACACTTGTATTGTTTTTGTCTCTGCTCGAATAACCTTGCAGAGCGACGATAATGTCATAATGCGAGTTATTTTCAAACGGCTTTCAATGGGATAGCAGCATTTAGTGTACTCAGTTTGCCGACAGAAGTGATACATAATACACATAAGGGGGGAAACGTGAATCATTTGCTGTATTTATGTTACTGTTATTGAAATGTAAACCCCTATCTTGCACATATCATTATCAGATAGTGTAAGCTCTACAATAGGGAACACAACTAGACACACTAGCAGGGTTGGAAAATACGAGAAATCTTACATTCTGTTGACTATATTTACACATTTTAACATACACTCCACAAACAATCCATTGTCCGTTACTCTTATTTCACTTTTAACAAACCCTGTGAATTGAAACGATGAATAATATGGTGTTGAGACATTACTACATTTGCTTCGATGGACATTAGTAGGAATAGTTTCAAAACGGTTTTACTTTTTCTACTTTGTCATTTTGTAGTGAAGACAAAGAAACTAAGAAATAAATTTTAGTTGAATTTGTAAGTGATTAAATTTAATACCGTTCTGTTAGGTAAATCCATCGGTTAACATTTATTACAGTGCAAATTTTATCCTTTTGTTCCTCCCTTGATGTATGTTTTGCCAATATAGTCTATAGTTTTCACAAAGCCAAATCAAGATCGCCAAGACTGTTCAAACTAGTATTGATTTGGTAATATATATATTTTAGATGCAATTAGTGCAATTTGTCAGAGAGAGAGAGAGAGAGAGAGAGAGAGAGAGAGAGAGAGAGAGAGAGAGAGAGTCAACCAATTGTTTATTGTGTTAGACATAGATAATCACTGGCGCACATAAGTGCATATATGGATTGTGATACAACAAAAGGATAAACCACACTAGTTTACATGAAACATATTATATACGAGCAGTACTCTAAATTCGTTTATTTCTGGTGTTACTATTGCATTATACAGTAAAGACGATTAATTGTATTTTATTAAGGAAGGAACATAAAATGGCGATGATATTGTTAGCAAACACACGAACAAAATAATAATAATAATAATAATAATAATAATAATAATAATAATAATAATAATAATAAAGATAATAATAATTATATAATTTGTGTCGTTTTAAGTAGCATTCTTTACATTCTTCATATTATTACGTTCAGTTAGTTCTCTGTGGATATAGTTTCTTTGTCAGATTTCGTTGAATTTAGTAATCTAGCAAGTTGTAACTTACTTCGACCTCTTCTTCATTCTTAGTCGCAAATAACATAGGCATTCTAATATAAAGCTGTACTTGTCTTCTAGCTTAAGGCAAAAAAATACAAGTACACTAATCTAGTAGGTAGACTGTAGTATTTTCCGTATTCCTGTTTCAATGTGTAAACATGTGCCTCCATGCCTTTCTTGAGAGAAATTGTTTAAATTGTGTCAGTGTTACTAAATTGAAATACTCCTTCTAGCCAAAATTTGTTATCAAATTTTTATGGAATATATGTATTAAAGCATCTCTGGTTTAGGTTACCACTTTTGGAAATAAAAATGGTTAGCTAAACATTGTCTGACTATTTATGAGCAAAACCTAATGTTCCCAATTCCTCCCTCAAGACCAAGAATATTTAACAAATCTCGAACTTAGGAACGCTTTGAATGTCAGTAGGCCTTAAGTAATACATGAGAGATGCATATTTTATACCAGCATTTACCTGGTAAATGAAACAATAATATCAGTAATTAATCGTTCACTAATAAATTTCATTAATGTTTGCTTCGAACGAAAACGTATTTGGACATTAAAAAGAAAGTAACTCCATCCATGAACGACCTTGTTGTTGCTTTGTATCAGTTTTATTTATTTTAAAAATATCGCGTCAATTTATTTACATTCACTGATTTCAGATGTAATACCCTGAAATGTTAAAATGCCATCGTTTTTGTGCAAGATACACTCCTCAAATGTTGACGCAATTGCTGGCATTTCCAATCGCAATTGTCAAAGAATTGTAAAAATCCCTTTATTTATTAAATACATGTACCCGGGTTTCGTTTTTTGTGTGTGTACAACTATACGCGAAGGTGATTTATGTATGTTGTACAATATTTCAAAACAGTAAGTTCGGTTTATCCTATGCCGCACGTGCGAAATGCTTTGGATGAGAAAATAACACAGATTTATCAATCGCACAGACGATGTAGGGTTACATTGTCTGTGTATAAATGCCTCACCGTAGGACGAATTGTTTACAGTACAGAACGTCATGACAATGAGCAGTCTACTTAAGGACTTGTAAATCTTCAGCTGTAGAGCTCATCGTAACTGACTATGGTGATCAGAGCTGACTGTGGCAGCTATGGAGCTGACCATGGTGGTCAGGGTTGTCGGGATTGCGGTTGTAGAGCTGACCATGGGATTGACATTGACGGCTGTGATGCTGGTCATGGCTAGCAGTGGCGCTCACGATGGTGCTGGCGACGGAGCTGGTTGAATGGCGGCAGTGCAGAAGATTGAACAGTGTATTGCTGGTTGAGTAGCAGGTGATTGGGCGTTGCTGACCGATTGGTGGGCGCTGATTACTTGATTGACCAAGGAATTTAATGGTGGTCGGTGACTACTTGTATTGCTGACACCTTGTGTGACAGTGTACATGGTAGCCAAGTGTGCTAAGTGACGGAATATTTTGTGTAACTCCATTCATGTAATCTTTAAGCTGTGGGCTACTTTTGGAGTGTATTGTACCCAGAGTTTTGGGACTGTAAAATATATTTTGTATGATATCTGTCCTATCATTGCATCATTTTAATACTTGAGTAAAGTACCTCATTGTTCACTATTTGAGTGAATACGTCATTAAACTATTTGGATAAAACACATCATTGTTTTCGTCGTGTGAAACTACTGTGAATCATTAACATTTGTCCTTGTACTGTGTAAGGTCATTTACTTGTATTCACATTTATGTTACAGTATTATGTTCGTGCGGATTGTGTTAATTTTTTCTAATAATTGGTTACATACGCGCATTAATAATAATTCTTCATTTGAGACATTCGTCAATAAACATTGTATTTTTATCACCATCAAGAGATGTTCTGTTTTAAAAAATGATTTTGTCTGTGCAAAATGTTATGTTTTTTAGAAAGGAAGCTTGTTCTTTGACTTATATATTGTAAGAAAAGTATAATCTACCTTTAAACGTTAATACTAGGTCAATTTTGTTGTGGACCATTTTTACCCACAACAAACGAAAGGTGCAACGTCTGTCGGATTGAACGAAATTATTCGTTCTTCTTTCCATCAAACTAATTTCTGCTGAAATAAAAGCTGTGATAAAAGACTTCCAGATGGGAAATGATTTAATATTATATTTATGAAACTCGTTGAATAATGTCCAGCTAGCCTTATTCAAATCGTTTCATAAATTCGGTATTAAATCATTACCCATTTAAGATCCTTTATATATCTAGCTGACAAAATGGTTGAATCAATAAAATGCATAATGATCCTGTAAGTGGCATGTTTACATGTACAGAGTGTGCTCCATAAAAATATTTGTTTGACCCATGGCCAGTACAAGGTCAAGAAAAACTGATTATTGAAAAGCATGCATAGATCAAAAAATGCCTTTATCTCTTTCTTGTTTATTGAAAGCAGTCAAACATATAATTATCGCAGGCACTCGCTCATTAATTGCTACTTTCTCTAATAAATATTTACTTTCCAAGCATCATACATTTCGAATTTTCGGTTGCCCTACCTAATGAAATAACTACGTCCACTGTTTATGAATAAAAACCACAGTGTAGATCAATTGATGTCAGCATAAAATTAGTTCACATGAACATTTCAAGCACAGGTTTATGATGTCATATATCTCAATCGACCTATTTATAGATATAAGCAGTTATTTTGAAAATACACTAAATCAAACCGTGCTTTTACTCTGACTCACTAGTGGCAAATATAAATCAAATAACGTCAAAAAGCTATTATTTTGCTTTGGTAACCCAACCCACCCTAACAACTTTGGTAGAAAGGGAATGCCAACATCGTTGAACATGCAGTCACTTTATTTAAGAAGACAGATATGGCTAGTCACATTTGACCAGCTGTCCTTAGATATTCGTTTCGTTAGAAAATAAAATTAATTAGTCGCCGACTTCGGAATATCTCGGGCAACACTGCATTTCAGCCAGCTGAAATACTGCCTTTTTCAGCTAGCTGAAATGGCAACAAGCTTCATTTGAAAATTGTAATCACATGATTGTGCTACAGTAAGTAAAAGGCAGTACGGTATTCATGGTGCGACTAAAGCAATTATAGACATGAATTTGTGCAACACTCATCAAATTACAGCCACATATCATTTTACCGCTTAAACAAGCAGTAAGATTTCAACCCGACCTTATCATAAATCTCAACGTAAACGTCTGAAAAACTACAATTGTGTTAAGCTTTTGTTTAATTAAAACAAGCTGATTTTAATTCCTAATGTTGTTAAACTCCTTGATGGATTTTCTTCATACTTAGGACTAGTTATTACAAATCAACACCCCACCCATCCCTTGGCATTGGATCACCAAGAATTATTTTCTAAGGATACGTAACTCATATATAATAACACAAACTCCCTCTGCCTTGCATGAAAGTCCTCATAGGTCACAATTGACACCCCACTGTGACAAAAAAGAATATGTTGCATGCCTCTAACAAAGTATTCCAAAGCAAAATCTTAATGGCTTAACAAATCTAATAATTAGCTATCAATTTTCCAAGCAACATAATTAATGATATCCACAATCATTTTAATGATATCCAGAACTGAACAGAAAATGAGAGCAGGAAGAAATTGTGTAGATGCACGCCTATAATCGGTTAAATAATCTCAAACTGGGTTGGTGCAAATATGATCTATGTACAAAATGTCCACTTGTGAATATCGCTCTGAACCAATCATTCTTCTAAACACTATAAACATTAAGGGACATACATGTCATAAATAATTTATTTTTCTATAAACAAACATATACACGATGGTTAATCTTCAAAAACTATCTAGCGCTTGCTAAGAATCAAATTTGGTAGCTTGGATTCATTTCATCTTTTTGTTAAGTATTGGAACTGAATCACATGTACAAGTAACACTGGCTCCATTCTAGACAACCATAAGCTGCATTCAATCATGACATTCTTCTCACAAATGCACAATGGCACATTCCTACGCATTTTGGTGTACTCACCAGCTGTTTGGTGAATGCGATTACAGAGAGACGAATTGACACATGCACGTTCAGACAGGGGCATCACATGACCATGACAGTTCTTGTTTTGCAAAAACATAGCTATATTTTACCTACCTTCACGAAATGCCAAGTTCCAGTTGAATGACATCAAGCCATCAACCTTTCGATGCTCACCATTTTTTCCAACATTAATTTCTAAAAGTCAAAATCAAATAAATTAAACATATTAATCGCATTCCACCTTAGTCCAAGAGATGTGCATAATTTGTAAACAAGTACTCTCCCAATATATGGTCACGAAAAAGAACCCCTATGTGCAGTGGGCAAGCCAATGCGGCAAAATGTTTCCGCTACGACTTTTCTCTACTTTCGATATCGTCTTTGAGCCATTTCAAGAAAATAAATGACACATACAATCTGCTAGACAAAGGAAAATAATTCTGATTACACAAGTAATAACTTGTGCGTACATTGAAGAGCATTGTGCGGGAGAAATATTTATGGTTACTATCCAGTGTTTTGATATCGTCTTTAACAAACTTTGATTACGTTTAAACACCCATTTCAGCAGGTAAATTCCAAAGGAGGAAAAAATTAAAGAACAGCGCAAAAGATTGTAAAACTTGCTGTTCGTGGCATTTAAACCAAATTAATATAATTTCAGAATGGATAGTTTATGAAACGGATAATACTCTTACGCAAATACCATATCAGAGTGAAAAACAATATCCTAATAATAGTATTTTGAAATGTAATTCGATAATAATATAATGCATTATTGTTGGAAAAAGCCTTCTGAAAACGAAGGAATTCTCAATTGTTTTTGGAAACTTGCCTTTTGTGCGTCTTTGTATCACCAGTGATGTTAATTATAATAAACGTGGCGCCTCGATGGAGAACTAGATTCAAAATTATTAGAAAATTACTTTGTTTTAGTACAGCCCCGCCATATACATCTATGGTCTGTTCATATTATGCATGTAATCGAAAACTCCGGAAATCATAACGACCTTAACAAATGTATCAATTAGATGGAAATTAGGTGGGACGTGATGAATCTTCAATATAATGTCAAGTCGAGAAAATGAAACCTACATATGGAAAACGTCATTCCTGAGAACATGATAATTTCACCTCACCTATGGCAATACTTCTATAGTTTTTATTCACGATGGGCAAGAAACATGGCACCGATTTAATGGGATGAATATTTAATTAGGTTCAACTTTGATGATGGCTTCATCTTCGTCCCGTCAAAAGTAATGGCAAAGATGACTAAAAGAGATGGAATTTACATATTTAGATATCAAAGTTGACAATTAATAAGATGAACTGGGTCTCTCTCTCTCTCTCTCTCTCTCTCTCAGGATACCTCCTGGAGAATCTAGCCAATCTAGCTGCCAAACTGAGAATTGATGAACAGATCTGACAGAACATTTACACTGGCTCGACCAAATGATTCGCTCTAGCTCCCATTTTTTTACGCGTCGTTAGTTTATTTTGAGATAAATAACAATTATACTGTGATTGCTGTGTGGCCTACAACAAAAAGAGACATTCACACTGTAATTGCTGCGTGGAATAAAATTGAAAATGAGAGTTACACTACGATATTTTTAGTGGAATACCATTGAAAATCTTACACTACCATTTGTGTGTGGAATACCATTGCAAATAAGTTACACTATTGTTCATGAGTGGAATACCTTTGAAAACGACATTTACACTCTGATTGATGTGCGGCTTACAATTAAAATTGCGATTCCACTATGATTTACGTGTGGATTGCAATTGAAAATGACAGTTTCACTGTGATTACTGTGAGGCGTGCAAATACAAATGAGAGTTACACTGTGATTGCTGTGTGGCGTACAATAAAATATTGATTAGACTGAAAAGTAGGTACATGTTTATCTTTAATTTAAAGCAGGCCATAACAAGTGTAAACAAATAAAGAGATACCAAAACAAATGCCAGTCTTTTATTTCTAATCTGATGCAATTATGTTGGTCATGTCTTCTGATCGTCCGTCCACTCGTCTTTTGAGCAATTTGTCTTTATAACCTAATCTAAGTCCATAGCAATTGATGGAGGATATTATGTTTTGTGTGTTGTTGCAGGAGGATGAGTAGATGACAAAAAAGAATGTTAATCATTAATGCAGCCCTTCGGACTAAATTGGCGCCGGTCACATTGCCACATTATGGACTCTTTCTATATTTCATACATATGGACTCGATGAATACATTTAGTTGTCAGGGTCTTTTGCGAGGATGAGAAAATGGCAATGGCTTCAAATATTGAATGAAACTCCGCTGGTGGGTGGGTTCGAAGTGATGTTTTAGGTGATTTGAAGTTAAAATATGCGGACATTTGTTATGTGTTACATCGATTAATGTTTGCTGTTACTGTTATTATGGGTTTTATCTAGTAATGGTATCTTTTTTAAATCATGTTACCCGCGCTTCTTTTCACCATTTGTTTGTGAAGACCGGCTAAACAAATTCCAAAAGACCACATCAGTAATAAATGAAACTATGTTCTTGAAGTGGTGTCAAACCATACGTATACATATACACATTCACAGACACCAACAGACCAAAGGGCCCTGAAGTACTAGTCAAAATCGGGATATTCTGGTATAGAATCATGCTTCTTAGGGAAAAATAGGAAAACGAAAACAAACAGTGTATGATATATTGTCCCCAAGGAAAATCCCTTATTGTTATTTCTGTCCCTAGAGCAAAATTGCTCCTCTCTGTAAATTCTAATCAAGTATCAAATACCACTCCTACTGTCTAAAAGGTCCTATAGTAGTTTCCTCGCGAGACGTAAAGAAAATTTCTCTAATATTATGGGACCGGTTGTTCTAGAAATGCATCTCAGCCGGGGAAAATCTTTCTTCTTATTTTCAAGGGAAAAGACAGTTGTGAGGATGATTGTCTGTTTGAAACAAGTCGACACAGATGATACACAAGACCTTGAGGATGTTATTAATACAAGTAAAGGAAGACAGGGAAACGCTTTTTGAGTGAACGAACAACTGGCAACGCCTACATTGCATGAATAAAATCATACTGAAGACTAGTGTACGTAAGCCTGAAGTTATATCACATGAACATTGGATCTCATACAACCTATTTATAAATAAAAGTTTGAGCTTGTTATTCTGTCAGTACAATAATACATGTTTATGAAGGGCTTTGATTTGTTCATTTAACAATATATAATGTTATTAAAACATCCAATATGATTTTGTAATACGTTTAAATAAGTGGTTTCGGTGCCATACTTTGCGTTATTTGTTTGACGAATTATTATGATTTCTAACTTTCTTAATTTGCAAAGATTTACATTTTTCATTGGAAGTTATTAAATTAAGCCACCTACAATGTTTTGGTGACGAGACATTCGAGAATAAATGTTTCTCCACCTTGTATCAATTTTGTTTTGATAAGTGTAACTGACAACATTCAACATTAAAAGCTTTGTCTTTTTAAATTAGTGGAATTTTACTACTTGCATAATTGGGGACTTTTCACTACTTTTATAATATAGAATTTTTCATTACTTTTCAAATCGTTTGGCTTTGAGAAATAGATTATTATTATCTATATAAGTGATTCTGAAACTACTTATGTGTGTGGAGTAACGAACACAAGAAATGGAACGTTTAGAATTGATTTCTACATTTTAAATTTTTTGTTACTATCACAACTTTTAACAGCTACACGAGTCATTGGGCATCCACTGTATGTTGTTACTGTTCACTGTTAACTATACGTTAATTCAGCCGCATAATACCGATTAGTTCGATAAAGTTTTCAGCCAAAACATATATGCTTTTCTTCACTTAGTATCTTAGTATTCCGTCCCCTTCCTTTTTATTTAGGCCTTGTGAATGGCCAACAGGTACGCGTCTAAATTGGCCTGTGTTATACTACATTACAATAATCAAATTATCTCGCTAAAGTTGATCTCCCACCTTCTACTCCTCACCTTCAAACTGACAAAGAGTTTAATGTTTTAACGGTTATCTTAAGACGGATCGTGCATGATTACATTTCTAAAGACAAACATTTCGGCAATTAAGGCTCAGGTGCGCCTAACTAAAATTACTTAACAAGAATATGTAAAACAAAAAGATAGCAATATATCCAATCATATAGGTGCAGCTTTATTAGGTTTCCTTTGTCAGTAATATAGTGTATATTGCACGTAATTATGTTATGCTTTATTTTTGCAGTACACATGCTATACATATATTATATTTATATTATATACAAAATTTATATTTGTCCTTCAAAATAAGTTAAGATTTACTACAGGCAGCTGTGGATTGACCGACTCACCGGAGTGAGTCCGCTACAAAATGTAGTTCTATGCCTTTTGTGGCTATCAACAGTAACCGTTGCATATTGATAAGTTGATTGTTTTCTTTTTTAGTTTCTATTTTTCCTGACATTGGTTAAATCAATGTAATAAAACTTATGATTTAAACATGAAATATGGTTTTAATGATGAAAGTAGAGCATTTCAAACGCTTCGTTAGCTACGCCATTCACATGAACGCTTAGCCATCTCGTACCAGCTTATTGAAATTAATGTGGAATAGAAACTAAGCGAAATGACGAATGAAGAGGAGGTAATTAAAATATTGAATATATTTACAGTTGATATAAGTCATTATTCTGCTTTAGTAACAGTACCACTGACCATCGTCGGTTTGACTTTAAAAGTCTCTCTCTCTCTCTCTCTTCGCCACTTGTTTTGGGTCGTCCGAGCTCCTTCTGCTGCTAATGGGAATGTTATATTTAATGATCGGGCAAACTTGTAAATTACAATTACTTTCAAAACCACACTATCCCTCTCCCACCTCTCTCTCTCTCTCTCTTGAAGGAATGCTTTACACAATCTAGCTAATCTTGCTCTTAAGATTTAAACTGATCAACTGATCTAACGGAATATTTGCACCTGCTCGTCAGTGTGAATCTCTCCTAGCCCCCTCATCTTATCCGTAGTTATTTTTTTCTCGAACAACTGACACTTACTCTTTGATTGCAAAATTGAGTTTGCTTAAATATTGCTTGGTCGAGAAAGATTGTATCTGTTTTCTTTAAAATTTAAAACAGACCGTGAACTGCATATTTTGCAAGAACAAATTCAACCATTCAAGTAAAACTTCCTGTTTATTTAGATCCACACTTAAGTAAATACATTGTATTTGGTCATGTCCCTTTGACTACTGCATCTATGTGTCCTTTCGTCCAATTGATCGCCATTTCAGTGAGTTTTCTTTGGATCCTATCTAAGTCTCATTTGAACGAGGCGTTATGGCATATTTAGAGTGGTCATTCGTGAGAAACAGTAGATTGCAAGAAAGTTATATACTCTTGATTCGTACCTCGAGGTAGGATTGTACGCAGGTTTATTATACAGTCTTCTTATACTCCATCCACAAGTATTGAAGAAAAGTAATGCTAGCTGTGGTGATGTTTTACAAGGATGATATGATGCAGATGAAAAGATGACAATGAAAGTTTTCGATACTGAATCATTGAAGTAGGGTAATAATAGGTATTATATTTAAACAGGATGAGATGAGGAGGATAGAGGTTTTGAAAACTGGGTGACATCCCGCTCTAGGGTGGGTTTCGAATCTTGTTATGGTGGCTTACAATGCGTAAAGTTTTGATGGAATACATATATATTGACTGATACTGTTGTTGGTTTTCATGTACAGCGTAATTTGTTTTCTTTTCATTCTTCTTTTTTCTTTTTCATTCTGTTCACGTACTTCTTTGCTCTTTTTTCTATTGCAAAGAACAACACTGCAAAAATATTCTTAAGGAAAGCAACAATTGTAAACGAAACCGAGGAGTTAAAGCAGTTTCTTGCCTGTTGAATAAGCAAATTTAAGCACATAACTGGGGACAAGTCGTGGATATACAAGACAACATTCAAGTCTAAGGTGCATATCAAGATTCAAGACGCTGGATAATGATATGTTTTATCTAGTTGTTTTTGTCAGTAAAATGATATGTATACAGGTGCGTTCAATGTACATGATTTTGCAATAACACCACGTAATTTATTGTAGTTTCTGTGAAATAAACGAATTGGTGTATTGAAGGTTCGTGGTACTTGTAATTAAAATATTGATTTACATAATTTACGCAGAGCATATGCACATATTGTGGTTTAATATGCTTTAAGACTGACTCAGAAGAAACAAAAACAATTATAAAAGATAGCGAAAGAAAAAATACAGAAAGTCAGAGATTAAACAGAAGGAAGAAAAGGAGATAAAAGAAAAGAAATTAGAAGAAAAGGAAATACAGAATGAAAAAAACTAAAAAGTGAACTTGAAAAGAAACACATTTATAGAACATGTGCTCTTTATGTACATGCATCACCTTTTAACTAGTCATCTTGTTCTGTGTTAGCCTATTGGAATGGCTTCTACGATTATATTTATTCCTATCTTGAAGGGTATGTGTTTTGTGTATTTCTCCCCCACCCACTCAACACACACACACACACACACACACACACACACACACACAGAGATAAAATGATCCAAAATTGACTTCCCGCTCGGAAATGATATTCAGTCTGTGCTACCATGACCACATCTACATGTTGAGTAGAAATTATGTTTTCAAGGAAGGTTCAAATTAGCAATTTTCTGGAACTTGCTTTGGATGGTTGCTGTCTCAGCTTCCAGTTCCTGTGCAGGCATTGTTCTTATACCTTGTATATGGACATAGGACACAATTAATTTTACTATATGTTCTCTACATTTGTTTATCAGTACTGACCTTTCTACTGTGTAACAATCAATACAAATCATATGTTAATCTAAAATACCTTCAAAGATGATTTCACGGTGAAGTTCTCGTCAAAGGTTGACCTGCTCTTTTTTTAGATGCTGGAATGTCAAAATAGCAGCATGTAAACAGAACAGATATTTCCCTTCCGGATCATCACCAAGGCCTTATTACTCACTGCGCACTGTCGCCGAAATACACACAGACAACAACACCCTGAGCTCATATTATCAAGAATAAACAGTTACCTTTAAATCCCTACCAACAATGCATAAATAAAGCTCTTCTATCACTATCACAATGAGAGAGGAAAAAATGTTTTAAAAAAAGACTAGAACTACATTCGTGGGTACTGAACTGGAAGTATTAATTTTGAACCGATTCCATATATGGTCGACTTTCAGTCCTGTAACAAACTTCTTTGGATTGATCAAATATACCCAAAATACGCAGAAACAATTTTCAGTTTTATGTTAGTGTTATTTACCCTTGTGGTTGAATGCAGTGATGTGAATTTCATTCCTTTGTACGATACAGATCTGTTTATTTTTTCCACAGTTGCTACAAACCAAACCAAATAAAGAAATACAAACAACAACTGCACACTTGCATCCCTGGCAGATGCTGATTTGGTTTGATGGTTAGGGTTTATACCATATATCAACACAAGTACGTCATTTCATTTATATGCGTCTGGAAAGATATGCCTTGCCCAAGAATATGTCTCGGTAGCCGAGCTTGGTTTATCCAGTACCTGGATTAAAAAACGTACCCTTTGGCACATTAACCACGTGGTTCCTTATGATGAAATGTCATTCTGGCAACTTCAGTAATTTTCATTTTATCCTTCGTAAGGGAGTGAACAATTGAATCAGTCAATGGTACGTATGGATGGATGGATGGAATGAAGGAATGGATGGAGGAATGGTTGCATGTACGTATGTATGTATGTATGTATGTATGTATGTATGTGTGTATGTATGTATGTATGTATGTATGTATGTATGTATGTATGTATGCATAGAGGGAGGGAGGGGTGGTTGTATGTATGTATGTATGTATGCATGCATAGAGGGAGGGAGGGGTGGTTGTATGTATGTATACATGCTATCCATCTACACGAGCATACTACAGCCTGGAGTCATTCATGGAGAGAAATTAACACAGGACTGACGATTTCACAGAGATTTCTGTATCTTATTTATTACTTCCACTTGAGCATCTGCATTTATTCAGACAATCATTAGTGAATGCACATATAGTTTGGTGTGGTTGATTCAATCGCTAATGATTTTTTGAGGAAACAAATGGTGCAAAATCCTAAGCTGACCGAGGTTCCAAAACTGCTGAAAAATTTTAACAACAGAGTCTCAGACACTGCACGCGTGACAACACCGGAGATCACATGAGGATTTGGTGTGATTCATGACGACCCATTCATCGGAGCTGCCACTCCTTCTTGGAGATCTCGACACGGCACAACCACAAATGAATGAAGTTTGCATTGGTGAATACCATTCTTGTATTTGCTAATTTCCTTCCAAACTGAAGTGGACAAATTCACAGCACAGAGAATCAATCAAATTATTTATTCTGGCGCCTTTGAAATGATGCTGGATATGGATAGGGGCTCTTACCAATCAATGATAAGTTACCAACCCACGCTACCTACAGATACAAACGTAGTAATGGGCTTCCCATTACTTACAGGAGACTCATCGGTGCAACCAGGTTTGGGTAGTTCCGCAACTGTGTATCTTATCGAATGGACTGAAATACTTTTTCACTTATGAAGAATTAGTCACGAGCACATCCTTGGGATTGGGCAAGCTCTTTCTGGTTTCGCTTGTCCCAACTTTTCCGGTCCATGAATCACATTTGCATTAGTTGACACAGCAACATTCTGATTACAGATATGCTAACGTCTTCGACACTAACGCTGAATGCACACACACACACACACACACACACACACACACACACACACGGCACAATCACAAATGAATAAAGTTTGCATTGGTGAATACCATTCTTGTCTTTGCTCATTTCCATTTAAAACCGAAGTGGACAAATTCACAGCACCGACAATCAATCAATCACATGATTTAATCTGGCGCCTTTGAAATGATGCTGGACAGAGGCTCTTACCAATCCATGATAAGTTACACACCCTCGCTACCTACAGATACAAACATAGTAATAGGCTTCCCATTACTTACAGGAGACTCACCGGTGCAACCAGATTTGGGTAGTTTCACAACGGTGTATCTTATTGAATGGACAGAAATACGTTTTCACTTATGAATAATTATTTACGAGCAAGTCCTTGGGATTGGGCAAGCTCTTTCTGGTTTCGCTTGTCCCAACTTTTCCGATCCATGAATCGCATTTGCCTTGGTAGACACAGAAACATACTGATTACAGATATGCTAACGTTTTCGACACTAACGCTGCATGCACACACACACAAATTTATATATATATATATATATATATATATATATATATATATATATATATATATATATATATATATATATATATATATATATATATATATATATATATATATAGATATAGATATATATATATAGATACATATATATGCGAGAATATCAAGAAGCATAGAAGCAGTTTCCCGCGGCAATCAAACCAGCGTGGCCGTGTTGCTCCGGGGTATAAGTGTTACCACGATCATAAAAATCATGCAGGATAGTCGTGGTAGTGGTGGTGAGGTTTCGTGTGACCGAGATCACCACGTCAATGCCGAGATCACCGCGTAAATGACGATCGCGGTGGTAGCAGTAGAAATTTAAATAGGTGTCTCTTACGCAGCCAGTATACTATTGTTTGCGCAACTTCATACACGCAATTACCGCTGCTGAAAGAAGTCGGTGCAGAGTCACCAAACTGTACTCAGACGGGAACGATGACGCACCCATTACACGAATATAACCTCGTCATTGCTAAACTTGGCATCTTCAAGGAAATCAGAAACAAAAAATTATATTTCTGAAACGTCAGCAGATTGCTGACGATCCATCACTAGTAGTCAGTAGCGAGTTGGTAAAGCGCTGGAGACAAACATATGACAGCGTGGGTGAATCAGGATGGTCTAGAAAGATGATTTTCTCATAACTTTTCATGTACTTGTATCATTGTTTTTATACGCGACAAAGACAATTGCCTTGCCGTTCATGTATGTATCCACTTGGATCTGAGTTATATGCAAGCTATCTTATATCATGACGGAGATTTTGCAAAGCATTACGTCACAAACGGTAATGCTTGTGCAGGTAATACCGATACTTGTATGGATCAAAATTACATTTGTTCAGCAAAGCAACGCAATCGTGTATCGCTTGACAGGTCCATTTGTGCATTGTCTTGTGCTAGGCAATATTTGAAGTGTATAAAATTACTGAATTCAAGAGATGCTCTTGTAAATATTCCCGTCATCTCAGTTGGGTACCAGCAGATACACCTGATGCAACTACACATAACCAAACTCGGCTGGAACGCGTGCTACCGGTATAAAAATGATATGGCCAGCATGGCTCTCGATATAATAACACTAATTGTATCTAAACTGCTGGGCAAAGCCAATTACTAATTTATCTTCTGTTGTTTTGTTCTAATTTTTATTTTAAATTGAACATTCACTGAAATATTAAGACTGTGTTAGCTCAACGTAGGGAACATAACGTTGTTTTGCCTATGAACTAAGCGGTTCGTATACAACAGGTAGTATTATCACATGGGGACTTAACTTAGTGTTACTATAAGATATCTGTGTTATGACCGATTCTTCACTTGAAAAGTACATTTTCGTGGTAAGTACAAACTATTACCGACCTGGGTGTTTAGAATCAACACGATACATGTCATCAATATGACATCTTGTCATTTAATCCTATTTAGTAGTTCGGCAGATATTTGTAGCTACTTGCACACACAGAGAATGGAAACTGCCGTATTAATGACATATTCATCAATACTATCTTTGAAATTTTTCCAATCATGCATAATGTACTATTTAATAACGTAACTTATAGCTGATGAATTACCTAGTTTTATGTATCCTATGCTATACTATATAATACTACAGGAGTGTCTCTTTTCAGTTACTTCTGACAGAAGCAACCACCTCACACTTGCAACCAAAACTGCCTGGTCGACTCTATCACATACATGCACAGTCGTGAACGATCAGATACCATGACTACTGCACAGACTGTTTCAGTACCTGTATGTACGAACTAGTTACACACACGACTATCTTTTATGCAACCATCTGCTGACACATTCGCTGAGGATGGCCTTAGGTGGAGTGCATATTATTCTGAGCCGATGTAAAAAGGACAAACAGTAAGATGGATCTAATTATTGGTTTCCTTGACCATGCATATATCTTCGTATGCTAATAAACATAAACCAAATTAAAGTACAGTATCCCAATCACGCTGAATCATTCCTTCGTCAAAGGAAGTGTTCATGAATGTACAGACACTTGTATTGTTTTTGTCTCTGCTCGAATAACCTTGCAGAGCGACGATAATGTCATAATGCGAGTTATTTTCAAACGGCTTTCAATGGGATAGCAGCATTTAGTGTACTCAGTTTGCCGACAGAAGTGATACATAATACACATAAGGGGGGAAACGTGAATCATTTGCTGTATTTATGTTACTGTTATTGAAATGTAAACCCCTATCTTGCACATATCATTATCAGATAGTGTAAGCTCTACAATAGGGAACACAACTAGACACACTAGCAGGGTTGGAAAATACGAGAAATCTTACATTCTGTTGATTATATTTACACATTTTAACATACACTCCACAAACAATCCATTGTCCGTTACTCTTATTTCACTTTTAACAAACCCTGTGAATTGAAACGATGAATAATATGGTGTTGAGACATTACTACATTTGCTTCGATGGACATTAGTAGGAATAGTTTCAAAACGGTTTTACTTTTTCTACTTTGTCATTTTGTAGTGAAGACAAAGAAACTAAGAAATAAATTTTAGTTGAATTTGTAAGTGATTAAATTTAATACCGTTCTGTTAGGTAAATCCATCGGTTAACATTTATTACAGTGCAAATTTTATCCTTTTGTTCCTCCCTTGATGTATGTTTTGCCAATATAGTCTATAGTTTTCACAAAGCCAAATCAAGATCGCCAAGACTGTTCAAACTAGTATTGATTTGGTAATATATATATTTTAGATGCAATTTGTACAATTTGTCAGAGAGAGAAAGAGAGAGAGAGAGAGAGAGAGAGAGAGAGAGAGAGAGAGAGTCAACCAATTGTTTATTGTGTTAGACATAGATAATCACTGGCGCACATAAGTGCATATATGGATTGTGATACAACAAAAGGATAAACCACACTAGTTTACATGAAACATATTATATACGAGCAGTACTCTAAATTCGTTTATTTCTGGTGTTACTATTGCATTATACAGTAAAGACGATTAATTGTATTTTATTAAGGAAGGAACATAAAATGGCGATGATATTGTTAGCAAACACACGAACAAAATAATAATAATAATAATAATAATAATAATAATAATAATAATAATAATAATAATGATAAAGATAATAATAATTATATAATTTGTGTCGTTTTAAGTAGCATTCTTTACATTCTTCATATTATTACGTTCAGTTAGTTCTCTGTGGATATAGTTTCTTTGTCAGATTTCGTTGAATTTAGTAATCTAGCAAGTTGTAACTTACTTCGACCTCTTCTTCATTCTTAGTCGCAAATAACATAGGCATTCTAATATAAAGCTGTACTTGTCTTCTAGCTTAAGGCAAAAAAATACAAGTACACTAATCTAGTAGGTAGACTGTAGTATTTTCCGTATTCCTGTTTCAATGTGTAAACATGTGCCTCCATGCCTTTCTTGAGAGAAATTGTTTAAATTGTGTCAGTGTTACTAAATTGAAATACTCCTTCTAGCCAAAATTTGTTATCAAATTTTTATGGAATATATGTATTAAAGCATCTCTGGTTTAGGTTACCACTTTTGGAAATAAAAATGGTTAGCTAAACATTGTCTGACTATTTATGAGCAAAACCTAATGTTCCCAATTCCTCCCTCAAGACCAAGAATATTTAACAAATCTCGAACTTAGGAACGCTTTGAATGTCAGTAGGCCTTAAGTAATACATGAGAGATGCATATTCTATATCAGCATTTACCTGGTAAATGAAACAATAATATCAGTAATTAATCGTTCACTAATAAATTTCATTAATGTTTGCTTCGAACGAAAACGTATTTGGACATTAAAAAGAAAGTAACTCCATCCATGAACGACCTTGTTGTTGCTTTATATCAGTTTTTATTTTAAAAATATCGCGTCAATTTATTTACATTCACTGATTTCAGATGTAATACCCTGAAATGTTAAAATGCCATCGTTTTTGTGCAAGATACACTCCTCAAATGTTGACGCAATTGCTGGCATTTCCAATCGCAATTGTCAAAGAATTGTAAAAATCCCTTTATTTATTAAATACATGTACCCGGGTTTCGTTTTTTGTGTGTGTACAACTATACGCGAAGGTGATTTATGTATGTTGTACAATATTTCAAAACAGTAAGTTCGGTTTATCCTATGCCGCACGTGCGAAATGCTTTGGATGAGAAAATAACACAGATTTATCAATCGCACAGACGATGTAGGGTTACATTGTCTGTGTATAAATGCCTCACCGTAGGACGAATTGTTTACAGTACAGAACGTCATGACAATGAGCAGTCTACTTAAGGACTTGTAAATCTTCAGCTGTAGAGCTCATCGTAACTGACTATGGTGATCAGAGCTGACTGTGGCAGCTATGGAGCTGACCATGGTGGTTAGGGTTGTCGGGATTGCGGTTGTAGAGCTGACCATGGGATTGACATTGACGGCTGTGATGCTGGTCATGGCTAGCAGTGGCGCTCACGATGGTGCTGGCGACGGAGCTGGTTGAATGGCGGCAGTGCAGAAGATTGAACAGTGTATTGCTGGTTGAGTAGCAGGTGATTGGGCGTTGCTGACCGATTGGTGGGCGCTGATTACTTGATTGACCAAGGAATTTAATGGTGGTCGGTGACTACTTGTATTGCTGACACCTTGTGTGACAGTGTACATGGTAGCCAAGTGTGCTAAGTGACGGAATATTTTGTGTAACTCCATTCATGTAATCTTTAAGCTGTGGGCTACTTTTGGAGTGTATTGTACCCAGAGTTTTGGGACTGTAAAATATATTTTGTATGATATCTGTCCTATCATTGCATCATTTTAATACTTGAGTAAAGTACCTCATTGTTCACTATTTGAGTGAATACGTCATTAAACTATTTGGATAAAACACATCATTGTTTTCGTCGTGTGAAACTACTGTGAATCATTAACATTTGTCCTTGTACTGTGTAAGGTCATTTACTTGTATTCACATTTATGTTACAGTATTATGTTCGTGCGGATTGTGTTAATTTTTTCTAATAATTGGTTACATACGCGCATTAATAATAATTCTTCATTTGAGACATTCGTCAATAAACATTGTATTTTTATCACCATCAAGAGATGTTCTGTTTTAAAAAATGATTTTGTCTGTGCAAAATGTTATGTTTTTTAGAAAGGAAGCTTGTTCTTTGACTTATATATTGTAAGAAAAGTATAATCTACCTTTAAACGTTAATACTAGGTCAATTTTGTTGTGGACCATTTTTACCCACAACAAACGAAAGGTGCAACGTCTGTCGGATTGAACGAAATTATTCGTTCTTCTTTCCATCAAACTAATTTCTGCTGAAATAAAAGCTGTGATAAAAGACTTCCAGATGGGAAATGATTTAATATTATATTTATGAAACTCGTTGAATAATGTCCAGCTAGCCTTATTCAAATCGTTTCATAAATTCGGTATTAAATCATTACCCATTTAAGATCCTTTATATATCTAGCTGACAAAATGGTTGAATCAATAAAATGCATAATGATCCTGTAAGTGGCATGTTTACATGTACAGAGTGTGCTCCATAAAAATATTTGTTTGACCCATGGCCAGTACAAGGTCAAGAAAAACTGATTATTGAAAAGCATGCATAGATCAAAAAATGCCTTTATCTCTTTCTTGTTTATTGAAAGCAGTCAAACATATAATTATCGCAGGCACTCGCTCATTAATTGCTACTTTCTCTAATAAATATTTACTTTCCAAGCATCATACATTTCGAATTTTCGGTTGCCCTACCTAATGAAATAACTACGTCCACTGTTTATGAATAAAAACCACAGTGTAGATCAATTGATGTCAGCATAAAATTAGTTCACATGAACATTTCAAGCACAGGTTTATGATGTCATATATCTCAATCGACCTATTTATAGATATAAGCAGTTATTTTGAAAATACACTAAATCAAACCGTGCTTTTACTCTGACTCACTAGTGGCAAATATAAATCAAATAACGTCAAATAGCTATTATTTTGCTTTGGTAACCCAACCCACCCTAACAACTTTGGTAGAAAGGGAATGCCAACATCGTTGAACATGCAGTCACTTTATTTAAGAAGACAGATATGGCTAGTCACATTTGACCAGCTGTCCTTAGATATTCGTTTCGTTAGAAAATAAAATTAATTAGTCGCCGACTTCGGAATATCTCGGGCAACACTGCATTTCAGCCAGCTGAAATACTGCCTTTTTCAGCTAGCTGAAATGGCAACAAGCTTCATTTGAAAATTGTAATCACATGATTGTGCTACAGTAAGTAAAAGGCAGTACGGTATTCATGGTGCGACTAAAGCAATTATAGACATGAATTTGTGCAACACTCATCAAATTACAGCCACATATCATTTTACCGCTTAAACAAGCAGTAAGATTTCAACCCGACCTTATCATAAATCTCAACGTAAACGTCTGAAAAACTACAATTGTGTTAAGCTTTTGTTTAATTAAAACAAGCTGATTTTAATTCCTAATGTTGTTAAACTCCTTGATGGATTTTCTTCATACTTAGGACTAGTTATTACAAATCAACACCCCACCCATCCCTTGGCATTGGATCACCAAGAATTATTTTCTAAGGATACGTAACTCATATATAATAACACAAACTCCCTCTGCCTTGCATGAAAGTCCTCATAGGTCACAATTGACACCCCACTGTGACAAAAAAGAATATGTTGCATGCCTCTAACAAAGTATTCCAAAGCAAAATCTTAATGGCTTAACAAATCTAATAATTAGCTATCAATTTTCCAAGCAACATAATTAATGATATCCACAATCATTTTAATGATATCCAGAACTGAACAGAAAATGAGAGCAGGAAGAAATTGTGTAGATGCACGCCTATAATCGGTTAAATAATCTCAAACTGGGTTGGTGCAAATATGATCTATGTACAAAATGTCCACTTGTGAATATCGCTCTGAACCAATCATTCTTCTAAACACTATAAACATTAAGGGACATACATGTCATAAATAATTTATTTTTCTATAAACAAACATATACACGATGGTTAATCTTCAAAAACTATCTAGCGCTTGCTAAGAATCAAATTTGGTAGCTTGGTTTCATTTCATCTTTTTGTTAAGTATTGGAACTGAATCACATGTACAAGTAACACTGGCTCCATTCTGGACAACCATAAGCTGCATTCAATCATGACATTCTGCTCACAAATGCACAATGGCACATTCCTACGCATTTTGGTGTACTCACCAGCTGTTTGGTGAATGCGATTACAGAGAGACGAATTGACACATGCACGTTCAGACAGGGGCATCACATGACCATGACAGTTCTTGTTTTGCAAAAACATAGCTATATTTTACCTACCTTCACGAAATGCCAAGTTCCAGTTGAATGACATCAAGCCATCAACCTTTCGATGCTCACCATTTTTTCCAACATTAATTTCTAAAAGTCAAAATCAAATAAATTAAACATATTAATCGCATTCCACCTTAGCCCAAGAGATGTGCTTAATTTGTAAACAAGTACTCTCCCAATATATGGTCGCGAAAAAGAACCCCTATGTGCAGTGGGCAAGCCAATGCGGCAAAATGTTCCCGCTTCGACTTTTCTCTACTTTCGATATCGCCTTTGAGCCATTTCAAGAAAATAAATGACACATACAATCTGCTAGACAAAGGAAAATAATTCTGGTTACACAAGTAATAACTTGTGCGTACATTGAAGAGCATTGTGCGGGAGAAATATTTATGGTTACTATCCAGTGTTTTGATATCGTCTTTAACAAACTTTGATTACGTTTAAACACCCATTTCAGCAGGTAAATTCCAAAGGAGGAAAAAATTAAAGAACAGCGCAAAAAATTGTAAAACTTGCTGTTCGTGGCATTTAAACAAAATTAATATAATTTCAGAATGGATAGTTTATGAAACGGATAATACTCTTACGCAAATACCATATCAGAGTGAAAAACAATATCCTAATAATAGTATTTTGAAATGTAATTCGATAATAATATAATGCATTATTGTTGGAAAAGGCCTTCTGAAAACGAAGGAATTCTCAATTGTTTTTGGAAACTTGCCTTTTGTGCGTCTTTGTATCACCAGTGATGTTAATTATAATAAACGTGGCGCCTCGATGGAGAACTAGATTCAAAATTATTAGAAAATTACTTTGTTTTAGTACAGCCCCGCCATATACATCTATGGTCTGTTCATATTATGCATGTAATCGAAAACTCCGGAAATCATAACGACCTTAACAAATGTATCAATTAGATGGAAATTAGGTGGGACGTGATGAATCTTCAATATAATGTCAAGTCGAGAAAATGAAACCTACATATGGAAAACGTCATTCCTGAGAACATGATAATTTCACCTCACCTATGGCAATACTTCTATAGTTTTTATTCACGAAGGGCAAGAAATATGGCACCGATTTAATGGGATGAATATTCAATTAGGTTCAACTTTGATGATGGCTTCATCTTCGTCCCGTCAAAAGTAATGGCAAAGATGACTAAAAGAGATGGAATTTACATATTTAGATATCAAAGTTGACAATTAATAAGATGAACTGGGTCTCGCTCTCTCTCTCTCTCTCTCTCAGGATACCTCCTGGAGAATCTAGCCAATCTAGCTGCCAAACTGAGAATTGATGAACAGATCTGACAGAACATTTACACTGGCTCGACCAAATGATTCGCTCTAGCTCCCATTTTTTTACGCGTCGTTAGTTTATTTTGAGATAAATAACAATTATACTGTGATTGCTGTGTGGCCTACAACAAAAAAAGACATTCACACTGTAATTGCTGCGTGGAATAAAATTGAAAATGAGAGTTACACAACGATATTTTTAGTGGAATACCATTGAAAATCTTACACTACCATTTGTGTGTGGAATACCATTGCAAATAAGTTACACTATTGTTCATGAGTGGAATACCTTTGAAAACGACATTTACACTCTGATTGATGTGCGGCTTACAATTAAAATTGCGATTCCACTATGATTTACGTGTGGATTGCAACTGAAAATGACAGTTTCACTGTGATTACTGTGAGGCGTGCAAATACAAATGAGAGTTACACTGTGATTGCTGTGTGGCGTACAATAAAATATTGATTAGACTGAAAAGTAGGTACATGTTTATCTTTAATTTAAAGCAGGCCATAACAAGTGTAAACAAATAAAGAGATACCAAAACAAATGCCAGTCTTTTATTTCTAATCTGATGCAATTATGTTGGTCATGTCTTCTGATCGTCCGTCCACTCGTCTTTTGAGCAATTTGTCTTTATAACCTAATCTAAGTCTATAGCAATTGATGGAGGATATTATGTTCTGTGTGTTGTTGCAGGAGGATGAGTAGATGACAAAAAAGAATGTTAATCATTAATGCAGCCCTTCGGACTAAATTGGCGCCGGTCACATTGCCACATTATGGACTCTTTCTATATTCCATACATATGGACTCGATGTATACATTTAGTTGTCAGGGTCTTTTGCGAGGATGAGAAAATGGCAATGGCTTCAAATATTGAATGAAACTCCGCTGGTGGGTGGGATCGAAGTGATGTTTTAGGTGATTTGAAGTTAGAATATGCGGACATTTGTTATGGGTTACATCGATTAATGTTTGCTGTTACTGTTATTATGGTTTTTATCTAGTAATGGTATCTTTTTTTAAATCATGTTACCCGCGCTTCTTTTCACCATTTGTTTGTGAAGACCGACTAAACAAATTCCAAAAGACCACATCAGTAATAAATGAAACTATGTTCTTGAAGTGGTGTCAAACCATACGTATACATATACACATTCACAGACACTAACAGACCAAAGGGCCCTGAAGTACTAGTCAAAATCGGGATATTCTGGTATAGAATCATGCTTCTTAGGGAACATAGGAAAACGAAAACAAACAGTGTATGATATACTGTCCCCAAGGAAAATCCCTTATTGTTATTTCTGTCCCTAGAGCGAAATTGCTCCTCTCTGTAAATTCTAATCAAGTATCAAATACCACTCCTACTATCTAAAAGGTCCTATAGCAGTTTCCTCGCGAGACGTAAAGAAAATTTCTCTAATATTATGGGACCGGTTGTTCTAGAAATGCATCTCAGCCGGGGAAAATCTTTCTTCTTATTTTCAAGGGAAAAGACAGTTGTGAGGATGATTGTATGTTTGAAACAAGTCGATACAGATCATACACAAGACCTTGAGGATGTTATTAATACAAGTAAAGGAAGACAGGGAAACGCTTTTTGAGTGAACGAACAACTGGCAACGCCTACATTGCATGAATAAATCATACTGAAGACTAGTGTACGTAAGCCTGAAGTTATATCACATGAACATTGGATCTCATACAACCTATTTATAAATAAAACTTCGAGCTTGTTACTCTGTCAGTACAATAATACATGTTTATGAAGGGCTTTGATTTGTTCATTTAACAATATATAATGTTATTAAAACATCCAATATGATTTTGTAATACGTTTAAATAAGTGGTTTCAGTGCCATACTTTGCGTTATTTGTTTGACGAATTATTTTGATTTCTAACTTTCTTAATTTGCAAAGATTTACATTTTTCATTGGAAGTTATTATATCAGGCCACCTACAATGTTTTGGTGATGAGACATTCGAGAATAAATTTTTCTCCACCTTGTATCAATTTTGTTTTGATAAGTGCAACTGACAACATTCAACATTAAAAGCTTTGTCTTTTTAAATTAGTGGAATTTTACTACTTGCATAATTGGGGACTTTTCACTACTTTTATAATATAGAATTTTTCATTACTTTTCAAATCGTTTGGCTTTGAGAAATAGATTATTATTATCTATATAAGTGATTCTGAAACTACTTATGTGTGTGGAGTAAGAACACAAGAAATGGAACGTTTAGAATTGATTTCTACATTTTAAATTTTTTGTTACTATCACAACTTTTAACAGCTGCACGAGTCATTGGGCATCCACTGTATGTTGTTACTGTTCACTGTTAACTATACGTTAATTCAGCCGCATAAGACCGATTAGTTTGATAAAGTTTTCAGCCAAAACATATATGCTTTTCTTCACTTAGTATCTTAGTATTCCGTCCCCTTCCTTTTTCTTTAGGCCTTGTGAATGGCCAACAGCTACGCCTCTAAACTGGCCTGTGTTATACTACATTACAATAATCAAATTATCTCGCTAAAGTTGATCTCCCACCTTCTACTCCTCACCTTCAAACTCACAAAGAGTTTAATGTTTTAACGGTTATCTTAAGACGGATCGTGCATGATTACATTTCTAAAGACAAACATTTCGGCAATTAAGACTCAGGTGCGCCTAACTAAAATTACTTAACAAGAATATGTAAAACAAAAAGATAGCAATATATCCAATTATATAGGTGCAGCTTTATTAGGTTTCCTTTGTCAGTAATATAGTGTATATTGCACGTAATTATGTTATGCTTTATTTGTGCAGTACACATACTATACATATATTATATTTACATTATATACAAAATATATATTTGTCCTTCAAAATAAGTTAAGATTTACTACAGGCAGCTGTGGATTGACCGACTCACCGGAGTGAGTTCGCTACAAAATGTAGTTCTATGCCTTTTGTGGCTATCAACAGTAACCGTTGCATATTGATAAGTTGATTGTTTTCTTTTTTAGTTTCTATTTTTCCTGACATTGGTTAAATCAATGTAATACAAACTTATGATTTAAACATGAAATATGGTTTTAATGATGAAAGTAGAGCATTTCAAACGCTTCGTTAGCTACGCCATTCACATGAACGCTTAGCCATCTCGTACCAGCTTATTGAAATTAATGTGGAATAGAAACTATGCGAAATGACGAATGAAGAGGAGGCAATTAAAATATTGAATATATTTACAGTTGATATAAGTCATTATTCTGCTTTAGTAACAGTATCACTGACCATCGTCGGTTTGACTTTAAAAGTCTCTCTCTCTCTCTCTCGTTGCCACTTTTTTTGGGTCGTCCGAGCTCCTTCTGCTGCTAATGGGAATGTTAAATTTAACGATCGGGCAAACTTGTAAATTACAATTACTTTCAAAACCACACTATCCCCCTCCCCCCTCTCTTGAAGCAGTGCTTTACACAATCTAGCTAATCTTGCTGTTAAGATTTAAACTGATGAACTGATCTAACGGAATATTTGCACCTGCTCGTCACTGTGATTCTCTCCTAGCCCCCTCATCTTATCCGTAGTTATTTTTTTCTCGAACAAATGACACTTGCTCTATGATTGCAAAATTGAGTTTGCTTAAATATTGCTTGGTCGAGAAAGATTGTATCTGTTTTCTTTAAAATTTAAAACAGACCGTGAACTGCATATTTTGCAAGAACAAATTCAACCATTCAAGTAAAACTTCCTGTTTATTTAGATCCACACTTAAGTAAATACATTGTATTTGGTCATGTCCCTTTGACTACTGCATCTATGTGTCCTTTCGTCCAATTGATCGCCATTTCAGTGAGTTTTCTTTGGATCCTATCTAAGTCTCATTTGAACGAGGCGTTATGGCATATTTAGAGTGGTCATTCGTGAGAAACAGTAGATTGCAAGAAAGTTATATACTCTTGATTCGTACCTCGAGGTAGGATTGTACGCAGGTTTATTATACAGTCTTCTTATACTCCATCCACAAATATTGAAGAAGAGTAATGCTAGCTGTGGTGATGTTTTACAAGGATGATATGATGCAGATGAAAAGATGGCAATGAAAGTTTTCGATACTGAATCATTGAAGTAGGGTAATAATAGGTATTATGTTTAACCAGGATGAGATGAGGAGGATAAAGGTTTTGAAAACTGGGCGACATCCCGCTCTAGGGTGGGTTTCGAATCTTGTTATGGTGGCTTACAATGCGTAAAGTTTTGATGGAATACATATATATTGACTGATACTGTTGCTGGTTTTCATGTACAGCGTAATTTGTTTTTTTTTCATTCTTCTTTTTTCTTTTTCATTCTGTTTCACGTACTTCTTTGCTCTTTTTCTATTGCAAAGAACAACACTGCAAAAATATTCTTAAGGAAAGCAACAATTGTAAACGAAACCGAGGAGTTAAAGCGGTTTCTTGCCTGTTGAATAAGCAAATTTAAGCACATAACTGGGGACAAGTCGTGCATGTACAAGACAACATTCAAGTCTAAGGTGCATATCAAGATTCAAGACGCTAGATAATGATACGTTTTATCTAGTTGTTTTTGTCAGTGAAATGGTATGTATACAGGTGCGTTTAATGTACATGATTTTGCAATAACACCACGTGATTTATTGTAGTTTCTGTGAAATAAACGAATTGGTGTATTGAAGGTTCGTGGTACTTGTAATTAAAATATTGATTTACATAATTTACGCAAAGCATATGCACATATTGTGGTTTAATATGCATTAAGACTGACTTAGAAGAAACAAAAACAATTATAAAAGATAGTGAAAGAAAAAATACAGAATGTCAGAGATTAAACTGAAGGAAGAAAAGGAGATAAAAGAAAAGAAATTAGAAGAAAAGGAAATACAGAATGAAAGAAACTAAAAAGTGAACTTGAAAAGAAACACATTTATACAACATGTGCTCTTTATGTACACGCATCATCTTTTTACTAGTCATCTTGTTCTGTGTTAGCCTATTGGAATGGCTTCTACGATTATATTTATTCCTGTCTTGAGGGGTATGTGTTTTGTGTATTTCTCCCCCCACCCACTTAACACACACACACACAGAGATAAAATGGTCCAAAATTGACTTCCCGCTCGGAAATGATGGTTGCTGTCTCAGCTTCCAGTTTCTTACAGGCATTGTTCTTATACCTTGTATATGGACATAGGACACAATTAATTTTACTATATGTTCTCTACATTTGTTTATCAGTACTAACCTTTCTACTGTGTAACAATCAATACAAATCATATGTTAATCTAAAATACCTTCAAAGATGATTTCACGGTGAAGTTCTCGTCAAAGGTTGACCTGCTCTTTTTTTAGATGCTGGAATGTCAAAATAGCAGCATGTAAACAGAACAGATATTTCCCTTCCGGATCATCACCAAGGCCTTATTACTCACTGTACACTGTCGCCGAAATACACAGACAACAACACCCTGAGCTCATATTATCAAGAATAAACACTTACCTTTAAATCCCTACCAAAAATGCATAAATAAAGCTCTTCTATCACTATCACAATGAGAGAGGAAAAAATGTTTTAAAAAAAGACTAGAACTACATTCGTGGGTACTGAACTGGAAGTATTAATTTTGAACCGATTCCATATATGGTCGACTTTCAGTCCTGTAACAAACTTCTTTGGATTGATCAAATATACCCAAAATACGCAGAAACAATTTTCAGTTTCATGTTAGCGTTATTTACCCTTGTGGTTGAATGCAGTGTTGTGAATTTCATTCCTTTGTACGATACAGATCTGTTTATGTTTTCCACAGTTGCTACAAACCAAACCAAACAAAGAAATACAAATGACAACTGCACACTTGCATCCCTGGCAGATGCTGATTTGGTTTCATGGTTAGGGTTTATACAATATATCAACACAAGTACGTCATTTCATTTATATGCGTACTGGAAAGATATGCCTTGCCCAAGAGTATGTCGCGGTAGCCGAGCTTGGATTATCCAGTGCCTGGATTACAAAACGTACCCTTTGGCATATTAACCACTGGTTTCTTATGATGAAATGTCATTCTGGCAACTTCAGTAATTTTCATTTAATCCTTCGTAAGGGAGTGAACAATTGAATCAGCCAATGGTACGTATGGATGAATGGATGGATGGATGGATGGAGGAATGGCTGTATGTATGTATGTATGTATGTATGCATGGAGGGAGGGAGGGTTGTATGTATGTACGTGTGTGTGTGTGTGTGTGTGTGTGTGTGTGCAACGGACACGCCAGCAAAATCCTGACTATGATAGTGTAGTTTTAATGTGTTTTTTCCCCACAAGATTTAAGGTCAACATCTCAAGAAGGTTTACAGCACTAAACTCCTCGTAAGATACCTAACTATATTAAGAAATGGAAATGTACTTTCCAAGTTTACCTTTGAGACCTTTGAAACGAGAGATATTTTGTATCCTTTAATTTTCCTTTTCATGAGCGCATATTAAAATATATTCCAGTTTGGGTGGAATATTTATTTAAAAAGCTAACAAGACAGTTAACGAACACAGTTTGCTTGAAAAGAAATTATATTTTGTAGCAGATGTTTGGAAACGAATTTCTGATCTTTTGCGCAGCAATTTCGGAGAGAGACACACTGTGATCGTAATACGATGGCTGATGGAAATGTATAAAAGAAACGATGTATAAACGACAAAGTGTAAATGACACTGTATAAATGACAATGACAATGTATAAGCATCATTGTATAAATTACAACGTGTAATGACAATGTATAAATAACAACGTTTAAATGACAATGTATTATTGACAATGTGTACATGACAATGTGTAAATGACAATGTATAAATGACAATTTATAAATGACAATTTATAAACGACAATATATAAATGATGACGTGTAAATGACAATGAATAAATGACAATGTGTAAATGGGAATGTGGAAATGACTGTGTAAATGACAATGTATAAATGACAATGTGTAAATGACAATTTATAAATGACAATGTGTAAATGACAATTTATAAATGACAATGTATAAATGATAATGTGTAAATGACAATGTATTAATGACAACGTGTAAATGACAATTGATAAATGACAATGTATAAATGAAATTTGTAAATGACAATTTATAAACGACAATGTATAAATGATAAGTGTAAATGACAATGAAAAATATGACAATGTAAATGGGAATGTGGAAATAACAATGTGTAAATGACAATGTATAAATGATAATGCATCAATGACAATTTGTAAATGACAATATATCAATGACAGTGTGTAAATGACAATGTATCAATGACAATGTATCAATGACAATGTGCAAATGACAATGTATCAATGACAATGTATCAATGACAATGTATAAATGACAATGCATCAATGACAATGTATAAATGACAATGCATCAATGACAATGTGTAAATGACAATGCATCAATGACAATGTGTAAATGACAATGTATCAATGACAATGTGTAAATGGGCATGATGATGATACTATCTGCAAAGATGATTAATGATCTCTAGTAAATTATAACACTTACACGCAAATATATAATGTATGATATGTGCTCGCTCAAGTTTGATCTTCTTTTGAGAAATAAAGGAAAGATTAACTTTTTTAAAAACTCAAGCGGGTATTGTTCCAATTTATTCATTGTATGGGACTAGTTTAAGAAAATTTGAATCTATGTCCCGCCTACGAAGAATGCAAGGCAAGGTTCGCCTTTCACGCAAAATTAAAACATAACCTTATTATGTCTCCAAAGTCTTCTTTCATTTCAAACGGTCTTAAGCTATATGGAAAGCAATGACCGTAATTAACAGACGCGTTAGATAAAAAATAATAGTCCGGTGACATAATGAGATAATGGATCTCTAAATGAAGAAAACATTCTTGTTAGATAAAATCTTTCCCCTTTAGTAAGTCGTACTGTGTGGTGCAATGAAATACCATGGATCACTGTTGTCACTTTATTTCTGCATTGTACCGTACATATCGGCTTCAAAATGCCCAGATATATCTGTACAACGAAAATCACCAGACAAAGTAGCATGGCTTTCCACGACTTCCATTTCATATCCACTTCGACTACTTCTGACTCAATGACATCACTTTGCAGACCTGTAAAGGGTTTAAATATTAGTATCATGGCACTCTCGACTCTACTTGTTTCTTTCTCTTTTGAATGATCCTTAAGTACCGACACGTGGCTTTTGTAAATTTCTTTTCCGAACCATGCTTCCACTGCTAAAAAAAGTGCTGCCTCTGGTATCTAAAACAAACGAATTTCCTTGTCAGGTTAGGAGTAGCACTGTTGGGTACACAAACAAATACAATGTATTTATTTTTGATTATGTCACTATTTTGGAACGTAAGTCAAATTATCAAGTCTCTTGGAAAGATCTAAAAGTAAACATTTGTTTAATGAATGTATGACTTTACTTCCGAAGGTAATTAAAGTCTCACAGTTCTGTCACAACGTATTCCATGGTCTTCCCAGTTTGCTCCGAAATCACACATCTGGTGAGAATAAAAATGTTGTAAAAACATTAGGCCCTTTCTATCATTTTGCTTTCCACTATTTCAAACACAATAATTCAACTTTTAAATGGCGAGCAATTCGTGATTTTCTTTTGAAAGATTGATGGTGACGGTACTAATTTTCGCCACCACTTTACAAATTCCACTTTCAAGATGAAAGAAAGTATTTCAATTTTTGAAAATGAAATTAAAATTTTGATTCCTTTTGTCATTTTGTGTAAATAAACTGTAAGATTTTAACTCTTCAGTATGTCGGAGAAATTGAAATGTTACACAAAAGGATGAATCTTCACAGTTCTGACTGGATGACAAAGACAATTCTCTTCCCATAGCCACACATTTAGTGATATAACACAGCAACTGCTCACAACCCCAGATGGAGTTCTGCAATCAGGAATGAAACGGAATCGTACTGGATTCGCCGCCTTAGTACATTGAAACCAAGAGGTTTAAACCAAGAAGACTAGCAGCAGAGAGGGTGAACAGACCACTTAGGGGAATGGTCACCCTTGTGTTTTACCAAAAAAAAATAGTGACCACTCATAGAGGTCAATTACCACGTCTACGATTATTGTTTGTCCCAAACAGAACCGTAGACGCCCCTCTCTGCTGCTATCAATATTGGGAATCATCATCTGGATCATGGGAATCTTCATCTGTTTCATCTTCATCTGAATCTTCGGAATTTGTTCTATGTTTCAAGTAATATTCAAGTTCTGATGGTGGTTTTTCTATTTTTGGATTTATGTTCTTTCTGTGTTTATAATATATCATCAAACTTCTGTATCGATCTCCACCGCAATTTTTACAAATCTGATATAATCCTCTAACGCCGTTGTTACATCCAACACATCTTCGTGGACCAGCATGAGGGTTTTTCTTTATAAGATAATTATGTTTCTTGCAATATTCTCCACGGCACCTTTTGTTGCATTTATCTGTTGTTCCTTGACGCAGCCACGCACAGTTGTTCATTATATTAATGATATCTGTTTAATTCAATTTAATTTTATCATCACCCCTGTTACCCAAATATTTTATCAATACCCACACGATATCTTGTTCTTGGATCATGTAAATTTATTGTTATAAATCCATGCGGAGTAGCTTGCGCTCGTGAGAAGAAATTTTTGAATTTAATTATATCCATGTCACCACCACATCAAGTTTGATGAATATTTCGCAACGTGTGTGTGTCTACGCCATTAAACACAACTAAAATGTTGCAGTTGTCTCTGATCACTTTTGGTATTTGTGTATATCGTTGAGTAACATAGATCACGTCTGTATTTTTATGTCTACCTCGGGAAAATATTCTGGCTGGATTTGATTGTTTATCTAGCATCACATCGTCGTATACAACTAAATTATTAATAAATCCATCTATGGAATCTACGGATGGTGCTTCATCAATATCGGTTATAAACTCTATAACATCATTATCTTCATCCAGTAATCGCGCGTTTTCATTGAAATCTTTAAGTACATCATAACATCGCTGATCATCAACGGATGGTGCTACTAAATACAACTTATCCCATTTCAACCATCTCATTATCAGATTAAGTAATAATTGCGTCTTACCCGATCCAGATGGTCCTATGATAATTATTCTGATGGAGTTCGGTAGCGCAGGATGATGCTTAACTGGCTCTCGCTGCCGAGTTGCTGAGAAATCAATTATATCCATATATATTATAACATGAATTTATATTGTTTACGCTGTAAAGTTAAAACTCCAACTATTGATTTAGCTACAGTTACAACAAAAAACAAAAAAATAGCGTACGGTGGAAAATGTTCTGTATGCTGTAGAAAGAAATTTTCATTTTTACCTAATAAGCGCGGTGGTGATATTGCTAATTTGATGTCAAAGTTTCCAGGGGCTCCATGGGCTAAATACAGCGGAGAAAAACATCTACCAGGATATAATTATTGCGGTCCTGGTACTCGACTCGATATCAGGCTCGATAATCAAGATCAACCAAAACCAGGCGAGGAACCAATAAATGCTATTGATCGAGCTTGTCATGCTCATGATGTAGCTTATAAAAGTCAAAATCTACAAGATAGGCATATTGCAGATGTAAAATTAATTCATTCATTAAATTCTATAAAAAATAAAAATATTAGAGAATCATTAGCTAATTGGTTAGTAAGATCCTCGATGAAAGGTAAATTAGCGATTGGGGCTGGTAATTAATAATGGAATCAATTTATTATTCACCGAGAGGATACTGGAGAGGCAAAGCAGCAATTGGTAAACTCGCTGATGCAGCATCGGTTAAACATTCTACTGCTAAAACGTGGTTATCTAAACAAGCAATATGGCAAATTTATCTACCACGTCCTAAACAAATTCAGTACTCGTATTTCGATGTCAGTGTTCCTAATGAAGTTCATCAAGCTGATATTCTGTTTTTACCGCATGATACTGTACGTGGAAAAACGTACAAATACGCGCTAACCGTAGTTGATGTTGCAAGTAGATATAAAGAAGCAGAGCCGCTATCGGCGAAAACATCATCTGAAGTAGCCGATGCGTTTGAACGAATTTATCAACGAGGACTCGGACCACAAGGTGGTCTACGATGGCCACAGCTACTACAGGTTGATCCTGGTAAGGAATTTCTTGGTCCAGTATCATCGTTGATGAAACAACATAATACCAAAATACGACGAGGTCATACTGCAATTCACCGTGATCAGGCAATTGTTGAGCGATTTAATCGAACACTTGCTGAGCGGTTATTTGGATATCAATACGCGAGGGAATTTATTCAGGATAAAAGATCTCGTGAATGGGTTGCAAGATTACCAAACGTGATAGCTGCATTAAATAATGAAATCACACGAACAACCAACATGAAACCCATTAGCGCGGTCACAAAAAAAAATATACCAACACAACGGAAAGATGCTGGAAAACAAAAAATATTAGGTGATGTCACAGTCAGATATTTATATGAGCCTGGTGAACTTGAAGGTGGTAGCGCGAGAGCAACTGATCCTATTTGGAGTGTTACCACACACAAAATATCTACCGTGACAAGATCCACTGGAAGAAATGTAGGCGTTTCCAGACCTGCAATCTACAGATTAGATTCGGCTGCTCCTCAACGTGGATTTACACGTGAACAACTACAAATAATTCCCGCGGATACACAACTACCACCGCGATCACTCCGGTGATTTCGATCACTTAACTAGTGCCTCTACGTCGATTACACTCCAGACAGGTCAGCATGGTATTTTCTCGTGTATGACCGCGACTATTATCTTTTCTATCTACGGTAAATTGTCTTGAATCATTACTCGAATACCGCCATAACATTATACAATTACAACATGCGCAATGATTGTTCTGCTGTTGTTTTAACTCAATAATAAATTCAACATCAAGATCAAAGTCGCGTTTATTTTTTTTGTCAGATTGTTTGTATCCGATTAATTTTTTTCTTATTATATCATCATCGATGATGTTAAATTTATCAACGATTTCAGGAATTATGATTCTACGTAATTGAGATATATTTCTGACCCTCGATACCGCTAAATAAACTAAATTTGACCACTCGATGCGATCGTCTATAATCCAGACTCGTGTATCAGAAATAGTTAATCCCTGTGACGAGTGGATCGTCATAGCGTATCCCAACACCCATGGAGATTTGTCAGCGCGTAATGCATCTTCGACCACACTGATATCAACGGCGACAATATCATTTAATACGAGAATCTGTTTCCTTGACTCTGTCAAGGGTCCTGGAATATCAACATTAATATTCTGTTTTCGTGTATCTGATGGTCTATAACACAACGGTACGGGTAGTTCTGAATATTGTTCTTTATGTAGCTGAAATAACTGTTGTTGTAAAGCGTCTCTGATTATTTTTCTACTTGCTACGATTAAATCGTTGGGTCTCCATGAGTTCAAAAAATCACTCATTGATGTCTCTGAGATCACTCCACGTAATATTTCACACTGAATTTTGTTTGATTGTAATCTGATTAATTTTTTAAACTCCTTCAAATTTGCATCAAGAGCTCTATGATCATCATCTATTTCCTCGTAATAATCAACGAAATTTTTTAACCAATCATGTGGAGATGGTCCAACAAAGGGCGGAGGTTGACCATGATCGCCACACATTATTATGGCGGTATTTTTCGTCAACAACCAATCAAGAAACGTTTTCAATCTATCCAATGAGACCGTGCATATCTCATCCCAAATAATTATTTTAGGTATATATTTTTCTCCCATCCGTTCAGGAGTCCATGTATCCCCGCGCCATCGGAAGAAACTATGATACGTACACGATTGTACTTGCCGCTGTTTCATCTCACGTGCAAGTCTATGTGTGGGTGTCAGCACGATTATATCTGAATTTCTAAAAACATTAATCGTTCGAGTTGTTTTGCCGCATCCACCAGGTCCATTGAGATATACTGTCTTATATCTCGTTATTGGATCACTCAACGATGGTGCTTTCGACATTTCTGATATTTTATTACCCTCACGATAAACATCTCTCATTGGAACATCTGCTGATTCTGTGTAATTGTGTAATAGTTCCTTTTTTATTCTCCACGAACCCCATCGTTCATCATTACTTGTAAATTTCATAACAGATTCTAAATATTTACTTGAAATATAAAACGAGTCCGTTGCGACTCTAACTGCGGCCTCAGGAAATCTATTAATCATCGATAATAAATTTATAGAAACATAAGCCAACATGGAAGATCTTAGATGAGTATATTGCGGGGATACGTCATTTATGTAACTAACGATCGTACCTAATTTTGTTCCGTCGGATAAATAAACACTCTCTCGATTTACAAATGTATTTTTCGCCGTTGTATCAGCGATTATAAAATCGTACTCGGCATCATCTAAAATTAATCGTGCGTGATGTCTTTTATAATCATATGCACCACCTTGAGTAAATTTACCTATAATTTTTCTACCGAGATCTTTTGCGGTTTTGAGTTTATTAGGAATATCGTCCTTAAACTCGCTAATAACTTCAGAATCTGACATGGGCAACCAAACTTTGGTCTGTGCATGATATGATATAATTGCCTCACTGACCACCAACGATGTCAGTATCGCACAATCTAGCATATATCGCAACAAAACTATAGGTGCCCAACGTTTTTCACAAAAATGTCTGCCAAACCAAACATAACAAATCTTGTGAAGATTTTCGTTAAACTCGAATGATTCAATACAGGCGAATCCAGTCAGATCAAAATCAGGTAATTGTCCATTAATTGCCACTCGCGTCATCTCGTTTGTTGGGTGACCAAATCTTTCAAAGTACGTAGAACAATCTCCGTATCCCAGAAAACTTCCTGGATAACATGCAACCATATCAACCGAAATAACATCATTGTAATTGTATTTGGTATTCCATAATCCGCCATGTCCATATTCGACGCAACTTGCGCGTACGTCCTCGAGTAAATCAAATTGTGTTGGTTTCCATGAATTTCGTTCTTTGGCGAAATGAGCCGCAACAGATGGAACGGTAAAACAATTAGTTAGTAATTTGTCAGTATTTTCCACGTGCTTGCACTGTAAAAACGTCGCAAGATTTTTCATCTCGTCATGGAGGGATTCTGTGCGATATATTTCACCGTTCGGTTTGACAAACTGATCAAATTCACCCTCCTCATTACTTTTGAATAACCATACCGATACAGGATCGGTTTTACTTATTTCGTTGATAAAATCAAACATATCTGCCACAGATAATTCTGTGGGGTAAAATCTAACAGTTCGATCACGTGGAAATATTGTTACTGCGTTAGTCCATGCGTGCGCGTTATGATCGATAATATTTATTGGAGCTCCTTTCGATTTATATTTCGACTGGTACAGTACTTCTCCCGTTATTGTCGCCACAGTTATTGGAAATTTTAATATTTTTCCTAACTCAGCAACATCTTTTATTGTAGCACCAGTATCCTTAACTGAATCAGCCCACGAGTTTATTTTTTCGCGCCTTAAATCAGTTAATCCATTTCCACGCATCGCGTTTGTAAAGTGTTCTATTACTCGTTCAGCTACACAATTTAACCTTGAAAATTTCATCGGCGCTAGTTTATCAACGTTGGGTTTTTTATTTATCTCATAGATTCCATAAATAACCGCCGTTACAGGATACGCTCGCTCATAATACGGTTTATCAATACCAGTCAATAGACCCGGTCTGGAATTTTTACTTAATATGATAGTTTTATTATTACCAAGGACAGGATCATATTTGTCACGGATAATCCAACTATCTGTTTCTGTTAATACAATAAATTTTACTCTGAAGAAATATTTTTGATTGCCCTCGTATTCAGCGATGTAGTTAATGATAGTTGCCGCTCGCTTGTCATTCATTGTGGCGTCCGTGACAGTGTTGCGTATAATCTTGAACGTTGACCATGTATGAGATGCACCATCCGTGTAAAATTCTTTCTTAGCGTCATGAATTTTCGAGATCAAACTTTTATTTTTCGGATCAACCAGATCTCGTACTGGCAAGTCAGAAGATAATCTGTCAAGGTTGAATTTATACTTAACAGGCCTAGTTTGGGATAATCTCTCAAACTCGTTCATATAATTAAAACAAATATTTAAATAAAGAAAATTATATATATATATACAATGTCCCAATGTAGATGGTTGATGATCGGCTCAGTAAATCGATGCAACAAATCCTGTAGAAAGGAATTTTGTTGGATGCACTCACAAAACATACGACGAGGAAGTCTAGGACCAATACCATGTCTACGGTGTGGTATTGGAGTGCGAGGAAAGACAGAATTATGTGGAAAGTGTGGCGGGAAACGGTTCAGAGAGCTTAAAAGATATTATGACAAAAAAAATAATAGCGGTGAAAACGCTATAAAATCCGTGAGGGATTATATATCAAAATTTCAGACAAACAATGATTTAAACATATAATATTATTATAATGGAGCAAAATATATTTGTCCCACATCCTGTCATAACAAACTATGAATCAAATATTAATGGTATCATCAGGCACCGCAAGTTAAAAAAACCAGTTGGTAATGTTTCTAATACTGGCTATCTTAGATTTACAGTTGGAAAGAGAAGATATCTATGTCATAGATTTACATACGAGTGTCACAAGGGTTTGATCAATGACGGTCTTGTTATTGATCATATTGATGGAAATCCTCAAAACAATAATTTATCCAACCTTCGAGTGACAACTCGAAGCGTGAACTCTGCATGTGGTAATACAGGAAGATGTAAGACAATCGGAAAGAGGGGGGTAATTTCTACAAACATAGAAACCGGTAAAGTAATTATGTTTCAGTCTATGAACGCGGCTGCGACATATTTTGATATTAACTCGCGTTCAGTACAAAATGTAGCAGATAATATAACCAGATCTGCTCTCTCGAAAAAATATAAGCAGAAAATCATCTTTCAGTATCAATAACTATCATCACCACATTATTAACTATCATCACCACATTGAATTAATTTTTTTAATTTATGTCACAGTAGGTCCTCCATACACTACTGAATTTTTGATTTAAGGGGAGATTACTTTGTAATATATAGTTTTCTTCGTAGATGGTTGGTTTTTTATGATCGTAATTAGTCAGTTTAACTAATTACATCGTATAGTGCCGACGAACCTAACTCATTAGACTCATAAGTATTATTTATGTTTTTTAAATATTTCCCCATCATACAACACATGATAATATTATTGATCCGTAGGAAGCTGTGTGTAAACAGAAACCGTTACTCATTGTAATTGACCTGCAGTTGTGTGTTCACTGAACTTACACTCTGGAAAGTTCTTTGACTGGTGCATTAATGCTACTGTTATTATTGATTTGCGGTCTGCTTAGGAAACTAGCTACAAATACAGAAACTATTATTCAGAAACTGTTATAAATACAGAAACTATTATTCAGAAACTGTTATAAATACAGAAACTGTTATTATTCAGAAACTGTTATAAATACAGAAACCGCTACAAATACAGAAACTGTTAAATACAGAAACCGTTATTATTCAGAAACCGCTGTTTAGTGTAAATATTGGTTCCTTAGCTATATATTAACTTCCGAAACATATGTTCGTAACAATGTTTGATAGCTCGATCAGTATGGTATTGGACTGTGACGCTCGCGGTCCAGGATCGAATCCCCATGGCTGACAATTTGTCGGTGGTGCGCATAATTGCGATTTTTATAATAGTGGGGGGAACCGCAAGAACCCCTCCGCTCAGCAAATTCACAAACCACAATATTGACTTGTGGTTGATACATATTTTCGTATCACCCACTGGATTAATTATTGTGGGTGTGATTTTGCTGAGCGTATATGTTTGTACTGTCCTTAGTTAAGTTATATGTTTGTACTTCATTCATAATCTGAGCTCGCTAATACACTCGATAGGGGCTCTTCATTCATTGTATGTAACCATTTCATTGTATATAACCATTTCATTGTATATATGTTATATGTATATCCTCTAAACTTGGTAGATTGCGGTGGCAAGCTACGAGTTTAATGAGGACTGTGCTGTCCTTGTGCTGTCCTTAGTTAGTGCCGTTTCATTCATAATCTGAGCTCGCTAATACACTCGATAGGGGCTCTTCATTCATTGTATATATGTTATATGTATATCCTCTAAGCTTGGTAGATTGCGGTGGCAAGCTACGAGTTTAATGAGGGTTGTGCTGTCCTCCCTCTTGGGCCTCTAGACCGTTGTTTGGCGTAGAGGGAATATTTGCCTAATGAACTTGGTAGATTGCGGTGGCAAGCTACGAGTTCTTGGCTGTGCTGTCCCTGAAACATCCCGACGAACTCGCTAATACACTCGATAGGTGTTCTAGGGATATTTTTTTTATTTTAAAGATTTATATATTATATAATGAACCATGAAAATATCAATGATGTAATTGTCGCTATTAAAAAATTAAAAAAAGATGGAATTAATATATCTGATGAACTTAATCCTGAAAAAATAGTTTCTGACTTTGAGATTTTACAAGAACGTAAAACCATGGGGACACACACACTATCATCTGAATACAGGCTCATGAAACGGATTCAATCGGCAATGTTTCAGTCGCTAGCTACCGTAGAAGATGATCATGTGAAGGAGTTCGTTCCTCTTTCTACCGCCGTAGAAAGAATTAAGTCGTTATTATCCCACGAGTATGAGGCAAAGAAAACGATTAGTACTCGCATAAGACTATTAAGAAAAATAATGTCAGAGAGTGAAACGATCCAAGGTAACCTCGTTACTGGTGAAACGATCCAAGGTAACCTCGTTACTGATGATAATGAAAATGAAAGTTTTGGTAACTGGGGTCCAAGTCAACGCTGACCACGTGTATTGGTAGTCAAAATCAAGAAAGTTCTAACCTTGTCAAATTGTTCCTAATAAATTTTATTTATTATAAATTTTATTTATTATAAATTTTATTTTTACTGAGGATTTTTTTTTTTTACTAAAATCAAGAAAAATGCACAAATTACTTGATTCTGACGGGTTGTTGGTAGTCAAAATCAAAGAAAAATGCACAAATTACTTGATTTCTGACGGGGTAGTTGGTAGTCAAAATCAGGAAAATTGAGCAATTTCGTTGTATTTTAGTAAAAAAAAAAAAAAAATCTCAGTAAAAATAATATTATTAATAAATAAAATTAATTTATAATAAATAAAATTTGTTAGGAACAATTTGACAAGGTTAGAACTTTCTTGATTTTGACGAGGTAGTTGGTAGTCAAAATCAAGTAGTTCGTGCATTTTTATGTTTCTGACGGGGTAGTTGGTAGTCAAAATCAAGTAGTTCGTGCATTTTTATGTTTCTGAGGGGGTAGTTGGTAGTCAAAATCAAGTAATTTGTACAATTTCAGTAAAAATCAGGAAAATTAATAAATATTATTTTTTTTTGTGATAGAAATTTTAATTTTACTTTCATCGACTAGCTTTTTTAGTTGCCTGGGCCGATTAATTTGTACCAAACACAAATTTGTGCCAGTAATAATAAAATATTTTTTTAAGTTGATCGAATTTGATTCTGAAGATCTACGACGGAAGTCTTTACGACAGAAATCCTTAAGACGGAAGTCTTTACGACAAAAGTCCTAGGACAGAAATCCTTAAGACGGAAGTCTTTACGACTTTACATACAGATTTATTACAAGCTCTTCTTCACGTATGTCAATTAAGCGATTAAGGTGGTCTGTGAGTTTAAAATTGATTCGTGTTAACATATTATTGTGACACCGCAAATACACGGGATTAGTTGGTTCTTGCACGATTAAATTTCCAGGGGGAACTTGTGGTGTGAACGTGTACAGGATGTATCCTTGTTGAGCTTGATTTGATCTTCCGAGATCTATTTGATAGCTGCCATCGATTACGTCACAAACCAGATTGACCGCGACCGTCGGTGTTATATTAACGATCCGCGGGGATACGTGTCTTCCGCCGTCATGTGGATCATTATCATGTCTAAGAACAGTTGGAGGTGGAATTAATTTTCTCCATGCATCGAGTATTTTAGGAAAAAACTCATCAATGACATCATTGATAGATTTTCTTAACTCGGTTACACTATACCCGGGAAATTTATAATTTGGTACATCGGCTTCTGTTAATTTATATTTTTCTAACCATGCTTTTGCTTCAGGATTTTCAGGTGATTTTAAAAGACTAACCATCTCCTGAACTATTCGGTTATTAATATATTCCATATCTGATATAAGCTGATTTAATATTTCCACACGCGTGATGATTTTTTCACGCGATGACGCTGATATGTCAAAAATATGTTCGTTAAAATATTGATTTAGTTGATCTAGTTGTTTTTTACACTCTTGATTGATTTCCTGAAAAAATCTAATAATCGTTTCTCGATGAAAACCCCAATGAGGTCCTGTTTCTCCCGGATTTTTAAAAAACCATGCCTCAACTCTACCGAAGAAAACAAAATTGTGCAGCATTGATTTATTTTTTATAATACGTAGGTGTTCCCCGTATGATGGATTAATTTCATGATATGATTGTCTATCCGTGACATAATCAGACTTTTTCGGTTCTGGTGGTATCGGTGTTATCGGTGGTGATATTTCAGGCCATCCTAGCACGGATCTGATTGAAGATTGATAAATATCAACGGCATAATCAGGCGAGTTTATTTCAACCGTCGAGGACAACGTCGGCTCATGAACGTTTATTGATATTTTTGATTCTTTTCCCGTTATTGATTTTATTCTACGCGCAAATTCCTCACCGATCTCTTCAATCTGGTAACTGCCGGTTGGTATTCCAACAACAACCCAGTCAGGTGTTCCATCTGGTTTGTTCTTGTTAGTAAATACGAGCGAATTATTTGCTGGTGTACCATTAAATGATTTTGATCTGATATTTGGCCAGCTGTAATATACTCGTAATTGTGCTAGTGCTATTTCTTTTACTGGAATTGCAATAGGAAAATTAACACTAAATTCAGGATTAGTTGAACTTACCGAGATCATCGTTATCTTTGGCGGAGTTGTGTTGGTCACGATCTGCTGGAGTAATTCTGTCATTATTGATACTTGTATCTTTAATACCTTCATCGTATATTTTGGTCATCATTGAAAATTCGAAATCAGATATAATTCCATCACTGAGACTCGCTGATAACAACGAGGATAATTTCGAGTATGCTACCGTCGCTGTATGTAATTTTATTTTGTAATCGGATAATTTTTCGTTCGTACAAGTACATATTTTTTTTGTGATGATACCATGCACACCTGCAATAGTTGTTGCTGCTGAAATACAGATAGTTACAGCTACTGGTGCCATCGTTGTTAACGCTGATAATATTACACCGGTTCCAGCAACAACAGCGGATACTGAATAAACAATCACATCAACGATAACCAATCGTCGTCGATATTTTTTTACTTTTACTGTATATTGATCGACTTGATCTTTTAGCACCGCCTGCCATTCACGCGCTTGATTGTATCTGTATTGTGCACCGTCCATATATATTTTTATGCCGTAACCAATTGAGGTGTTTCAGCTACAAATTCCAAACACCACCAGAAGGATGTTGCGGTTAATTTCTTATCAGCTGCTTCCAGAATAAATATTTCTTCGGTTCCGATATTTAATACAACAGATACAACCCCGGAAAACCTGTCTGTGGAATGACGCCATGGAAACGTTGTAAATATTTCAAACTTAGCGGCGGAAAACACAGACAGCCTGTACACGCCAGTGACTGTTGCGGTATATTTGATAGTATTATTTTGCTGCGACCATGTTGCAAATCCCGATGATACCGTGCATACGATGTTTGTGATATGCCCGGGAGTTATTGCAGCTGGAATTTTAATCAAATTGGTTTTACTGACAATCTCAGGAATTCCCGCTACGACGTCTTGCTGTGTTTGTTTGATCGTGTCTAGGTTATTTTTGATATCAACGAGTTTCATGTCAATGGCGCGTGGAGTACCGAAGAATTTATCTATGATATCATCGATTTTTTGAAAATTTCTTCGAAATCTTCCAAAAGCGCCCACGTGAACATCATATTCGGCCCGTAACGTGGATAATTTACCGTCTACGGTGCCATAGTTGACGTCGACGTATTTTTTTGTTGCTGCGTCTTCGTCAGATGTTGGATCTCTTAAAACTACTATTTTGTTCCCGTTCATGCTAAGTTCACCCATCATTGTGTCACCGGTGTTTCTCACGCGATTAGCAACACTTTTTGCAATTTCATCTCTGATGGTTTTAAGTGACATACTTGAATCTCTGATTTTGCCGCTATCAGTAAACACGGGAATATTATCCGTAATTGCACCGAGTACTCGCCGGACTATATCATTCCATTTGATATTGCTGGTTTTTAGTTTACCATATCGATCTTGAAAAATAACAACTTCATCTGGGTCAACTCCAGCCAGGTTCATGATATCAGCGAGGTCATCCTTAGTCACATACTTCGACAGATCAACGTCGCCGAGCTTTTTCTTAACGCGTGAAGAAGATCTTCCGTAAATATTAACCATTATAATAAGATCCGTTGTTTAAAATGCTTTACGCGCAACAAATCGGTTGCTTGTATAATCGTGCACGACTTTATGTGGCGGCCTGGATGATTTTGATATAGCATCGAGTACATTAATTACTTCACGGCCGCATATTGGCGGATCTGTCATTGTTTGTGTGGGTAGCGTTGAATACCAAACTTTGGAACCTCTAGTTGTTGCGTGAAGTGGTGCGACATACTTGATAAATTCAACAGGTGGAGCTAACCCGTACGAATCAAAATAAACAATTCCACGCGGATCAACCGCGTATGATACCCAATGAGTACCAGGTCCGGAACGTTTGTCAAGATTAATAATACCTGTTTCTAGTTTGTTTGGTTGTTTCGGTAATTGATCTCGCATAAAAACACCTCTAAAGGCGGATATTTTTAATTTTTTAGCAGCATCAAGTAAATCAAAATTTGATGCTGGAGCATCTAACGAAATGATCCTGGAAGCCTTAGGCCTCTCCCCCAACGAGATCCCGGTAATCTTAGACCGCGTCCCTTTTTTTTGTACCCCTGCCCTGTTGCTTTCTTTAGTGCCATTCCAGCGGCTGTTCCAACAGCACCTAACGCGGCCGCTTTTGCTACGGCTGGAGCAGCTGCAGCTATTAATGCCGGAATGGCCGCAAGTAGTGGGAATATACCACCCGTTTTAACCATGTCTTTGATGGCGCTCGGGGAGAGATGAAATTGAACTCCAGTTTTTGATTCTAGGGCCTTATTGAAATGTTTAATCTGATTATTTGTCAACGATAATTTGTTTGGACCACCACTAATATGATCTCGTTTTAGTGATATTTTAGTTCCGCATTTGTTGGCGGTTTTTGATTGAAGCTTTTTTACCTGACCCGGGGTCAGAGTAACATTAACATGACTATACGACATTTTTATATAAAATATATTTTTCTAAATAACACGATTAAAGATTTTCCACCGGTGCATCAACGACCCTCATTCGACCACTGCCACCTTCAAGTAACATGGCCTTGTCGCTAAGTATGACCGCGATCGCTTTGTAGGTGCCGCGAACAATTGGTGGACCAGCTATATCAGGAGGAGGGTTAGTAACATGAGCTCGAAAGTGTATATCAACAACAGATTGTTTGGATAAATCAAGATGTTCTAGTGAAAAATAATAAATCGGATATAGACCTGTAAAATCTAGTTGTGATATTTGCAAGCCGGTATCTATATTTTGATCACGTCCCATGAATGACATTAAACGATGATATGCGCGCGCTACATGATTTTGAACAAAATTTAGTTGTATATTTTCTGTTGGTTCTTGATGTCCATTTATCCGTAAGGAAACTTCATTAACTCCAAGGTTATCAAATATCATATGTGAACGTTGTTGATTATTCGTCCGAGCATTATCTTGTAGTGCAATAAAAATATGTCGTGGTGCAGAAACACCCTGTTGTGATGCTATATGCCATGTAAATAAACCATTAATACTGCTTTGAGCAGCATCTGTGGTTACTGTTAACCATGATAGCAATGATTTACCGCCTTGATCCATAAAAGATAGTAATTTTTGTTCCTCAGTAATAGATGGAGTCATTACTGGCATCCACAATGAAAGTTTTGATATATTTACTTTACCAGCATCAGCAACACCATCACCTCGCCAGATTGCATCATTATCATTACCTTTTCTTACGAGCACAATTGTGTGTTTAGCTCCAAAGATGACTTTTCTAACATTTCTGCAAAATCCAAAGATGTGAGATAATGGAATTGCACACGAAAAATTTCTATCATTTCCCGACAGCGCCGCCCGGCGTGTTGCAAATCCTAGGTTGTAAGTCGCATTAACGCTTTTTATAATATCATAATCAGCACCTGGTCTGTCTGCGTGCTCAAAATCAGCCGTTTGTGGATCAACTGCAGTAGCTCGTGTTATTAGTGCTTTTGTATACTGAACATGATCAGCGTTGTTGGTAATATCCTTAGCAAACATCATTGTTGGACCAGCTGATCTTGTAAAGTCGTCAGAATATCTCGCCAGACCAATTATTGTTGTAGCAACATCAACATCCTTCTGAATTGATTCAATATTTTTTCCATCAATCATGTATGTGGCGCTATCAAACAGTGCCATAATTCCGTTGTTGACAAAACCAACACGCAGATTGGCACCATATGCCGTATTATCCCCCTTTACAAGTGTACCTTCTACTTCAATAAACGCTTCAGCGGGCAAGAAATATCTACTTGTATTATGAACCTGTAATTCGATTCTCCCCGGATGATTTGGTTGTCTTGCGTCATAAGAATAAAACTGATAATCACGTACTGACTCGTACTTAAGGACAGGTGCCTCCATATCAAATGCTGGGTCTGATTCGCGCCTGAACATTTTATTATAGTTACCATTTTTCCAAATGATGATCATCGTCGACGAAAACCGCCCCCTGCTATTAAATTTGCTGTTATATTTTTTTCTGCTTCTTCAGATATCGCCGCTAGTTTTTGATTTGCGGCCTGATTTATTATTTTACTTACGTCTGCAGGCATCACCTCAGTACTTGCCAGTTTCACCGGTGGTTGTTGTTTTCGTCGCAATAATCGTGCTAATCTTTCTTTGATCGCCGAGAACGCCTTACCAGCAACATTGACAATTGCACCAGGAGCTTTATCACGAACAATATCAATAGCCTTCATCGATAATTGTTTTGTGACGGGTGCTACTTTTGGAGCTATCCTCGTGAATAATCCTCGAATGACATCACCAAGTCCATTTCCGTAAATAACACTATAGATTGGTAATCGTGAGTTTACCGCTCTAACCTGTGTGGGTTTACGATGATTATCATGCACAATCATCTTATTTTATTTACCATTTATCTAACAACTAGTCATCAACGAGCTCATCAATAAGTTCTCGGTAAACGCCAATATCCATGATACCACCTTGAAATAGTCGCCGACAAATATCAGCTGCTTCATTGGTTATTTCTGGTGAATTATTTCCGGCACGTTTTCCTCCTATGAGAACTTCTAACCGTGACACGTCATTGATGATATTATCAGGACATAAACCAGATCCTGTTTTAGGTTCATCTTGAGGTGTTTTAAATACTGGTGGTTGCATTACCGGAGTAAGTACTTCAGTGGTGGCCGGGGGTGAACCTTCTCGAAATCCATGTGGTGAACCTGTCGGTGTAAATGTCATTTTCGGTGCAGAAATTTTATGTAAAGGTGAAGAAATTTTCTTCGAGGAGGGTGATTTAAGTGACTCTTTAGCCTTTTTAATTTCCGACTTCAACCTTTGCTGCGGCGAAGATTGTTGTTGTTCTATTTGTTGCAGAGGTGGAGGAAGCTGATACTGGGAGGACTCTTCTTGTTCTAGTTGTTCCAGTCCCTCTCTATAAAGTCTTTTTACGTCCTCTTTAAGTCTTTCAAATTCTGGACCTCTAGCTTGTTTTTTGTTGTAATATACGCGATATATCCATTTAATGAAATTATCATCATTTGTTTTTTCATAACGGGGTTTTAAAATACTAGATTTATTAGATATACTATTTAATATTGCTTCAGGTAATCTCTCTCTTTCAGTTTTTCTAATTTCCTCAACAACTCCTTCGTTAAATTTTGCAATTAATTCTACGTTTTCTCCTGCTGGTTTGGATTTAGATGCAAGTTTTTTTCTCACATCGGCGACTTCAGCACGAAGTGCTCCAATACCTTCACGTATTTCCTCATCAACACGTGGAGGCTGAGCCGCAGCTATATTAGTTGGAAGATTTCGTAAAATCTCCCTCGTCTGTTCTGTCAGCGCTGCAGTTTGTTTTGATACCGGAAGAAGATCTTCTTTGATGACAGTTCTAACTTTCTTAGTAGCTGCAGTGACGGGCTTAAACAGTTTTTTAGTGTCCTCTTCATACTCAACTTTTGCTTCTTGCTGCGCTTGCAGATTTTTTCTAAATGAGTCTCTGACAGGAAGAAATTTTTTAATTGTTTCTAATCGTTCTCGTGCTGTTCTTGCAGTATGAGATTCTGGATGTATCATTTTATTATAACATAATAATTTAATTAATATCAGCAGAAGAGGAATACAGAAGTTTGATGATATATTATAAACACAGAAAGAACATAAATCCAAAAATAGAAAAACCACCATCAGAACTTGAATATTACTTGAAACATAGAACAAATTCCGAAGATTCAGATGAAGATGAAACAGATGAAGATTCCCATGATTCAGATGATGATTCCCAATATTGATAGCAGCAGAGAGGGGCGTCTACGGTTCTGTTTGGGACAAACAATAATCGTAGACGTGGTAATTGACCTCTATGAGTGGTCACTATTTTTTTTGGTAAAACACAAGGGTGACCATTCCCCTAAGTGGTCTGTTCACCCCCTCTGCTGCTAGACTAGATGAATAAGACACGCACAAATAAAATCATCATCTTATTACAGCCGGCACATTTTAATTTACATAATGCTTTCAATTTGCTTATTATTCATCCAATGGCCTACAATTGCTACACATGGAATGAATGATCCGGGATATAATTTGAGGTTACGCAAATGTACATTAAAAAAACAGCCGGCAGTATGGCTCATCGATTTCTAGGTTAAGGGGGCAGGGTCCAGTTTTTATGTACAAATTTAATGCCGCAATCAGCGACCTAGTATAAAAAATCATAAAAAATCAAATCCACAAGTGAGGTCAAAAAGGTCCATATTTTTAGATACCTATATTAAAACAAAGCATAAGAATAGTATTCACTTGACCAGAGAAGTCAATGGCAGTTCATAGCAGAGGAAGTTTATGTACCCCAACCCCTATTTTATAACTGCATTTTTCACATCCAAATGCCAATTTTGACAGCATGTGGTGCTCACTGTGCAAACGCAAGCTCTTTCCCTGGATGAAAATTTTGAAAAACATTGTCTACTAAATAGTTTGATGCAATTCAGAACAGTTCTCATCCAAGCCGTTTTTGAGATGCTCTAGTTGCCTTGAACCCAAGTGTTTACTGCTACGGGAGGCTAGCTCTTCTTCCTAGCCAACTATTGGTATTTCACTATCAACATACTGCAGAGCAACTATGGAAGGTGTACATGCCTGACATCAATTTCAAGAAAAACACAAGCCCAAAACACCTAGTTCACAAATATATCCATATCTATAAATACTAAACAATAATAGCTGAAAAAGTCACACCATAGCCTTAAGTTAAGAAATTTGCCAGGGGCCAATTTACGAAACTGGACCCTGCCACCTAATATAAAATATTTGTCAGTATCAGCATCAAGTTGAAGCTAACTAGTTGAAACATTAACACTTTGAAATAGCAGAAATAGTCATTTTAACTTTTGTAGTCTCAACGCCTTTTGTGTAACTGTTTGTCTCGCTGTGTTTTGTGTTTGCCTTTTAAAACACTCACTCTAGTCGAGCGCGCTTAGGGGGCAGGGACCAGTTTTTATGTACAAATTTAATACCGCAGTCAGCGACCTAGTATACAAAATCATAAAAAATCAAATACACAAGTGAGGTCAAAAAGGTCCATATTTTTATATACCTATAGTAAAACAAAGCATAAGAATAGTATTCACTTGACCAGAGAAGTCAATGGCAGTTCATAGCAGTTTATGCACCCCAACCCCTATTTTATACATGCATTTTTCACATCCGAAGGCCATTTTTGACAGCATGTGGTGCTCACAGTGCAAACGCAAGCTCTTTCCCTGCATAAAAATTTTGAAAAACATTGTCTACTAAATAGTTTGATGCAATTCAGAATGGTTGTCATCCAAGCCGTTTTCGAAATACTCTACTTGCCTTGAACACACGTGTCTACTGCTATGGGAGGCTAGCTCTTCTTCCTAGCCGACTATTGGTATTTCACTATCAACATACTGCAGAGAAACTATGGAAGGTGTACAATGCCTGACATCAATTTCAAGAATAACACAAGCCCGAAACACCTAGTTCACAAATATATCCATATCTATAAATACTAAACAATACTAGCTGAAAAAGTCACACCATAGCCTTAAGTTAAAAAATTTGCCAGGGGCCAATTTACGAAACTGGACCCTGCCACCTTAAGAATTTGGCTGAAAATGGTTTATGTCAAAAGTTGTGTACATATCACATATTTAGATATTATCTAGTACAATGGTATAAAGGAAAACTTTTTGTGCCCAAAACTATAAATGGTATTATGGTTTTTTTAAAAATTACTACTTTGCGGCAAAAAACACTGCATTATTTGCATTGTAAATTATGACTGACTGCATTTCTTGACAAATTTCAAATTGTTTGCAGCCTACAATGCTTTTGGTCTTTGTTTACCACCATAGCATCAGTACAAAATCAAAATTCCTTTACAGTGTTTCATGAATGTCAAGAAGAGATCTGGAAGTTATACATTTTAGGAGGGAATGACAGAAATGATGTTAGTTGCCAGTAACAGAAGTGAAAAGTTGCTATAACCTCTTCTAGCAAACTTGAAGAAATCACACATTTAAATCATGTGCTTTAGAAGTACTTTTATCCTGATATAAAAGAAGCAGTTCCTAACTTTTCATTATCATTTTGGAGATGCTAATAGCAGCATCAGTGCTGTGTCAGTGTGTGTTGTGGGGGGCGGGGGGGGGGAGTAATTGCAACACAGGTCTGGCTAGTCTGGAGAAGTCAAAGTTTAATCAATTGACATTTGACAATGCTGGAATATTGATATACTGATGTGTGGGACCCTAAAACTTACGAAGTGACATCAAATAAATTCATAGATATATAGCCAATGAAATGGACGATATATATATATATATATATATATATATATATATATATATATATATATATATATATATATATATATACAAATTACTAAATACAGGTGGCCGAGTGGTCTAAAGCGCTCTCCGTTCCGGATCACTGCCATCTCACCTCTGTCTGCGTGGGTTCGAGTCCAAGGCTCGGCTAGCGTCGGTACGTGGGAAAGCCTGCCAGTAGCTTCTCGTGGGTCGGTGGTTCTTCCCTGGGTTTTCTAGGGTTCTTCCTCCACCAGTTATACTGGCCGCCATGTATAGCCTATCTTGTGCTGAAAAATGGCGTTAAACCCTAGAACAACAACAACAACTAAATACAGTTTAACATAAATTTCTTCTCAGACACCAATTTACTTACAAATGACTTTAATGTTATCTGGAATTTACAAAATCATAGTAAATAATAAGATAAGGTATAGTACAAATATTTATAGTGGAAAATTAAGTTCAAGGTAAATAGAATTTCACCGGCATGGCTTTTGATAAGCACGTACCATAAAACAACTCCTGCAGAAGCTAAATCTGTCCAATCAAGTCAGTCTCTTGTGCACTTAGACCAGAATATCTGGATGAGATTGAAGCTATTGCTTCTTTCAGCATGACTAACCGATTAATCCTAATCTTTTATCATTCCAACAGAGACCTGCAAAAAGAAAAGAAACAAGTGATATTGATATACTTTTAACATTCTGTGAAAACATAAGACTTTCAGAAGATAAACTATGTGTATTGTCAAATGCATGAAACTGCCATTTAATTTTAAGCTTTCCCCCCTTTGTAAACTGAACCTGAAATTTCAAGATATATGCACTACACTGAAACATTTCCTATTATCACCCAACTGTGAGATATGATTATCTTATGTCAACTTCAGAGTAGGGTCATGCAGGTAGAAACTATGTCGGTGTGCTTAAGCTTTCATTCTTCTCACCAAAATATAACAAGCAATATGCCATATTCATCATTATTTCTAAGACCGTTCTACTGGTGACATTCAATATTCACAACAGTATGTTTATGTATGATTCCTTTGAATTATATCTGCTCCTGTGGAGTAAATTACTTTTAAGAATACATGTTGACATGCTATGCAATTGTTTATGTGTCTGTATTGAAATGTTAATATTATTAATAAAAATTAGGGATGCAAACCTTGACAACTACAAAAGTGCAAGACAGTACATTATAGTTACCATTTTGTTCCCATATTTAGTAAGTTAAGTCCAAAATATGCTACTTTGTCATGATGTAAACAGATCTCACGTTGAGGTACAAAACACAGTTACCTCCCTCTCCAAAGAGCATTACATACAACACTAAGTGATATATGGAAAAGGGAAGGAAACATAATAAAGCTAATGCATAAAAATTATTTAAATATACACAAGAAACAGAAAAGTATAATAGATGTGGCTGACTGCACCATAAATAATGATCAGTTTGCCTTAATGGGGCAGGGACCCGTTTTTATGTACAAATTTAATACCGCAATCAGCGACCTAGTATAAAAACCAAATACACAAGTGAGGTCAAAAAGGTCCATATTTTTAGATACCTATATTAAAACAAAGCATAAGAATAGTATTCACTTCACCAGAGAAGTCAATGGCAGCTCATAGCAGAAGAAGTTTATGCATCCCAACCCCTATTTTATACATGCATTTTTCAAATCCAAAGGCCATTTTTGACAGCATGTGGTGCTCACAATGCAAACGCAAGCTCTTTCCCTGGATGAAAATTTTCAAAAACATTGTCTACTAAATAGTTTGATGCAATTCAGAACAGTTGTCATCCAAGCGGTTTTCGAGATGCTGTACTTGCCTTGAACACACGTGCCTACTGCTATGGGAGACTAGCTCTTCTTCCTAGCCGACTAATGGTATTTCTCTATCAACATACTACAGAGCAACTATGGAAGGTGTACATGCCTGACATCAGTTTCAAGAACAACACAAGCCCGAAGCACCTAGTTCACAAATATATCCATATCTATAAACAGTAAACAATAATAGCTGAAAAAGTAACACATAGCCTTAAGTTAAGAAATTTGCCAGGGGCCAATTTACGAAACTGGACCCTGCCACCTTAGGCTAGTTAAAAACTAGTTTTGCACTGTTCGTTGTCAATTTATGAATTTATCTTAATCAATCACTGACACGCGATTACTTGACGGATCAATATATATATATATATATATATATATATATATATATAGTGAGGGGCAAATTTCTGTCGATCTATGAAGAACACATCAGTTTGAGACCAGAGAACAATTAATTAGATTTATGGAGACAGGCGCTTGTTAAATCGCTATACTGCGAGAATTTCTAAATGTCTGGTCAGGAACAGTAAAAGGCTAATTACACTTTTGTTTATATAGCAGCCAGAAGGACTATTAGGGACACGGTTAAACTTCGCTTTCATAGTAGAACTGTACAAACTTAAAATTGTCCAGAACGTTATTCTGAGAGTACGGTCAAATTGATTCCAGATTTGGCGCCTAGTTATAAAAGGCGGTAAATATATTTAATCCTGTATCGTTACGCTAAATAAGGGGGCGTGTTTCTCCACACTAAATTTCCTAGTTTTAAATATCGGTACATCGAAAAATTCTAATTAGTGATAAGCTTTGCTGCAAGAGTGAACGTACGTGGACTCCGAGAGGAATTTGAAAGATATTCTCGCTCGTAAAACACATGTCCAAGGGACTGAAAGATAAACGGTCACAATTTGCCTGTAGGCGCGAGGAAAACACAAGGTATCTGCATCAAAATTTCCTGAAATTCGCTTATGCCAGTATAATGTTTTGCTTGAATAATTTGATATGTGTATGAATGTAGTTGTTTAAATTCGTAAATCAATTCTCTTGATATGAGTAAAACTGTGTTGAGTTTATATATACAGGAATTCGTACGATAATCTTCTTTATAAAAGATTGTCGAATTGTTCGAATTTGCCGTTTTGTTTGTATAGGAATTGGGTATTCTAAGAATTTATGTGTAACCTTTATATAAGTTGACAAATTGTTTCAATTTGTTGTATTGTTTCTATAGGAATTGGGTATTCTAAGAATTCATGTGTAACCTTTAATGATATGAGTTACTGGAATTCGTTTGAATTCACCTATCTAAAATGATTTCACGTATGATAAAGCCTTGAATGTGTGTATTCGCTGGAATAGCGTAATTACGACCTGTAATGAATTTCATTCATTCATTTGTGTAATGGAGACGAGAGTGGAACCGTTCTAGCCATTAGGAAATACATTAATTTTATGGAACTAGGATTGTTTTCGTCTGCTATGCTTGGCCCGACTAAATAGCCTTTGGTATCTGTTTGAATGCCGATAGTAAGATCTGATGACGAGAAGCAGAGGAATGATCAATTCCCAATAGAATAGCCGACCGGAAAACTTAGGTTGTTCTCTGTTTATTTTAAAAGGGGAAAGTAGCTCTTCCGACGTGTCATCAGATGTACCTACGCACTGACGCAATCAATTAGCTGTGTATCTACGTGCTTAGATAACCACCTACCTTCACAAAGAAAGAGGACCGAAGGGAGGCGAAGCAGTTGAAATATTGGAGAGAATAAAGAAAAAGGAAGGAATGAAGAGGCGAAAGGACAGAGAACAGCTACAGTGAAATTGGAGGGAACAAGAACTAAGCAGGTTACATAATTGTACAAGGCAACGACTTCGATTGTTCACTCGATCACATGATGACTAATTCTATCAGTAAAACAGATCGGCTATTTTTATAAATATATTTGTGTTTTTGAAATTCGGTGAAAGATTTATTCCGAAGAAGTGTAGCTTCCTAATGTATAGTATGATCTGCAGAGTTTATGTAATTGATTAAATTTTTATTCTTTTCGTACGGGGGCTCGTGTTATTCTGTTCTATTTATCTGCTCAGATCTTTATTTATTCCACCTATAAGTTTTCTCGATCCGGGCTATAACAGCGAGGCGATCATCTCTTAGATAACGAGAACCGAATAAAGCGGACACTTTGAAAGAAGTTATAATCCGCCAATCAACCAACACCCCTTGCAAGTGAGGGGCGTACCTTTACACACACACAGACACACACACACACACACACTGTGTGTGTGTGTGTTTACTTTATAGCGCACTATTGCCAAGGCATTTCTATCACCCCAACAGTGTTTTGTAAGCGCCATGTCATCGTCCAACATGCATGATAAGTGACTGAGCGACAGTTTAATAAAACACCTGGTTTTTTTTACTGTTGGAATGAAATACGAATTGCAACGGAGTATAACTATGTCTTTGAAGAGAAGAAACATCTGTTGTTGATGAAGCGCAATTTGCAGATAAATGAAACGACCCATGAATGAAAATATTCCGTCTAAGTAAGTACACTGTAATTAAAGAGAACTTAGACTTATATATCTTCGTTTTCAGAAGGGAAGGAGGATGAAGAAGGACAAGACGTAATAAAATTGCTAAAGTTTATAATTGTTCGCTACAACTCATGCTATTTATTAGGAAAATGCAATTTCCATCAGAATGCAATCATAGCAATCAATGGACAGAGTAGTTACAGTGTTATCATCAGTTTCTTCTGGCGTAATGTAACTGGATCCAATATACATATATCACACAGAATACAGATTAGAATGATGTTTACATCCTTGCTGGTACAGTGTATCACGGTACCAACTGGTTTTCCATGGACTTTAGTGCTAACATTTGGTGAAATAAATATATTTTATATCCTACGTCAGCATGCATGTCACACTGGCAGAAAAAAAAAAAAACGACGTTAGACTGTCAGTATGATAAGGAAAAAGGGTATCCTTTAGGTTAAAGGGAGATAACTCTGCTTTAACTAAACATTGGTAAGAGTTATCCTGTCACAACATACCTATTTTCAATGATGTGTTCCCATTTAAAAATAATCATTTAAAGTACAAAATATGATCCGGATGTGAATTAATATAATTTCACATGTGGCCAAGAGAGTCAACCTTTTTTTAACCAAGGCGAATCTACGACTCTTACATAATGCACCAATCAGAACTATTTGTGTTCGTTTATTTATGTATATAATGTTTCCTACACATTAACTTCCGCCCACTTGGAGCTGTGCCCTTATATCACAGTTATATATGTTTGATGATACGTTTCCCATTTGCTACTAATCACCTTTACTGCATCTCTAATACATGCCAATTCCTATTTTCTGTAGGAGTCGTCTACCTTTATTAAACCGATTTTTCTCTGCTTCTCTAATTCTCTTCACATTTAAATGTTTTGCCTTTAAGAATTCTTACCGCACTCTATATATGGTGTATTGAAAGCGGTAGATTTTATACAATAATTTTTATCAAAATTATAGCTGTACTATTCTGGGCTACACATATGACTGGAAAAATGAATACACAGAATGTAACCCTTACAAAAAATAACTGAACAGACATCACGCGGACGAAAAATAAACCATTGTTCTGATTTTAATCTATGTTTCAACAAAGGCAAGTGAGTGTTTATGGACAAATTCTATATGTACCAAAAACGCAGAAACGTTTGGTAAAAACCCACATTTTATAAGGAAGAAGTCTTGAACTCTTTTTGTGAGGATAAACACAAACACATCTGTGTACAAAACATAAAAGACGTATTGTTTGTTCACCTGTCCTATGTTTAGCACCTGGCAGGACAGTCACGTTTCATCAATTGCTTCAATGATGTAAGGCACTGTCATTTTGCCATCGATGCATGCTACGTTTATGAGCTAAAGAAAGAGAAAGATGTGATGTTCACAAAAACAATCCTTCTTTTTTATCGTCACTTCTCTTATACTAAAGATCAAAACAAGTTACTAAATGTTATGATGGAAATCCAACAAGTGCGTTGATAAAGAAAACACACAATATTGTAGACACTCCATACAATCAGACCCTTCTAATCTCTCATTATTGAATCCATTTGGTACGGCATTTGTTCTCAGCGTCAATAATGTCTTCTGAAAGAGGAGGTAATCCGTTTGAATAAAAATATTCCAAACTGTGATCGTTGGGAAAGTAGATGACAACCCAAATGCTTGACCATCTATAGGTTTTAAACGGAAAAGGTTATCTTTAGCAAACATTATAGGATTCCACGAAAATGTGTACGAACTATGAGCCAAAAGGTAATGAATGCTTCATGTATTCGTTTTGCGTTGGTTTTCACAGGTAATGATAGGTAATCAATTCATACCTGACTGTTTCTCCAGAGAAGTCAATCGAGGTAAGAAATCGTCACACAAACATTTAAATCAATTTCTCGAAATCGGCTACTGTAGGAGAAGATTCATGCATCCTCTTGACACTCTTCCAATTTTTCTTATTGACTTATCATTATACATATGGCATGTTCTTTCCGACTAGGATGATTGATTAGACATCCATATCAGTGTTCTCTGGTTAGACCTGTAATCTTTTGAGCCAAGACCGGGAAAACAGGATATTAATTGTAGTTCTTGTTCTGGTCATTTTGACATCGCCCATCTCCATAGATTCGTTGTATGCGATCTTTTCGTTTCTAATTGCCTAGATCGAATTTCTTCTTCAAGGAAGATTGGCGTCAATTGTACCGAATATTTTATGTTTGTCTGATTAATCGAATTCACATTATCTGAAACAGGAGATTAGACGAAGCCAAACGTGTGATAAATGTAATTGAAAACGATGGTCTTTACATTGATAAATCGATTGTTATCATTCTGTTAACGCGGCAAAGAAAAAATCGAATTTTCATAATTTGAAGTAGGCATTGATAAATTGATTTTTTATTATTATGTGCACTCGATGTTGATAAATTAATAATTTGCCATTATGAGACATCTACAGTGATAGATCGATTTTTTTTATTATCGTGTGCACTCGGTTTTGATAAATTAATAATTTGGCCTTATGAGACCTCTGCAGTGATAGATCGCTCTTTTATTATCATGTGCACTCGGTTTTCATAAATTAATAATTTGGCCTTATGAGACCTCTGCAGTGATAGATCGAATTTTATCACTATGTAAACTCGGCATGGAAAAATCTATTTCTGTTATTGATAAAACGTTTTATTTATCGTTATGTGAACCCATTACTTACAGATCGATTCATTATCATTATGTGAACTCGGCGTTGATATATCGATTGTATCAGTATGTGAAGTAACCACTTCGTCATTGAGACTATTCACAAGTCTGAGCAGTAAGAAATACATTAAAATAATAATAGCGAATCTTAGTAATCATTGTGCTTTTAATTGATGTATTGATTAGAATACATTTATAAAAAAAAGAATCTTCACAATGCTGACAAAAATATTATAAATAAAAACCTACCTTATCGAAGAATGAAAAGCAAAAGAAATGTGATAACTCATTTGAACCGTCAACCTCAGTAGCTGTGACAGACATACATAGAGCTATCCAGATATACATTTATTGTCACTAGTATTTCACATATCACTACTACTAGCCGTATTGACAAGATTTTGAATAATTAGTAGTTTATGTTCGTTCAGATAGCTGTAAGACTTAACATGCGTCATCTCAGAAAATATAAGCGTTGATATTTATGAGTTTGTGACCTATTCTTGTACTTTAGAAAAACAATTTATTAAGTTTAAAATAATAAAAATTAAGTGCAATACAGCCTTTGCAAAATAAACGAAAAATAAAACAATCATGGCTAACAACCTAGCTTTCATTTATTTACAAAAGATGAATTTCCTCTTAAAGACAGAATTAACTAGCATTAATAATATTGCAGATTTATCATGTTCCAGTCTGTGCAATCATTCTTATCAGCCAACAAACGGATGTAGTGTAGAGAGATACCGAGAAGAAGACTGTGCGAAATAAAATAAAAAAAACATAAATAGCAGCTAGCCAATATGATGATAATGAATCTTTTAACATTATTCCATGCTGGCTCAGATGTAGAATAGGCCGGATGTATAATAGGCCGGATGAGTCCACCTGAATGTCGTATGCTCATGGTGGTACAATGTGTTGGCTTTGTTTTACCTGCCATTGAGAGGATTCCTAATCTTACTCGCACTATATAGCCTAGAATGTGCTGCTACATTGCTTAGATCTAGATATACATTTACGTGCATTCAGAACTATCACCATCAGCCAGAAAAGTGATAGGAAAAAACAGCATTACGTATGTCTAAAGAAAGATAAGGGGATGAACTTCGCAATCTGGGGCTCCCTCCTGCAGCCGCTAGATTATATTTTAGGATGATGATCATTTGTAACAAACATTTTTACTTAGAACTGAGTTCAGAACATTGGCCTTTTCCTTGGAAAAAAACATGGTCTACGTGATATTTGTCAGATTTGTTTGAAAATCTAAGTAACCAAACCTATTCTTTTTTTAAGAATGGGAGGGAAAGTTCGATTACAATGTCCTAGACACTTTTGTCGTGACATAAGTCAGGTGAGAAATTTTATATAACGAAGACGTAAACCAATATACATTCGTATTTTTAGTTGTGTTCTGTTATAATTTGATAGAAAACATTTATTTTAAATAATTCATTGGAAATACTAAATGCTCATTGACTGCTTGTAATAAAACATTAGTTTGGAATTATTGTGAATACATTCAAAGCTATTGTTACATAAGCACATTAAAGACCTGGAATTCATTCGAAACACTTTGTACGTATGGAATTGTTATATTACGTTTAAGTTTTACTTTGTATCCGAGGGAAATAAATTTGTCGAATATTACTAAAGTTGTTTTTGTTTTTCATTTTGTGTGTTACTTAATTTAAGACGCCTATAAAGTCGTAAAATTCCTTGTGCACTTCCAAAGGAATTTAGGTTTAATATTACTGCTGGAAAGCAGAAACCTCTAAAATGCTAGCAGGTGAAAGCCAAGAGTACAGACTATAAAACATATTCCTCCAGTACGATAATATTACCTCCGAAGCCTGTGTGCAATTCTTTGATGACAAATATAAAAATGAATTTGCTTCTTTTGCGACACTACATCGACAAGGGGTTCAGTCCAAATCTAACGAAGCATAGTTCCCAAAAGGATAAATGTACTCTGCTCCAAGTGTCATTACTTTAAAACTGGAGGTATTCTTTTGTTAATTTTTCACCGAGTACCACAGAGCTTAAAACCTACAGATTTGTATATTAAACAAAAAATTTCAGACAGACCGAGAAAAAAAAAAATGACGGCCAAATTGTTTGGGGAGCCTCTCATCAAGGCCCGTTTTGCAAAATGGGGGAGGGGCTATAATTGTTTTTTTTTGCCAAGTAGTGTTGATTCATTAAACTATCCAAAGACGATTACGATGATTGTTGGAGGGGGGGGGACAATATAAAAATGTATCTGACCCAAAACAAATAGCAAATGTAAGTTGCCGCGACCAGGTTGAATAACGTTGGATATCTCTTGAATATTGGGTAATTGTTATATTTTTCTTTTTCCATTGCAATTTTTGGATCGCTAAGTACGAATTGTTAGAGATTCAGAGGATTTTTCTTTTTCTATAGAAAATGTTTTATCACTAAGTGCAATAGAGTGTTTTCGGTTTGTTAATTTGTAATCCAGCACGCACCAGTAAACCCCGGGCGCTTTAAAATGAATGCCATTAGGGCTCATTGAGGTCCCAGGTAATTTACATCTGGGTTAGTTTTTTTCTTCAAGTTTATAACTACCCATTAGGGTATATTTCGTCTTTTTTCGATGCGCCGCGGGTTCCCCCAACTATCATAGCATTTATCGCCCATGCTGACAATATGTCTATATCGATTGCGTTTTTAGATTTTTGGACTAGAATCCATGAAGTAGTTTCCTTTGTTGATCGAGAGTTTCTCTGTACACCTTAGCCACTTCGGACACTGTCTCACTTGAGAATATTCTATAAAATAATTTATATCAGTATACGCTTACTGAACAGGCAGACAGACATTACACCTACACACGTATTTAAATCGCATAATTTGTTTTTATTTAATGTAACATGAATATTTCTCCATATAGTATACAATAATCGATTTTACCTTCGTAAATTCCAGTAGCGAAGTCAACCACGTGACCAGGGCGATTTATAAATAACTTGGAAACCCTGCGTGATATTAACAGCATAGGTATTTTTCGTGTAGTCAAGTGACTAGGGCAATGTCTAAACTTTGAGTATAATTGAGATTCCGGCAATTCAGGCAATTCTCTATAGCTGAAAAAATATTACGTTACGTGACTGGATATACTGAAAATTTATTTTCTGATAAGGACGAGTTAGTTATGTTTTACTGCCAATTGTACTGAAAAGGGATCCATGTTTAAAAAAAATGTCAGCGGTATACATATTAGGAAAATCTTTTATTACTTCTCTAAGTTGATTTAATTTCTTCTTCACATTTTCCTTATTTTCTGCATTTGCAATTTTCTTTCTGTGTTTCATTTGTAGATTCTCCACTCTATTATCTTGCTTGTTAGAATTAATGTAATATAAAATCATGCCATCTACAATCACTCCATTTCCATTGTAACAGTCTTAAATAAATCGGTGAGCAGTAGTTTCGAATTTTACCATTAAAATAAATACCAGTCATGAATTATCCAGTGTTATTAACATTTCCAATAGACTGTTTAATTTTGCAATTTCGAATAACACCGGCACGATTGCTTTAAAAATTAACATCCAAAATCACGAGCCGCTTTCTCAAGTTTTGTTTCAGATATCGTATTGTTCTTGTCGATATCTGTGTTCTCAAGTTTTGTTTCATACATTGTACTGATTGTTGTCATCCTCTGTGTTCTCAATTTTTTATTTTTTTATTTTGTCATGTTGTGATATAGCGAGCAATATAATCTTGAGTATCTTCGATTTTCTTGTAATCGTCAGCATTTGTTATCTCGAAGTATCTTTTCAACGCAAGATATTTTCTTCCATCACAAGCTACACACAGTTGTGTTTGTCCCTTAACACCAACTCCACAATTCAAACATGGCAATGGTCCAGTGCTTCCGTTTCTGACACTCTGTATGTGAATCTTACAATAATCAGCACGATATTTTTTTACCACATTGTACAGCTGATCCTACCATCAACCAACGACTTTTGTTGTATGATTTGATCATTATTATAATAATAGTAAATGTCTAATTGGATGAAAATTTAAATTTAAAAAAAAGTTTATTTACAGGAATCTAATCATATAGCATGGGTCGATGGGACGAACCTAGACTACTACAGCAACAATATCAATATCACACCGGGGAAAAATCACATTACCAAAGTTAAAAACATATTCAAATCTCATCAAAAAATACATGAGATCTCTAGAAGCAGCACAAGACGAGTTAAAAAGGTTGTCGACGATAGAACCAGAGTTTAACAACAAGTTCGACTTTGGCAGATTAACCAGAGATAAGAAGCAAAGGTGCGTCTCATGTTTTTTCAGCATTTAAGATAGATAGTGATGGAACATGTATCGATTTCACAATGGATGACACACGAGCGGCTACTATTATTAAAAATCTTGTTGATGACGGCAAGAACATAATCAGAATAAAATGTATTGTCGAACATATCAGCGAAGATGGTCCGACTTGTTTTATTCGTGTTAAACAATCACGTCGACATAACAATGTAGTTGCAATGAATAAAAATTCTAAACCAGGTAATTTCATTGGAATAGACAAACTATGCTACAATAACACGTATCCTGTGTCAGCAGTTGTTTTCGCAATTTATAGTTTCAAGGCCTTAGATGCTTTCGCTCTGATGAAAACAGGCTAAATTGCGTGACTCAGCGTGTCAGAGAGCATTCTGTAAACTCCAAACGTGGAAATTGACTTACAGAATCAAGAATATCAAACATTAACATAATGGGAAAACTCTCCTATCAACGGAGCCAAGATATATCACGCGATTATTTTAGAAGAAGAATAAAACATTAAAGTTTCCGATAATTATGAAACCGCTCACGAACAAGATTTTGTACAATTCTGGTAAATATTGTGGTTAGGTTCTCCAAAAAAATTATATAATCAAAATTTACATGCATGGACCAAGAGAGAGAGAGAGAGAGAGAGAATAATACAATTTTACCACGGTGACATCTTCAAAGAAATCTACAACATAAGTAAGCAGTACCCTTTATCAGTATGGTTATTTTACGGAGATGACTCGGAGTCGCATGAATTACATTTAATCAGTTTATTTTACCATCTGGAGTTATTCATCGGAATGAATCACTCCAACAAAATGTGAAACAAATTTTGGTAAAATATAACACAGACAAGGATGAACTACTCAAAAACTGTTTTTCTTTATCTGCTATTGTTGTGCACATAACTCGACAAAAAAATTCATGACGACCAACTTCAAAATAATGACTCGATTATGTATCACAATCTTGTGTCGAATTTGGTCATGGTGTCTTTGGAACACAAGATATAACACATTCAACATGATTTCTGTCAACAATGTCATTGCTTATCCGGCGGCTTTTCTTGGACTGGGCTAGTGTCATTATTATGTCAAGCGATTCGAGCACCCAACACATGAAATGACACGAGTTGCAATAAATGGACCACTACCAAATATCGATCTTACTGGATTTGCCGAGACTGAATCATTCGAGTTTTCGATAATTCATATTGTGATACCAATCTGGTTTGCTAGACACTTGAATAAACCAAATACTAGTGTCAATCTCAACGACTACTGCACAACAACTCAGCGTGTCTGGGTTCCAATAGTGTTATTACGATACATGCTGGATGCTTAGATCCTCACATGGTTGACTGTAACCTATGCGATAATTTCGTACAGACAAAAACAAGTTTGGATACAACAAGACAACAAAGAGATTCGCAGAAAGTTATTGGTAAATAAACCTAGCGTGCATTTCGTCATTGTACAAGATTAATTATGGATCCAGCAGAATTAGATTTTGCAATCGTTAATCAGATTAAAACCTAACAAAGTTCAGTGTAAAATACTGCATACCGTAACTTCAGAGACTCCAATATCATATTTTTGGAATTCATGGCGCCCTAATGATCTGATAGTTGTATCCAGGAAAAACGTCCGTGATTCACTTAAGCGTAAATTATATGAACTTCACAAGGAAAAATTTCCTTGTCAACTAATTCCATTATTTTATCAACCAACAGAAACACGCCGACAAAATATACTTGATGATATCCCGGCAGTAGACACCGGAGGTGTCCGCCAAAAACAAAAACTCGTTCTTAATGATATCGTCAAGGTTCCAGTAGAGGCCGTACAACTGGTGTTGTTGTTAAACCCATTGTACTGGACTCTGATATATGCAATAACAGTTCATTCGTCTCAGGGATTAACAGTATCAGATACCAATATCTGGATTGTCGATGATCGCATCGAATGGTAAAATTTAATTTATCTGGCTGTATCTAGATTAACAAATATATCTCAGTTACACAGGGTTGTCTACATGTTGGAGTTGCAAAAACGTCACCTGGAATTATCAACGCAGTGAATAAAAAGTTGTATGGTTATGCCAGAGATGACAAAAAATTACACCAGTTTGATCTGGATGTGGAATTTGTCATGATGCTGAAACAACGACAAAAATAATCACTGCGCCTGCTGTAACATAATAATGTTGTGGCAATATTTTTCTAATGATGTACGACGATTTACCGTGGACAAAATCGATTTTAGTGCAAAAAATGTCTCTCTGACATGTCTTGAATGCACCAGACATAGCAGAGTTTCTGCCCTCAACGCGTGTGACTCGTGTTAGCGTTTTTTGGCGCGAGGACGGAGTCCTGCGCTAGCGTCTGCGACTCTGTTTGGTAACGGAATGCTTTCAGGAATTACCCGTAATTGTTCACGTATACATCCGGGTTGAGGAACTGTTGAATCTAATCCATAGATGGGTGGATGCATACGAGATCCTACCACGCTGAAACTTGTATGTGATGTTACACTACAGACGGGATCAGTTGCTCTCTCTGCACCACGCTCAGGGTCACCGGGTTCATGTAAATACCTCACTGTTACTTTGGTACCCAACAATGGTTGTTGTAGCTGATCTGGTGATTTTTGAATCGGTGTTTTTTTTTTCGCAATGCATCGACATGTTTCATGTTAATTCCACTCGTGACCTCATTATTTAACGCGGCCACCACTTGAGATAGTCTCGCTAGCCATTCACGAGATCTGTCCTGAACGCTCAACGTTCCGCTCAGTAATTCATGAGCATATTAATTTCCAAAGAGTTGCTGTACAAATGTTTGATTAAATCGTTCAACAATTGCCTGATAGAGATGAATCGTGGTGTCTCCACGTCTGATTTTAACATTATGCTGTTGCATCAGCGTCATTATTGCATAGAGAAATTCTTTGCCAGGATCAACCTGTAGCAAATATGACAATCGCATGCCACCATGTGACCCGGGTCCTTGCGAATAAATTGGTTCAAGCGCCGCTACGACTTAAGTTGCTGTTTTAGACGATAACGGTTCATCCTCTGTATCTGCTTGTAACATATACAACAGTCAACGCGTATTGGTCTGTGTGCCGTTTATGTACGTCATGTAGTAAAAACAAGATATCTGCATGATGAGCTTTGTTGGGTGTGCTGACATCTAACCATCCATGTTGAATCATTTTGTGACGTGGACGATAAATTTGCAATCCGGCCTGTCGTGACAACCAATCTGCGTCAACAGCTTGTGTGACACTTGCGTCATCGGCGAGTTTTTTAACCACTGTTGTACCTCTCCAGTATCATCTTGGACTATAATAAACAGACTCCATTATCTAATTGTTGGCGTTTAATTGCCCTCTCCCAACACTATTGTGCCTTTCATCGCCAAACTTAACATTAAGTTCGCGAGTGATTCTCGTATGTTTGTATTCTTTATCGAATTCAGCGTGCGAATTAACTTGACATCCGCGATATGTCGTTGTTGTAGATGTGGATTTTTAGACGCTACATCATGAACATGGCACGATTGATCAATAGCATTTATCGGAAATTCGAATGGTTTTTAGGTTGATTTTTTCCTCCAGTATAAAATTAATTGGAGTTCCAGGATCACAATAATTATATAATCTAAAATATTTTTCTCCAGGATTCTTTAGCCCATGGCGTACCAAGTATTTTTCCGAGTGCCTTAGTAATAACGCCACCCTTTTGTGCAACAGGAATACTCACAAACATATATTTTTGTGTGTTGTATTTACACATTTACCGGTAAGTGTCGGCGTGTTATTTCTCAACGTTATTTCTCAGAAATTTTGTACCAGTGACTGTCTTGCATCTAACACAATATAAATTATGATCATATATAATAATATTGTTTCGTGTTTAGGCTCTTACAAAACGTAACAAGAAAAATGTGAAGACTATATTCTTTGTAAAGTTTAACAAATAATTTATTTTCCTAGGAAAACAAGGTAAAAAAATGAGAAAAAGAACTTACGGTTCTACGAATCAAATCGAAAAATAGTTAAAGAACCCTTTAAGATGCATTCATTCACCAAATCATAGTCAGCACTCTGCTCTACTGACATGGATGCATAGGTATCCCGTGCTTTGCCAAAAGTGCACACTGTAAAAATTGATTCCAATGCTCTCTTGGCCATTTCATAATTCCAGCAACGTTTTCAAAATAAGGAAACTATTTGTCTACATCTTTTTATCTAAAAGGGGGCACTAACCTAATATTCTTAGTAGCATAAATATTTGCTACTGTATGTGAAGTGGGAACGTGCATTTCACTTGCCATTTCTATTTCTATTATTCTAAATTGATATTCCCTCTCTTCCTTCTCTCTTTGTATTTGCATCTGTCTCTCTCTCTCTCTCTCTCTCTTTCTTCATTATCTAACTGCAATTATTTCTCCTCTTTCTGTAACTGTATTTGTTGTGCTTGTAACTGCATTTGTTCTTTTTGTAACCAAATTTGTCTCTCTCCTCTGTCTCCACTTGTAACTGCATTTGTTTCTGTTTCTCCCTCTCTCCTCTTTATCCAATAACATTTGTCTTTATTCTGTCTGTAACTGCAACTGCATTTGTTTTTCTTCTTTTTCTTTCTGAAATTCAAGCTTTCTTAAATCCAATTCATCTTGAATTTTATTTTTAATTCCTTCTCTTTTATGTCAGAGTCTGATACAGACTTATGGATCGAAACCAAAGCACTCTTATCCATAATACTCTTTTTCACCAAATAATGGACAAGATATTCTTTATTTCTTGCTTCGATAAGGAAGTTTTTGCCTCAGAAAGATGATATTTTCTGGCAAATTGAATCAATTTATCATTTTTCAAACAATCCAACTGTTCCTGGGTAGGATTTGAAAGAAAAGATCTAAACTTTTGATGACATTGTAAAAAAGCTTGCTGAGTTCACTAAAGATTTACAAAATGTAATAGAATACTTGAGATTATAACATTTTCAAAAACTAAGGAAATTTAAATATTAAAAAGTGTATTCTGAAATATTTTAGCCAAAATTCATATGTTCCAAGGACGAGCAACCCAGTTTTCTTTGTTACGTGTTTAGGCCATTACATAACTTAATAAGAAAAAAGTAAAGACAACAAGCTTTGCAAAATTTAACAAATATTTTATTTCACTAGAAAAACAAAGAAAAAATGAAAAACAGAACTTACGGTTCTACAAATTAAATGAAAAATAATCCAAGAATTAAAAATTAGAAGTCCTAGTAATAAAAGTCCTAATGAAACTGAGTTCGAATCCCGATGAAATTCAAAATGGAAGGAGATGACGTATAATATGATCACAGTCATACTGATGTGTTCTTTGTTGATCACAGAAAATATCTTCCAATTTGAATTCTGTGTAAAGTTTGATAAATATCATTGTGCAAGAATTAAGTTAGAGCACAAGTATTTCCAAGGAAAAATAATCGCTCAGAATCCGAATAATTTGAAGAAAAAAATTAACCCCAAAACTAGTCACAACATAAAACACTTTAACTTCTCAAGTGTTTAGGCACTAATGACTATTCTTTCTCAAAACATCAATAATACATCTAGCTATAACGCAAAACAGATGCTCGGATGTGGGTCAATCCTCTGGAAAAACCTAATTGATACGTGTTATTTGTCACAAAATCCAAGTATATCCACGATTTCACTTTATGAATCTTACTATGAAACAGAATAAAGAAAAAGGTAAAAGTTAATACTTTAACTCTTAGTGGTTCTAAATCAATGTTAGGAACTAGGTCAGCATTAGGAACAAAGTTTATATTATTAGTTGTTTACAAAGAAAGTCAGGTCAAACAGAACTGAACTGTATTTCTAGACAATGTCAATCCAGTAAATAAAGTTACATTACAATAGCATGTAATGGAATAATAATAAAAAATTAACAAAAAAAAGCAACAACAAGTAAATCAAATATAAATTAAATAAAATATACTTAACTCTGTATTTGTACAATATGAACGTGATTGTCTTTTCAGAAACACGTGAGAAAGCACAGGTCAAACATCATCCAGTGTTACCAAACTCCTTTGGAGCTATTATACTTGGTTCATCTGGGTCGGATAAAACCCATTTGTTGCTCAACCTGATAATAAGGTGGCTAAAATAGGGCAAACTTTATTTAGTAGCGCCCTCTGTGGATGCCCAAAGATGCTTTAATACTCTTAAGGAATGTAATGAATCTGCAGCGGCTGAAGACGATTTTATTGAATTTATCACAGATATCCGGGAAAAGGCTATAAAGAATGTATTCCTGATGGGCATGTCATAATGCTTCCCCAAATGGGGTATAGCTACCGTCGACTGAGACACAGATTAGATGTACATAAATCACCAATGTGATGTTCACAATACCCGGTGATACATGACGACCACCACTTGTTGGATTGTTATTATGTCGGATAATACCTTGAGGGCCTTTTATTTTCTCCCATACTGCAACTATCTTCAAAAGCTATTCGTCAGCTATATTACTGATAGCCTGTTTCATCTTATTAGAATCGAGCTCGGATATTTTGAGCGTATTCAGATCGTCTCCGGTGATCTCAATAAGATCATAAAATAATTTATGTTGAGCGGGGTCATTCTTAAATCTGGCTGCCTCATGACTATAAATTGCTAAACGTGAAGCATACATACTCACACTTCTAAGATGTCTCATGTCAAAATCTGCATTTGATCTAAGAGATTCATTAGGATATTCAAGTATATATTTCTCAAAAATCTCTCTTAGTTTTCGCTGTGCTCTTTCGTAATCCTTCGCGATCGCGTTGGTAATTTTTTTCTCCTTGAAGAAATGTATTATCCAGATATGGCCATTTCTCGAGTAGATCAATATACTCTGGAACTCCATGAATCCTAAGAGAGGGGTCGGCCGTTCAATAACAATCAGATCACGCTAAACGTGGTAGTCCAGTATGAATCAGCGCTTTCAACGGCCATCCCAGCACAGTTCTGATCGACGACTTGTATCTGTCAACGGCGTAATCTGGCGTCGATATTTTCTACGGTGGCGCTCAGCGTTGGCTCGATACCTCGTAATTTTTTATTCTTTTTCTGTTTTTTATTTGATTCTACGTTGAAATTCATCATTCATTTCTTCGATATGATCCTGTTGAAATATTAACTATTTCCAGATTGTGGCTTGCGCACTAGCAGCATTTATGGTTGTTTTATGTGAAAATATTGGCGTCTAATGTATAACATGATTTTTCTCGGATATTGGAAAACCAATATTAAATTCCAGCCGTGCTGACATTGCTGATATCTTTATAGTCCTCAGCGTTGTTGTATTAGCGATGATCTATTCCAGTCTTGTGGTTATTTTTGCGGTCATTATTATGTATACTGAGGATTCGAAACGTGGCGTTGGCAACACTGGCAACGGTGTATTGACGTTCTCGTGATATAGACTATAAATATCACTGATCGCAGAAAATTTATTGTCCGATATTGCACTATCTTTTAACCCCGCTGACAGCATCGATGATATATTTATGCACGCATAGGTCGCAGCGTAAGTTATTTATGTGATTTGGGGCAATTTTTTACTGGACGATGTAGATAATTTTTTCGCTATAATATTGAGGATACCAGCAACACCGAAAACAACAGAGACACTGATTCCAACCACCGTGGTATCACATGTGTCACTGATAATGTACCGATTGACGTCGATGTTGCAGAGACCAGCGAGGAAATCGCGTATACAGCATTGTCGATGACGATGATTCGTCTGCGATTTTATTTTCTCATGTGCTCGTCGATGATTTCTTCAAGCGATGCCTTCCACACACGTTTGATTATGCCCAAAGGTTTGTGTGGGATTCATTATGTGTTATTCTAAATTACCAATTAAGATGTTTTCGCGACGAATTGAGACAGTAGTAGTATGTCACTGGGCCTAAGATATTATCCTTTGGTTACAGCATGAATAATGCCTCTATATTATATTCTAGCATGACTGTCATAGTTCCGAAAGAATGTTCGGAGCTATAACTTAAAGGAAAGGAAGGAACTATCCTAAATTGATTCGGGCTAAGCAGGGATAACCTGTACACATCAGCAACCTCATCGGTATGTTTGTTGGATTTTTATGTTTTGTCCATGTTCCTGGTCCAGACGCTACTGTGTATACCATGCTGATGAACGGAGTTGTATGAATTACACCATCGGCAGTCCTTTTGATTTTATCGAGTTCAGAGCTTATCGAATCGATCCTTGAGTTCATGTTGGTGAGCTGTTTGATAATAATATCGATTGTTGTTTTAACGTTGACTAGATCAACAAGATGTGTGTGAATTTAAGACAGCCAAATAAATTATATAATGTCCTATTTATGTTTCTACGAAAATTTTACAAACACGGTTGCATGATTAGTCTGTTCAGGTCTGAACGTGGTCATTCCATCATTGATTGTCATCAACGAGATCATCATCGGAATGTTGCCGTTGTCCATGTATTTCTTCGTTGTGACGTCATCGTTTGATGTTTGTTCTATCAAATTAGCAATGCTATATCCGCTCATGTTGAGATCGCCAGTCTTTGTATCACCGGCTTTAGCAACGAATTTACTGATCTCAGTTCTGATCGTGGAAATGTTGTCCACGTATTTCTTTTGTTGCAACGTCATTGGCTGATGTTGGTTCCCTCACACTGATAATTGTATTTATGTTCATATTGAAATTGACATACATTATATCTCCAATTCTTTTAATACGTCCAGTAATCTCCCATGATTGTTAGAAGTGACTCCTTCGAGTCTTTAATCGTACCGGTTTTAGTAAATACCACTAACATCTATCCACGGGATATTGCTCGTCTTTAACCGTCCTTGCTAATCCTGAAAAACAACTTCATTTGTGTCAACGTCGGCGAGACGCCAAAGAGCAGCAAGTTCATCTCGTGTTTCATATTTGGATAAATCAATGTCACCATGGGGCTTCCCTTTAGCAGATCTTCCGTAATCTGTTTAAAACGACGTTGGATGGCTATGCCCTCCGGTGGTATTATCATGCACAACTTTATGAGGCGACGCTAATGACATTGACACAGCATTAAGTACAGGTAGTACTTCTGGGCCGCATTTGGGTAGTTCCGTTGTTCTTTGTGTTGGTAATGTTGAATACCAGATTGGTATGTCACCGGCTAAGCCACTATACCGAACCAATTCTATTGGTGGCACCAACCCATACGAATCGAAATAAACAACTCCACGTGGATCAACCGCGTATGCAACCCAATGAGCACCTGGACCAGAACGTCCATCGAGATCAAGTATACCGGTTTCAACATGGTTTGGTTTTTCGGGTAATTGATCACGCATGAAAACACCTCTGCAGTTTTGATATCTTTATTCGCCAAGCTGCATAAAGTAAATCACAATTGGACATGGAAAGCTTCAACGAAGCGTCCCTGGCAGTCTAAAACCTTGACGATACCGCGTTCCTGGGAATCCTAGACCGTATCCCGTTTTTAGGCGTTTATGCCGTGTCCTGGTGTTTTTTTTCAGTACAATACCAGCAACTGTTCTAACAGAACCAAGTGCAGCTGCTTTTACAATATCAAATGTTGGTTTAGATACACGCTTGAACATTATTATATTCGCTGCTGTCTAAAACGACGTCCTAACACTGGTCAATCAGTGGTTGATCAGCGACGACGACGGGCCAGACCATTACACGCTATTAAGTTTGTGGTTATGATTTTTTTTTAATCTCCTCCGCAGCTTGTTTTGTCAGAGACGGCACACCAGCTAAATCTTTTAACCGCCCATTTGCAACTTGAATTATTATTTTCCTGAAACTTGGTGGCATCACTTCGGTGCTGGGCAGGTTTACTGGAATGCTTACTTCGGTGCAGGACAGTTTTACTAGCTGTGGTATTCGTCGTACTAATAGTACGATCTAAGTGATCACTCACTATAGTAATAGTCGGTAATTTCATCAATCAGCGCCCGATAAACGCCACTGCCCATGGCGCCACCGGTAAATAAACTCTGACAAATAACAGTTGCTTCATTGATGATTTCGCGGGAATTGCTGCCGGCTCGTCTTCCACCAATCAGAATTTCCAGTCGATCAACATCAGCGAGGATGTTATTTGAACACAGTTTATCTTGAACCAACAGCGATCCACAGATCATATTACCACCCTGTTTCCTACGACGTAGATCGTGAGTGGCAAGGCCGCTTCCGGTTGCTTCTTTTTCCTCTGCACTAGGCGGTCTAAATTGTGATCATTTGGGCAATAATATATCTCTAAGCATTGCATTTTTAGCAGCTTCCCTCGCTCGTTTCTGAAATTCTTCAAATAAAGGCTTATATTTCCCTGCGATTCAATTTATACCATAGTATTCTCGAAATACAAAATGAACCCATTTTGTTTCTGGAACATCAGAGGTACTTGGATCTAATAGTTCACAACGAATTTGATATCCTGCTGCAGCAACCTTTACATGGTTTTCTTGAAGTTTATAAAACCTTCTGTAAATTTGGCAGCTTATTTTTTTAAACATGTTTCGATTCAACAAGATTCCCTCACTTCAGCGATTTCATCACGAACTTCGTCAATTCTATAAATTGCTTCATCTACTTCTTCCTGCAACGGTTGTTCAGAAGCAACTATTTTAGCTGGAAGTTCTTTGAGAATCGTTTGGTTTTGTTTAGTTCTTTTTAATATTGTTTCGGTTTATCTAGCTGTTTCTTCGGTTGATTTAGGTGTTTGTTCCAACGACGGAAGAAGATCTTTAGTGGCTTTCGTGATTGGTTGAAATAACTATTATGTACCCTCTGTAAATTCCACATGAGCATTCTGGCCTTGTTGCAACTGTTGTTTTACAAAATCACGGTCTGGAAGATATTTATTAACTGCATCCAATCGTTGTGGAGCTAATTTAGCTGAATGAGATTCCATTGTAAGCGCAGAATCACTCATTATTTTTAATACAATAACGATTTAATTACAGATCAATAAGTCAGCAGATATACAAGGTTTTCCTGTATTATAACAACGTAACGTATTTTTTCCAACTACAATGAATTACCTGATCTTAATTATAGTCACAATTTATACATTGCCCTGGTCACGTGGCTGCTAATAACACGCATGGTTTCCCATAACAGGGTCACGTTTGTGAATGTGATAAAAATACCTATAACTCACTGGAATTTACAAGTAGAATTGATTTTTTTTGTACAATCACTAGAGAAATCAACCTGTTCACATTAAACATAAATAATTGATAGATAAATTACACAGTCTAAATGCGTGTGTACGTTTACTGTCTGTCTGTCTGTTCATGAAGCGTATGCTCATACACATTATTTTGTCGTATATTCTTAAGTGAGACAGTAGCCGAAGTGGTTAAAGCGTTCAGACAAACGTTCGATCGACAAGTGAAAACGACTTCATGGGTTCGAACCCAATAAACGAAAACTGCGATTTAGACATATTGTCAGCGTGGGCGATACATGCTATGATAGTGAGGGAAACCCACGACGCATCGAAAAAATATGAAATATACTTAAATGGGTGCAAAAAAACACACAAAAAGCAATCCAGGTGCAACTTGCTTGGCCCTCCCTGAGCCCCAAAGGTCGTTCATTTAAGAGCGCCCGGGATTTACCTGGGGGAGGGGGTGTGCTTGATCATAAATTAACAAACCCAAAACTCTCATTCGCACTTAGCGATCCAACAATTACAATGAGAAAAGAAAAATGGAAAAAAGAAAAATAGAAAAAATATTCCTCTGAAACTCTAAAAATTTGCATTTAGCTATCCAACAATTGTAATGGAAAAAGAAAAATATGATAAGAGATATTCAACGTCATTCAACCTGGTCGTGGGCACTTCCTTTACTTTTTTGTAGGTCAGGTAAATTTGCCGGCCACCATTTTGTTCCCCACCCGGTAGCGTTCTCATGTTTACAAACCTTGGACTGGCCTTTGGATAGTTTAATGAGTCAACACTAAAACAACATTTTTTAGCCCCCATTTTGCAAAATGGGACCTTGATGAGGAGCTCCATCAAAACGTCGGCCATCATTTCCGTCATTTTCTTTCTTCGGTCAATCCCCTCCTTTGCTGCTACCTTAACTCGGTTTGATACTGGCCGCCATACAGAGCATATCGTGTGCTGAAAAATGGCGTTAAACCCCACAACAACAACAACAACAACAGCTCGGTTTGAACATGCGGTGAACAGCGATCCCCAAGTGTGGTTTATTTTTAGCCGTGGTTGTTTCAGTATACTGAGTTTGGTTGATCCACTGGGGCACGCGCAAATTGCATGCTGTGAAACTCAATTACCTGAGTTTTCTGGTCGAAGACAGGACTACAGACAGGAAACTTTTCAACCCCAAATTACAGCTGTATAATCACATTACCGCAAGTTGTTTTAGGAATCTGTCCAGTTTACTGATGGCTTCCTAACATAAGAAAAATCATGTAATGTAAAATATCTTACAAGAACTCACACGAGTTAAAAGCAGTGCTTGGATGTGTGAGATTATAGAGGAATAAAGAAAGGCAAGGCACCATAGGATAAACGTAGTGACTGAAGAAATGTAGCATTCAAGAAAACGTATAGTTTAAATGATAATGGAACAATAACTGTCCTGGAAATGAATATATAGTTTATTGGAACAATCAATGTGCAGTACCAATTAATATGGAAGAATGGAAAGATTTTTGGTCAGAAAAATCGAGACATTATGCATATATCAGATAAAATGTGAGGAGTAAGAACATGAAGCGGATAATATAGCGGTAATAAGGCTATAATAAGGCGATATTATGGCGATAATACAGCGATAATATGGCGATAATATAGCCACTTGAAAATATGATCGACGAGTAAATGTCGTGATTAGTAAATGTAGACGTGTAGAAAATGTTGTGAACTAATAAATGTATTGACTCAAAGTTGTTTAATAGGACGGCAATGTTGTGACTTAAAACTGACTTAAAGACACAAATTAGCTAGCTGAAAGAAAACGTTTGCACACGAAAATTGAAGTAATTACAAAAAATAGACTAGAACATTAGCGGTTCATTCTATTTAAAGGCAATTTTGTAACGGTTTAGAAACATTGTGTCCACAGTTTGGTTTTACCTTTCTAACTTGTAGATCTCTAAACGCGATATACAAGCCAGAGGCAGTTGATCCCCGTTTTCTTTCGGGGTTTCGTCATCACTGAAATATGCACTTTATTTATAACAGTACAGATACCAAATGTTTACGATCAATTCAACGTAAGTGTTGTTTGGATCTTTCCTTTAGAAAATCGGAACCCGATCTCATAAAGATCTTTATTTTAACTCTGTCTGACTTGTGTAAAACGTATTGGTAACTTTATCGAGTCTACAGTTTAGCACGCGTCACATATATTTAAACATTTATTTATTTTCACAAAAAAAGTAGAAACAAAAATGACTTTGGTGGAACATAGTTCCGATTTGTCTGATATATTTTATTGTTTTCATATTGCAACCTAACAAGGAAATGAAGTACATATAGCAACCTAACAAGGAAATGAAGCACATATAGCAATACAACAAGGAAATGAAATCCATTTAGTTTTGAAGAGAACTAATATCTGATACAAATCTTAAATCCATGTAGTTTTTAAGAGAATTAATATCTGATACAAGTCTCAAATCCATGTAGTTTTGAAGAGAACTAATATCTGATATAAATCTCAAATCCATGTAGTTTTGAAGAGAACTAATATCGGATATGTCTCAAATCCATGCAGTTCTGAAGAGAACTAATATCTGATATAAATCTCAAATCCATGTAGTTTTGAAGAGAACTAATATCGGATATGTCTCAAATCCATGCAGTTTTGAAGAGAACTAATATCTGATATAAATCTCAAATCCATGTAGTTTTGAAGAGAACTAATATCTGACATAAATCTCAAATCCAAGTAGTTTTGAAGAGAACTAATATCTGATATAAATCGCAAATCCATGTAGTTTTGAAGAGAACTAATATCTGATACAAATCTCAAATCCATGTAGTTTTGACGAGAACTAATATCTGATACAAATCTCAAATCCATATAGTTTTGAAGAGAACTAATATCGGATATGTCTCAGATCCATGTAGTTTTGAAGAGAACTAATACCTGATATAAGTCTCAAACCCATGTAGTTTTGAAGAGAACTAATATCTGATATATATCTCAAATCCATGTGGTTTTGAAGGGAACTAATATCTGACATATATCTCAAATCTATGTAGTTTTGAAGGGAACTAATATCTGATATATATCTCAAATCCATATAGTTTTGAAGAGAACTAATATCGGATATGTCTCAGATTCATGTAGTTTTGAAGAAAATTAATATCTGATACAAATCTCAAATCCATGTAGTTTTGAAGGGAACTAATATCTGATATAAGTCTCAAATCAATGTAATTTTGAAGAAAACTAATATCTGATACAAATCTCAAATCCATGTAGTTTTGCAGAGAACTAATATCTGATACAAATCTCAAATCCATGTAGTTTTGAAAAGAACTAATATCTGATACAAATCTCAAATCCATGTAGTTTTGAAGAGAACTAATATCTGATATCAATGTAGTTTTGAAGAGAACCAATATCGCATATGTCTCAAATCCATGCAGTTTTGAAGAGAACTAATATTTGATAAAAATCTCAAATCCATGTACTTTTCAAGAGAACTAATATCTAATATAAATCTCAAGTCTATACACATTTGAAGAAACGTAATATCTGATATAAATCTCACATCTATATACGTTTGAAGAGAACTAATATCTGATATAGATCTCAAATCTGTACACTTGTGAAGAGAATTGATGTCTGATGTGAAGCTCAAATCCGTACGCTTTTGAAGAGAATTAATATCTGAGATAGATCTCAAATCCGTTCACTTTTGAAGAGAACTAATACCTGATATAAATCTCAAAGCCATACACTTTTAAAGAGAACTAATATCTGATATAAATCTCAAAGCCATACACTTTTAAAGAGAACTAATATCTGATATAAATCTCAAAGCCATACACTTTTAAAGAGAACTAATATCTGATATAAATCTCAAAGCCATACACTTTTAAAGAGAACTAATACCTGATATAAATCTTAAAGCCATACACTTTTAAAGAGAACTAATATCTGATATCAATCTCAAAGCCATACACTTTTGAGGAAAAATAATATATGATAGTCCTCATAGATTAGTCTGATCATGTGATAAAGTAATTTAAACTAAAAGTTAATTTTAGAAAAGGTTTTTCTATATTTGTCTATCTTTTCATTCTGGTAATAAGTATTTATAAATATGGAAACACACTCTTGTTACCAAGATATCTTTACTTGAACAGACATTTATAAAAGATATGAATACATAGGTCTCACGCCAATATTCAGCATCCGGTTTACGTTTACGTTTACGCGTCAACATGCCCTCGAGTTTCTGTGTCACAATCTTGGTACTCACCCAGTGGCCAAACACAATTGATGCAACGAGGCTATAAAAGCACTCTCGCTTCCGTGTCAGACTCTTTGTATCTACTCACTGACCAAATAGAATCTATTCAAACAGGACGCAAACAAAATATTTTGTATTCTATCCGATAAGTTGTAGATCCATACTGGTCATGTAGTGATAGAGACAAGTATGGCATCAATAACCTTTTTCCCCAAAGCACGTGTCAATACGATATACGACACCAAGCTGAAACCTAATATAACTTAATTAACGGGGAAGTTCGGAATAGTTTGTTCACGTGCAAAAAAAGTGGGATCCAGGGATAGGCGATATATAGTTAACATTTCTAATTAAACATTTATTTATGTATACCTTGCATTTCAAAATCAAAATCCAGTGGAATTGTGCAAGTAGCCTAGTAAGATATCGCGCACGATGAATACTTACCTTTGACCTTGTTTCGTCCTTTTTAAGGGGATAAGCGCGTGCGTGCGCGTATGTGTGATTTGGGTTTTTAACGTAGCTTTAACAATTTTAGTCATATCGATACAATGGCCGCAGTGTGGCAGTTTATAGTGATGTCTAGCACTCTGGCATCATGCCGCTAATACATATAGCATCATGTCCCACCCAGTCACATTATTTTGACACCAGGTTGACAAGTCCTAACACTAACCTCTTAATGCTAAGCGCCAAGCGAGGCAGCACATACACGTGTGGTTTAAGGCGCTGGTGCATGAGAACTAGGAGACAGATTCTACTACTCGCAACACGGGTTCGAATCCTGCTTGGGGCGATTGATAACCCTTTAACGTGTGTGTGTATGTATGTGTGTGTCTGTTTATGACTTAGAATTGTAACGTGCCTTTAACAATTTTTCACTCATATCGTTACGATGTCTGCATTGTGGCAGTTTATACTAATGTTCAGAACTGGGACATTATGCTGCAGACATATAGCATTATGTACCACCTCAAACCAGGCCGATCAGTTCTAAAAGTAACCTCTTAATTCTGAACACACAGTCAGACAGCTGCTAGTAACATTTTTATTAGTCTTTCGTATGACTCGGACGGTGTTCGAACCCGAGATCTTCCGATACCGAGGCGGACTCTCTAACCACTTATGATACCTGAAAGGTCGACACATATATACATACATGCATACATACATACATACATACATACATGCATGCATGCATGCATACATGCATACATAAATACATACATACATACGTAAGTACGTGCGTACGTACGTGCCAGCGTGCGTACACACATACATACATACATACATACACTTAGGACTTGTCACTTAATGTAGCTTCTTCAACACTTAGGACTTGTCACTTAATGTAGCTTCTTCATACATTATTTAGGGCATATTGTGTTTTATATCTGTTTTACACGAATTATAATTTATGTTAAAGTGTGCGAACAGGAATGATGGCATATGGATCATTTAACAAAATTTAGATTTGGCGCACCTTGCATATTTAGAAAGGAAAAAAATATGTGTGTGTGTGTGTGTGTGTGTGTGTGTGTGTGTGTGTGTGTTATTAATTGGCCGTATAATAATTTATTATGCAAAACTGTATCGTCTTCCTCGTATTCAGCTTTAAGAATAAATTAGATACGTACAACTGACACGAACACGGTACTTTGACAGAAGAGGTTCAGGCAGAGATGCCTCAAGAACACGCTATTCAGACACTTTCTGCTTATGAGAATAGAATTTCATTCAGGAAATTGACCGCTCTGGTGGCCTAGTGGTTAGAGCGTTCGAGTCGGATGCGGGAGGCTGCAGGTTAGAACCCCGGACGAGTCATACCAACGACTGATAAAAATAGTACTAACAGCTGTTTCGCTTGACGCTGAGCATTAGGAGGTTCGTGTCAGGATAATGTGACTGCATGGAACATAATGCTACATGTCTGCGTCATGATGCTGGGCATCACCATAAACTGCCACACTGCGGATCTTGTAAAGATATGACTGTAAAAGTGTCAAAGATAAGTTAAGTATCCAAATCACACACACACACACACACACACACACAAGAAATTGGTTTTCTGTTATTTATTTTTCATTCTTGAAATAATTATTCACAAAGATACGTTGTAGATATATTTGCATAGGCAGATATATAGGTTAAAGATTTGTGCACAGATGCTTGCTACATCAGGCGAGATGTTATGCTACATAACGCGAGATGTTATGCTTCATCAGGCGACTGCTACCTCGTGAGCTCATTAGTCAGCATCCGCCTCGAGTTTCGGCACTTTGTGTATGCCTTGCATTCCTACCCAGAAAAACAATATGCATGTGCATGATGTCGAAGGGTTATTTCCACTGTTCAGAAAGTGAGTTCTCGTGAATCGTTTAACTTGGACTATGTTTAAGCTATTTTTTGTAGGATGAACGCCTAGCTGTGTGAGGTAGGGGATAAATGTCTTTACTCTCTACACGAGTTCCAATTCTGCTCTCCAAACTAAAGCTAGAGAGAGAGAGAAAGTGGTCGTGTTTCAGTCATTGTGTATTGGGAAGATTGTCTTTCTGAGAGGCATGATACTTTCCTTGACTCGTCATTTAACACACACAAAGAGTGTTATATATATATATATATATATATATATATATATATATATATATATATATATATATATATATATATATATATATATATATATAACTCTTTGTGTGTGTGTGTGTGTGTGTGTGTGTGTGTGATTTGGATTTTTAACGTAGCTTTAACAATTTTTCAGTCATATCGCTACGATGTCTGCAGTGTGACAGTTTATAGTGATGTCAAGAACTGTGGTATCATGCTGCAGACATGTAGGATGATGCCCCACCCAGTCACATTATCCTGACACCAGGCCGACCAGTCCTGACACCTAACATCTTAATGCTGAGCGCCAAGCGAGGCAGCTGTTAGCTGTTGGTACCAGTTTGTAAGTCTTTGGTATGACTCGACCGGGGATCAAACCCACGACCTCCCGCATCCAAGGCGGACGCTCTAACCACTAGGCCACCGGAGCGGTATATATATATATATATATATATATATATATATATATATATATATATATATATATATATATATATATATAATAATAATAATAACAATGAGGACTTTGTATAGCGCCTAATCTTTAGAAGCTCTAAGCGCTTTACAACATTAGATAACACATATAAGATAAAAAAACCCATATTTAATGATTTGATTACAAAAACAAACACCATGAAATTGGAAAACATAAACAACATGCTGAGAATATTTAAGGTAGGAAACATTATTAGGTCTTTAAGTTTGTTCTTGCAGTCAAAATAAGTGAGTTTTGAGAGCACTCTTGAATAGGATCACTGTGTCTTTGTGTCTAAGTTCAGTGGGCAATTCATTCCACGTTGCTGGGCCCTGGTATGCAAAAGAACGAAGTCCATATGACTACACATGGGTGAGGTCGGATAGATATGTTGGACTAGAGTCCGACAGTGAAATGTAGCACAGAGAACAAATTTTGTGTTTGATTCTGGATCGAATGGATAGCCAGTGTATGTGATAGTGGTACTCTAAGTATGATCCGAGCAGCTGTGTTTTGAACTTTTTGAAGTTTCTGGAGCAGATATTGAGATGAACCAGACAGAATTGAGTTACAGTAGTCCAGTCTTGAAAGTACTAATGAACACACACAAGTATATATAATCCGAGGTTCAAACGTCTATTTGTGATGGTAGAGACTCGGTGTACTTTCCCTTGTTAATAATTCCGTCAATCTTGAGGACAATTTGTATCAACTTTCTATATCTATACTTTGCAGTTTCGCTCAGGTCAAGTGACTTTGTGCAATGTATCTTTAAGCTCGTTTAAGATGCTACTTCCTTTTGTTGCTTGACTGTTGTATTATACACATGTTTATTTTGTATGTCAATGCATACGTTACTTGTTTGTTTTAATGTACAAACATTAATTGCTCTAGAATTGGTGGTCCGATCCCTTTCAAGGACATACATAAGTGTCCTCAATAATTTTTCAACCAACGTCTATTCAATAAATTAAGATAATCTCCGTTTGTTATAGACAATTTATATGAAGTTATTTTTATATTATTAAAACAAAGAGCCATTTTAAACATTTTTTGTTTCAGACTGGGAATTATATGTATAATATACATGCATTCAAGTCAACAAAAGGAACAACAGTCGATACTTCCGTCGTAGATGTCCATAGTTTTTATATTGTTGCTAGATGTTGTGTGGGATTCCCGACATCACTGCAGCCAGTGAAGGAACTGATGGTATTTGAAATAAAAGCCTGTAAAAGCTAGGCTTCCGATAAAGTTCCAATTTAAAAAAAAACGGACAAACTCCGTGCCACCTCATTTCGAAACCCAAGCATACCGAAAAAGTTTCCCCAGACCTCAAAACAGTATTTATTCATCACGGAATACTTTGAATTCAGTACACATTCCTTGAGTCGTTTCCGTGACCCCAAAACTTCGGAAATAATTAGGCGTTTGTCATTTTACTAATTAATAATGAAAGGTATACAGCTTATAGTGCAGAAACATCGAAATTACATCCATGTTGAATACTATATGCAGCAAAGTCCGTCTCAGGACCAGACGGGTGCAATGCCAACCCCACATATAGCATTTTAAAATCAAATGAACCAATTTTTATCATCTTTTTCCCAGCGTTGTATAACACCGAATTAAGACTATTACACTGTTATTATATTACAGTCTGAGTTTATTACATTCCATATCAGTATGAACATAGATTTTCGGGCGAGAGTAAATGGGCGACAAAAAATAAGTATTTCAAATATATTGTTTCTAAAAGGCTGGTTGAGCTACAGATGTTAAGATATGGATGATTAATTCTGTTTATCACCACCTTTAGATATAAAAAACCTGACACAATAAAAGAACTACAATGAGGGTACTTTTCTCGTCAAAATCGTCAACATGGTTACCCAAATAATCTTAAAGTGCAACCCACAATTATAGAGCTATTTAATGTTGTTTACATAATGACCCTTACAATCTCTATTCGTGAAAAAAATTAAAACGCACTTTATATGTACAATCATGACACACGTTCAGTATACACATATGGATATATATATGTTGGTATTTCCATTTGGAATACTTGTTGAGAGAAGTGTTAATTACTAAATACTGATTATTTAAACGCTATTGAAAATATATTACCAATATAGTACAAAATCTTGAATTTAGTACTAATACTTTCTTGTTAGTTTCGTTTATGGCTTGCCTAATGAAGAATTATCATGTATGTGTATGTTAGAATCAGATGTGAATATATTTAAAAGTACCATGCATACTTATGATCATACAGACTCGGTGAACTTTCTCTATTAATAGTATTGCTAACTTGGATCTTGCGAGAACTCTTGTGGTGTAAGTCTTGCTCAGACCACGTGACTTTCCGCAATGCTTCTAATATGAGTGTTCAAGTTGTTAAAAACTTATTTTTGCTTGGATGTGTTGTACCACATATACCATCAAAATACGTTATTGGGGTCAACTCGAGAATACAGTACAGTGAATACCACAGGATAACTGTATAATAGGTAAGTCTTTCCATATTTGTTTCTGGCTTAATCTTTCATAGTAATATAAAATACTGTAAATCGTTCCGCGCAGCATTCTTGATGATAATCACGTATGTTTTTCTTTGAATTTTTACGCTAGCTGATAATCGCGTCTGTTTCTCGTAGAGTTTTCCGGTCAATGTCTCAGAATAGATAAAATTACGGAGTTCCTTTCGTACACGATGATTTAAACATATTTCATACTATCTTCAGCGCAACACTTCTAATTTTTTATATGCGGAAAAAGATTGGTCTGTGTACATGTAATCCGCCATGTTCCTCTCAAATTCTGTAATAGTCCATTCTGGATACAGCACCGAGCCTTATTCCAACCGTCGCGTGCCACTAGTAAACAAACATCATCTGCATCGTCTTTAATTAGCATTCTACTTTCATTTAACGTGTACAATGATGTCGGGCATTTCTACGCACGTAAGATTTCCATCTCCAATATTGAAGAAAACACAAACCGAATTCAACCGATTGACGAAAATGAAATACTGCAATGCTTACCTTTGAAAAGAGGTAATAGTCAACAGAATATTCTGTTCAAAATAATATTAATTTTTGACACACGGGATACCACCCCCGTGTTTTCATGACACGCTATATGTCGGCCTATTCTGCGAACAGCTTTGAAAAGATATGTTTATCCATCGGGCCATAGAAATGAAACAAGTTACTTTTTACTATTTCCGTCAGCAGTTCAGTCGAGTTAGTCCATGTTTTTAGCTAGTTTTACAAAATTCAACGTAACAATGCCAATAAATGGCATAAGCAAACTAAACCGATCTTGTAAAAAAATTAGTAAATTTCAACATTTTATAAAAAAATAAGCTATCATGTGCAAGAGAAACAACAATGAATAGGATAATTTAAAAACAGACTATACGCCGGGGAATTTCTTGAGAATCCCGTTCTAGCGGCAAGTTGACACGTTGTGTATCAGACAATTTTGTACGTGTGGGACAACTTCTTGCCAAACTGGAAACTTGGATTAAGATGCAGAATTGTTTTAAGGTATACATTTCCATCTTTTCTATAATGTATTTATTTGTATGATTCAAGAAGGTCATGGAGTGGGTTTTCATGTTGACATTTAGAAATCACATTCTTGTATGCATTTCGAGTCGAAATGTAGGATAATATTGTGCACTTTATGAATATCACTTTCCTTAATTAAAGTACGATCGTTCTTTCTTGATATAAAATGGATTTTTGAATAAAAATAACACACAATCCAATGTTTACAGAAAAGACGTATCGTTGCGCAGAATTACCTGACGCGCAGAATTGGCCGAAATGGTGGGGTATGTGTCAACAAAACAGAAAACAATTAAAGACAAAGGTGTCCAAAATAAATTTAATCAGTATGTGAACATAAAGAAATGCACAGTAAGCAGCTTTGAAAATAATAATAATAGTTATAATAGTTCGAAATTTCCCAATCATGTCTTTGTTCCAGCTGTTTGTTTAGTCACTAATTTAAATAATTGCTGAATATCTTTACTTCAGTGCATTATTTGTGATTTTGTAAAAGGTAACTCGTGTATTTGTTTCAAAAACCATATATATTATATAGGAATTCACTTATGTCCTCTCCAATACGTTCGATTCAGAACCTCCCAACGACAGTGCCAAAGAGATGGGATCACATCAGAGAGCTTGTGTACATCACAGCCACACGAATCTTTGGTAAGAAGCAGTTAAAGAGCAACGACTAGTTTGAGTCTAACTCCGCCACACTCATACCAGCCATAGAAGAGCGTGGCAGTGCTCACCTTGAATACAAGCGATCCCGATGCCAGAGGACACTACAGGCATACATGTCTATCAGAAGCAACGTGCATAGGTTAGCACGTCAGTGCGCCAATAAATAGTGACTTCAGCTGTGCCAAAGCATCAAAAGAACAGCCGATATCCGAAACATCAGAGGCATGTACGATGGCATAAAGCAAGCGTTGGGTCCCACGAAGAAAGTGAAAGTATCACTGAAGTCTGCCGCAAGGCGATACTATCCACGACAAGGGCGAGCAAATGGAGCGTTGGGTGAAGTACTACTCTGAGCTGTACTCCAGAGGGAACTACTTGAACAACGATGCTCTCAACGTCTTTGAAAACCTCACTCTCATGGCCGAACTGGACGAGAACCCTACTGTGGCAGAACTAAAGAAGGCCCTAGAGAAATTGTCCTAAGGTAAAGCCCCAGGGAAGGATGGCATCCCAGCAGAAGTCATCAAGTGCGACTTCAGCGTTCTGCTCACACACCGGCGCGACCTCCTCTGCCAGTGTTGGGATGAGGGTGCAGTGCCTCAGGACATAAGAGACGACAACATCGAAACTTTACACAACAACAAAATAACAGAAGTGACTTCAACAACTACAGGTGCATATCTCTCCTTAGTATCGTGGGTAAAGTCTTCGCACGCGTTATCCTGAACGGACTTCAGACGCTTGCTGACAGAATGTATTCAGAGTCGCAGTGCGGGTTCCGCACAAAGGGGTCCACAATCTACATGATCTTCCTTGTCAGGCAACTGCAGGAGAAGTGCAGAAAACAACACAGACCCCTCTTTTTCCTTTATAGACCTCACCAAGGCGTTCGATCTGGTCATCTTTACAATCCTGGCGAAGAACCGTAGCCCTCCAAAGCTGCTAAACATGATTCAGTCTTTCCACGATGACATGAAAGGCACAGTGCAGTACTATGGCTCAACATCAGACCCCTTCCACATCTGCAGCTAAGTGAAACAGGTATGCGCCCTTGACCCCACACTCTTCGGCATCTTCTTCGCTGTCCATCTCAAGCACACTTTTGGGACGTCCACATAAGAGATCTACCTGCACACGCGATCAGACGTTAGACTGTTCAACCTGGCACGACTGAAGGCAAAGATCAAAGTGCGTGGATCAACCATCAGGGACATGCTTTTCGCAGATGATGCTGCTCTAGCCATTCACACAGAAGCTGATCTACAGCACCTGATGAACCGCTTTGCTAAAGCGATCAGTTTGGGTTGACCATCATCCTAAAGAAAACAAACGTGATCGCTCAGGACGTAAGCCCCTCCTAAGCATCATCATCAACAACTACAAACTTGAGGTAGTTAGTAAGTTCACGTACCTCGGCTCTACCATCACCAAAAACCTCTCGCTCCATGCTGAGCTTAACAAGCAGATTGTTAAGGCATCAACAACTCACTCCAGGTTGTCGTAGAGAGTATGGAACAAAGCATGCTGAAACTGAACACTAAGATCTCCGTGTACTGTGCCTGCGTGCTAAGCACTCTCTGTACGACAGTGAAACCTGGACTCTGTACGCCTCACAAGAGAAAAGACTGAACGCCTTTCACATGCGATGCCTCTGACGCATACTTGGGATTAACTGGAGCGATCGAGTAACAAACAACGAGATGCTTGAACGTGCCAAGATTCCCAGCATTGTCACACTCCTATGCCATCGTCGCACCAGATGTTGAGCCATGTACGTCGGGTGGATGACGGACGGATCCCCAAGGACCTTCTTTGTTTGAAACTTGCCTCTGGCAAAATGTCGATCGGACGGCCAGATATCCGCTTCAAGGATGTATGCAAGCGCAACATGATAACCCTTGACATCAATGTCAACACCTGGGTAGAGCTTGCTCTAGACATTTTCAGCTGGCGACACGCTCTGATCACTGGCCTCAAAGCCGGCGAGGACAAGCTACGCTTGCTAGCTGATGAAAATCGATCTCAGATCAAGAAGAATCAGCTCCAACCCACACCAGACTCAACCTTCAGTTGCAGCAAGGACTGCCACTCTCATGTTAGGCTCCATAACCACAGCAAACGCTGCACAACCACCAACTGGGATATCTCTCATGGGTGCATTCCCATCGTCTCTCGAGACTAACGGATGCCAACCAACGGACATGCAAACGATCGAATATTACATCTTGGCATTATTGACGCATTCCAGTTCTACGTCACGTGGCACATATTGCAGCAGCACGAAACATGGATGTAGTTTGGAAATAGACTAATTACTAATTGTTAAACCTGTCGCTGACAAAAATTTGGAATTTTTACAAACATGTTTCAGATGTGAATAAATTTAGCAGATATAGTTGAACACTTTCTATTGTGATTTGAATTGTTTCACGCTATATTGAATATCATAAGTGTTACAATTCACATTAAGGGCACGAAGATGCAGTGCCGGATTACCAAATAGGCAGAGTAGACACCGGCCTAGGGGCCCCGCGACACTATGGTTTGCTTTTATGAGGTCTTTAATTCACAGCGGTCACGTTTGTTTCTTTCCAGGAAAATCAATTATAGCTCATGACCATGGCAGCAAATGTTGACCTCACAGAGTCAGAACAAAACAGGGATCAGTCACTACCCCAGCGGCAGGGCTCCTATGACCTGATAGGCAGTATGACCAGCATACGGCATCATGAAGCAGTGGAAGTGGATTTAGAATATGTGAGTAGAAATGGGGTAGATTAAATAAAACTGTATTGTCTCCCCTTTGTCAGCAGATCATGACCATAGTTAATTAAATACCTTACAGATTTGAAAATATGCTAATCAGCTTTTATCAGTTATTAATGTTTTTATCTGGCATTTGATAATGATATCAATAAGTATGGTTTACTTTTATTACATGTTTTATCTTCTTCAAATACATCTCCTGATCATAACGCCATAGGAGAACTACCACCTCACAAATGCGGCCCTCCCTAGCTGTACATTTTAAATAAGAAAGCTGAAAGTTGTTTCTCACTTGGGTGGCTTTTAAATAAAGTGATCTCCCTTGATTCAGGGTTTGGCATGATATCTTGTTAATACTTCAGTTACAATTTCCACTTGTACCAAGTAGTACTAAGACACATGCAGTTTTATTTATTCCGAAAATTCTCAGTTTAGCTTAATTATGGACAAATTCCCAATTCCAAGAGTTCTGGTCCCCACTTATAGGAAATGGTAGAAGTTTGATGATCTCTGTTGAAAGACCATCTGTCTTGAGAGACCATAGTTTGTTACCATATGTGATGGTCTCTCAAACAAGTTTTACATTCTCTTACATAATGCAGTAGAGTCTTGGCAGTCAAAATACTGTAATCTATGTAAGCAACTTGCAGTATTTTACCTTGATTTGAAAGAGGTGGAAAAATATTGGAATTTTTTCCTCTTGCAGAAGAAGAAATTCATCTAAAAAATACATGGCAGACCTGGCCATACACAGTTTCTTATTGGGTGTGTGCGTGAATGAGCAAGTACAATACAGTTGTCCCTCTTTATAATTCACCTCAGTACAGCACCATTCCTTATATAAGATGGATCTGATCAGGGATCCTAAATTTTTGCTGAATATAATTTTAATATTGAGCCAAACTCATTATAAGATGACTTCACTTATAATGCTGTACAGAATTATTGTAAAGGATGACAATATTATGTTTATATTGAACACATTTGTGTTATATTGAGGGATAACACTGTTATTAAATTCTTTTTATAGTGAACATATTTTTGTAAGTGGATTTAGCAATATTTAAAATATTTAGTTATGACTAAATTACGAATTTATGAAATTTGTTGAGGAATTACATTCTTCAATTGGTATATATTTACTGCATTCTCATATACTGTCAGATTGGTCTTTGTTGATGAACGATTTAGGAACTTATATTTCTTTAACAATTCCTGAACTTCAGTTCTTGAATAATTGTCCATGTCTGATGTACTCATTCAATTTTCATTATATGAATAGTTCATGAATAAGCAAAGGCAATAAATAGCTCATCATGTGCTGAAAAATGGCATTAAATCAATAACAAACAAAAAAGAAACAAAATATTTTTAATAAAACATAATGAAATTGTTGTAGTTGTTGTTGATTTGACTCATTGCAGTTGATTAATCTAATGGGATGTTATTAATTGTGGAAGAAAATTTGTAGTAGTGCCTTTGTTGTACTTGGAGTGTACTTTGTAGTAAACTTTGGACTATTGGTATTCTCAGTACTTTGATTATTTAATACTGAAATCAGGGAGTTAACTTGCAGTTAAAGGTCAAGTTATTACAGAAACAGTCTCTTTCATTGAATCATTGCAGTTAAAGGTCAAGTTATTGCAGAAATAGTCTCTTTCATTGAATCATTGCAGTTAAAGGTCAAGTTATTACATAAATAGTCTCTTTTGTTGAATCAGCTGCATTCAAAATCCGATGACTTGATAAATTTTTATTTAGTTTTCCGTTATAATAACTGCAACTTGTGTATGCTTAAACTATGCTTGATTTGTTTACAGGTTTTTTGTCTAATTGTGTACTGACTCAATACACATTTATCAGTATCTCAGTTGTGTAACAAATGTTAGTCATTTGCTATTAACAGCATTTAAAATACACGGTATTGGTTTTTAAGTTTCAAGTAATTGTCTTTAATATAAACAAATGTGACATGTAATAAGTTTAGGTTTTGTGAGCCACATGTGCATTGGGTCAGGCATAATAGATACTAGAATGATTTTAGAAAAAAACAAAATCTGTATCAGTTTTAATCACATTTCATTTTTGTAATGGATCAAGGACATCTGGTTACTTTTTATTTAAACATTTGATTTCATATAACATTATACATGCCCTCCATATTACATTCTTAAATGGTTACATCCACTGTGTTGACCAGCAGAGCAGTGGTGGGCATTGGTGCCATCTTGGGACTCTTGCTGCATGTTTTGAATTTTTCTTCATCTTTTCATTTATTAATTTTGATGTTTTTATTTTTAGAATGATGAGGTCATATATTAATTTTTGATGCTTTTCATTTTTAGAATGATGAGGTTGCATGGATCCAGAATCACATCAAAATGAGAAGATGTACTTTTTATATTCCCCCAGAAAGTGAAGATAATAGAGAGTAAGATCAGTAAATTTCTTTGGATTATATTATGGTATTTTATTACATATACAATTTGCCTTAATTGACTGATTAGGCATTTATAATTCATTTTCAATTCCTTTTTCCATATTACACATGCATTTTGACTGACACCTTGCTTTTTTCCCCCACATAATCTAGCTTATGTGAATAATTATTATTTTTAAAAAATCCATTCACACTGTAGTGGGACATATAATAAATTCAAAACACTGTTCTTGTTCGGCTATGATGAAGGGGAAGGAACTTGTTTGATAAGAATAATTGGAGGCCTGATGGAATGGAGAATGAACGAGAATGAAATGCAGCATGAAAACAGATGTAGTGATGAATGTATTTTGAAGAAACAAAAGATGAGATCACAAATTCAGAATGCATAACAATGAAAGTTAAAAAATGGATCAGTTTAAAAAGGCATTTAGTTAATGGATTTAAAAGTAATTTTCAACATATCTAAATTTCAAAATCCCTTACACATGATTGTCATATGCAGCAGGTGAATTTTTTTTAGGAAGAATAATCAATTGTCCATTGTCGCACTTGGGAATTAGAGTTGGTTTATACAAAGAGGTTGTTATGAATCAAACCAAATTTTTTTGCATTAACATAAACATTGTTTATACAGCAAGATACAAACTATAATACCATTATGGTTTGTTTGGTCTTTCTTAAAAGGGAACTAACTTACTTACTAGTAAACAGTCACATTAAACAATATTGATTGACCCTTCACTTTGTGATGGAAAACATTTAATTTCATATTTTCAAATTTATTAAAATCTAAGTATTAATGTGTTATGAATACTGTAAATGAAAGGGATAAATGCAGAACTTACTGTATATACAATTCGGGATGGTAATGAAATCTAAATGATTATTTGAAATGACATCATTTTGTATATACTGTAAACACCTTGAGATTCCAATATTAATTTGTAAGTACTGTAAACACCTTGAGATTCCAGTATTATTTTGTATGTACTGTAAACACCTTGAGATTCCAGTATTAATTTGTATGTACTGTAAATATCTTGAGATTCCAGTATTAATTTGTATGTACTGTAAATATCTTGAGATTCCAGTATTAATTTGTATGTACTGTAAACACCTTGAGATTCCAGTATTAATTTGTATGTACTGTAAATATCTTGAGATTCCAGTATTAATTTGTATGTACTGTAAATATCTTGAGATTCCAGTATTAATTTGTTTGTACTGTAAACACCTTGAGATTCCAGTATTATTTTGTATGTACTGTAAACACCTTGAGATTCCAGTATTAATTTGTATGTACTGTAAACACCTTGAGATTCCAGTATTAATTTGTATGTACTGTAAACACCTTGAGATTCCAGTATTAATTTGTATGTACTGTAAACATCTTGAGATTCCAATATTAATTTGTATGTACTGTAAACACCTTGAGATTCCAGTATTAATTTGTATGTACTGTAAACATCTTGAGATTCCAATATTAATTTGTATGTACTGTAAACACCTTGAGATTCCAATATTAATTTGTATGTACTGTAAACACCTTGAGATTCCAATATTAATTTGTATGTACTGTAAACATCTTGAGATTCCAGTATTAATTTGTATGTACTGTAAACACCTTGAGATTCCAATATTAATTTGTATGTACTGTAAACATCTTGAGATTCCAGTATTAATTTGTATGTACTGTAAACACCTTGAGATTCCAGTATTAATTTGTATGTACTGTAAACACCTTGAGATTCCAATATTAATTTGTATGTACTGTAAACACCTTGAGATTCCAGTATTAATTTGTATGTACTGTAAATATCTTGAGATTCCAGTATTAATTTGTATGTACTGTAAACATCTTGAGATTCCAATATTAATTTGTATGTACTGTAAACACCTTGAGATTCCAGTATTAATTTGTATGTACTGTAAACACCTTGAGATTCCAGTATTAATTTGTATGTACTGTAAACACCTTGAGATTCCAGTATTAATTTGTATGTACTGTAAACACCTTGAGATTCCAGTATTAATTTGTATGTACTGTAAACACCTTGAGATTCCAGTATTAATTTGTATGTACTGTAAACACCTAGAGATTCCAGTATTAATTTGTATGTACTGTAAACATCTTGAGATTCCAATATTAATTTGTATGTACTGTAAACACCTTGAGATTCCAGTATTAATTTGTATGTACTGTAAACACCTTGAGATTCCAGTATTAATTTGTATGTACTGTAAACACCTTGAGATTCCAGTATTAATTTGTATGTACTGTAAACACCTTGAGATTCCAGTATTAATTTGTATGTACTGTAAACACCTTGAGATTCCAGTATTAATTTGTATGTACTGTAAACACCTTGAGATTCCAGTATTAATTTGTATGTACTGTAAACACCTAGAGATTCCAGTATTAATTTGTATGTACTGTAAACATCTTGAGATTCCAATATTAATTTGTATGTACTGTAAACACCTTGAGATTCCAGTATTAATTTGTATGTACTGTAAACACCTTGAGATTCCAGTATTAATTTGTATGTACTGTAAACACCTTGAGATTCCAGTATTAATTTGTATGTACTGTAAACACCTTGAGATTCCAGTATTAATTTGTATGTACTGTAAACACCTTGAGATTCCAGTATTAATTTGTATGTACTGTAAACACCTTGAGATTCCAGTATTAATTTGTATGTACTGTAAACACCTAGAGATTCCAGTATTAATTTGTATGTACTGTAAACACCTAGAGATTCCAGTATTAATTTGTATGTACTGTAAACACCTTGAGATTCCAGTATTAATTTGTATGTACTGTAAACACCTTGAGATTCCAGTATTAACACTAGTTTATACAGATTTTTGTTTGTTACACTTTTAAGATGACTGCCATTCAGCATGAACAGAATTTTCACTAAAAATAATCGACTTGTCAGTGAAAATTGGTGGCAAACATAAAAAAGGATTCCACAGTACTGTACAGTTTTCTTTAATAACAGGTATCCATTTATGTAAAGTAGATATGTATGCTCAAACCTCAGAAAGAAGCTTATAAAAGTACATGTCTTTCTTTAATAACAGGTATTCATTATATGAAGAAGATATGTATTGCAAAATGTTTATTACTTTAACAGCAGGTGTTCTTTATATGAAAATATCTACTATGCAGGTTAAATTTCAATCATGAGAATAAAAAAATTGAGGGTTCAAGACTTTCTTCTAATACAAATTATCAAACCTGACCGCTCTGGTGACCTAGTGGTTGGAACGTTCGCCTCGGATGCGGGAGGTTGCGGGTTTGAACCCCAATCAGGTCATACCAAAGACTATATAAAAATGGTACTTACAGTTACCTAGATAGGTGCTCAGCATTAAGAGGTTAGTGTTAGGACTGGTCGACCTTGTGTCAGAAAAATGTGACTGGGTGGGACATCATGGTACGTGTCTGCAGCATGATGCCCCAGTGCTAGACATCACTGTAAACTGCTACATTGCAGACATCATAGTGATATGACTGAAATATTTGTAAAGCTATGTTACAAATCCAAATCACACATACACACACATGCACACACCTGCAAATTGAAACCTACACAGAAATTATGGTTACTCAAACATTGAGCAAGTATGAAAATTAAGTTTCCGATCAAATTGAACAGTAAGTTCGTAGCGATATGACTGAAATATTGTTATATGCTACATTAAAAATCCAAATCCTATAAAAGTTCTGATCCTGTATATAGTTTGGTTTCAGTAATTTTACATATACTAAAATATGTCAGAGGTTTTTAACACAGAAACTTAGTTTATAAAAAGGTGGAGATTAATGTAAATAAATAAAACACAGTTTTAATTCAAGTGGCAAATTTGCACAAAGTGAGGTATCAGTGGCAATACATTATAAAAGCCACACTGGCTCAGTGGTCAACATATTGGACTCAAGATTAGGAGGGTGGGGTTCAGATTCAACCTTCAGATCGGTGTTGGATTGCTTGCTGTGATGTGTCCTTGGGCGAGGTATGAACTCAGATTTCTTCAGCAGATATAAGCTTTATGCTGACGTGCTATAAAACTCCAAACCAGCCATACATACCAACATTGTTATTGAGTGTATTGACTTCTATCATGTCAGACAGAAGATTTTTGATGTGAAATGAATTAAGGAACTGTATGATAGTGCACTAGGTGAAAAAAATCTTTGATTTCTTTTGAGATTATTGCTTATAGAAAAATATTTGACCATATATTCTATGGAATTTATTTATTTTTTTACCTTTTATTTTATATAAAGTTTAAAATGGTAAAATTTTTAATTTTTCTTGATGCTTGCATTTATTTGCAATATTTTACTTTTTAAGGTTTCTTCTGCAATCCTTTATATTCTGAGTTATCCCCCCTTGCCTTTACCTAAATAAATGCCTTTCCATTTTTTTCCATAAAAAAAGAAGAAATTCCTACCTTATTGAGGCTTATAGATAAGATTCATTATGGTATGTCCACATAATTAAAAAGTACACTAGAAATACAACGAATCTTAAAATAAAAACAATTTATAAACATTTTCAGTCAAACACTGATGTACAGTATTTAGTGCACCCCTTTGGAAACTGCACTGTACCCTGGGATATCTATTAGAATAACTACAGTATTCCTTTTTATAAATTTACTTTAATTAGCACTATATAGCTACTATTGTGCTGACATGCTTTTGAACCCTAATACATACATACACATAAATATCATGCCACGCTGCAGAACATGTACTTTTCTTGCAGCATTTGTCAGTGTGGGTATTACAAAATAGACCATGACCAAATTGGCATTGGCAACTCAAACCGAGAAGTGGAGAGCTCTAGAACCAAATTAAAATGGGATTTCCAAAGACACACAGAAATTGTACCTACCAATGCCTTTGGGGAGATTGAATTTGTTGGTTTTGGAGGAAATATTGGAAAAGTAAGATACATTCTTTACAGTCAAGCTTTCACCTTTCTTGCCAGCAAATACATTGAAGATATTTGCCTGAAACAAGTGAATAATGGATATATTTCATCTCATGGGTGAAAATACTCAAGTTTTTGACCCACAAGATGAAATACATCCATTATTCACATGTAGGAAGCAAATTTTATTTTTATTTGATTTTATTTTATGCTCAAATGTATTGGATAGCAATATACAATACAGATTGAAGTAGCAGATTTATTACTAATTTCTGTGTGATGTCAACAGCTTACTGTTAATATTATGATGCGTTTCATGAATATTTGCCCAGAAAACATAAAAAGCAACTTAATTCTCCTTCCCAATTCAATGTAACATTGCACATTAAGAAAATAAATGTGCATCTTTCTGGATTTACAATCAGTACATCTTTAACAAGAAGCAGTTATACTTACCATAAAAACCATGGAGATTTCTAAGAATGACTTCAAAATGTTATTAGTGTCTGTTTATGGGCAGTGAGAAAATACAATATTTTTTCACTCCAGATTACTTCACGTAGATTTTTAAGATATATATATATATATATATATATATATATATATATATATATATATATATATATATACACACACACACATATATATATATATATATATATATATATATATATATATATATATATATATATATATATATATATATATATATATATATATATATATATATATATATATATATATAATAGTTCCCCATATATGCAAACAAAACTTGTAGGGGTTGACTTTAAAGGCATATATACCAAAAACTCTCAGATCTGTCAGATAATTAGAAACAATTTATTTGACATAAAATCATCACCCATTTCCAGGTCGATTTCATAGTAAAATACATTCTGCCCTATTAGAAGGCCATAGTTTTGCAGACTTGAACAAGATAGCCAACTTTGTTTGACATGAAAACAAGCAAACATGAACACATGATCAGATAATTTTTACATTTGACAGTTTATCCGTGTTGACGAGCAGACTGATAAGTCCACCATCTTGGATCTGATGATGAAGGTGTGGGGAATGGAAAAGCCAAACTTGCTCATTTCTGTGACAGGTGGTGCCCAGAACTTCAACATGAAACCTCGCTTACGGGATGTGTTCCGACGTGGCCTTATGAAGGCTGCACATAGCACAGGTTGGGATTAAAAATCTGGTTTAGAAGTGGAATGCAGAAACCTAAAAAAAACCATCATAAAGTTAACTTTGATCTTAGAAACCTAAAAAAGCCTAAAAGCTTTGAAAAAATGATGATGGGCTTTACCCTGACCACACAAATTGTTTTTTATAGACATCGTTTTTCTTTTAAGGCAGCAGCCTAGTGGCCAAGAAAGTGTGCAAATTGTTTAGCACATACAGATATTTATTTTTTTAATTATATATTAATTTTCACTTTATTTTTATTTTAATTTTATTTAGAAACAAAATCAAATGATACTTTATCGAATTTTAATATATATTATGCTCACCATGGAGATAGTCATGTAGCTGGTTTGGTTCTTGGACCACATTCAAGTTTTTAAAACCCTGAAAAGAACCATAAAAATCTTCCAATTTTAAAATTGAATTTCACTTCTAACCTGAAAAATATATGGATGCAAATTTTATATTTTTTTGCTTAGGTGTTCCAATGTGGTCTTATGAAGACAGCACATATTATGGGTTGGAATTAAAAATATGTGAGAAAAAAATTGTCATTATTTTTGCTTTCTGGCAGATTTCACTTTTATCATGCTGGACTATTTTTATGTAACATTATTTTACAAACACTTTATTCTCATAGTTGCTCTGGTCCATTTAATTGTCTCACATAAAAGACGTGGGTGAGAATATTAGAATTTACCAGTAAGTTCTGACTGGGGTTTGGTTAAAAACAATACAAAAAATATTAGTTCAGGGGGACCCATTTTTTTTTGTTTCTGCAAGGATATCTGATTAATAATTCATCTACTGATGCTCAGTTTTCCTTGTCTTGGTGTCAAACTTTACATCAATTGCTAATATGTTTTTCAGAGATGATAGAAAATATTAAATTTCATTTCATCCCAAAATTGACTTGCTGTGCTTGCTGATTTTGAAGTAACGCCTAGTGCTATAAGAGTCATTAAGTTTTGCTATACAACATTATTATTTCATGAAATGGACACTTGAGAATTCAAAAGGACCATCTCAAGACATTGTGTTAAAAAAAAAATGGTTGCAAATCCATTGGGTTAATGTTTGTCACATAGGTTACAATAATCTAATATTGAGGTGGGTTGCTGGTGGTAGAACTGAGACAAATGAAATCTCATTTGAAGGGTTACCTTATTACCTTATTGGGTCTTTTGCGAAGATTTTCTGATCACCACAACACATTGCATTATGTGATATAATCACATCATCAGAATGCTATTGCATTATGCAGTTATATGGTTAATTGATACATTATAATTTGCAGTAATTAGTTCCTCCAAAAGTAGATCACAATGGCCAACTTTTCATGCTGTTCAGTTTGTTGTTTTCGTTCTTAATTTAGATATATTCCTTCAGTAATAGGAATATATGTTGCAAAACCCTTGACTAAAATCATCCAGTTTTATTTATTTTTTATTTAGATGATTGTAAAATAATAACCTCTGGTCTGTTTCATCATCTTACAGAAAAGGCATGGGTGAGAATATTAGAATTTAAAGCTCTTAATTGGATTTAAACAAGAAACAAGAAATATTGTGGATTTTCGTTTCATTTTGCAGGTTATGTAATTAACAATGCATCTCTAATACTAGGATTTCCTTGTCTTGGTTGTCAGTTGACACATTGATTACTAATATGCTTTGCAAGGAAGATAATACAATTATTCAATTTTTATTTCATTTCACCACAAAATTAACTTCCAGTACTTTCAGATTTTTAAGTAATGCTTAGTGTTCTGAGGTCATTAGGTTATGCCATAACGCATTATGATTTCATGAAATGGTAACTTAAGAACTCAAAAGAACCAACTCAGGAATGTGCTAATCAACCTGGATCAACATTTTAAAGAAAAAAACCTACCCAACTATGGCTGGATGCAGTGAGGCAATTATCATGGCAAAAAAAACAGCAATATTATTCTTGGAAAGGACAAAGAGGTTAAACTCTTTTAGGAAGAGACAGCTTTATAGATCTTATTGAAGAATCAAACCACTCCTTACAGTTTTGGTTCTCTTACTGATAAAAATCTCATGGGAAGGAAAAGAATTGTCTTAGATAACTTTAATTTTTGTGGTCAAGTTTGTTTTTCAGGATTTATTCATGCTTGAGTTATTCCTGACAATTCATGAGCAGGATATCATACTGATGGGTTAGAATTTGTTGGCAGAGGAACTATGTAGAGTCCCATGACTTGTTTATCTTACAACAATGCATCTCTACTAATCATAGATTCCTGAACAGATCTTTGTACAGACTTAATTTTTTTTTGAAAATAAGTCTTGTACTATTTAATTGTTCCTTAATGGAAATGGTGTCTGTCTGAAATACAGCATGGCTTCCATGGTGGCCATGTTGAAATTTATTTTTATCACTCTTCCTCTTAAGTAGATAGATGTATTGACAAAGGATTTTTATTGCAGTCATCTTAAGGATGTTTTTGCCATTATTTTCCCAAACGGATGGTCCAGCAAACATGGGGGTTTACTTCCTACTTCTTGTGTGAAGTTTGTCATAACATTAAGACCATCATGTATATCTTGGTATTCAGACTCCCATTCTTATTCTGGTTTACAGTGAAATATTTTTCCTACATGGTATTTCTTAGTTACTGGTAAGCATCAAACTTGGTGGCAATATTATTGGAATTGCATCATTGATACTTTTCTTAAAGATAATATTGTTCTCAGAGACATAAATCAAACCTTAGTAATTAATTTCATATTTATTATACTGACCATACCTCTTTTGCTCTAATGACATGTTTTTAACTGAGGTACATACTTGCCATGTTAGAATGTATCCAGGCATGTGCTAATCAAGCTGCATTGAAGGTCAGCAGTCTAGTATGGCTTTAGAAAATCCGTGACTCCTTGACTGATGTGGCCACTATGAAATTGGGGTACATGCTTAGTCCAGGTTACAAGTGGATGACAAAAAGAGTCATTACAAGAAGACTGAATACATAATGTATAGTCAAAATTTCTTATTCAAAGCACAATTAAAATCATTTTTTTGCAATGATATAGTGATTTGTTTTGTACAAGAGGCAGGATAGATTACCAAGAGTGTTGTATTTATAAGCTTCTAAACATAGATTTTGTGTTTACCACTTTTATCTATTGTTTTGCTTTTGTTTTGGAGTTACATTTACAGGTTTAGGGTTCTTAGTGTCAAGGGAAATAACTCTTATTTTTAGGATATATGTAGTACACAATGATCTTTGACAATGTTAAATTTATTTCAGGTGCCTGGATCATAACTGGAGGCACAAATGCTGGTGTAATGAAACATGTTGGGAAGGCAGTTAAAGATTATGGCTTGACGGCCTCTACAAATCAGAAACATGTTGTTGCAGTTGGTATAGCTCCTTGGGGAATCATTCAAAATAGAAATGCCCTGGAGGACAACAAGGTGTGATGGTTGGGAAAGCATCTTAGTACCCTACCATACATTGTGGCATATATATATATATATATATATATATATATATATATATATATATATATATATATATATATATATATATATATATATATACATTGTAGTGGCCTATAAATATACCTTTGTCAGTCTGTTCAACATCTGTCTGATTAGGTTTTGTCTTAAGGTCAATTCTCAGGAATTTAGATAAAGTATGCATATTTTATAACATATTTTAAGTCCATAGTGTTGATCCAGGATAATTGGTTGTACCATATCCTACATTTCAGAATTCATGTTTGTTCATTTTGCATGCCATTCTTATTTGCTCTTGTATTTTTATTTATTGTGACAGAAATGCACATAGATTTTGCGTTTACCACTTTTATCTATTGTTTTCCTTTTGTTTTGGAGATGCATTTACATGTTTAGGGTTCTTATTGTCAAGGCAAATAACTCATAACTTATTTCAAAATTTGCTTTAATAAAATAGAAATCAATAAAATGCAAAAGACAGCATCGAATATCTTATAAATTCAAATATAATCACAACTGCAATAAGTTAAAAAATATAGTAGTTGTGTATTTGTTTGCAAATTTGATTTCTTATTACAGTTTGCATATGTACAGATTGCACAGATATCGTCATTTAAGTGATGATGTCGTCACATTAATAGCATTTTTTAATGTCTGCTTTGATGAGAACTATGCAATGATTTATAAGGGGTGAAAAATTTTCAGTATAAAGAATCTTATCCTGTATTATGATACTAAGGATCTTTGGAAATTTGGTGTCAAATGATTTTTATATCCTTTCATAAAATGCATTCATGTTTTTTGTTCGCTTTTATGCACTTTTCACCATGACTTCTGTAACTTAATACATGTACTGTTTAAACAAATTTGTTGACAGGTTTTCATTTCCCCATGAATAGCCCCATCCCCTTGGTAGCCTCAATAAGATGGGAACAGTCAGACTGACCAAAATCTAGGCCAATTTAAGTACATGTACTTGAAGCATGTAAATAACAACTATGCAACCATGTGCTAATGCCAACATTAAATATCGACATTGAATATCACAGTGAATGTTTTTCATTATCAGGATGTGACCGATGCAATATTTTATTGTGGATTTTATTACATAAAGGTAACCAAAATGTAATTTGTCAATATGCAAATGTATTTCACACTGGTTTTGTCTTCACGTACTCAAAATTTCCATTGTTTGTTTTCTCAAAGTGTAAATGCTACTCACTGAAGACAGGTCACCCCTTACTGACGAATTTAACTTGTATCTTTTTTTCAGACCCTTCCCCCCCCCCAACACTTATCTCGACATCAGCCTATGTCGACAATATTTCATCGGGCCCAAGGATGTTGACATAAATGGGTTGGACTGTACAGGATAATTTGCAGTTAAGTTGGTAGTCCTGCATAGTACCCACCCCACCCACATCCACACATGCCACACACATCCACACACAGGCACACAAGATCCATTACCCCTTTACTGCTGGATTGACAGAAGCAATCAAGGGTGAATGCTTTGTTGAAAGTCATACAGCATTGACTTTTTGATAAGTCCACTCCAGTTTCTCACCAAATCTGTATGGCCGACTTTCTGGTCTTATCGTTGAGAAAATTAAATGAGAATTTAAGCATTAAAGACTTATGTGCATATATGTTTCAAAGATGTGTTATGTGCATCATGTCTCAATGATGTGTTATGTGCATCATGTCTCAATGATGTGTTATGTGCATCATGTCTCAATGATGTCTTACTTGCATCATCTCTCGATGTGTTATGTGCATCATGTCTCAATGATGTCTTATGTGCATCACGTCTCAATGATGTCTTATGTGCATCATGTCTCAATGATGTGTTTATGTGCATCATGTCTCAATGATGTGTTATGTGCATCATGTCTCAATGATGTCTTATGTGCATCATGTCTCAGTGATGTATTATGTGCATCATGTCTCAGTGATGTCTTATGTGCATCATGTCTCAATGATGTGTTTATGTGCATCATGTCTCAATGATGTCTTATGTGCATCATGTCTCAATGATGTCTTATGTGCATCATGTCTCAATGATGTCTTATGTGCATCATGTCTCAATGATGTGTTTATGTGCATCATGTCTCAATGATGTCTTATGTACATCATGTCTCAGTGATGTCTTATGTGCATCATGTCTCAATGATGTGTTAAGTGCATCATGTCTCAATGATGTCTATGTACATCATGTCTCAATGATGTCTTATGTGCATCATGTCTCAATGATGTATTATGTGCATCATGTCTCAATGATGTCTTATGTGCATCATGTCTCAATGATGTCTTAAGTGCATCATGTCTCAGTGATGTCTTATGTACATCATGTCTCAATGATGTCTTATATGCATCATGTCTCAATGATGTCTTATGTGCATCATGTCTCAATGATGTCTTATGTGCATCATGTCTCAATGATGTGTTAAGTGCATCATGTCTCAATGATGTCTTATGTACATCATGTCTCAATGATGTCTTATATGCATCATGTCTCAATGATGTATTATGTGCATCATGTCTCAGTGATGTCTTTTGTGCATCATGTCTCAATGATGTCTATGTACATCATGTCTCAATGATGTATTATGTGCATCATGTCTCAGTGATGTCTTATGTGCATCATGTCTCAATGATGTATTATGTGCATCATGTCTCAGTGATGTCTTATGTACATCATGTCTCAGTGATGTCTTATGTGCATCATGTCTCAATGATGTCATGTGCATCATGTCTCAATGATGTGTTTATGTGCATCATGTCTCAATGATGTCTTATGTGCATCATGTCTCAGTGATGTCTTATGTGCATCATGTCTCATTGATGTCTTATGTGCATCATGTCTCAATGATGTCTTATGTGCATCTCGTCTCATTGACATAAAAAATAAGGATAAATTCAGACAAAAGTGCAAAATATCAGTGTAGAAAATGGTAATTTGTTTTAGAAGTTGTGACCCTCTATATTTCATGCAGGGGTCCTGGCCAGCAGGATACCGTATTGAGGAGCACCTGAATCCGAATGAATGTTTCCTGGACCCAAATCACAGCCATTTTATCTTGGTGGATAATGGGACCCAGCACAAGTATGCAACTGAAATCCCTTTCCGAGCTGAGCTGGAGCGGAAAATATCTGAAATGCCAACTGACACAGGAAAGGGTAATGCAGTTTAGCGTGATAATATTTCACTGTGAATACATTCAGAAATGATTGGATATCATAAATACAAAGTTTTCTGGTAGTGTTGTTCTTTTGTGGATTGGAAACATCCAGATCTGATTAAGCTGGTAATTTTATAAGACATTGTAATATCATGGACTTTAGTTCTTAAACATCACGCATACACACCATGAAGTCCAAGATTAATGCAAAGCAATGCATACTCAGCTTGGCCTTACTTTATGAACAATTAATAAGTGTCATATAAGCCTGTTATTTTGAATGCTGAATCTATTTTCCATTTACTTTTCTTTGCAGATGCCGTGTTAGTGCCTATAGTGATATTGGTTGTAGAAGGTGGGCCGGGTACATTGGAGACAGTTCAAAATGCTCTCAAACAAAACACACCAGCCATAATAGTCAAGGTATGGAGAAAACTGCATGCTTAAATTATGGTATTTACTTATCTTTGTACCATGATGATTCAAATGTGAATAACATATATCCCGATCTGCTGTGGCACATGCTGTTTGTTCTACTTTTTATTTCAGGCTAATAGAGACTCTGATCAGCTGTTGAATCAAAGTAGTGGTCAACCTAGGTCAACTTGCAGTAGGGTGCAAATTGTGTGTGGATAAAGATGAGGTGCATGCTTTGCCTATTTTAGTAGACTGAAAAATAAAGTTATGATGTCTGGTTTAAATCTTTCTTAATATTACCGTATATACTCGCGTATAAGACCTTTCGCATATAAGCTGACTCCCAACCTGAATCGGTATAAATACTAAAATGTGCATGATCCATGCATAAGCTAACCCACAACTCTGAGACATCACAGGATGCATGATGTAAGTTCTAAATGCATTTATTAAGGCAAACTTATAACAGCAAAAATTAGACATATTATTATCTGGGGGGTTGCCATGTATGATTATTAAAAGAAATGTTATTAACCTGTTTGAAATGTAATTTGATTTTCTGTTTTCTTATTGTTTCTGCCTAACTTAGATTTGTGTATAATTTGATCGAAGGATGACAAGAATCGAGCAATTGCGAGTTGCTGTAACACTACCTCTCCCTTTTGACTTGTGCATTATTGCATTGGACATTTCATATCAGTGCTGGAATAATTATGTTTTTATTTTGCCTTGAAATTGTAAATACCTAACTATTAAAACGTGTTTCCACTATTGACAATGCAACAGACAAAAATACAGTTTGATTCAACACTCGTAATTAGGCTACTGAACTTATTTTACATAATGGCACCATAACATTTACATTGTAGGTTTGAACATGTACTGAATGAAGTACATTTCGCTGAATTAAGTACATTCTTTGGATTCAAATCATGGGCACCACTGCACTAAACTTTAATGATATCTCCAAAATACAATAATGAAGTTTCAAATGTAATGCTTCAAAAATTATGCTAATACTGTAAAAGCTGAGTTCTTGTTTGCTTTTGAGGTAAGCAACCTTACACCATACCTGTATTACTCTTACTCAGGGAGGAAAAATAAAACTCCCGATTATTTGGGTCACTCCATGCCTACCTCCCGATTTCATAATGTCTCCTGATTTTTGCAGGGAACTCCTGATTATTACATTATAATTGCAATGCCAGTAGCTTATAAAGAAAAGTAACATTTCCATTGGTCAGAATGTTGCCATGTGGTCAAAATTAATTGCGTTTATTTCTGTATGAACTGTAAGGAGAACTACTTTTTAAAATAATACCCATTTCTATAAATAGAGTCACGTGTTCAGCATAAGATAAATACTGCCTGTGAAGGCAGACAGGAAGTAAGCATTTAAGGAAAATAACATTCTAACAATTTTTAAAAAAAATGATTGAATAAATTTAATCTGAAAGACTAAAGCAACCAATATTTCTCATCTGTAATGAATAAAAGCATTCTTTCTTTGTCAGAACTTGTGAAAAATATCTTACAATCCAGAAGGACAATCCCAAGTGCTATAAATAGCTACATAACAGAAAACCCCAAACATTTATTACTACGCTCAATTAAGATTTCTGTTCTTTAAATGATGCAAACAAAATAACATAACGAATAATTGAAATTTCAATTATAAGATCAGTTTAGCGTTGTTTTTTTCTGAGTTTATTGTGGTAAAGATGTCAGTTGCTGACTCACATAGCAAATAACGCCTGAAGCAACTGGCATTCTATCACTTAGGCCACAGAAGCAGTCACCATTTAATCATCAATGAGATAGTATGACTTTGAAGACAAAAACCAACTGCTTAATCCCATCAGTGTTTAGAGTGTGAACACCTGTTTTGTTGCTAAATTATACCAATTGCCCTAACAAAAGTCAATTGTGTGTTTCCCAGTTACAGGTAAGCTGTTAGTAATTTTATTTAGGAGCTCTAAATTGTTCTGATAACAAGATAAAAGTGTTTGCCTGTTTAAGATATATATATATGTAAATGAGTACATATACACAGTTGTAGTTTTCTTGATTTGACTGAGGTGTATTTAGTTAATGGGTACTGATAAATGCATACAGTTATATCTGTATAGGAGAGAACATAACATTGACAAGTCAAAAACCCCAAGATGTTTTATCAAGATCAGACCAAAAAACCTCCTGTAATGTACAGAAACTGATATTCTGTTTGATGAGTGGCTGAAGTGGATAATCATAGGATTAGTCAGAAGAATTGGAAGATTATGCTAATCTTAGACCATGCCCCCACCCATCCAAAGATCAACAGTGGATGTAAAGCTGCAGTTCATTCCATCTAAGAGTTATTTCCTTTGACACTTTCATGTGACAGCCAGTGGATCAGAGCATGATCTCAAGTATAGGACGAGTTAGTTTCAGCACATCGTCACAGACGTGGATTCACAGCCATTAAATGAGTAGGTCAGAGCTTCTGAAAGAGATATCACTGCTTGAAGCAATTGTCTGGATTCACATAGCCAAGAATTTACTATTATGTGGATTTGTTAATCAAGCAGAAAACAGTGAAAGTCGGAGTGGTGATGGAGTGGTGGAATGAGAATCTGTTGAAGACATCATCCCAGTGGTCATTTATAAGACGGCCAGGGAAATGTTTGGATGTGAATTTAAGGAACTGCACAGTATTGATCAGATCATTGACACATGTGATAATGATTTGATTGATTGAGACAGACCTGAGCAGATGAACTACTTGTAATAATATAACCTTTGTATTTATATCCTTCAAAATAAATCAGCTTAAAAGTATCCAAAGTTGGCTTCCAAAATCAGCTGCTTAAATAACTTTTGTCTTTGATATATTGTCAGCAAGTTCAAACAGTGAGTTTAATATTAGCTCTACTACTACTTGCCACCCAGACTTTTATTTGTTTGGCATGTGTAGTCACATTTGATATAAATGGGCATTGATGTCTGCTGGTAAATAGTTTACACAGCAATAACTTGCTTTAATAATACTCGTTGTAACCCATGCTAGTGAAAAGATTGTCGTTTGCACTCACAGTGAAAGTATTTTCAAATAATGATTTGTTTGAACTTGGATATAATAAAATCTTGATTATTTTGCACCTTAAACACCATGTCATGAGTGAATGGCAGATGCTTTCAAGCAATCGGTTTGATTATTTAGCTCTTATTTTGTTGGATCAAGTTTTCAGTTGGATAACATATTCAAAACTTTGAGTACTAAAACACAATTTGTTTGTCTATGTTCACATCAATGAACGATGTGTCATGTGTTATCTATGGAGTTCATTGATATATTTTTTTCTTTATTGCTCATGATGAAAAAAGAGGATAAAATGATAACAATACAAGGTTATAAGTTTCTTTCATTTTATTATCAAATAAGTGTTTTGTTTGTCTGTTTTATTGCAACATGCAGTGGGTGGGGTCATGCAAAATCAACACAAATTTATTTTGTTTCTTAAAGTCTTGGGACATATGACCTATGTGGAAAAAAATTTCACCATAAGTTCTGGGATAGGAAACAAAATTAATTATTTGATTGTATCCCAATACATATGGTAAATACGGTATAACAAAATCAGATATATCGAAATATTGAATCTTATAAAGCACATTGCAATGTCTTTTCCATTGCTTTATGTATAGTAATTTTCTAGAACATAATTAAAATTGAAATTTACTGTTACAGTAGTTTGAGTCCCAGGGGATTTTTTTTATCCAGAGTGTGTTGAATGCAAAAACATGACTGGTTTATAGAATGCCACACCAAAGTAATGTGGTAATTTTCAAGATTAAGAATTCTTTCCTCACAGAAAGTTAGTAGTAAGTGACGATCATACTTCTCATGCAGTGAATATTGAGAAAGTATAACAAGTCTGAACATGTTGAAGAAGATAATAAACTTTTATGTTTTTTGCATATTAAGTCATGAAAATTTCCATACATGGGACACATTTATTTTACTGTCAATACTTGCTTATAAGTTGAGTCCAATTGCAAACCGCACAAACCCAGATCTACTGTTCCATAATATGCTGACAGATCTAAGTCCATGCAGTTTGTTAGAAGAATCAATAGAATAATCAGCATAGACCTTGATCTGGAGGTGCATTATGCTATGGCAGATCAGGGTCATTATTGTTTGCGTTTGACTTGACTCATACATGAGTACTACATATGGTGGATTAAAGGTCAAGGCAGCTATAAAAAGGAACATCAAATATATTGGATGAACAATCCTAAAAAGACAATCTACATTTTTAAGTTTTTTGTATTTCAGGGATCTGGAAGAGCAGCAGATATATTATCATTTGCCTTTAAACATGCAGAAACGGTTGAAGTTGATGCTAAAGATAAGAATGCCATCAGAATGTAAGTTTACGAATTCAAACTATGAATTATTACAATATTTTATGCTGTAAATTGTTTGTATTCAGTTGCACATCAATATATGAAAGGATATACCATTCTGAGTCAGCTGGATCGAGTAAAGTGCCTTACCCAGGGACACACTGCTTTGGTCAATCCAGCCTGATCTGGTTGGGATTCAAACCTGCATTCTTCTGGTTGTGAGTCTGAGATTCTAACCACTCTGCCACCACAGCTTCTATTATATGCAGTAAAATCAGGATAGTAATAGCATGAGTCAGCTGGAGTAAAATGTTTCACAATACAGTGGCAAAACCCAGCCTGGTATGGGGAGGATTCAAACCATATATATATATTCTGTAAACTCAGATAATAAATGCATTTGTACAAAATTCATTCAGACGTAATAAGTGCACACATGACTAATTAAAGCAACAACAATAAGTATATATTATGCACATGTGTGTAAAAGAAAATTAAAGTCAAGGTATTCGAGGAATTCAAGTTGTAAGTGTCCAGCAGCTATACTAGGCCATTTTTGTTACACAAATGATGTCACCAATGACAACACTGTTCGGAATCTTCATTAGAGATTCACATTTGATATGAGGATCTGGATCATAGGATAAGTCATAAAACATGGCCGTCAATGGTATTAGTGATTGCTGGACAAGTCAGTACTCCACGATTCAGCATTTCCAGCATTTTGTTGAAAACTTTTGTGATATTACTTGCCTTAAATGAAAATCTTCTTGAATATATTCACCCCACAAAATTTCTAATTTATTATGAATTAATTTATTTTGCAGACAAATGTTATTTGAGTTTATTGGCAGTATCTTTAATTTTTAGTGCGTGATTTATTGTGTGATGACCAGTCTAATAAAATGACCAGTCTAATACACCACTCCCTCGATAACTCGCGCCCTGATAACTCGCGAACCCACTTATAATGCAGTGTCAGGCATGGATTCCATTTTTTAAACCTGAAAATACCCCCCAAAATTATCCTTATTTGTTGAATTTAAAGAAAATCGTGATCAAAATTGGTAATGGAAACTTTGATGTATCGCTCGTTTTATCGTTGAAAATGGTAGATAGGACCTGGAAATTGTAATCAACACTATGAAATATCAAATTTAAAAATAACTCTTACAACTTTTTACATTTTCTTTCCAAACGACATTCCTAGTACACCGCAATTAACGATATGTAAGGAAATTTTGATCAATGAAAATGTCACTTATGCCGAGTGGAGGCAGTACTTTAATAAATAAATACAAATTAAATAATTTTTTTATCAATTGAAATTTGTGTTCTAGTTCCATCTTTTAGTTCCTTTTAAGTGCAAATGTCATAAATGCAATGGGTCCTCTTGTAATTAAATGTAAAATGCATCAATCTACCATAACAGCCATGTCAGTGAGCATTTCTCTGATAACCTAATTACATGTAAGTGCCGACCGTGTTTTGATAACTGACTTGCGGAAGTATTTGATGTATTGTTGCACTGAATTAAAAGCTGGCCTCCTTTGTATTATCATGTTAATTATGTCTTTTGAATAAAAAAAAGGAGGTGGAATAAAAGAAAAGTCAAAAGACAAAAAAATCAGACTAGCTTGAAATCTAGCGGCCTCGGTCGTATGTCGGGTGAACTCACTTCATTTGATCAATCGAACACTGTAATAAACGTTATTGTGTGTGTAACAGAAACTACCTTAAATTAACAAACTCTTTCATAACTGTGATCAAAGATAACAAGGCAGCCAAGCGAAAAGAATATTTTGTAAAATAAAGAGCTTGATTTCACAGATACGGACCATTGTGGGCAAGCGAGTTTCAGAGAATTCTTGAAATGGCATTTAGAGATATCCTCAGGGACGATAAGAAATTTCATCATTACTTCCAATGAAATCACGACGTTAACATTGTACTAATTGAACAATAAAAAATTGAGTTTCGGCGTAGACGTGTCACGAAAAAATGTTGCGTGTTTTTGAAAAAAAATGAATCTTGTTTGGTGGTGTATCATAAGGCAGTCTAGTTCCCAAACTGTGGACTACTGATTTGACAAGATACTATTAAATACCACAAAGGGAACCAGACTGATGAAGAAAACAAAAAGCAGTGACATAATACACAGATTTTTCGCATACACGTGATGGTTGTTCAAACCAGTTGGAACGATCTTTCAGATGCTGGATAAGAATAATGAACAACTTCATTAGAAAAAGCGCATTATTAAAAATTATTATCGACGTGATTGTAAAATGAGGATTCAGTCATTAAACAGCCCAGTTCCCTAACGCCGCCCCCCTCCTTCGGTTTTCTTGATGTCAAAGCAATTTTTTTCAATTTTTGGAGGTCCCTTGGTAACTCACACCTCACTTATAGTGCAGTCTATGTTTGTGGACCCTGTTGTGTGCAAGTTATTGAGGAAGATATGTAATATGAAGAGGAGCCAGTCTGTATATAATAACAAAGTAGAAATAGCAATGGTGTTATATTGTATACTGAATTTTTGTCTACCGCATTATCCATTTGGTATTAAGTATTACATTTTCCTTGATCCATCTATTTTACAACAATGATTTATGTAAGGAGGTATTACATTTTTTTGTGGGGGGAGGGGTAAGATTGAAATATGGTTGAGCGTATTATAAATCTGTTTTGAGAAGCAATTGAGTCTAAACATCGTAGATGAAATTCAGTTTATATAAAATAGGTCATAATCAATTCAATCAGTTTTATACATTTGTTTCTGAAAGCTGGAAAAGTTGTAACAGGGAATTAGTAATTGTTAGGCATGTGTTAAATTTATTTCAGCAAAACTGAGAAGCATTTGAGTCCAAGCCTGGAAACTGAAATTCACAAACAAATGAAGGAAATCAAGTTCTGTCCAGATCAAGATATTGATATTAATATGCAGCGAATCAAGGACTGCCTTGCCAAGTCTGAACTGATTCATATATTTGAATGGGACTCTGACATTGGTGACCGAGAAATTGATGTGGCCATGCTTAAAGCACTGCTGAAAGGTAAGTGTTCTTGGTATTGAAATGTAATTGTTTACATTAACAGATAGCTATAGATTTTCTGGTGGCAAAGACATTACCATGGCACTTTTCAACACTAAAAATTGTTCTGGTAACCCTTTGTAACCATACTGAGAACCCATTGTGACCCTGATTTAGGTTGTGACAACTGCTTTATAGATTCTCTGCAATTGTCAATATTTTTGATGAAACCCAGTGCACATGGCATAATTTCTCCTAACCAGGTCTGTATTACCTGTATTTAACACCTGTATTTAACATGGACACAGCATACAAAGAGGTCAGCATTCATTTGATTGCATTTTTGGAAATGGATGCATTTTGGCTGAAATGATGGGAATATTCAGTGCAGTTGAATTGGATCAATCAGATTTGTTCATTTTTTCATCATCAATAAACAGATTTTTCTGCTTAAGTTTTAAAGCTACTTTCAGTGGAATACTAGGTATGTTTATCACAGGTTAGTAAATGTCAATAAAAAAATCGTATGAAAAAATTCTAACAATTTTAGTAGAGACTGCAATAGGATGCAGTAACAGTGATTTGTTCAGTCATTGAAGTGATTTCTTTCAGAACTGTAACAAGCTTTAGCCATAGTAAGTTTTCTAACTTAACGTTCATTATATACCACTTCCTCGATAACTCATGCCCTAATAACTCGTGAGCCTGCTTATAACATGTGGTCAGGTGTGGATCCCGTTTTTTAATACCAAATCATTGATCCCTATTTTTTGAACTTGAAGAAAATTGCAATCAAAATTGGTAACTAAAACGTTGATATATCGCTAGTTTTGTGCTCAAAAATGGTAGAAAGGACCTGTAAATTTTAATCAACATTATGAAATTATCAACTTTTAATAAGAAGTCATGTAATTTGTTAAATTTTCTTTCCAAAAGACATTTTGAATAAACCGTAAGTAATGATATTCAAGGGAATTTTGATCAATGAAATGTAACTTAAGTCTAGTGTATGCATTTCTTCAATAAATAAATACCAATTAAATAATTTGTATCAACTGAAATTTGTGTTTAAGTTCTATTTTTTAGTTCCTTTTAAGTTTAAACATTGTTAATGTAGTGTGCATGTAAAGTAAAATGTTTCGCACTACTGTAACAGCTATGTCTGCAAGCCTTTCTCTGAGAACCTAATTAAATGTCGATTGTGTTTTAATGTCTGACTTCTGAAAGTATTTGTTGTATTGTTGCACTGAATTAAAAGTTGGCCTCCTTTCAATTATCACATTAATTAAGTCTTTTGAATAATACAAAGTAGAATAAAAGAAAAGGTAAAAGTCATGCAAATCCTACATGCTTAAGATCTAGTGGTTCCAGTCATATGTCAGGTGATCTCATTTCATTTGATCAATCAAACACTGATATAAATGTAATTGTGTACATAATGTAATAAAATTACCTTAAATTAACCAGCTTAATAATAACTGTGATCAAAGAAAGCAAGGCAACATAACGGCGTGAATACTTTGTAAAATAAAGAGCTTTGTTTCACAGATACAGACTATTATGGGGAAACGAGTTTCAGAGAATTCCTATATTGGCACTTATCATCAAGGATGATAAATAGTTTCACTATTATTGCAAAAAAATCACTGTATCAATATTTTACTAACTGAACAATAGAAAAACTGAGTTTCAACATAGACGATTGTCTCACAAAATAAATATTGCTAGGTTTTGAAAAGAAAGTAATCTTGCTTGGTGGTGCAACAACATTTAATCTGGTTCCCTACTTTGTAGACTACCCACTTCATACTAAACTATTACATACTACTGGGGGAACCAGACTAATCAACAAAGCAAAAAGCAGTGACATAATACACAAATGTTGTAGCATACAAGTGATGGTTGTTGAAACCAGCTGGAATAATGTTAACGATCTTTCAGATGTTAGACATTATGAAAATAAATGTAATTTATACAGAATAGTGAACAACTTCATTAGAAAAAGCGTTTTATTAACAATCATTTTCAACATGATTTTATGAGGATTAAGTAATTAAACAACCTGTGTCCCACCCACCCAACTGTGCATTTTTCTCGATGTCTAGGGGATTTTTTAGAGGTCCCTCAGTAACTCATGCACTTGCTCATAGTGTGGTCTATGTTTTTGGACGCCATTGTGTGCAAGTTATTGAGGGAGAGGTGTAGTGAGATTGGCAGGTATGACACAGCAATCCATAGATCTTTGTCTTTTGTTTAAATATATATCTTCAGTTTGAGTAGCAGTAAGTTATAGCTATTATAGTGGGAGGGTCAGATGGCATTACAGTTGGAATATTATACCTGGTATTCTTCTTAATTTATAAAGTATGCAATTTAGGGTCAAAAATTATTTTCATGCCTGGTGGTGATTTTTGGCATATGATGCAGTTAATATTGAAATGAAATTAGCTTAAAAGAGTAATGTGAAGAAAATAATGTCTGTTCTACCTAGTGCAAGTTTCCTCAGATTTTTCCCACCCCATTTTAGATATTTTGAAAGTTTTATATTGCTTATCAAGCAGTTGGAATTTGCTGACACCATGCAATGTTGCCATGATACAGAGTATCTGCTTAATTGTGCGGCTAGCAAACTTAGAATACTTTCCTTCAAACTATATCTGCATCAAAAATTGATAGGACAATAATATATTTTCATGGGAATTTTGAGTACAGCATTCGTTTGATCAGCTGAGAGACGAGACAGAACAAAAGTGTTGTTGAAATTTGACCTCGTTTACTCATCATTTCCTTTGCTGGCCATGTGACTACACAGCTATTGCAACCTGTCCATGACATCAGAGGTCCAGTGGTTATATGAAGTAACCTATGAAAAAAAATTGTCAAATGTTGTTGTACAAAATATTTGAAAACAGAAAATGAAATACCATGTTGGTGTGGAATTACATCACTCTTTCTTTAGAACCAGGACATCAGCCTAAGTCTCTACCACAGAGACAAATTAATTTAAGTAGGAAAGGAACATCTCAACTTACTGGTAAATATTAACATGTATGCCCCATTTTCAGGCACTATAATGAAGAGTACTGTCTCTACTGTGGAGAAACTGGACATATGACACAGTTATGCCATCATGGCAGATTGAGTGCTTCAGATGCCATAAATTTGGACACAAAGACTTTGTCAATCAATGTATTATACATACATATTATGAAGCTGGCAAAGAAGAGAATGCCAATGCTTCATTTACAACAAATCTAAGTGTATCTAGTGAGACTCTTGTCTCTAACTATTCAGTGGACACTATTGTAAATACAGAAGTTATGAACATTTAAATAGGATGTCAGAATGATAAAAGCAGTATGGAGACATTCTCAGTCAGTGTACCTCTTTGCATGATGACATACATATAATTGACATGAAACTAAATACAAAAGGTTTTGACATAGGTCACTTAAATGTACAAGGTATAGTGGAAAAAATAACCAGATTAAGTTAATGTTGTCTTCCAAAGAAAATAATATGCATGTTTTAGGACTCACTGAAACCAAATGCTAACTCCACTGATAATCTATTTCACTGTCAAGGCTACAATAAACCATTACACAGGGACAGAGAGACAGCAGGGGAAGGTCTTGTCATACACATTAGGGAAGATGTAAATGCAGAAAGGCGAATTGACTCGGAATGAAATGAAACTGAGAGTTATCTGGATGGAAATTTCTAAAAAAAAATGCAAAATCAGTCCAAGTCACTTTCATTTATAGGCCACCTTCCTCCAAAACAATTTGGAATGATAACTTTTTGAAACAAATGGAAAATGTTCTAGCACAGGAGAAAGAAATATATATACTCGGAGATATAAATAAGGACCTTCTCAATACTCAAATAAGGAACAAATGGATGGAATTTATTGAATTATTAGGCCTAGTCCAGCTGGTGAATGAGCCCACATGGGTAACAGAAATATCAAGCACTCTTATTGATCACATTTATACCAACCTACCAGATAATGTGGCTTGTGTTAATGTACCAAATGTTGGTCTTAGTGACCACTATCCTACATTTGTTTACAAGAAAGGTTAAATGCAAGAAAAATAAGATAAATATACACAAAACTGTCACTTACAGATCATTCAAACATTTTAATGAAGAACAATTTCTTGATGACCTATATAAAGTTCCATGGAATTTGATCCAAAATTTGGATTACATGAAGCCTCGATGCTATGAAAACACAAGACCAATTCAAGGCTATGTGAAACCATGCACAATATGAAGTCTGGAGAAATAAAATAACAAGTATGGTTAAAAAATCTAAAAAGACTTGTTATCAATCAATGCTTGAAAACAAAAAGAGTGACAAACTCCATTTGTAAAGTCTTTGATGAACTCATTGGAGGAACACGTAAAGATCAGACAAATAAAATTCACTCAATCCTGGTAAATGACATCATAGTCACTGATGACACTGAGATTACAAATGTTTTCAATGATTTTTTCACCAAAAATACCACAAAGTTAAAAGAACCAGTGATAGAAAAAAACTTCAGTGAACTGAAAAAGTTCTAAAGCAGCAAAATCCCAGATGAGGTATGTTTTTCTATCCCACCAGTATTAAAAATCTTTGTTAAAAAATGTCTCAGTGAACTTGATACCTGCAAGAAAGCTACAGGACTTGATCAGATCGGTGCACTACTCATTAAATCTTCTGCCTCTGCCTCTGCTATTGTAGATAGCATAACATTCATAATCAATTTAAGTATTGCAACCCCATCTGTCTCCAAAATATGGAAAACTGCAAAAGTAACTCCTATTCACAAATCTGGCTCTAAGGATGATGCTGATAACTATCGACCAATCACAATACTACCAAACTTGTCAAAATTGATTGAAAAACATGTCCATGACTCATTCATGTCAATTATTTAACCAACCACTTGTTGTTACACCCTAATCCGAATCAGGCTTTAGACAGAAACATTCATGTAAGACTGCCTTGATTTCTCTAACTAATAAATGGCTTAAAGCACTTGACCAAGGTAAAATAATAGGATCTGTATTTGTAGATTTCAGGAAAGCTTTTGACATGGTGGATCATGAAATTCTTTTGAAGAAACTGAAAATCTACAAATGTGATGAAAGCACAGTTAGATGGTTTACTTCATACTTAAATGAGAGAACACAACATGTTTATATAAATAATGTTCTGTCTGAACCTGGAACAGTTAGATATGGAGTACCACAAGGTTCAATTCTAGGTCCATTGCTATTTATTTTATATATTAATGACCTACCACTTTTACTAAGAGACTCAATATCATCTCCAGATCTTTATGCGGATGACACAACAGTGTCAGACATCCAAAACACAAAGCATGAACTGGAAATTTCTTTACAGGATGCCATAAACAAATTGGACAACTGTGCACATGCAGAGGCATGGTGGTAAATACTGGTCACAAAACTAAAATATTACTTATTTCATCATGGCAAAAAGAATAAATCTTGAACTATGTCTCAGCAGACATGAAAGGATAAAAATTTGCAAATACTTTGTCATGAAAAACTACTTGGTGTTTTGGTAGATAATAACCTAACATGGACTGAACATATCAAACATATCAGTAAAAACATTAATTCAAGTTTACGGCTTCTCAGTAGGTTAAGACATTTTCTTCCTGAAAGGCACAGAAAACTATTTTATAACAGTTACATGCAACCTATTTAGACTACTGTAATACAGTATAGGGTAATTCAAATTATAAAAATATAGCAAAGCGGACAAATCTTCAAAACAGAGCATTTGGACTAATATCAATCCAGAAAGAAAGCAAGGAAAATTTAGTTGGTAAGTTAAAGCCAAATTAATGTACAGGATATCCAATAATAGTGCTCCTGAATATTTACAATCATAATTCCAGTATAGGCTACCTGGTAATACTCCCTACCTGCGATCTGTGTCTACCAAACAGTATAAAATTCCCAAACCAAATAAGAAATTATTCAAAAAAAGTTTCCAATACTCTGGAACTTGGCTCTGGAATAGTATTCCAGTTGAGATTAGAAATGCCAACTCTATTTCCTTCTTCCAAACCCAATATATTCAGTGGCTTTAGATATGCAGCTAAAATAAATAAATTTCCTTTGTATGATGGCCTCAAGGTAGATTAGTTCTCAGCTTATTGTGTTACCCTCTTTAAATAAAGTTATTATTGTTATTATTATTATTATTATAGAAAAATGGAAGGTCAGATAATTCTCAACATATTTATTCAAAAACAATGGCTAGAAACCTGTCGATGTTGCAGCAATTTAGTGAAAACCAGATTCATGAAGGAAACAGTGTATGCCAACGTGGTAGCCAAGTGATAACAGCAACAATACCATTGACACATGCTATCCACTTGATGACTCTTGCACTTATTTAGGTAGATGGAAATGGAAGAACTAAGGTGAAATAAAATCTCCGAATTTACTCCATATTTTACCATATCTCATTGACTGGTGCCTAAACATTTTCACAACTATGACTTGAAACCAAACACATAGGTTAGAAGTGGACCTGAAAAACCTCAATAAAGTTAAATTTCATTTTGACCTTAGAAACCTCAGAAAAAGCCTAAAAAGCTGAAGGAAACCTAAATAATTTTTTAAAAAAAAATGTAACAAAATGAACAGCTCTACCTCAAACCCTACAAAAATGCTTTTTTTGCAGTTTTTCATTAGGCTAGCCTAGCAGTTGAGAAAGCATGTAAATTTCTTAGCACTTGCTTTTATTTGTTATATAATTAATTATTAATTCTCACTCTATCTTTATTTTGATTTTATTGAGACATAATTTCAAACTATTCAGTAAGATATTTTTAATAAACCTCAGAAATTGTTTTTAAGCCAAGAAAATAAAATTAGAATCACCCCATCAGATTTTAAAATTTAATTTCACTTCTAACCATGACTTCACATTTCCATGTATTTAAACTACTGATTGAAGTCCATATCTGTAATTTTCTTCAAATTTATTCCTGTTTTCTTCTAATTATTTTTTATTTTAAATTTACTACTTGTTACCTGTCAATCATAAATGGACTTCAGAACCTTGTATCATATTGGGCCTGGTCAATAATGAGAAATAAACTATTCAGATGATAAAAAAATCATATAGGACCTTGTCAGAAGATAAGAAGTTAAAAAGCTGTTTTAAAAGAAGAGATTTCCATGAAATTGTAAAATATATCTCATACCTACCTACCAATTTATCTGCTTAAGAATCTGTCTGCATATAAAACTGCAGATATGCAACACACTCCCTGATCAGATACACACTAAACGAAAATTAAAATTTCATGCAAAGAAAAGGAAAGTTGTGAAGGTTTTATGACAAGTCTTACTGCTGTCTCACCCCTCCCATTCCACAACCCAAGGTCAACGACTGAGATTTTAAAATATAAATTGCTATTCATGCATGTCTGCCTTACCTGACAATTTTGATTTCCTTCAGCCAACAAGAACCAGGTGATGGATCAACTGAAACTAGCTTTAGCCTGGAACAGGATTGATATCGCCAAGAGTGAAATTTTTACTGATGACAAAAGATGCACGGTTAGTCTCTCTCTTTTCGAAGTTTTGCGAGGGTTTTTGTAAAATCAACATTTTACCGTTAATATCAAAGCTCCCATTTCTGTTCCCTTCACTCTTGACCCATCTCCAGATTAGTAAAACAATATATATAATACCCTTTGTTTGGCAGTCTAAATATTATATCATACATTTATGTGACGATGCAATATATTTATGCTAAAATATAACAATATGCATAATATTTTAGCATTTATTTGAAATTTTGTAAATTCTGTGTATTTTCAGCATTAAAGTTTGTTTTGATACATATGAATATGCATATTATATTGCTACATTGTTGTCATAATGTTTCTTAAAGTTAGATAATTCACTAAATTTGTACACATAATTGAACTGTCTAATTCACATTATTTAGCTACTGAAAAGGCTAAGTATTGTGAAATACAATTTTTAAGAGCATGTAGCTTTTCACAGTTTTATCCTATAAACAAAATCTGCACAATACTTAATTACATTACTTTCCTGATATGTCAGTCAACAGATGTGTGTCAATATTTATTGAATTTGCAGACTTCTAATCACAGTAAATATTTTATTAAGTTTACAAATTGAGTAATCTGTATCTATGGTTTCTTTGTTGTTGCTGCAGCTACCTTTTACGCATTCTTTACAGGTCTAGCATTGCTCTGAAAACATGTATGATAATCCGTCACTACGTGATTTATTAGCCTGTAACAAACAACAAAGCCAGTTAATTTGAAACATCTATAGTGGCAACCTTAACCTGTTATAAGGTATCTTTCTAAGCTAGCTTTTGCTGGCTATGTAATTTGCATAAAACATGGTCAATCATCAGAGAGTATAATTTTTGATTTTGTTTGTTTCTTCAGACTGGCAGCTTAGATGACATTATGCTGTCTGCCATAGAACTGAACAGAGTGGATTTTGTGGAGCTATTTTTTGATAATGGTGTCTGTCTGAAGGAGTTCCTGACAATCAAAAGACTGCTACATTTGTACAACAATGTAAGCTTTTTAGCACACTGTATATTCATTATAAATTGCTCTACACCAAGGGTCTCAAACAGGCAGCCCATGGACAGCATGTGGCCTGCCAAGCCTTAAATCCTGTGGTGTCATGAGAGATAAGAAGGTAGTATGGCCATTGGGTCATCAAAAATGCCCTCATTTGAGCCTCAGGATGGTTTGAGTTTGTAACCCCTGCTTTACACAATGCATAAACTACCTGCTGTACTGTTTTAGTGTTATTTTTTGGTTATATTTCTTTTAGGTGTGAGAATATATATATACAATGTAATTATTTTATAAAAAATTTAGCTGATTATTGTGAACGAAACATTTGCCTCATCGAAGCTGGTTAGAGTGTTGCCACATCTTCCATGGTGGAAACATTGTCAGAGTTAATATGATATGAAATGTTATTCCAAATAAGTGCACCTGAAATTTGAAAGCTATTTTTTTATAGTTCCTTTTTTTAATCTGGTACTTTTAAATTTTGCCCTTTTAATGATCTTAGATTTTAGGGTACCAGTAGATTCTCTTACCTGGAAAATGGTGCTTAGGTAGGTGGTAGCAGAGTCTGTAAACACCTTATGCATTCTTTTGGCCTTTCTTAAAAATATTTGTTCATGTATTGGTAATACTTTGAATGTAAGCATTGCAGTTTGAACATTTTCTGTTTGCTGATCAAGAATTGTTTTAAAGCCATTTTCTGGAGTCTGAAATTTTTCTCATAGTTGTAGCAGTTGTGTTTGTCCAAATTATATTACTGTAGATTAGATGCAGTTAAAAGTAACTTGTGTAAAAATGGATTCTGCAATGTAATGGAATGAAGGCCTTGATATTCTATAGAAGCTAAAGATAAGAGTTTATTTTCTTTGAAATATAATTTTTATGATGAGACCATGGCAAGTTATTATCTACAAATGTTGTGATAATTCTATCTAAACATGTTGTTTTCATATCAGTGTTATCATAGAGAACACACAGCATATCAGTTTGCAATCTTGCTCTTTTCTGCCATGTAGTTATTAACAAGACTTGTTTTGTTTGTATTGAGGATCATACCATTTTCCTTGTACCCTAATTGAAGTTTGTTGAGAGCAGTTTGAAGGTTTTTTTTTCAACTTTGGCTTGGTTACTTTGAGCATCAAAGGAGTGTCGTCAACATACATGTAAGTTGAATCGAAACTATCTCCTATTTTTAAGGGTCACAGGTCATTTATGAAGAGAACAATTAACAAGGGCACCAAGATAGAACCTTGTAGTCTTCCACAACTTATCATTTTCGTTCAGATAGGTGTCCATTTAATATTGCCTGTTGAGACCTATTGCTCAAGTAGTATGTGAACCACATTATGGTATCTTCACTACATTGATAGATTTTTAACTACTTTTCAAGACAAATTTCATGATCTACTAGGTCAAAAGCCATTCGAAAACCAATCGTTACAGCACCAACTAACTTTCCTTCATCAAAGGCTTTCTGCCATATGTCAGTCATAGAGACAAGAGCATTTTCACACGAATGATCTTTTCAAAAGCCAGATTGATTTTCATGAATTAAATTATGATCGTTGAGATAGTTTCATAACGAATAGTGTACATGCTTTTCTACTAATTTGGAAAGGGATAGAACAATTGATCTTGGTCTGTAGTTATTTACATTCTCTTTTGATCCAGCTTTATGTAGTTGTGTAACTTTGGCAGTTTTCCAAGATTGGTGAAATTGACTTGTTCTCAAGCTGTGTTTACAGAGAATTGTAATTCTCTCAGCAATAGCAGATGCAACTGCTTTAAGAAGTCTAGGACCTATCATATCAAGTCCTGTAGAGTTAGAATCATCCAATTTGAATGGCTCCATGCAGATTTGTGGAAGGTTACAGTAAATTGCAACAAACATAACTGTAGGTAATTTTAATACAGCTTGCCAAAGTGATATACTTCCACTTCTGCTGTTTTTATGTGACGTGAACAAAGATTTGATCTTTTTCCATCACTGTCAGTGATTACTTTGTGTCCATGACAAAACATTTAGCATTAATCTGACATCTGTATGTTACAAAATTAGTATTTTATGCCGTTTTGTAGATAATATCCTTCAAATTAATGTACAGTTAAACCTGTCTACAGCAGCCATGCATGTGATTATGCAAAAATGGCCTATGTAGACAGGTGGCCTCTGAAAGCAGGTTCAGCACTCAAACTAGCTTCACAACAAATATATATAAAATGAACCAAATAGCAATAGATTTATTATTATCAGTATTTTCATTATTATCATTTCACATTAGTAGTATGCTGTCTAGATACAAGTATTTTGTTTAGCTTTTTAGCAAATATCTAGAAAACTACAACTGTATATGTGCACTCATATATATATATATATATATATATATATATATATATATATATATCTTACATGCAAGCACTTTTATCTCATTATCAGTAGAAACGGTTCCTAAATAAAATTACTAATTGACAGCTTGCCTGTAATTGTGCAACACTTGACTGACTTTTTGTAAGATTAGTTGGTATAATTAGGCATGAATTCAAGTGTTCACACTTGAAACAATTTCTGGATTAAGTTGTTGCTCAAACTCACCAAGACGGCCAGCTTTTGTTTTTGTGACCTTTGATGATTAGTAAATGAAAATAAGTTTCCTAGGGCTATTGTTCATTGCACCTAAACAATTAATCCTAGTTTCCTCTGACCCTTCTCATCCCATTTTTGATAACTGGACACTTATATTTGGCTGTAGGGTCAGAGGTAATTGCCTATCAGAAAGTTGGAATTCACTGCGACAAAGCCAAATTCATCAGGTAGAGAGCACATGTCAACACTGTAATTATGTGATATAAGTGAAAGGTCATTGACACATGCACTATACTTGATGAATCTGACATTCTCCAAGTTGCTGCGACAGAGAATGGTTTCTTGTCATTGTTATTAGAATAAATATGTTGAGAATTATGAGTCCTTTTGTTTGTTTAAAAATAGCATGAGACTTTAATTTAATATTGTCACATTTTTGCACAACAACATTGGAAAGGATTCATTGTTGACATCACATGTTCATTGGATCTCTGATGCCATGGACAGTTAGGTTAAAAGATTTGTGTAGTCATGTGCCTAGCAGTACATTCATCAATGCTTTAGTTTAGTGTCATCTGTCAGCGGATTAAAAAGACATAACGATTATAATACATGCAATTTCATGCAGGTATGAATCGAAGTAACATCATTTAAGTTTGCTAGACCCATTTGTAATCAAATACCGCCACTGTATGAATGTGGCAAATTCCAACTTTTCAATAGGCAATTGATCCTTAACACTCCACCAAAATATAAAGGTCCAAGTATCAAAAATGGGTTGGGAGGGGTCAGAGGAAACTCAGATTACTAAACCATATGGGATATAACTAGTGCAGTGTACCTCCTGTAAGGATGAAAACCTTATTGCTTTCAGAGCTGACTTCTTGACAATTTCGAGTTACAGCACAGTCAAAATTAGTCCAAGTTCCTCTGCCACTCTGTTTTGATATTTGGACATTTATGTACACCCCAACACAAAATTGGGCTGGCAAGAGAGGAAGCTTGAAATATAAAAGGTCTAAACATTGATTCACATAATATACCTTTTTAAATAAAATAATTTGCATACTTGGTGCAGTCACTGCTGATATGCTCCATTTACCACAGAATTCAGGGTGAAATCATTCCTTCATTAAGAAACACATGACCACAGACAACATAAGACAGGTGATCATTGTTTATATGGCATTAATGTAGGAAATTTGCCAGGGGAAATTAGAACGGCCCTTATATGACCAGGTGACAGCTAAACTCAGGTGACTGTTAGGACAGGATTGACCATATTCAATTCGTCTTTCTTCCTAGGTTTCCTCAAGAAATTTGTTAAAGATTTTATTCAACAAGATGTGGCAGAAAAAGAACGAAAAGGTACGTAATGTCAGTGTCTTTCTTTCATTCTAAATTTTCTATGCAGGAGTTTTAAGTTCCCAGGTTTGATGTGCTTTCTTATTACACAATGCTAATGTGTAAATCATCGTATTTTGTTTTACCATAAAAGCTCTCCGGTATAACCATGCGAAAATAAATAATAATCTTGCATCTTTTTTGTATGTTTATATTACTGGCATAAAATAAATGACTCCTGTCTTAATCCAGTTTGCCCCTTTGCTGGTTTTTCCCATATATATATATATATATATATATATATATATATATATATATATATATATATATATATATATATATATATATATATAAACTCTGTAAACTGAGAAATTACTCCAAATATGTCATCTTGGCATTATTGAACAGAGTTTAACTTGAAGGTTTGCTCTTCCGCTGCCTCCTATTGGCTGTAAAGGGGAGTATTTGTCTTGTATGAATGCATTTACATACTTGGCAATCTTACGGTATTGGTGTGATTTCAAGACTCAAAGAGTGTTTTGAAGATTAAAGAAGGTTATTGTGCTTGACCCGCGGCTCCCCAAAAATATGAATGAGAATATCTTTTTAAACATGGTCCATAGAAATTATTAGATATTTCAAATTTGATAAAAGATTGTATCTGTTTTGTTTCAAGCATTTAGTACATTTTTGAAACAAAAAAGTAGTTGTAGGCTTGGCATTATCAAATCATGATCACCTCATATTTATACATGTCCAAACTCACAAATCACAAGCACACATACGTTAAATAAAAAATACACCAAGATGGTATCTTTGAATTCCATCAGACAGTGGAATATAGAGTTAATTAGATGAAGACAGATTGCTGTTCATTTAAGGCTTTAAAGGTCATATAAGTGTCATTTGTATTCATCTCTGCACTAATTAGAGTATGGCTGGTACTGTCAAAGGTCAGATTGTGCCATGCAACATGATGGCAGAAAAGTGTATACCTCTTTCGAAGAGTCTGCTGAGGATTGCTTAAACAAGTTGGTTACTGGATTGTGTTATGCTTTTGTCCCAATGCTGGCTGGTGTTGTTGTTGTTGTATGGTTTAACATGGTGGCCAGTATTAGTGGTTACTGGATTGTGTTATGCTCTTGTCCCAATGCTGGCTGGTGTTGCTGTTGTTGTAGGGTTTAACGCCATTTTTCAGCACACAATAGGCTATACATGGCGGCCAATATTAGTGGTTACTGGATTGTGTTATGCTCTTGTCCCAATGCTGGCTGGTGTTGTTGTTGTTGTAGGGTTTAACATGGCAGCCAGTATTAGTGGTTACTGGATTGTGTTATGCTCTTGTCCCAATGCTGGCTGGTGTTGTTGTTGTTGTATGGTTTAACATGGTGGCCAGTATTAGTGGTTACTGGATTGTGTTATGCTCTTGTCCCAATGCTGGCTGGTGTTGCTGTTGTTGTAGGGTTTAACGCCATTTTTCAGCACACAATTGGCTATACATGGCGGCCAATATTAGTGGTTACTGGATTGTGTTATGCTCTTGTCCCAATGCAGGCTGGTGTTGCTGTGTCAATGGATGATGTACAAACCAGAATGAATGTTTGCATTTGCAAAGAATAAAATATTCCCCTTTGCTGGTGTTTCCCATGATAATGATATAAACTCTGTAAACTGAGAGTTTTGAAATTTAGTTTTTCTGGTCCTTGCTTGATAGACAGCTTATCCTTCTCTAAATCACAATTTCCCTAGTATGCTATTTTGTCCTAAACAATGAATCACACTTGTGCACTTTTCTAACTATGGAAGCATTAATGATTTTCATTTCATGTCATGGAGTGTTGGTCACATACAGTATTTAATAAAGATATCTCAAACAATTGAAACAATGATGTGTAATAACTAATGTCCATGGAAAATGTGAAGTGGGGATGGGGTGGATGTAAAATCATCATATGGCTTTGAATGGTTTGTTTTGTACTGTTTGAGATTCCAGTTGTTGAGATTTAAATCTTATGAAACAAAATCAGCTGCATCATGGGAGAATAGGAAGCAGTCAATGATTTATGTGCAGTGGTGAAACTTGAAAAATTGTTTTCATTTGGCTGAGAAAGAGGCCAAGTTTATACAAAGCAAACAGTAACTAAAGAGGGTGTGGTCAGAATGATGAGTGTGACTGTTGTAAAACATGGTGTGGAGAAAACTTCTTATGTGTGATTCATTCCAATCGGTCACTAATACTGAAGTGTCTTGACTGAATGGTTATGTCAAGCATGAAGAAATCCAGTCTTCGCTATGTTTACTTCACTGGCAGATAATACAAGGCCTTGCTTATAGTCACTAAAGAAAGAAAAGCCAGCCTGTCTGACTTCAAAGTAAGTGTTTCTTGTTGTAACAAAACTTTTATTTTCATCCCAAAATGTGTCCTACGCATACATTTTTTGTTACTGAAATAACAATTTCTGAAACATTAGATATTCACAGATAATGAACAAAAGTAATACCTCTTGAACTACTTGCTTCACAAAGAACAAATTTTCTGTAGATTGTAACATTGTTTTATGTTTCCAATTACTTAGGCTAGTTTGTACCTCATGATACCAGTCCAGTGGATTGTTATAATAAATGATCAGAGTCTGCAAGTGAAAATTAACAAAGATGAAATTTTTCAGAAAATCATAATTTTTTGTTGTTTTTATATTGAGGTTGACTGGAAGTTATGATTTTCATTATGGAATTCTGATTTCATCATTCAAAATTTTGTTTTATACAGCACATTAAGGAAATTAGTCTGAAGGAAGTGGGGCTGCTGATTCAAGATTTACTTGGGGACTACTATGTTCCACATTACATCTCAGATAAAAGATATGCCAGTATTGATGTGGAGAAGTATCAAGATGGAGCCCAAAGCTCTGTGGGTGAGAAATGCATGTCAAAGGGCTATTGCAGCTCAAACTTCAACATAATCTATACTGCTGAGTGATATTAATTTGGTCAGCACATTTTCTTAATCATTTCAGTCTACTGGGGTGGAAATAGGGATGAATGCACTTTTTCAGTACGTGGTGATGTCTTAACCATTTTAGGGTTGCATCTGTGAAATCCTAGTTGTGATAATTTTGCTAAAATTAAAACTTTTTAGTACAAAAGCTTTATATCTGTGTGGGCATAATAACATAAAAGGTAAGGAGTTGAATGAAGATATTTATGAATCATGTGTGCTTTATTTTCATGTATGGTTCTGTTGTTGGTCACAGCTATGTTATATATATATATATATATATATATATATATATATATATATATATATATATATATATATATATATATATATATATATATAGATACATACATACATACATTAGGATGAGTATGTTTAGACATGTTTTTTAAAGAAATTACACCCTTAATTTAGTTAATTTCAACATTTTATTGGGTATTCACCCTTCAAAGAATGGGGTTTGCTTTGTGTCTTTTTTATTTTTCTTGTGGGTTTAACAATTTTGGTGGCATAAGTGATTAGAGCATCCACCTCAGATGTTGTAGGTCACAGGTTTGAACCACGGCTGAGACATACCAAAGACTTTTAAAAATGGTTCTAGGAGCAGCCTTTACTTGGTGCTCAGCATTAAGAGTTTAGTGTAAGGACTGGTTGGCCTCCAGGTATCATTATAATATGACTGGGTGGGACATGACGCTAAATGTCTGTGGGATGATACCCCAGTGCTAGACATCACTATAAACTACCACACTGCAGACATCATGGTGATAAAACTGAAAAATTGTTGATGCTATTTTAAAAATCTAAATCACACACATACAGTTTCAGTCATAACACTACATTGTCTGCAGTGGCAGTTTATAGTGATGTCTACTACTGTATATATACATACATACATATATATATATATATATATATATATATATATATATATAGATCAATGAACTTATTTGAGTATTGTTGTACACTCATGAGAAAGAGAGAGATCAGTCTCTTGACTTCATATATAAGAAAATATCTTAAAGATTAAGTCAGAATGAAATTTGGTTCAGATGCTTTTTGTTGCAATTCTTATGCTTCAAAATGTTAAAAATGAAACATTGTCAACTGATGAACAGATTTTTTACTTAGATGGGACCTTTGATAAGCATGCACTAGGTGTTCTGAACACAATTGTTCTTGCACTTTTCTATCTTATACCAAGGAAAGATGCATAAAAAGGTAGAGCTGTTTGGACAGATTTTATAAAGTCATAATTTGCAGTTGTAATCCAGACCTCTGTTTAAGTCCAGACTGAATTTTTGTGAGTGAAATTTAGACCTGGAGGTCTTGGATGCTAAATATGTTTTCATACGGCACTACTCACACAATTTAAAAATTAGTATATAAAACTTGTAGACATTTGTTAAAATGAATATCATTGTGTTTTTATAGATAAAATGGCCAAGAAACCCCCTCCAGATTTTGATAACCCTGCACAGGATTTGTTCATTTGGTCAGTGCTCACCAGTCGACAAGAGATGGCAAAATTGTTTTGGATGCATGGAAAGGTAATTTTTGTCTCAGTGACACAGGAATCAATTTCTTTTGTAAACTGTTTATCCCATCACTAGAGTTTTGCTGTTCACTTTATTTTGTTGGTACCTTGACATCAAATCCCAGAATACCAACCTAAGTGTTCTGAATGAATAAGTTAACATGTTAAGGCAAGACAGCATATCTTATTTCTCTACTCAGAAAAAAGTTTCCCTCTTTATGACTCGGGAACCTAATCTGATAAAATGTTTTTAGTCAATATAGAAAATGCAGCATCATTTGATTCTTCAGTGCAGTCGAGCGAGATTAACCCTTTACCTCATGAAAATGCCTTTGGATGCCTCTACTCCATTTGCATGGAAGCGCCTTTGGATGCCTCTAACTGATTCACATTCAAGCGCCTTTTGATGCCTCTACACCATTCTCATTGAAGCACCTGTCAAATCCTGCTGTAAACATCAGCCATTTTGAGCACGTTTTTGTAGCACCATCTTCAGGGAAAAACCTCAGTTAGATACTACATTCGTGGGTGTGAATGACAATTACATCAGATCACAGGGTCACTGTTTATACTCTAGTCAAAATCTGCTATTTAAAGTAACTGGGTCATAGTCTCCACTTTCCAAAAATGGAGGTCATGGGTTTCATTTAGTACTTCCTTGAGTTTTCACGATTAGAATCACAACTATGAAAGCATCAATAACTTAGGTATAGGCTCTGATGTTGATGTATATAGGCTGCAATTAGTTTTTATAAATTATCAAATTCAGATGATTTAGTGATGCAGACAAAGACAAAGAACTTGTAAATTTTGAGCATGAGAAATGGCAGCTAAGGTTGGTCATGCAGCTTTGCTGACTTGACAGTGAATGAGTTCTCAAGATTTTAAAGCACATAAAAAATTCTTTCATGAAAAATAATTATACAGCTTAACAATCAGATTTTACTCTTAAATCTTTCTATACATAATAGATGTGTACTAAAAATGTAAAATGGTTAAAATTGCTGTTAAACGTAACATGCACTACATTGCTTAACAGTTAACAGGCAGGTCTATGTGTATGGAGTCAAACAGGTAACGTGTTCTGTTTACTGTGCACTGCACTGGGTAACTTTGCTACATGTATTTCAAAGGGCTAAAAAAAGCCATACACTCTTTGAGGTAAAGGATTAATTATATGTATCAAAACACACCATGGTGCCATTTAGTGTAAAAATACATGACCCCAAAAAAGTCTAAAACAATAATAATGCATGATGAAGGATGCACCTTCTTGTATTGACATTTATCAAATTCTTCAGTAGGGAAATTATGTCCAAAAAATTCATAGAGTTTTTGTTTTCTTGTTGATATGTAAGTATTATTACAACTCTGTGGTCTTAATTAAGTAATTGAAAAGAGCGAAAACCATCAAGTTATGCAAAATTCATCAGATAATTTATTTCCCTCGAATACAAAGTGAACATGTAAAAATAACTTACAGCAAAGCAAATTGAATCCCAAATAGTCCACAAAGTTATATCAGCAATGTAACAACAGTTTTTTGATAAATCACAATGAACCGTAACATCATAGTGACTAAAATGCCAAAAATTCATTGTGATATCATACAATAAATTATTTTTTGAATTGATGCAGCTTTATTTTTAAGAAGACTGTTCCATGTTTTAAGTAATTCCCCACTAGCATGTATGTAGCTTCACCATCTATCATGTGACCAATGTTTCACTGAGTTAATAATTTTCCATATTACAGCTATTTGATTTTTTAGAAATTATGATAAATTTTTGTATTAAATACTTCTAATGTGTATATAATAATAATAATAATAATAATAATGAGGACTTTGTATAGCGCCTAATCTTTGTTTTCATAGTATATGTATTGGTACCCTTCATAATAGACTGCCCTTTGTATTAGTGCACTTTGCTTGACCTGAGAAAGGTTTGTTTTAACTATTTAACTGGTGTTTTAACTATTTTGTTATCCTTGAGGTGTCAATCAATTGAATAAACCCACTTTTGAATGCAGAATGGATGGCTGCATCAGAAAGGGACCACTGTATATGCAGTCGATATTACTTTTTTATATTGATCTATACAGGATGCTATAGCAGCAGCACTGGTGGCACATGCATTATTACATGCCATCTCACATCGAACTGATGACAGAGAGCTACTTGTTCAAATCAGAGCAAATACCAGGTAAGATCCAACACATCAACGTTTCTTATTGGCATTTTGAGCTTAACATGTGGCCTTGTGTTCATTGTGAATTACCTGACATGTATGTCCCTAACATCTACATGTCATCTTCTCTAAAGGGGCCCTGAGTGGCCGAGTGGTCTAAAGCACCCACTGTTATGATCATGGCCATCTCACAGCTGTCTGCATGGGTTTGAATCTCAGGCGTGGCTAATGTGGGTACGCGAGAAAGCTTGCCAATAGCTTATTGTGGATTGGTGTTTCTTCCTGGGGTTTTCCAGGGTTTTTCCTCCGCCAGTTATACTGGCCACCATGTATTGCCTATCTTGTGCTGAAAAATGGCATTAAACCCTATAACAACAATCATCTCCAAAAATGTTGAGCAGATTTAAATCTAAATTTTTTAGGATTCTTTATTGAACAAGTTTCTGGTGACTTTTCCAGCAAGTACTACACTCCCTTAGCAACCAGAATTTAAATTTATTTTCAACATATCCTGGAAAACCATCACACCAGTTGTGTATCACTGTTTGTAAAACTGTCTCTTATTACATCTTCTGCCAGGTTTTGAAAGTTATTTCTAAGTAGTTAGTAACCATTTGGTTTAAATAGTAGCCAAGTAGAAAATGTATTAATTTGCCTCTTGTCCCACAGGACAAACTATGGACAAACTTTAATGATTGTTTCGTTGGGTATGTTTTATATATCTGCAAATCACCGAGTAAAGTTTGATCAAATTTTGTGGGAATGCCCTGTATTGAGCTGAAAACTTGGCCGCTTGATTTAATACACAAGATGCCTTGCTCCAGGACATTTATTTAAACCAACATGTATTGTGCTTTGCACTTTTTTTGGCATGTTAACAATGTGCTTTAACTTGTGAAAACCTGTTCCTCCATCAATCCACTGGTTTTGTTTGCAATTGAGAGTTACATCACATACATACTTGCTTCCTGCAATGTTGCATGTTCTGTGGTATCATGGTATTCAAAGTTTTTGTTAATTTTCTGCATGGTGCCATTGATTGTGCTTATCATATATGCACTACGTGACCATAAGTTACCAGTAAAGCATCACCAGTTGATTTTGGGAAAATGTTGGAATTGATGGCAGTTACACTATTTTAAAAATGCACCCATGAATACCAGCGTGTCCAAACATGGCCTTACCCATGTTCTCAGATAGAATCTATAATTTCTTAAAACCGATATCACTGTAACAAATCTGTTAGTTTGTCATCTAATAATGTCCAACAATGTAATGCAAGAGTCAGATCACATGATTACTATATTTGTCAAGAAGCAAGAGAAGCAATCCATGATAAGAGTCAAAATATGAAATATGTTAATTTTGCTGTTTTCAGGTGGCTTTCGACTTTAAAACTTTGTTGCATGCAATTTTTTTGTTGTTGTTGGAACACCAGAAGATGTTTAAACAGTCTGTGGATGGCATGTACTTCCTTGACAACAATCTTGATGCCACTCCCCTATCACAGGTGGTTACTGATGCATCGCTTTAGTTCCCTATGATAACTTTATGTTGTTGGAGGTACAGGTGGCACAGGATTGAAGTAGCAATCATTTTTCGTGTTAATTTACAGTTTGTACAACACATACATTACGTTCCCAACATTAGGACAAGTATATGCCATCATACATTTTTTTTCTCTGTATTACCATGATATTGGATAGTGATAACCTGGAATCAACATGCATCTGTTTATCAATCATTTCAAACATTCATCTGATTTAAATTAAACTAGAAATTAAATGCATTTTAATATTTTAAAAAAACCATAAAAATAGACATACATGTATATAGTATCGTGAAGGTTATTGTCTTTATTTACTTATTCGCCGATTGCTAACTTTAATATTTGAGATACCTTTGTACTCCTGGCTGTAACTACATGTGATTGTTCAATTTTCATTGGCTTTTACCGAAGGAAGTTCCTATAGCCAAGAATCTTTGAAAACACCCATTTTCTTTTTTATCATATTCGTTGTCATGGTTAAGATTAATTTTAGCCCTTTTTTGTTGATTTTGCATTCAACTTCTCACCATTTGACCTTTGCTTTATGAGAAAACAAACCACCCAGATGATTTCCTGGGAAAATTCATTGTTGTCACACATAATGGTTTCAAGAAGCTCTATTCTCTGGCCATTGAATGAGTCTCATGTAACCAATAAAAGATATCACCTAAACCAGTCCTCTCTGCTTCTGTTGGTTGTATCCATGGAAGCTGTGGCTGGATTCAGTTTTAATAGATAATTTTCAGTATACATTATGTAAATATATAATGATTGTATGGTACTCGCTGACAAGAATGATTGATGCTTGTGAAATCATTGCTCATACAAAACAGTAGCTGCTGACTTTCAAGTTACAGTCTACAACAGGGGTCAGCAACCTATTTTACATAACATGTCACTTTTTCATGGATTAATTACAAAATGAATGAGTGTGTACCACCTATAAGAGAGTAACACTGTTAAAATCAAGATTTTTGGCTGTCCTTCATGTGCCACACAAAACCTCTTGATGCCACAATTGTGGCACACATGCCATAGGTTGCTGACCCCTGGTCTACAATTTACCTGTCGAGAGTAAATAGTTGCTTGTATGTAAGAACAAATTTCTGACATGGACGATGGACAGCATACTAATCAAATGATTCACCTTTAAAAATGGACAATGGACAGCATACTAATCAAATGATTCACTTGGACAAGTGGACAATGGACAGCATACTAATCAAATGACTCACCTGAAAAATGGACAATGGACGGCATACTAATCAAATGATTCACTTGGACAAATGGACAATGGACAGCATGCTAATCAAATGATTCACTTGGACAAATGAACAATGGACAGCATCCTAATCAAATGATTCACCTGGAAAAATGGACAATGGACAGCATACTAATCAAATGATTCACATGGACAATGGACAGCATACTAATCAAATGATTCAGTTTGACAAATGGACAATTGACAGCATACTAATCAAATGATTCAGTTGGACAATGGACAAAGGACAGCATGCTAATCAAATGATTCACATGGACAATGGATTGCATACTAATGAAATGATTCACCTAGACAAATGGACAATGGACAGCATTCTAATCAAATGATTCAGTTGGTCAAATGGCAACCAAACCTTTGCCCACTGGATTAAGTGATCACAAGTTTTGGATACATGAAGGCACATCTAAGGAAATGAAGAGCCTCATTTGCTTGCAAATTCAGCCTCAATTTCAGGATGTCAATGGGGTATGGCCTCTTCATAGGTATCATCATCAAAAAATTCACATCCAAGTCTGCCACATTGTTGACAGTGTCATGGGTGTCCAAACAGTCTAATTTGCTCACCCTTAGAGGAAACATACATCTAAACTTGGTCTGCGAGGATATGGTTTCAGTCAACATGAGCATGTGAGAAAGCTTGCCAGGGGCTTTCTGTGGGTTGGTTCTTCTCTTGGTTTTCCTGGTTTCTTCCTCCACCAAATATACTGGCCACCAATATATAGCCAATCTTAAGTTGAAAAATGGCATGAACCCCTTTGAAACAACAACAACATTGACATAAATAGCATTAAAGCAGATTTACTGTCTTGATAGAATCAACTTATTAAAACAAAATGGCCTGTGTACCTGCTGATATTCCAGCAAATCTGCACCCATTGGGGTCATGCATTTTCTATATACACGTATATTTGTGCCAATGTGGAGTGCAGAGTTATTCTTCTTTGCCTCCTAAAGGCAAAACTCTGGGTTAAGTCAATGCCTAGGTGCATATGCCTGTTCTACAAACCTTCTGATCTTCATGGTCTTGCTGAAAGTGAGGGAATCAGAGTGATATCATGCAGGTCCTTGGGGGAAAATCAAATGTTGTTGCTGTTGGTGGATGTAATTCTGGAGACAAGAATGTACACTATTTTGAAAGCATAGGAAGGGAGTTGACATTGGAAAGATTCACTTTCTCTCAAAAATAGAGTTACAAGATTTAAGCAAAATTCAAATAGCCATTCTGTTAAACTGATAGAACAAATTTCATCATATACTCAAGTAACTTATCAAACTCAAACTGCTGGCATGTTTGCATCAGCTGATGATTCTGGTCTTTCCAAATCACTTTTGGTGATAGGTGGTTGTTTCAGTATTATTTTTAGTTACCTCTCTCTCTCCCTCATCTAGCCTTTACAGGACATCATCGATCTTGGTTGCAGACTGTGCTCTGGCTCTAAGCATTAACAGAGTGATTCCTAATTAAAATTCAATTCATGCCGCAAACAGAGCAAGTTCCATCCCTTGCAGTCAAAAATGTATGGCACGTCTAAGCTATACGACCAACTTAATGGTTAAGTGTCATGCTAACCCTGAAGAATGTTCTGCAAAGTTGTCTGTACAAAAGTTGGCAACATTACAGTATTGTCAAAGTTCCCATAGTTGTTAAACACTCCAAATATGAAAGTTGTGTTTGTTATCTTATATAATACATCAATCAGTATTACTGATGTTGGTCTGTCCTGTCATGTCACAGATTTTATTTCTGCCCCGGTAACTCTTCAAGAACTGGATGGATTAAAGTGAAATTTAGTATGTAAATATTGTGAGAAACTAGTTCAAGTTTGAATTGTTTCATTTTCTGACAACACTTAACTGAGCAAGAACCCTATGTTTTTGACTTTATGATGGCATAGAGACCAAGCTTTCTTCAGTAGCACTATATTGGTGGTGTATTGTTGCATGGACACATATCTAGCTAGAACATTTTGTGCATTGAATTCAGGACCATTAAGGCTTAATTTTTTAAATACCATTTAATCTGTCAGTTAATTTTACGTGATATTTTTTATTCTAAATCTGCAGCGAGTTCATGAATTTTGCAATTGGAATTTTGAAAGAATGCTATAGAAAAGATGAGATAAAAGCACAGAGCTTGCTGATCCAGGACATGTCACAGTGGGGGAAAACAAGCTGTATTCTAATTGCTGTGAAGGCAAACAACAGACAGTTTATTTCTCAAACTGCATGCCAGGATCTCTTCAACAGCATTTGGATGGGACACATGACAAAGGAAAATGGCACTCTGAGGGTCAGTGAAAACTAGACAACATATCTACAACAAAGTTAAAATGATGTGAACAATCAACATCTGACATTCATAATATCAAGGAGCAGGCAGGAAATTGACTACTGTTTAAGTGCAATACAGTCTTAAACCTATGAACTCTCATGCAGAGGTTTCCATTGCCAGTCAAAACTTAAATATTTTTGTCCTGTTGGACATTGATTGTTTGCACCAGTTTGACTTTGGCTGTATATTGTTTGAGAAGACTTGTTCGTCTAAGTGGAAAGAAATGTCTGTATCATTGCACTTTGGCTGTATATTGTTCAAGGAGACTTATTGTTATAAATAGCATGTGATATCTGTACCAGTTTGACTTTGGCTGTATATTGTTCGAGGAGGCTTATTGTTATAAATAGCATGAGATGTCTGTACCAGTTTGACCTTGGCTGTATTTTGTTTGAGGAGGCTTATTGTTACAAATAGCATGAGATGCCTGTACCAGTAACATGATATATTGATGAAATGAGCAACGGCAGATGCTGTGTAGTTTGTTTTAATGATAATACAATACAGTGCAATACAGTACAATACTATACTGCACAGTCAATACAGTACAATACAATACAATACAATTCATTGCAATACAATACAGTGCAATGGAGTGCAGTCCAATGCAATGCAATGTAGTATAATGCCATGCAGTATTGTGCAGTGGAATACAGTGTAATGCAGTATAGTGCTGTGCAATGCAAAGCAACAAAGTAATGGAGTATAGTACAGTAGAGTGCAATACAGTAGAGTGCAGTGCATTGCATTGCAGTATAGTACAGTACAGTGCAATACAAAAGATTCATACTTACAATGTAATTTGCTGATGCACTGTGTGATGACAGATCAAGGTCTATGTGATTTTTTTCTAATTATGATACCAGATGAACCGCTAATGCATAATATGCTGATTCACTGTGTGTTGGCAGGTTAGAGTCTATAATTATGGTAGAAGCAAACAGCTATCTTGTAATCTACTAATGCTCTGTTTGATGGCTGACCAGGGTCTATATAGTTCAATCTAATTATAATACTTGTACAAGTGAACAGCTAGAATGTAATCGACTGACACACTGTGTGATGGCAGACCAGGGTATCTTTAGTTTGTTCTAATTATGATACAAAAGTGAACAGATAGAACATAACCCGCTTCTGCATTTTTTGATGACATATCAGGGTCTGTTTAGTTTGTTCTAATTATAATACATGTACAAGAGAACATCTAAAGTGTAATGTGCTGGTGCACTGTCTGGTGTAGATGATGGTGTACATTTTGAGTATTTTGGGTGTAGATGATGGTGTACATTTTGAGTATTTTGGGTGTAGATGATGGTGTACATTTTGAGTATTTTGGGTGTAGATCATGGTGTACATTTTGAGTATTTTGGGTGTAGATGATGGTGTACATTTTGAGTATTTTGGGTGTAGAATGATGGTGTACATTTTGATTATTTTGGGTGTAGATGATGGTGTACATTTTGAGTATTTTGGGTGTAGAATGATGGTGTACATTTGGAGTATTTTGGGTGTAGAATGATGGTGTACATTTGGAGTATTTTGGGTGTAGGTGATGGTGTACATTTTGAGTATTTTGGGTATGATTATGACCAAATATAATACTTCATTTTCATTTTCAGTTGCTGATATGCATTGCCATTCCACTACTAATTCCAATGTTGGCCAAGTTTAAGAAGAAGGAAGATGGTGAACTTGCACCTGATCAAACAACGCGCAGCAGGGTAGAGGTACTATTAAGTAACAATTTTTCATGAAGAACTTGTTTTATAGAGTTTAGTTGCTACTTATCACAAATGTAAAGATATGAAAAACAATGATTCTGCTGTAGAAAATGTCATATTTTTGAAAAATGTGAAAATTGACACTTGTGACAGTATTAATTAAAGTTTTGTGCAACCTGAAAGATTGTATTTGTGAATTTGATATGGTACCCTGGTATTAATATAATAGTAAAGTTGATTGTCACCAAGATTGTGAAATTGGTACAACTCACATATCTACTTTAGTAATAATTTAATTTGTCAGTATATCTATATCAGAAGATTTTGGAAATGTTCAATTTTTAATCCTGCAAATATGCCAACATTTTTAGAAAAATAAATCAATGGAAAAAGGGGCACAATAACCCACCCCCACCCACACCATACCTACTATATGTGATGGGGGACTGACTATGATGGTGTGTGTATGTTGGGGTACTGAATATAGTTGGATATCAAAACATTGTGGAAATTCTCAGATTTGAGTAGTCTAGAGTGTGATGTGATGCAAAATGTTGTCACTTTGTTTGGGTACTATTAAGATTAGGGTCTCTTTAGCTCTCCTTTATGAAGTAGAAGAAAGCAATAATGTACTAACTCATTCACAGCTTCACTGCATCTCTGACGGTTCTCTATTCCAAGGTCCTGGGTGACAGTTTGGAGTGGGTTTTCCTTTCAAAGGTGCACAGAGAGGGTAATATTGTGCATACATGTACATTAGTTGTACATTCTTGGTTAAGTTTCTTTGCATTGAGTCAGGTTGTTTGCACCCAGTATATGTACTGTTGTACCTGGAGTCATGAAATGTGGGGATGCAGCTTGATAAGTAAAATACCCACATGACAGAATGTAGGTCACTATGACCTATACTGAATGCTTCCATGACTTTAATTTTGTATTTTAAGTTCAGTTCTTAAGCTGCTAGAATCATAAGACTTTATGATTTTGTATGCATCTGTATGCATGCCACACCTTTGCATCCAGACTGTGTCTTCCACACAGTAAGATCTGGATTCTAGGGGCAGACAATGATAAAAGCTTCTGATGTAAACTTTAAAAACAAATTATTACCAAAACTCGATCAACTTTTTTGTATCTATCAACTGATAATATATAATATAATACCTATACATTGATATCATAGTAAAGAATGTTCTTTTTCATTGTTTTATAACTTTTATGACCTGTCACAGAGACTAACATGTCATTGTCCATATGATAATTAGTGTTACATTTGATACTCAGGGAGACTATTAAAATATTAAAAATTAAGATGGTGATGTCTTTTTGTTTCCTGCATTTCACTAAGTTAAATTGGTCCCATCCATCTTATTCCATCCAGCTGTCCAGCACAGTTTTGTCCCCACACAATAAATGTGATACTTGTAATTGAATTTCAACCAGATTTAGTGCATATCTTCATATTAATGAGACCTTGGCAGAATTTGTTTGATTGAGTTCTACTTATTGGTCAGCAGAATTAAATCTTTTGATCATCAGACCCACCTGTATTTGTTTCCTTTTAATTATTTTTAGAGTTCAAACAGATTTTTCTTCTCAGCTTGATAGTAGTAAGACTTAAGCGGAATTTGTGTTTCCTCAGGGTAACTCTCATTATTAATGGTTTTCATTCAAATTTGGTATGCAGGTTGATATTGATGAAATATTGGCTGATTTCATTTGTCAGATGTCAGTATCATTCTATATTGGAGTTATAGCCCCTGAAAGTCAGACTGTCCCACTTTTGTTAATACTCAGAAACTTGTTAATTATTATTGGATCTAAACCAGATTTGGTTTGCACTTGTAACTGATGAGAATGCAGTTGCCTAATATAATGTTTTGTATGATCATATAGCAATTTCAGTCTCAGTCTGTTAGATCCACTCACTTTCATTTCTACAGACTAATTACTTTAATTATTGTTCATTTAAGCAAAATTTAATATGGAACCTAGTATTAAAGATCACATTACTAAGTTCTGTTTTCCACTTTCTGCCTCATTGTTTAGCCATTTAGCCCACTTTTGTTCCGACACAATAAATTTGATAATTATTGTTTGATTTCAACATTATTTGGATTTTATCTGGATATTGATGAGACCTTAGCTGAATTTGATTTTCAGGGTTCTGGTTACTCTTCAGCAGAGTTATAGCCCCTGACTGGCAGACCTGCTCAGTTTTGCTTCCACTCAGAGCAAGTCCCCTGTTTTTAATGGTATCTTGAATGATTTCTATTTTTGACATTCTGTGTCATCATGTAACAGAGTTATTGCCCCTGATTATTAGACTCTCTCTCACTTTTATTTCTGCACAGTATACTCATAACTGTCATTGGATTTGAGCCAAAAAAATTTATACTGGTAGATTTTTATGAGATCTTGCCTGAGATTCATTGAGTTTTCTGCATTGTTTAGTGGAATTACAGCCCTTGGTTGTCAGACACATCTACTTTTGTTTCCATTTTCTTTCCATTCATTCTGCAGTCTGTTTGTTTTCATTCCATTTTTATTTCACTGGTAAAATTACCCATTACAGGGTTTGTAACTCCTGTATATGTCAGATTTCCGAGAAAAGAAGTTTGTTCCTTGGATTTGAATTAAGCTTGTCTCACAGATCAATTATGACCAGTCTGTATCATAAATAGATGCAGAAGATGTCAAGTTATATCAGGTTTTCTGCATAACTCATAGATGTTAAATGAATAAAAATGTTTGAGATGGAATTTCAAAATTGTTTTAAACAATGTCAGATCAGAAAATGAAAACAAAATTGTGAAATTTAAAGAAGACTATCTAAGTAATGCAATTCACATTGTTTTCCATACATTGTATGTCTGTCCATTTGTCTGTCTTTAAACAATTTGGCCTCTGCACAAAAACTTTAGTTGTACTCCATCCACAGTAACCAGACTTTGTGGATGGATGGCATTTGGGAGGGAGACATATTTTCTTATGATGTCTGTCCATTTGTCTGCCTTTAAGCAGTTTGGTCACTACACAATAACTATAGTTCTACTCCATCCACAGTAATCAGACTTTGTGGGTGGGTGGCATTTGGGGCAGTAAGAATCACATTGGTATTGGCCTCAAAATCATAAAAAGACAAGGACACAGACTGAAAGAACAAAAACAGTTTCTGCATAATAACTTGACTTATCCACCACCTACAGTTATCAAACCTTACAGAAGGCTTGTACATAAGATGAGGTATAACCCTGTCAAGTTTGAGGTAAAACAAAAATGTAAAAGGTCAAGGTAATGGACTGAAAGAATAAAAATAGTTTCTGAATAATAACTTGAAATATTCACCACCTACAGTTATTGGGGTCAAAAAAGGTTAAAGGTCAAGGTGATGGACTGAAAGAACAAAAATGGTTTCCACACAAAAGCTGAAGTTCTTCTTCATCTACTATACAGTAACCAACATTTATGGATAGTTTGCACTTGGAATAAGGAATAATCTTATAAGATCAGAGTGACTGAACAAAGAAAATGGTTCTTCACAATACAGTTAGCTTCACATCACATACCTAAACCAAACTTTGTGGATGGCATGTGCATCGACTATGGGAAATACCTCACATATATGGGATCAGACATCAAGGTCATTTATGAGAAAATTTAAAAAAAAAAAATTTTACATAATGACCTAATGAATTTTGGGTCAAAGGTCAAGGTAATTTTGGCTAAAACTGGATTTTGCAGAAGAGCGTTTTTCCACAGTAATTTCCATAACTTATCTTTGTGGATTGTTTTTATATTTAAGGTATTAAAGAATCTTTAGACTATAAGGTGAAAAGGTCACAGGTCATATTTGGTTAAGTTACTGCACTTCAGATTGACTGTGTTAAGTGCTTACATAGAGGACAATTAAACAGTGTCAATGTATCATGTTCTCTTTACAGTAGATTTTTGAAGTTTTAGATTACTTTTGTGCAACTCAAAGGGTTGGCAGGTATGCTTTGCTTATTGTCCATACATAATGCCTGAGTGAGTTCACACTGATTGGAATTGATCGACTCCTCTGATGCAGTACATCGAGGACATGGTATGTGATTTTTCTACATGAAACATATGTTCAGATCATGTCAGTTTTCCACATCAGACTTTTATAGCTGTTATTAAAATTGCATAGTATTCTTTTACATTATTTAATTAGCAAACACATAATTTTATGTACAATCTCTAATGTGGTTCTTGGACCGCTCCGGAGGCCTAGTGGTTGGAGAGTCCACCTCAGGTACAAGAGGTTGCAGGTTCGATCCCCAGCTGAGTCATCCCAAAGATTCATAAAAATGGTACTAACAGCTGCCTCACTTGGTGCTCAGTATTAAGAGGTTAGTGTTAGGATTGGTCAGCCTGGTGTCAGAATAATGTGACTGGGTGTAACATCATGCTACATGTCTGAGGCATGATGTCCCAGTGGTATACATCACTTTAAACTGTTACACTGCAGACATCGTAGTGATATGACTGAAAAATTGTTAAAGCTATGTTAAAAATCCAAATCACACACACACACTCATGTGGTTATAGAACTATTATAAAATTTTATGTGTATATCATGACTTTATGCCTTAGTAACTGTATGGTTTCATAATGTCATTATCATCTCATTTCAGACCGCACAGTAAGCATTAATTTTACAAAAGCAGACTTCCATAAAATTAATGGTTACATGTTTGTCTCCACAGTTCCAGATGAAAGAGAAGGCAAAACCACCACTTCTTAGAGGCAAGACTGTTAGGAGTGTGGAACAAAGTCATCCTTTCCTGCCAGAGTAAGTAGTTGTACTGGTACTGTACCTATTCAATAAAGGGTGAGACATAGCAGTTTGCAATGTCAGTCCATTGTCTGTCCATTTGTTATCAGCTTTTTGGTTACAGATTTTAAACAGCAACTTTATCTCTTGATTGCATCATTGGGTCATCATCAAGCTTTGTCCACAAATGCATCATGGGAAAGGAAGAGATTTAAATCCAATTTGATCAAATGTCAAGATCACACTTGTTGAAGTTTTAGGAGGGTAGTCAATGGTTTAAGTTTTTGTACCTAGCAGTACTGTTTCCTATTGTAATGCATGAATTGTCATCAGACATAGTCTATATGTTTACTATGATATATAACATTATGACAGGCGTACAGGTCCAGAAGTCAGTGGTCAAGGCCATTTTTGTTGGCTTTATTAATTTTTGTGGAGAAAATGTGCATCATTAGACCATGAACCAGATTCAACAGTGTTACATGGAGAATTGTTAGGGATGAAGGGTCAAAGGTCGAGGTGGAATGGCCATTTGTAACATCAGGATGATGCCATATTTTCTATTGTATCATGGATTGGCACATAATATATTTATTAGAGGAATAAGGTGGTTTAAAGGTTAGAGATCAAGGTCACTGGGGTTGTTTGATTGTATGTTTAATATAAGGTCCCTGTAGCATCATCGTAGTCAAGATGACATGATTATATATTTGTTGCTTTATTGATCTAAAACCAGGGATCTCAGATTTTATTTGATGGCTGACTGACATTCAGCTTGGTATGCATCTTGAAGAACTTGTTACTGTGATGTGAAAAGATACACAGCATATCACAATCACTGCCCAGAATCAAACCTTGTTTGTGCATCACATGGTAAGGCACAGAAACCTCTTGACTGATTAGTAAATACCTCAACCATTACATTATTTCTTCTCCTCCTAAAGTCCTTAATAAAATATGATGTCCCTTAGTGGTTTAGTTTCCATATTCATATTCTGTATTACACTGCCTTTCCCCTACAACTTTGTACACCGCTTGCATTTTCAGAAACAAAATGCATGAAGGATATTTAATGAGACTCAGTTATCAATTTATAATTTATCCTGATTGTAACCTTGGGGTTCCTAAGACATATTCATCTTGTTCATGTCTAAAACCAAACAGGATTTTTCAATGTAAACAATGTGCCTGCTGAATGTTCTTTTCTGGTTCCTGGATAATTCCATTTTTAGTGAAGGGGTGAGGTTCCTAAGACTACACATACATAGACAGTTAAACTGTGTTGTCTTCATCCAATACTTGCGATGTGAGTTGCATAGACTAGTTTTAATACTTCTCTATAAACAAAATAAAAAGATTTAACTTTTATGTACATGAGATCCCAATATTATGGAAATTTTTGGAATGAATTGTAACTATCATGATGATGAATTACATGACTCCTGTTATCTGAAAAATTACACTCCCCATGCCATTTTAGTAAAGAATTTGGTTCGAAATACAAACAGCATGGCAGTTCTAGGGACTCCAGGCTACAATCATGTTAGATATTATAAATTAATAAAAACTGAGCATCCTTTATGCATTTTATATTTTAATGAGACTTAGCATTTTTAAAATTGGCTGTGCGGTACAAATCTCCCCTGGATGTTTGAGAGTGGGATGGTAAGGAAATAATAGTTATTACTTAAAAACAAAGTGTACCATGTGGTGTGCCATTATCCTTGAAATCCTACAGTATATAGATCAATGATCTGAGCATCAAATCCCATTGTAGGACTCTTGTTTATTTACCAGGTAGGTCATCAGTGATCTACTGTAACATACATGTATTACAGTCTATGTAATGATGACTGTAAGGATTAATTCCTTACTTACTTGGATAAGTATTAATTCCTACCTGGCTCGGACAACCTTTTCAGTTTGCAGTTTAGCTCAGCTTTCAGGTCAATATACGCTGTAATAAACAGCATTTATCTTGTTTTCAGAAAGGAGACTAAAGATAATTCAGGAGATGAAACAAAGGTAGATGTCAAGAGTTTCAGTGGAGTGGAGAAGTTCAAATATTTCTACCAGGCACCTGTGGTTATTTTCTTTCATAATGTGGTATGTTTAGTACATTTCCCAATTTCCGGTGCATAGGGTGTTAACAACTTTTAAGAACAACATAGACCCAGACTTGCCATGCATTATGCACCAGAAGTTCTGAGTTCTGTATACCCACCTTTCTGTGGCTGTTTGATTCCTGTTGTCAAATACACTATATGGTTATAACAGTCTGTGTTTCTGCTGCCTTTAACACTATAAATTTTTCTGAGAAATGTTGATGTTATGATATTGATTTTGTAAAATCAAACTTACTCAGAACATGACCACATGTTATTACTCGGAATGGTTTCCCATTTTCAACCAATCTGTAGCTCTGCAACAAAATAAAAATGATCTCCAGAATACGAACAAAGATGAACCATTTAGTGAAAAAATCGGATATGTTCAAAATGCACCTTTTGACTTTGAGGATAAAAGTATAGTATGTGCCTTAGTTCAATGAAATATCTATCCCCGTCTATGTCTTATCAATTTCAGAATTGTGGAGAAGAGGTTATTCTTGAAGGTGAATCTGATGATTGAGCCCAACAAAAGCTTGTTTATTATTCACAAGTGTACATTTTGTGATTGTGATTCTATTAATTAAATTATATTTTTTTAATGAAATTTAATACAGGAATAAAGTCTGTAGCATTTTTCCCAATCTCAGGGCTACGTATTTTTGTTCTGGACTTATATCATCATCTTCCTGGAGTTAAAATAAAATGTGACATGAAGACATGCATGTTCATGTGCATCACACATTTTATATACGTTCAACCCTCTTAGTAGGAGTATGAATATTTACAAAAATCATAGGGGCCATAAGTGGCCGAGTGGTCTAACTCACCATTATGGATCACTGCCATCTCACCTCTGTCTGTGTGAGTTCAAGTCCCAGGCTCGGCTAACATTGGTACATGAGAAAGCCTGCTAGTAGCTTCTCATGGGTCAGTGGTTCTTCCTGGGGTTCTTCCTCCACCAATTATACTGGCCCCCATCTATAGCCTATCTTGTGCTGAAAAATGGCGTTAAACCCTACAACAATGACAACAAGAAAAATCATAACCAAAGCTAAAATTATTGGTAACATTATATGTCTAAATGTCGCTGAAAGACAAAATCCTCATTGAGAAAGGCAATATTCTCATTGAGAAAGGCAATATTCTCATTGAGAAAGACAAAATCCTCATTGAGAAAGGCAATATTCTAGGTACTGATATTCCATATATAATTTTCCCACAGCATAAGGTAGATATAGTCAAGGATCCCATTTCATTGTTTAATATTAACATTATATATTAAGAACAGTGTGCTTGACTTTATTTAGCTGCCATTTAATAGACTATTGTGTTTAAGGCAATACAGTATTTTTAAACAGATCTCTCCATACTGGTGTCACATTTGCTAAGCCCAGGTATTAATTAATTCGGCTTCGATCCCATCTGTAGGTGTGATCCGGTTTCTGTATTCATAAAGGATGGCGGACGTAAGAGTGCTTTTTGATGAGACCAAAAATGAGGAGTTTCTTGGGTTAGATCTTGAAAATATTGAGCAGGTTGAGGAAAGATATGTTTGGCAGTTGGATATTTTGCGAGATTTAGATTTGGACGTAGAAGTTTCTGAGATTGAATCATCAGAAGATGAAGATGCTGACAGCAATGATGATAAGAGTTCTTGCGGATAAACGTTTTCACACCTACATGTTAAAGGTTTGTCCAGGGATCAGAGGAAACCCGCAGGGTGAATGGGGCATGTTCTCATCCATCCCCATGTAGACAGACAGCAAGAAGGACATTGTCCACTAAGCTTTATTGGATTGGTTCACAGCAATATCCAATCGGAATTGAGATAGAGGGTGTGATTACAATTGAGATCCGAATTATAATTTCATAACTCACAAGCAAAAGATTAGTAGTTCTCTGGGAAAGATTGCTGAGCAAATAGGATTACTCCAAGAAAGCCACTTGTATTTTGGCAGTAAAACTTAGAAACAAATTCTAAGGAAAGACGAAGCTTCAAAAAGATCAGTAAGTTATTTGCTCAATTTTTGCAGAATATTACAGCATTATAATTATAATTATTTGTAATTACTAGGATCATTTAGTATGTAGAATTACCTTAAGTTTGTAGTGTTTCATTTACATGTGTATTTGAGAAATGGGCTTGAGTATTAAGTAGATAATTATGTAGATTGTTAGCTTGTGGTCAGAATTTAATTGTGTAATTCACTATTAGGTTACTTCATAGTAGACTAGTGTACTTATTCATGTGATATATTTAATTTTACACATGCTTGAATTGTGAATTTGGAAAATGATTGAAATGTGTAAAATTAGATAATATGGATGTGTGGATATATCAGAGCATTAATATTTAAACATTTGTGTACTTTGTTTGAGTTGTAATGTAAAGAAATGTGTCAGATTTTTGTGATATTGTTTAGTATAATGGGATTAGGAATATGTACTGATGTGAAGCATTTTATTGATGTATGTATCATAAGTAATTGCTGGGTGTAGTGTGAGATTAGAGGGCTAAGGAAAAATATTGTACTGTCCTTGTGTTTTTACAGGATGCTTTTATGGGGTCAGAACTTCTGGTTCAGTTGAGTCCTGAGTCTCCAGGAGGTGGAGACAGAAATGAGACTAGCAGAGCAGTCAGAGTTGACCAAAGTCTAGTCAGTGGAGAGAGTCGAGGAGGAGGAGGAAAAGAAGTAGAGGATGAGAAGGAGGAGAAGGAGTATAGAGAAGTCAAATAAGAGAAGGAATTGGGACAAAATTGGGAGGAAGAGGAGATGGAATTGGGAGGAATAGAGAGAAGAATACACAGATGAGTAGAATACAAGGACAGGTGGATAGCAGTCTCACGCTACTAATCAGATGATGCAATAAGCTATCACAGGATCGAGTGAAGGAGTGTAATTGCGAAATTTGAATCATTTGACTACTGAATTGTTATTAAATTGTTATCCATTGAATTTCACTTTTTTTGTATATTTAATCATTTAACAGTCAGAATTGCTGACTGGGGGCTTGGAGCTGTACATCTATCTTTCACTAATTTAACTTCCAACCGAAATCAAGCCTGGGTGGGACTTCTATAATAATTCAAAAAAAATATTGAGAGCATCCTACTCCAACCATAACAACCCGCACAACTTGTAGCTCAATGTTTGACATACATTGATTAGCCTTAACTCAAATGTTTTCATTTTTATATGAAAGCTTCAAAATAATTTATTTATCTGACCTAATTATACTGTGCCTAATTTTTAACCAGGTGACTTGCCTTTTAATTATGACACTTGACTGCCAGACTCTGCCTTGACCTAATTGCTAATGAATGTAATAACAATCCAGATGCTCATAATTGATGTCTACAAGTCTTTCTGTACATTTTTACCTTTCTATAATTCATTTGCATGTGCATAAATAAATCAACATTAAAGACCATTTGATAATATTTCCTAATCTTACAGTTGGGATTATTCATTGAATATTGATGCAACAGATCGTGTTTGATAAACCAAAGTAGATTGTCCCCCAGTAAGAAGGTGACCTCAATTCTGAGGCCTTACAAGTCATGCTGGGAATGACTGGTATTAGATTCTCCTTTGCAAAAAATTCTGATTGAAATTGATATATCCACAATGCCTTGCAGAAAATATTCCACAATCACTCATAGAAATAGATGGTTTGTATAGAAATATGAGCATCTACCATTGTCTGATATGTATTATACATATAACAGAACTTGAAATTCATTTACTTGCTAAAAGCAACTGAGCTTTCATGTATAAATTTTCATGCATTTGCAATTGTCATTTTATATGTGGTGATTGCTCTGAAAACTAGAAGGGTAAACCTGTACATCTGTGCTGAAGCAGACTTTAAATTATGCAGCCACAGATCCGTATTATGCTGTTTGCAGTTGATCTCACATAACACATGATAAATATGCAATACATATTGTACATGCATCCACTTTTGTAATGAAATGTATGCATTAAGCCTACACTTGGAGTCGGTGTTCAATCGCCTTTTTGGTGCTATGTTTGACAAGATTTGTTTATATCCACATATAAGCTTATAAGCTTCTGAAACAGAACCAGTCAAGAAATCCAATAGTAAACTCACAGCATGGAGCAAATCTGGAAAGGCGTTATAAAACTCCCACCAACAAAATTGTCAGATTTGCACATATTAATATATCTATTACTTCAGATATCCTACATGGTGTTTCTGGGCTTGTACAGCTACATACTAATTAGCAAGCTAGGTCCAAAGCTGTCTACAGAGGAGATTGTACTGACTGTATGGGTCTTCACCATTTTCACTGAGGAGATTAGACAGGTGTGTATAATGTTTAGAACCTTTGTTACCATTTAGATTAACTAGTCCTGAATTTGAATTTATATTCCCTGAAATGGTGTCCATGATTCTTATTATTCAGACCGCCATTGTGATACTAGAGTTATTGCAAGAAATATAAATTACTTTCATATTGACAAGGTCCATCTGTTCACTAAATTCTTTGAATTTTTGAAGACCATGGATTTTGAGGACCATGGACTTGGTACATCATCTGACCCATGTGTACAAGTTTTCATTATGTCCATTGTTTTTCACAGGTATTAAATTTTGTTATTCTCCAAATATGACAATTTCATTGTATTAATATTCATGGAGTTCAGATGTAGTCCTATTGTTCTACAGTAAAAAAAAATAATGTGTACTCACTTATAAATTATCTATTTGTAAACTTGAAAGATTCAGATCTGCCATTTCATAATTTGCCAGAAGATCTGGGTTGATGCAGCTTGTTAGGAGTAATCAGTACAACAAAACAACATAGACTTTGATCTGCAAGTACATTAGGTGACAATGAATCAGGATCTGTATTCTTTGCAGTTGGGCTCATCTTATACCCGGCAAGTTACATATGGTGTTCATTTAGATCTTTAAATTGGTGGTTATTAGTAACAAATAAAAGCCACTTAATTACAGATGTTATGAATATGATACAAACTGAGGTAAAAATAAATGTGGTACTCAATATTTGAATTTATTTCATTCAATTATGTGATTTCGTTTCCAGTTACATACACTTGATACCTTGTTTACATTTTGTAATGTTTTCACATACAATATCTCACACTTAAAGATATATTGAATCTGACTATCAACGTGACACTTAAGAAACTATTTTTTCAGAACAAGAAATAAACAAAACAAAACCTGTGAATGATGTGAATGTAAAATGTCCTCCAATTATTTCACAAGAAATTTTTGTGTCTACCATATTAATGAAAGGAGCCTTCAGACTCCCAATGTCTGGCCATCTCGTCATGATACATGATGTGCGTCTCATATCTTATATCTGTTCAGTAACTTTTGAAGGTCTTCATGGACTGAAGGCAAATTTTGTGCAAGGCTTTACCTGAAAAGACCCCAACATATCTGAAATTTTATTTTTTTGCAAACATTTATGGAGTTATGATCAATTAGTTGACTACTCTCAACTTTTTCTTCATCAAACCACTGAAAAGATTTTTTTTTTTAAAACTCAAAGATGTCCGATTACATTATTATTATTCTCTTATGTTCATCACAAAAGTTATCAAATATTAGGTACATATCCAAACTTGAACATATAGCTATTATATTTGGAAGGATGTATTCATCTTGAGGATTAGTACTGATGTATATCCTCAGTTATAATTCAAGGTATATCATCAGTTATATTTCAAGGTATATCCTCAGTTATAATTCAAGGTATATCTTCAGTTATAACTTGAGGTATATCCTCACTTTTAACTCAATGTATATCCTCACTTATAATTCAAAGTATTTCCTCACCTTTAATTTGAGGTATATCCTCACTTATAATTCAAAGTATTTCCTCACCTTTAATTTGAGGTATATCCTCACTTGTAATTCAAGGTATATCCTCACTTTTAATTCAAGGTATATCCTTGCTTATAATTCAAAGTATATCCTCACTTATAATTTGAGGTATATCCTCACTTGTAATTCAAAGTATATCCTTGCTTATAATTCAAATTATTTCCTCACTTACAATTTGAGGTATATCCTCACTTGTAATTCAAGGTATATCCTCACTTTTAATGCAAGGTATATCCTTGCTTATAATTCAAAGTATATCCTCACTTACAATTTGAGGTATATCCTGACTTATATTTTGAGGTATATCCTCACTTTTAATTCAAAGTATATCATTGCTTATAATTCTAAGTATTTCCTCACTTATAATTTGAGGTATGTCCTTGCTTATATTATTCAAGGTGTATCCTCACTTATAATTCAGGTTCACTGCAAATAAGGCAGATCCTTATCTGCCATTGCAGTGCATTATTGTATGATTGATGTTTGAATAGTTATTAATAGATACTCTGATGGTCCCCAGATTCATTGGTTTAAAAGATACTTTTATGTTAAACAAGTTTGAAACAATGATTTAATGTTATCATTTGTGTTAAGTCCTATTATATATATAAATCAGTACACGGGGGGGGGGGGGGGCGGGGGGCACTTTCCTGGTAATGGTGATACATGCATGGCATTGTCAGAGGTTTCTGTTTTCATTTGAACATGGACTCATCATTCAGGTCCCCACTTTGCTTGTTGGTAATAATAATGATTTAATAAAGGTTTTGATCCTGCTCTGAAAATGTAAGACTGTAAATGCTTTTTCTGATGCAGTTACTGTAGTTGTGTATTTGTGTATGTGATTAGAGGTGTCAAGAGAAGATTTAAGTCCAATGAGGGTTTAAATTTTTTAGGATATTTTCAGCACCAAAATAGGTATCGACTTCTCGATGAATTTACTCCCGACTTATTGTATAGAACCCTTTTCACGATCTTTATTTTCATTTTATATGATTCTAATTACCTCCCTTACCCAACAGGCATCTACAATGGCATCGAAGACCATGAAGACAAAACTACAAAGTTACATATCGGATGGCTGGAATATAGTAGATGTCATCACGATATCGCTGTTTGTAATAGGAATGACATTGAGGAGTATTGAAAATCCACATACATTAGAAGCTGTCCGAGTTGTCCTTGGAGTTAATCTGGTTGCATTCTTCCTGAGACTGTTACACATTTTTTCTGTGCACAGAGAACTTGGACCAAAGTTACTAATGATCATTCGTATGGTACGAGAGTCAAATATTTAAAAACATAGAAGTATTTGATCACATATTTAATGTTTACATTTGCTTTCTGTAATAATGAGATATCAACATAATTAATCACCAAATACATGTAACTCATAATATTTAATTTGAGCAAAAAATGTGTCATTCATTCTTTGATTAGTTATTTTCCAGAGAAAATAACATCATTAAACAAATTTGGCCATTATATTATTATTATATGCCTAAATGGCTCTTCCAATTTTGTTTTGGTGCTGTCTAAATATTAATGAGCAAAGTGTTGCAGTTATGGTTGTTAAAGGTATGCAAATTTATTGGGACACTCCCATCTTCATCCAGATCTTTATTATAGGATCAATTCCAGGTTTGAAATTTGTTGAATTTTGACTTCTATTAGACTTTTTTGTTTTGGTCCCAAATTTGCTGATAAGGAGATATTGGGGATCAATCACGGACTGGCTCAAAATTGATTTTCTTTTTTTGTGGGGTACTGACCCCTAGTTTACCAGGTGGAAGACTTTTGGAATTGATTCCAAGCTTATTTGGTAAAACATTTTTTGGATTGATTCTAATTTTTCTTAGTAAGATAACTTTCAAACCCAAGCTTATTTGGTAAGATTTTTTGGGATCATCCACAGATCTTGTTAGGAGATTTCTGGAATGGAAAGTTGGCCAGGAAAATTATATTTAGGATCTTACCCAAGTTTACCTGAAAGTAGTATTTGGAAACTTCAGGACATTGTTAAACTTGTGCTTAATATAAACTTTATTTTTGTTTTGAAATGAAAATATAGTATATTTCTTAAAATGTTTTTTTTTCCTCAACAACTTTTCTTTTGTGACACTTTGCATATACACTGAAAATGGATTGAAGAAAATTGCTCATAACTGGAGTTGAACTACTTAAGACTCTTGCCCACATTCTGCTGGGTGGAATATATTTTTGCTCACCTCTTGTTGGTGCTGTTTTTATTCTTCATATTATCTGTTGAAAATTAATGTTTTAAGAATCTAACAAACAAATTACTGTGGATTTTAAGAAAAAATAATGTTTTTTTTGCCATCAAATTTAATTAAATATCTTAAATAAATTTTTCTTGAAAATAATTCATTCAAGTACAAATCACATTTTATTCCTCCATTGAAATATTGTGGGTTATATTAAGTTCCTTAATCAGTGCTATATACAACTACAGGTACAGGGTCCAAGGCCATAATTTCCTTTTTTGTGAAAGCTTTAATGGCTTGTAATCGTGATCAATTAAGGTACATTGTATTCATAATATTTTGTTGGGTACCACTTTTTAGCTCTACCGATCACAGATCAGAAGGGCATTTGGGATGTCTGTTACCTGTTGGCAGTCTATCTGTTAGCATAAGTTGTTATCATTACTCCTTATAAACTACTAGGAAGATTGCCATGACACTTTCACACACAGCCATCCCATTGTCTACTTGGTTCATTTGGGAAATCTGATCTTTGTCCATCCCATCAGTTTGTCTATCAGAGCATGGAGGTTTTTCACCCATCTAGCCTGGTAAGTCTTCATCGCCTTCATTTGGTCAGAATCTAACATGAAATGGATCACAACCAGGGAATTTTGGCAAATCCTCAGATTTTTTTATTCAGCAGCAGATCTGATCCCATTGTCTCCTCTACATGCATCCATTTCAGTTGACCTTGCTATCTCAAGAGTTCCCCTCTTCTATGCTGCTCAATTACAGGATCAGTGTAACTAATGAGATAGTATTATTTCTGGACCAATGACGCAATCAAGGTTGGTTCATGACAGGAATAGCTCTCAAACAGCAACAACCAGATGTGACTGTGTACAGAGGCAAGCACCTGTGGTTGGGGAGCCCATCTGTTACTGGACTTCAACACTGTCAATGATCACAGTATTACAGAGGACAGAGTTCTCCACATCAATCTCTTGGAAATGAAAGCTATCATCTGAGCCTTTCATTTTAGGAACGAATGTCTCCAGAACATGGTTATGCTCATAATGTCTTGGTGGTAGTGATGTACCTCCTTAAACTGGGCCGTAATAAATCACCCCAACTATGCATTTAGGTCTAGGCATTCTGCCATTGGTGCACAAGATGCAGCATCGACATACAGACATATTCCTTTCAAACTCAATCTCTTGGCCAGTTCTCTTTCAAAAGAGGACAGATTCTCCATCCAGAATGATCCCTCCATCCATCATTAGATTTGCCAGCTATAGGGTGTCTAATGATAGAACTTTTGCAATCATGTGGAATTACAAATTATCCACCATCATATCCCCAGTACTGTATCCTGAGACTTGGTCCATTGATGTTCTTTTGGTTGGGAGGGTCTGTGGGCCTTTGCCTACCAACCAATGATCTTAGTTCTAAAGATTATACAGATTTTGAGGGGCTAAAATGATTCTGATTGCTTGTCTCTGCTGGGAAAAATCCTCAATTAATGACCTTCTTGATCTAGTGATAGATCTACCGAGGAAGATCCTGGCTAGGCTGTATCTCCTCAAACAGCTTTACACCCATGTGTTCCATCCCTGTATAGATCATCTTCTCCTTGAATGCTTAGCTCTTGTCTGCGAGTCTTGCAGCAGAAACAGTTCAACCCTTCAGTCATGCAAAGAATTGCCCTAGATAGAAGGCCCTCATTTTAAAGGTTTATGAAGGGAAGTGGCTTGTTTTCAGGTACTGGTGTCAAGTCAGAAACATGGTTACTTTGAGTGTCTTTGTCCAACAAGAAGCTCATTTTTGTTTTGCATTGTTCAGGGAGAAAAGGTTGGCTCTGATTCTTATTAAGGACTATCGTTCTAAGATACAGACATGTTCAGTCCTTTGGCACAAATGATTATAGCAAAGTCATAAAAAGTCATAGCAAAGACCTATCTGACTTATCCAAGTTTAAATTGCATCAGTCTAAATCACTCAGATTGTTTCCTAAGTGTAAAGGTTCTGACTTGACTGAATTCCAACAAATTAGAGCCTTTTACCAGGACCTTACTGAAGCTCCTTTTATACAAAACCTTTTACCTGATAGTGTTTACTTCAGCACATAGTATCAGTGAATTACATGCTCTCTTTGTTGACCCAACCTACCTTCAGTTTGGATCAGATGGCTTGGCAGCTTTAATGGCTCAATCCAATTTTGTTGCCAGGAATTGGGCAATCAAAACGTCATTGTGTGACTTCTCTCCTGTATTTACACAACCCAAGAGGTATGTGTGCTCAGTCTTTATCAGAAGCACACTGAGCCAGTTTGTGGAGCTCAAAGATCCCTCTTTCTACCAGTTAAACATGGACATAAGCCATCAAGTCCACTCACTGGGCTTGAAGTGGGTAATACACATGGCATACTCTGACATATCACTCAAACAGAGTCACCTCATTAACATCTCTGCTCGTGAGACAAGAGTAATCTCTTCAAGCATTGCCTTTGACCATCATATCTCTATCAGAGATATTGTCGTGGCCATAAGTTGTGATGCAGTCAATCTTTTCATTTTTATTTTCAAGACTTGGCTCCACAGTGACAAAACTCTGGATCTGGTAGTCAAACAAGCAGATACCAGACCCAATTAACATCAGCACAATCTCTGGATGTACACCCTGCACAGATTTCACATAGAAATCTTATTTTGTGAGATCTCATTATTTCTTGCAAGTTAGGAGAGTGGGTTAACCTTTATATGGGGAATCCAATCTTCTTCCTGATGATGTTAACCAAGCAATAAGTAGGATTTTCAACAGTCCCTCTATCTATTACCTCTTCTCCTAACAGTAATGTGATCAGGGAATGTATTTGAAGAAGAAAGCAAGTTTTTCAGCAAATTATGTTTCTTCTTGAATACTTCCATGATCATATTAACGAAACACACTCCTATCCTCCCCACAATGTGAGCATTCCATTACACAATGTTCAACTCAGCCTAAAACTAGCATCACAAGATAGCAAAGAGAAATGTTTATCTTTGAGAGGGCTGGATTTGGAAGGTAGAAGTTCTTATATTCCTAATGTTAATTTGATAGGGTAAGTATTCCAGAAGAAACATAAGTTACTGAAAAATTTGCTTTTTACCAATTTCTGTTACAATTTTATCTTTTTACAGCCCATTTTTTATTTAGAACATGACCTATTCATCACTAATTCAATTACTTCTCAAAAGCTTGTTAAGTACTACATAGATTGAAACAAACATAGATTGAAATGAACATAGATTGAAACAAAGTTAACGTAGATTGAAATGAACATAGATTAAAATGATCATAGATTGAAACAAAATCTAATATTCATTTTCTATTGAGAAGATTAATGTAAATTGTGATATAGTGTTGAATTTAAAACAAAAAAAGATTTAATCAACTCTGTTTTATAATATACATTAACTATTTTTTGACAGGTTCATAATATGACCTACTTTGTTGTCATATTGTTGGTGTTTATTGTGGCTTATGCCATTGCTTCCCATGCCATACTGTACCCAAATACAGAGCTCAGCCTTGACACTGTGATAGATATATTCCGGCGACCATACTGGACTCTTCATGGAGAGCTCATGTTGGATGAAATCGAAGGTATATCTCTATGTTTCTGAGATATTTATCTATCTATCTATGAGGTCATTAAGATTGAATTATACTTAAAAACATTTTAGTTGAACATAATGTTCTTGCATCAGACCATGCTTCTAAACTTTTTAAATGCATGTTTTCTAAGTAGAAAATGGCAGTTTAAAATGCACACAATATTTTGAATACCTTGTTAAAACTTGGTTTCAAGGAAAATTAGCAAATGCCTTATGGAAAATGTTTTTAGGATCATGCATGTCTTTATGTCAGTCTATATACAGAACTTCCATGAATTCTTTGCCTGTTTGTATCTCGTCACTGAAACCATTCTATGTCTCAACATTATTACAAGTGTTAACTTTTTTTGCGAATGAAATATTATTCATGTCAGTAACAGTCATCATGCAGTGTGTGTGTTACATGTCAGTAACAGTCATCATGCAGTGTGTGTGTTACATGTCAGTAACAGTCATCATGCAGTGTGTGTGTTACATGTCAGTAACAGTCATCATGCAGTGTGTGTGTTACATGTCAGTAACAGTCATCATGCAGTGTGTGTGTTACATGTCAGCAACAGTCATCATGCAGTGTGTGTGTTACATGTCAGTAACAGTCATCATGCAGTGTGTGTTTTACAGATATGTCAAATTTGCTGGAATTTAGTCACATTAGAAAATGAACGAAAGCAATTGCCTTCATCTTTTTTTGAAAGGTGTTCAGGAATGTACAAATGCTGCAGAATTGTATGGAAATGGAACCCTCCCTCGCTGTCCAACAGTGTCTGGAAAATACTTTGTGCTCGTGATGAAGGGAGTGTATGTGTTAATGTGTAATATCTTGCTGCTGAACCTGCTGATTGCTATATTCAGGTATTTTTTTAAGTCGATGTATACAGAATACACAAAGCAAGGATAACTTACTTGAAAAGTTTCAAAGAATTACGCTGATTGTTATTATTATTTGATTTAATGGTTCATAATGTAAGCATTGGCTAATTGTATGATGCTGGTGCTGTCCATGGAATATTGAAAACTATTGTACACAGACAAACATCAGATTTGAGAAAAAGGGAGAATCTAAAGAGGGGTGGATGTGGAGAACTAAAATGCCAAACATATGAAATAGCAATTAGATAGTAGCTGGAGGGATTTCCATTAGACTGCTTATCATGCACACATAATTTGAAGTTGGGAAAACAAAGTTTAAAGATTGTGCCCTAAATGTCTCTGTAATATGATTTGATTCTGACCTAAATCCTGTTCTGCCTATAAATTTTTAAGCCCCCCCCCCCCAATATCTAAATGCAAGAGACATTTATAGTCTTTGGGAAGTACCTCTTGTTATGAAATCCAACATGTTACATATTAGTCCACAAATACTAAGCAAGTCAATATGGCACTTTTTATTAGACCACAAATACTAAGCAAGTCCATATGGCACTTTGTTTTAGTCCACAAATACTAAGCAAGTCCATATGGCACTTTGTTTTAGTCCATAAATACTAAGCAAGTTCATATGGGCAGTCAGGATGGATGGGTCGTAAGGCAGTGGTGTTCTGGATAAGGTGCATCAGCACATGCAGTGTCATAATAGGGTCAGTGGCATTCATGGCTGGATGATGATGATTATGCATTAAACATTGTCGGGTCCGAGTCTGTGCTTTTATGTATTTGGGTGCTGCTTTACTGACATATTACATGTCCATGATAAATCCATGTAAGTGATATTTTGGATAAGGTTCTGATATGATGGCACATGTGGTGTTAGATTAGGGCCAGTTGTTTTCAGGATTGCATGCTCATCTGCTGGAATGTTATGTGATGTTACATCTGGGTAAACACTGTGGCCTGATGGCTCACCATGCGCTGTCAGAACTATGTTTATCTGCTGGCATATTATGTAACAGGCCTGGTTTCATGATTTTCAGGATGTGGTGCTGATCTGTTGGCACATGTGGTGTTCAGGATAAGGTGCTGATCTGCTCACACGTGTTCAGGATAAAGTTCTGATCTGCTGGCACATATGGTGTTCAGGATAAGGTGCTAATCTGCTGGCATATGTGGTGTTCAAGATAAGGTGTTGATCTGTTGGCATATGTGGTGTTCAAGATAAGGTGCTGATCTGCTCACACATGTGTTCAGGATAAAGTTCTGATCTGCTGGCACATATGGTGTTCAGGATAAGGTGCTAATCTGCTGGCATATGTGGTGTTCAAGATAAGGTGCTGATCTGTTGGCATATGTGGTGTTCAAGATAAGGTGCTGATCTGTTCACACATGTGTTCAGGATAAAGTTCTGATCTGCTGGCATATGTGGTGTTCAAGATAAGGTGCTGATCTGTTGGCATATGTGGTGTTCAGGATAAGGTACTGATCTTCTGGCACATGTGGTGTTTAGGTTAAAGTGCTGATCTGTTGGCACATGTGATGTCAGATTAGAGTACTTAAGATTGTGGCCTGCTGGCAAATCATGCAGTGTCAGACCTAGGTTTGTTACCTGCAGGCATATTCTATAACATTAGGTCTGGGTTCATGATTTTCAGGATTTGGTGCTGATCTGGCACATTATTTGATATGTGATCTTTGATCTGCTGGCATAATATGTGACATTAATTATGGGTATGTGGTGTTCCAAATTGGATGATGATATCCTGGTTCATTCTGTATTTTTCAGTCCTGGGTCTGTGATAAATTCACATTACCTTCCAATTTTATTTATATAAAACAATGTCAGATGCTGGGTTAAGCACACAGAGGTGCCTTTTTGACATTTATAAATATCTGTATTGAATACTTTTTATGTTACCATGGGAACAAAATGCAAGTGAGAGTGCTGGACCTTAGGTTACTTGCATAAGTAGTGTAAAGTAACAGCAATTAGAAAAACTCTGAGTGCTGAGCCAGAAACTCTGGTGACTGGGGGAATATGACATAATTAAATAAATAATTAATTAAGAGTGCTAAATCATAGGGCACTTTGAGTAAGAATCTTTACATGCATGGGACTTTGGGGAATATATCAGCACCACATCATACTTGGATAATGTGCACATATTATCAATATTTTACAGTTTTTAAATGATCATCAACTTTTCTTGTCCATTTCCAGCTACACAATCCAGATGGTACAGGACAACAGTGACATGCATTGGTACTTTCAGCGATACAGCCTGATTCATGAATATTACAGTCGACCATTTTTGCCTCCTCCCCTTATCCTTATTGTACATGTCTTCCAGCTTATCAGAGTCATTGTGAGAAAATGTATGTGCTGCTGTAAAAAATATTCTCCTCCTCCAAGAAGAAATTCCTTCTGTAAGCTTTTTTTAAAAGTCCCAGACTCCTGGTATTTTGTTGAAATACCAAATTTGTATGCTTATATCAATGTTGAGATAAATATTAATGTATTTGTTCACAGAAGCCCCAGGTCACAACCAGAACAAATCCTTTCTTTATTTTAATGGTTGTGTTGAAAAGCTGCAAGTTCCAATCATTCTTTGTTCAACAGTTATCAGATGTTGCTGGCTGGCTTTGATGTTGCCATCACATTAAGAAACAGAACTTTGTTCCTCCAAAGTTGGCCTTTTGCAACTGAAATAATGGATGCACCCTTCTTCAAAGCAAGCCGACTACAATCTGCAATAAATATAAAAAAATCACCATTTATCAAGGAAAGTCATCACCAAACTGGAATATAAGAAATCTATTATGCTATGGATAATAATCTTAATTATGGATTACTCTTTATGCATATTCTGGAATTTGTATGTTTTACAAGTTCTACTTGTGTTTAATTAAGACTTTTTAAAAACTGTGTTTAATTAAGACTTTTACAAAAATGTCTTGAAATGTTTTGTGGTCATTTCTGATTAATATTTGTAGTGTTATTTTGATAGCATTCATAGCTTCTTGACAGGTTTTCATTTCGCAATGTTTATTCCCAACCCCATGGTAGCCTCAGTCAGTAAGATGATTAGGTCTGATGCCTGTCAGACCAAAATCTATGGAAATTTCATTAGTGTGTAAGCAACACCTGTACAGCCATGTGATACTGGACACAATGAATATCATAGTGAATTGTTTAATCACATGTATTAGTTCACAATGGGAAAAGATCAAATAAATAATAGCATGTCTTCTTACATGTTTCTAACAGGATGCAATCGATACATGAATTTTCCAACAGTTTGATTTTTGCTTAAATTTTTTGATTTTTTCAAATTACTGTATTTAATGCATTTTGAATATTTTTACACAAAGTTGTAACAAAAATGTATGTCATTATACAAGTGTATTTCACACTGGCTTTGTCTTAATTTAAAGTCCCAAGGCTGCTGCTTATCATAAATTTCACCATTCTTCCAACCAAAGTAAAGTCTGGAGTGGAGGAAATGTTGTGCTAAAAAAACTACCTGACATAAACTATTCTTTGAAATGATCAAGATGTTAGATTTAAATGATGTTCATATATTCAGTTTAGAATTAAGATGTTCCACCCCTTCATTTGGTCAACATAATTGCTCATAATTCTGTTATTTTTGTGGAGTGTTTCAAAGGTAGTGTTGTGATACATTTGATAAATTCTGTTGGTGACTAATTTAATAACAACATTTGTACATGTTACACTAATTGATTCTAAAGGGAGTGAAGAGTAACAAGCCCACTTTTTTAAGCAGGTTTGAGAAGAAAAAGTGTGCATTAGATACAAATAAGACTTGGGTGAATATTGGTGATCATCTGGGGCACTGGAATGCTTTGAAGGGCAAACTTGGGTGTTGGCTTCTTATGTTTACCACTGTGATGTCATCATATCTTGTGTTCCAGCTTTCAGCTGAAACTGGTTGATCCATGGATGTCACCAATCAACATCAGATTAATTTGTACACGTGAAAAATGGCAGAGTATCTCAGTTCAAGGTCGAAATTACAACACTCATAATGTGATGAACGTCAATATTATCTGGTTTTAATGGAACCCAACAATTTTCAGGACCAATAGTCAAGTCTCATTATATATAATCTTTTCCCAAGTTCCTAGGTCCATGATATACCACGGTAAACAGTGATGTATTTCATGACATTGATGTTACATTTGATACATATAAATGTACCAATATTTAAAGTTTTTTGGCTTAATGTCAATCTGACAGTGTATTCCACTGTAAACAATGATTGTATTTACATATTACACTAATATTATAACTATTTCATGATTGCAAGGAATACTTTAATTAACATTTTTTGTTGAGTACCATTCTTCAAATATTTCTTTGTTTCTTCAAACCATGAATGTGAAGACCCAAGAACTAAATATTTCTCTTTGAGACAATATGACCTCTCCCAAATCAATGAAAATTAAAATATCTTTTAAATTATTCCTCTTTGATAAACAATGGCAAGAGATTATAACAAATATTAGGCTATGCATATTAATTAATACATATATGTATTCACACACAAATATATATATATATAAAAGAAATCTTACAACCCCACACAAATCTATTAATGTATATATAAGCACAGCAGTGCCTAATTTTATTACTGGCCATGAAGCATGCTGCCATACAGCGAGATCGGTCCTTATAATGAAATACATTACACAGATAATTTAACTATTACAAAAAATAAAAAGGAATCCATGCCTTGTAACCTGATAACAGGAAAAGTGACATTATGACTGGCCCAGTAGTGAGGGAGAATATTACCATTGCAATGAAACTGATTACCCCATGAAAATGAATGAATTAATCTTATCATAGTCTCCCTGTATGTATGTGTGTGTCTCTGTGTATATGGTCATTAGAAAATGATATATAAATTGCTAACACAGGATAAGCATTGCTATTATATCTGTTAGAAATAAATAAACTATGCCCTAATGTTAATAATTTTCCTCCGATTAATTTACAGTCAGTCATTTTACCAATGCAAATGAACTACGTGAGTGGGAAGGTCTTATTGCTGATGCGGTCCGTCATAAGAAGGAGCTAACAGATCAAGAAAACATTGACAACAGAGTAAAAACAACAGCTTCACGGTAAGTTTGGATCTCATTTTCAAATCTCAGTCCTGAGTCATCAGATGATATAGACCTGTTAGACAGTTCTGACATTCATTAATGTCATGAGATCACATCAACAAAATTTGACAGCATTGATGTACATGTTACACAGCTCTGACATTCATTAATGTCATGAGATCACATCAAATAAATTTGACAACATTTATGTATTAAATATCTAGAATTTTAGTTTTCAATCTCAATCCTGAGTCCTATGATATAGACATGTTACACAGTTTTAAAATTCATTAGTGTCATAAGATCTGAACGAAATTTGAGAGCATTAATGTTTTAATAATAATAGATCCTGCAATTTACTGTATTTTAAAAATTTTCAGTAGCAAAAATCTCAACACCAAGTATGTTTCATAAAGCCAACAAGAAATAAAGCATTCAAGCTGTAACTTAAACTTAGAAATTTTTACTGATACTCAAAAACATATTTGTATGGATTAATATTTGACCATAAAACATCTTTGATTGGCCATATTATCACCTAGAGCTTTGATTGGCTGTATTATCACCTAGAGTTTTCATTGGCTGTATTATCACCTAGAGGTTTCATTGGCTGTATTTTCACCTAGAGCTTTGATTGGCTCTATTATCACCTAGAGCTTTGTTTGGCTGTATTGTCACCTAGATTTATTGAAAGTTTTGTCATTAGGCAGCAATATAGACAACTGATATACTCAGCAACTTATGACTGCTTACTTTTTATAAGACAATTATTATTCTCAGTAAAGTGAATTAACTTGAGTGTGTTAAAGTTTCAAACATGTATACAAGTTATTTCTTCGCTTTTCTGTTTTCATCAAGCTAAACTAGTTTGGGATTTATTTGTGTTAAACAATCAACATCTCCAACATGTAGGTTTCACAAGTTCTTGTCATCTCACTTTTATGTCATTGTGGATTTCCCCTTGAGAGCCTCATACTAGATGTAGTTAGTTCAGCCCTTATACAGTGTCATTACACAACTAGCGTTCTGTAATTATTACTGAACAAGTTTAAGTGATTTGACTCATTTACTTATTTATGGCAGTCATTGTCATATTTGGAGTTGTAATGTCAAGATTGCTACGTGTAGTTTTGGAAGGAAATTATGTATTTTCAGATTTTTGGAGGTAAGCTAGTATGGAAGGATATATATCATTTTGATAATACGTTATGTTATTAAAGAAAGTCTTTCAATTATGAAACAATGTAAATATTATATATCAGAAATTGTCATATATTAAGTTAATTAAAGAACATGCATCACTGAAATAGATTAGGCCACATGTTGAGGAAACCAGATTTTACGCAAATTAAACTCATGTAATTATATGATTTAGGGCTGATCCAGACATACCACAAGTGGCAGGACATATACAGAGTAAACAGATGACATTGTTTTACAAACGAAAATTAAGCATCAGAAAGGCAACCAGATTTTGTTTACAATGAAAGTGTTCTTTATGGGCAATCAACTATATAATGGAATCATTTGTACCTTACCTAGACCAGTTCACCAGTTCAAACCTGCATTGAACAATAGATGGATGTAAATTATTGTTACTAGATTACAATGAATTCTCAGCATCAGAAAATCTGATTCATTATGAGAAGCAACTTAGCATCGAGTCATGATCCAGAGGTTCTAATGCTGACAAGGCATGATCTAGCAATCAAAAGAAATTACTATGATAATGATATTTATGTTATATACCTATCGGTTTTCAGACAAATAAATAAAATTCCAAAATGTAACTGAAAGAAGGAAAGTGCATAACTTTTCAACCGTTCTGATGCGAACTTCATCTTAAGTCATAAGCCAAATTTCAGTGTTTTGTGCTGCTGATATGTACATGAATATCATTTTATGTATGAAGCATCCTGGCTGTACATGTTCTGAGGGGCCCTGAGTGGCTGAGTGGTCTAAAGCACTCACCGTTATGGATCATTGCCATCTCAACTATGTCTGTGTGGGTTAAAGTCTTGGGTTTGGCCATTGTGGGTATTTGAGAACTCTTGCCAGTAGCTTTTCGTGGTGGTTCTTTCTGGGGTTTTCCTAGGTTCTTCCTCCACCATTTATAATGGCCACCATCTATAGCCTATCTTGTGCTGAAAAATGGTGTTATACCCGTCAACAACAACATGTTCTGAGCTTTCCTAGGAAACCTTGGACAAATTTTCCTAGGACTTTCCAAGGTAATAGTCCAAGGACCAATTTTTTTTTATTCCAATGTCCAAGGTTTTTATTCTCAATGTCCGAGGTTGACCTTGGACTTCAAAGGTTTTTTGTAACCATTACTGTGAGGTTTCCTAGGAATCCTTGGAAATGTCCATGGTTTACAAGCATTCTGAGACACATAGTCCAAGGATTCCTTAATAATGAGGACTTTGTATAGCTCCTAATCTTTAGAAGTTCTAAGCGCTTTACAACATTGGACAACACATAAGGACATGATTACAAAAACCGAACACTATGAAATTAGAAAACAGAAAACATGCTGAAAATATTTAAGGTAAGGAAAACATTATTAGGTCTTTAAGTCTGTTCTTGCAATCGAAATAGGTGAGTTTTAAAATTGCTCTTGAATAAGATCACTGTGTCTTTGTGTCTAAGTTCAGTGGGCAATTTGTTCCACGTTGCTGGGCCCTGGTATGCAATAAACGTCCACATGATTTCATTTTCATAGTGGGAATAATGAGTATACGAGTGTCAGAAGAGGAACGTATTAGTATCTTGCTGGTGTGTACACATGGATGAGGTTGGATGGGAATGTTGGACTGGAGTCCATCAGTGAAACATAGCACAGAGAACAAATTTTGTGTTTGATTCTGGATCGAATGGATAACCAGTGTAGAGTACACTAATAAAACTGCCAAGCCCGGCAAACATGCTGGCGGCTTTCAGTTTTTGATGTTTATTAAATTGTGAGAATCTTTATCAACCACTGCACTGTTTGCTGCTTGGTTGTCATGCAGTTAAAGAAGATACACATGTTGGCTATTGTTTGAGCAATGATTGTATACAGAATTAATTGAAGACAATCAGAAAGACGACTTACTGACTTCACTCATGGATCAGTAATAAGTAACATTTCCGATATTGTTTACTTTATCATAACATTTCAAGAACCTGGTGAAATTGTTAAATTTTAGAAGCTACACCACAATCATGTTATGTTAAAATTCATTTGCAATCTCTTCCCCATAAATGATAATGAATGTTTTACACACTATTTCTCATACTTAAAAATAAATATTCCTGGTACGAGAAAAATACCTGTACATGTATTTAAAATTTCAGGAACCAAACCACAATCATATTATATTCAAATTCATATGTATTCTCTTCCCCAAAATGATAATACATTTTTTATACACTATTTCATGAACTTTGAACAAAAAAATATTTGTGCATGTGCTAATGAATATACAAAATTTCGGGCGCCATGCTGTGGCTACAGTATATCTGAATTCACGTTATTGCATGGCACATTATGGCAGGGTTGTACTGTATATATATATATATATATATATATATATATATATATATATATATATATATATATATATATATATATATATATATATATATTTGTATAACTCCTCCTCAAACTATCTACCTACCCTTATTTTAAAACCAATGGAATATGAACTACATATGGGGTGGGGGTGGTCTCAAACATTCGTACAAAGGAGGCTTTAACAAAGCACAGACATTATCAGTATTTTTAACACAAGCAAGGTCAAGAAGCAGAATTTATTTACAATTGCATTTGAAGAAAAGAAATCCATTGGAGAATTAGCTATTGAAGTTCAGAGATACCTCCTCCACAGATAAACTTGCCATGTATTTGCAGTTGGAAAACTATTTTGTCCAAAGGAAATGTAGAGGGAAGAGTTCATCTTCCGGTGTTAGAATTTAGGTGTGTAAATTAAAATCTTTATCAACTACAAATACACTAACACAAGGTTGCGTTTTTTACTTGATCCTTTACCACTCATGTTTTAGCTTTAAGTTGATGAACAATTCAATTATTGACATACATGTTTACTGAAATGATAGATGTGGCTTTGCAAAGCTTAAATGAGGATTACAAAAATTGCCTTTTTACTTGGAAAATGTTTTTTATGGTACCTTGTTTGTCTGTATTTCATGATATTTGAATTGTATATGAAGTAATTGCAAATGAAAAAATCTTACACTGGTTTAAACTCTAAGTGAAATTATTGTTCAACTTTATGTCACCAATAACTGTGGAGGTCATTTTAAATTTTTTTAAACATCAAAGCCAACTGTTTTTGTAAAATTTAATATTTTTAAAATCCCCAAATGGATTATATGTGCTTTTGTTGTTAGAAAACAGAATCAAGTGTTTGGTGCATTCTTCCCAACTCATTTTGAAAGGGATTAATTTTCTGTGTAACTGTGCTTATTTTCAATTGTCATATGAAAAATGATAATTAAAAATAGTGTCATGCAAATCATCCATGCCATTTTTTTTCAGACTCAGTTGTATATTTATAATTATTATTCTTGTAACTAATGTGACAAGTAAACATTGCCATGCAATTTTGTGGACAACATTTTACACTAATACTGTAATTATAGTTTATCCTTCTAAACTGTACTTTAAATTATTATTCCTTTAACTAACATACAAACACAAATTTTAAGTAAAATGTCATGTGACCCTTTAAAAAGTGTTTGATCTTGATGATTTGGATTCGTTAAAGAGAATGCTGCATGTTTCTATTTGTATGTCAAGTGAGGTTATTACATATTTATTCCGACTTGTTCATTTGTAACGAGGAAATATCAGGAAGAAGTAGTTTCAGCATCATTTGAGAGTATGGTAATATGGAATCAGAAAACAACAATATCATTTTCCTACCGGTACTTTAGGGATTACTGGTAGACAATCAAATGCTGGCTTATATTTGGGCGGAAAAATGATAGGTATATCATAAAGCAATGTTATGTCCCAAATACACTGGACAATTTATAATTTTCATCCATACATGAACTGTCCAGTCTTTGAGAAAAGTATGTATTGTTTAGTATCTGGATATTTAAGTGAATCATGGTGTATAACATGGTGTGCAAAAACTGGATATTTAAGTCATGGCGTATAACATAGTGTGCAAAAACTGGATATTTAAGTCATGGTGTATAACATGGTGTGCAAAAACTGGATATTTAAGTCGTGGTGTATAACACAGTGTGCAAAAACTGGATATTTAAGTCATGGTGTATAACACAGTGTACAAAAAATCAAGGTAGCTTGTGTAAGAGGCAGTTGTTTACGCCACAGTATTTTATATTGTAAAATTTAAACTGTTCGTGGTGATTCTGGTTATAAATGACAGTTGGTCAGTCAACTCAGGTTTTACTGTATATTGCTTCCATACCTTAGTATTAGTATCATTATTATTATTATTATTAAAATCAGACTGGACCAGCTGTTAAGCAAAATTGATGCACTGCAAGAACAACAGCAAGCAGTAACTGTGGAGGATGCCCAATCAAGGCCCAGTCATAATTATTCCCTGTCAGAACAGAAATCTAACACTGGTGCTGAACCTGGTTCAACAGATTTAGGCAAAAGGATAGAAAACATTGAGAAACAGGTTCGTAAAATAATTACCTTATGATTGAGCAAAATTTGATTTCTTCTTCAAATACATTACCTGATCTTAATACATTAAGATAACATCCATTACCTCCAAAATCAGTATTTCCAGGTGAATAAAGATGTGCCATGTCTTGTGAATTGTTTTAGCAATAAAAGTGTTACAATTACACATGCTTACTGAGGTGGAAGTCAGACTAGACTGGTCTCTCCATGGTTAGAGGATTGGATGCCAGATCCCATTAACCATCAGTTCCTATTTTTGCTTGTGCTGATTGGCATGCTTTTAAGTGGTCTCACTAATGACTTCCATTTTGTGCATTTATACCAGACTTCTGAGTAATCCATCAAGGCATTATGTCATAACTGTGAAGTATATTTTCTTTCAGAATTTTTCCAGCTGCATCATATTTCATTATTTTGTTTTTCAGCTTTCTATTTTATTATATGATAAGCATCATGATGCCATCAAAATTACAATGAACTATTTATTCCAATGGTAAAAAATGTATACATTGCATCTTGGTACTTGGCTATTGTTACAGTTTACTCTGTAATTATCATTTTATTCTCAGTAATTTGATCATTTCTATAATTTGATCATTTCTATAATTGTCATTAATGGGGCACCTGCCTATAATACTTACATCCAGATGTTTTTAACAGGATCTTTTTTAAGAAGCCCTCAAGGACAAACAGTTATCAAACCATTCATAGAGAAATTACTCAAGTGAGATTGGCCTGCACTTTAAAGTCAAATGGAGTATCTTAGTGTTTCTAACTTCTGTGACTTTGGCTCTTTGATCAAAAACAGTTGACACCAATCACAATTAAATGCTACCATATCACTATTAGCTTTGTAAGAGAGGAAGTCAGACAAACAAAAGATCTGTCTGATCATCTGTATAATTTTGATTATGCACATCCAATGAAATCTGCTCTGTTGGAATCCATCATGGGTACTGATCTAGTTGAACAAGACAGCTGCATTTGAACATTTCTCAGGAACATCATTGGTTCACAACCTCTCATATAACACTTGCTTCCTCATTGGTGAATGTCATTCAGATTCAACAAATGGATGCTCTATCAATTGACCCAAACTAATGCAGTTTTGACAAATATGGATTAGTATGGCTCATGCTGGCCACTGCTTTCATTACCAAGAACAGAATCCCATTCAAGGCCATCTAGTGTCAAGACTCAGGTTATGATAATTTATTTGAAGAAAAAAACAATCTTTGGATTAAAATATGTCTCTTTAATAAAACTTACCTCATCAAATTTTGGGCACGCCAAAGAAAGTTCTCCTCACAGTAAAACTGTGGAAGAGTGGACACTCATGCATTAGTCTCTGATGAATAATCAACACAACTCCTACTACTCAAGGGTGACTACTCTCATCTGATTTAAGTCTTAGCAGCAGACATCTATAGCAGTTTTATTTGTACAAGCCAACAGATGTTAGCATCTTTTTTTCATCTGCGAGGACTGTATTTGTGAAGTAATTGATGTCCTCCTAACATTTTTATTGGGCAAGTATTACAAATAAACATATTTTACTCCTTAATTATTTTTTTAATTCACTTACTAATAGAGGTGTGATGTGATGTGATTTTGATTTTTTAATGTAGCTTTAACAATTGTTCAGTCATATCGCAACGACGTCTGCAATGTGGCAGTTTATAGTGAGGTCTAGCACTGGGGCATCATGCCTTAGACATGTAGCATGATGTCCCATCAAGTAAAATTATCCTGACACCTGGACGACCAGTCCTAACATTTACCTCTTAATGCTGAACGCCAAGCAAGGCAGCTGCTAGTACCATTTTTTAAGTCTCTGGTATGACTCAGCCGGGGATCAAACCCACGACCTCCTGCATCCGAGGCAGACCCTCTAACCACTAGGCCACTGGAGCGATTACTAATAGAGGTACATGGTGAAAAGAAATTCATGAAAAATGATAGATTTAATTGACTTTTATGCTGTTGTTTTGGACATACTGGAAGAATTGCTATTGTACATTTGTATCTTGTAGAATGTGTAATGAATTTTTAGATTTCACATTTCTTCGGAAATCTTTGGTAATTCTTTAAACAAAGTTTTTAATAATTTGTAATTATTAAAAACTTTATGAAAGAGATACACACACACACACATTAGAGGATTGCCCAATAAATGAAGAATTTTCTTACTCTGGTTGAGTGAAAAATCTAGTGGACATTAGATGGTATTTTGATTTATTTCCTTACAGTTGCATTGGATTGTAGAGTCACTCAAGGAACATCAGCTTGGAGCGTCATGGACAATTCCTGACGTGACTGATGGAAGAGTTGAATGTATTGTATTTTTGCTTGATTTGATTTTGCATTACTTTTACTATTACTGTTTTCATTATTATAAAATGAATGATGAATGTTTCGAAATAATATTAACCTATATTTGCCTTCTAGTTATGTATATATATATATATATATATATATATATATATATATATATATATATATATATATATATATATATATAATGTTTTTCTATAAACTGTATGTTCTTTATTGTGGGATTTTTCTTTCCTTAGCTCGTGATTGTTATTGTACCTGGCATGACTTATCCATCAATGCATTACTGTTTTCATACCTCATGTGACTGTTATCCTAGCATACATTACTGCTGTTCTACTTTACACAACCATTATCCTACTGTGCAGTATTAAGATATTGTTAAGCTACCGGTACTTCACAAGACTGTTATCCTACCATGTGTAAATGTTATCCTACTGTACATTGCCATAATCCTACCTCACATGACTGCTCCGGTGGCCTAGTGGTTAGAGTGTCCGCCTTGGATGTGGGAGGTCGTGGGTTCGATCCCCGGCTGAGTCATACCAAAGACTTACAAAAACAGTACTAACAGCTGCCTCGCTTAGCGCTCAGCATTAAGAGGTTAGTGTTAGGACTGGTCGGCCCGGTGTAAGGATAATGTGACTGGGTGGGACATCATGCTACATGTCTGCAGCATGATGCCCCAGTGCTAGACATCACTATAAACTGCCACATTGCAGACATCGTAGCGATATGACTGAAAAATTGTTAAAGCTATGTTAAAAATCAAAATCACATCACATCACACTACCTCACATGACATACAATTAACAGTTTGATTAGCAATATATTTACTTAATCATAACTGCATAGACCATGTATAGACTTAATTGTGAATAGGATAGACCATATACAATTTTTTAATTGTGAACAGAATAGACCATATAAACACTTAATTTTGAAGACCATAGACCATATAAACACTTAATTGTGAAGACCATAGACCATATAAACACTTAATTGTGAAGACCATAGACCATATAAACACTTAACTGTGAAGACCATAGACCATATCAACACTTAATTGTGAAGACCATAGACCATATAAACACTTAATTGTGAAGACCATAGACCATATAAAGTGGCTCTCTACAGTTTTGTATTTTGCATTAATTTAGAATTTTGAAAAAGACTTTTCCTGGGTTATACTGGCTGTTTAAAAAAATCTTGAATATCTTAAATATAGTTCAAAGAACCTTTAATTCCCTTTATTTTGGTGTATGATTGATGGGTGTAATATGAGTTATAAAGTATACAGCTTGGCCTTACTCCAGATGTGCACCTTTAAAAAAAGTGCTAGCTGCACTTGGTCATTTTCACTTCCTGATCTTCAAAGGTAAATTGTAAAAAAAGAACTAATAACTTTTCTTACATTTTATTTATTTGGTAATTCATTAATTGCACTTTCAGAAGCTGTATTGTCTAGTCTGGCAAAATTTCATTTTCCCTATCTTAATATCTACCCAGGATAGTGTACTTTAGACTAGTTCAGGCTGATTTTTTTAGCACAAGGGAGCAGTCATTTTAGTTAGCAGTGTGCTTAGATTATGTACAATTTCCAAAAGTACAATATCCAAAGAAATGTCAGCCACATTACATTAAAGTAGCTAATAGAGGAATGCCAACATTCTCTCCACTGTGCATGTTTTAAATGCAAACAACTTCACCTTACATACGTGACTCTCTCAAAAGTAGATAATAACTGGTGAGTGCTCCCTAACCAATTAATTGTGAAAAGAGCATAGACCATATATACACTTAATTGTGAAGAGCATGTACATTCTATTGACATAATTAGCAGAAATGCAACCTTTGGCTGACATACAAGCAACCTTTATATCTAGTGTCGCCCAAAAGAAGAACAATATTTTCTTCTGTTCTTGTGAAAATAAAAGTGTATTAGCCACTTCATGTTTATGAATGAGATAGTAATAATAAAGTTAAAATTTATTTTTTAAATTAAGTTTATTTTTAGAGGATGGCTGATATAAAAAAAAGGTAGCCAGCTGAGATGTTGGAAACAAGAAGTAAGCGTTGTAACAATCAAATTTGTATCAAAACAGGCTGGCTGTGACAAAAATTATGCATTATTAATTATTTTACAAATTCCATATGTATTTACAGGTCACAGGAAATAACTCCATGGGCCATGTGTCTGAGACCCCTGGAATAGATAAATGTAAGTTTTACCTTCTAGCAATATATGGCCATGTTAATGTTTCTTGTTACAGTTTTTATACTACAACCATGTAATATTATTATATGTGCACCTGTTTTCCAGCTGTCAGTCTGCTTGTTCTTTATTTTCTATAGAATAAGTTAAACTCTCCACAGTCTGTGGTTACCAAACTTGTCTTTGATTAGGATGTATTTGGGATTAGATTCTGATTAATTGTTAGGTATCAAAAGTCAGGGTGGTTAGGTCTGAAAGACTGAAAATGGTATTTATACATCGAGTTTGATGTACATGTATACCCAATGCCTTGACAAAAACATGTAAATGGCTTGGATATGAGAAAGACACTAATTGATTGTGAGAGGATACCCCACTTGTTACATGTTGTTACATGGCACTTTTGTTGGTTATCGTTATCAAAGAGATGATTGACTGTGGTGTTATCACCCTAATTGAGTAAATAACAATGTAAAATATGAAATTAATGGATGGAATAACAGAGATCTGAGCAGAAACATTATATCTAAGAATGGAACAACACAATCCATTGTATGTAAAATATAACAATTTAATCTATTACATAAACAAAATGAAATTGAACATGACATTTAAATGATACACTTTCTCTTAGAAATAGAATTACAAAATCTATAAGAAATGCAATTAGCTGTTCTGTTCTACTGATAAAACAAGTTTCACACATATATTTCAGACTGTCTTCATTTAATCAAAATTTCCATTTTTTTCTCTGCTTTAATCCTAAGTCTCGGATGACATGTCATCTCTTAAAAATTTCATTTAATTGTATGCAAAATTTCAATTTATTTTCAGTCCCCTCTTTATTATGTAAACATCCGCTTATGTCGACAATATTATCTTGGTCCCAATGCTGTTGAGATAAATGGAGAGTACTGTATTATGAAAATGGCAACATTTTAAAAAAAAAATTGGTGACAAGATATTGTGGTTGGTGATTTTTTTTTGGCGACAACTTTTTTAAAGCCAGCACCAACCCTGGCCAGATGGCCTTTACCTCCATCACTCTTGTCACACCACCACAAATGGTGATTTATGCCAATAAAGGGGAAGTGATTGTTACTCCTTAAATGTTAAATATAGCAAGCGTTATGAAGTTTGTATTACTAGTTTTAGTGATTCTGTATTGCACAAAAGCTTCATCATAGTGTTGATGATGATGATATCACCTTAGTTTTCAATCAAAGGGCTGAGAGGAAAAATTAACTTTGTTCTGTCAGTTATTTGTGCTTACCTAGAATTCCTTTGTGTGCTTCTGTTTTATATATCCTTATGTTTGGGGCATGTGCTTTACCACATTTAACAATAAGATACAGTATGCGATCGCTCTGGTGGCCTAGATGGTTAGTGCATCCACCTCAGATGTTAGAGGTCGCAGGTTAGAACCCTGATTGAGTCATACCAAAAACTTTTAAACAAATAGTACTACCAGCTGCCGTGCTTGGCGCTCAGCATTAAGAGGTTAGTGTTAGGAGTGGTCAACCTCATGTCAGGATAATGTGGCTGGGTGGGACATCATGTTATGTGACTCTGGCATGATGCCCCAGTGCTAGACATCACTACAAACTGCCACACTGCAGACATCGTAGCAACATGACTGGACAATTGTTAAAGCCATTTTAAAAATCCAAATCAAACACACACACACACACACACACACACAGAGTATGTGCATGTTTCTGGGGATCTAATTGCAAAGTCTGAATATAATCAGAAACAAAAATTAATGTGTATTTTTTTTTCAGAAACAACAGACACCAAGGGATGAGGGAAAGGTTTGGGTTGAAAATCGTCTTGATCCAGATGGATTCAGCCTGAAATATACATCAAATAAATGAAGCGTATTCATCCATGGTTTAATTCTTGTATGCATGGAAAAATATTGCTGTTTTATAGTGTGACCAAACAGAACATTATATGATCCTTTCTTGATACAAAATATTTGAAAACAGTTGAATAGATTTAGTGAACTTGATAACCGAAATGTTATCATTTTATTAGTCTTACATGAGATGGTGCATTATGTATGAATCTTTAACATTGTTGACTATTTTATCATTTTAAATATAGTGTTGTTTGTATTTAAAAGTTTTATAGAAATTAGAGCTAAGCAGCTGTACAGTGAAGTTTTGTATCATTTGCTGAAATGAAGATTATGCTGGAGATGGAATTTACGTTGAATGTGTTGTATTGGTCTTTAAACTTCATTGTTTGAGGAAACACTATGGGCATTTACAGGCAGATAGTGTTCAGTATGACCAGCCATATTTATTTTCAAAACTAGGTTAATTGTCTTCCAATGATAAGAATTTTAAAAAAGTATTTTAAAAAAATAAAAAAATTGGGACGAGTGTCAGTTTAAAAGAAAGTTTGAAGAAAAAAATACAAAAAAAGTAATACAAAATTTAGGATAAAAACTCGCAACTTCTTGTTCGGCAGCTGGGGGCACATAGAAAGTGTTTGTGATTTAAATTTTTAACACAGAGACAAATAGTGGTGTACATATATACATAAGATGTTGGAATAAAGAAGTTTTACTATAGTTAATGCAAAATAAACTGTGTGGGGGTGTTTACCAGTTTGCACATGAAGCAAGATGAAACTTACTTTCCTGTGAAGCCCAAAATGTAACATAGGCATCATTTTTGTAATGCAAACAGCACACACATAAACATTAGTTTTTTTTCTTCACATTTAACATAGCTTGATCTGAAACTTGTTGTACAGTAATGAAAGTGACAAAAGTAAGTCACCAAGACCTGGTCTCATGCTCTCATGACTACATATATCTCCATGCCTCTAGTTATTAGTTCCCCACAATACTGATTATACAGCCATGACTACTTATATCTCCATGCCTCTAGTTAATAATTCCCCACAATACTGATAATACAGTCATGACTACTTATATCTCCATGCCTCTAGTTAATAATTCCCCACAATACTGATAATACAGTCATGACTACTTATATCTCCATGCCTCTAGTTAATAATTCCCCACAATACTGATAATACAGTCATGACTACTTATATCTCCATGCCTCTAGTTAATAATTCCCCACAATACTGATAATACAGTCATGACTACATATATCTCCATGCCTCTAGTTAATAATTCCCCACAGTACTGATTATGCAGTCATGACTACTTATATCTCCATGCCTCTAGTTAATAATTCCCCACAATACTGATTATACAGTCATGACTACATATATCTCCATGCCTCTAGTTAATAATTCCCCACAGTACTGAGTATACATGTACAGTCATGACTACATATATCTCCATGCCTCTAGTTAATAATTCCCCACAATACTGAGTATACAGTCATGACTACATATCTCCATGCCTCTAGTTAATAATTCCCCACAATACTGATTATGCAGTCATGACTACATATATCTCCATGCCTCTAGTTAATAATTCCCCACAATACTGATTATGCAGTCATGACTACATATATCTCCATGCCTCTAGTTAATAATTCCCCACAATACTGATTATGCAGTCATGACTACATATATCTCCATGCCTCTAGTTAATAATTCCCCACAATACTGATTATGCAGTCATGACTACATATATCTCCATGCCTCTAGTTAATAATTCCCCACAATACTGATTATACAGTCATGACTACATATATCTCCATGCCTCTAGTTAATAATTCCCCACAATGCTGATTATACAGTCATGACTACATATATCTCCATGCCTCTAGTTAATAATTCCCCACAATACTGATAATACAGTCATGAAACTTGATAAGATTATTCGTTTCAAGAGTTTGTTTTACCCATCTGCAAACAAAAAAGTTGGACAGTGACCTACATTTCAGGTTCGGTTAATTATGTTCTTTGTTTACAATAAGGTCACTTTCTGAGATCTTGGATACTGTTGTAATGTTCAAACATGAATGTCAGTAGCTTTTCGTGGGTCGGTGGATCTTCCCTGGGTTTTCCAGAGTTCTTCCTCCACCAGTTATACTGGCCGCCATGTATAGTTTATCTTGTGCTGAAAAATGGTGTTAAACCCTAGAACAACAACAAAAATCAAACATGAAACTTGGCTTTTTTAACCTTTATAAACTGTACCCATTATTAGCAGGAGCTGGTTGAAGCAACATATTTTTCAACATTCATGCATCTTTATCTTGTAACATTGTATACAATTTAATAAGCTTTATTTCACTGATGCTACTGTACAAAAGTTAGAAGGTAAAAAATACCAAAAAAATGTAAAAACAAATTTGGAATGAAACTAGCTACCTCTTTGGTTGGCAGCTGGGACACACAGAAAGACAAATGTGGGTGATTATTTATAAGATGTTGGTATAAAGAAGTTGTACTATTGTTTACACCACAGGAACTGGAAATTTGCATACAAATTATACATTTCCATTACAATTTATAAATTTCGTTCTGCTATCAGAACATAATCAGAATGCCTTAGTTTTTAGTAGTGCGTTATGAAATAAATAATAAAAAAGAAAGTTTGAAAATTAAAAGAAAAAAGTAAAGAAAATATTTTAAAAATTGGGAAGAATGAGTTTAAAAGAAAGATTGAACACAAAGATACAAGAAAAGTAGTTTTTAAAGATTGCTGCTGCCATAAGTTTTAAATTCACAACATCTTATTTGGTAAGCATTACACACAGAAAGAAAGGAAAATGTGGGTGTTTTGGCCCCCACACGTGTTTCCTGTTGCACTGGTTTTAAAATTAGGGTAGGTACGTAGTTTTTTTTTAAACATTACAAGTATTCTAATGATTATTATATACAGTTTACTAAGCAATTTAAGTAAGGGCTAAACCAGCTCACAAATTTCAGGAATATATACTTTTTTTAAAAAGAAAATAAAATTTTTCTTTAAATTTTTTTTATTTCCCCTGGGGACAAAAATAATGCTCGGGTCTGTAATGAAAAACAGGGATGGTCAGCCAACTGGAAACATTTTTTGTACTTTGTATTATAAGATGTTAAATTCTAGCCTCAATAACTTTTTACATAATGTCATCAGTTTGGTTTCATTTAACCATTAATTTCAAATATATATCGTGTTTGCAAAATTGGCTGAAGAAGATCATATCTACTTGTGTGGGTGTTTACCAGTTTATACATGAAGCATGATGAAACTTATTTTCCTTTGAAGCCAAAAATGTAACATAGGCATCATTTTTGTAATGGCTCAGACATGAACATTGATTAATCTACAACTCTTGTTGTACAGTAATCAAAGTGACAAAAGTAAGTCACAAAGACCTGGTATCATGCTCCCATGACTAAATATATCTCCATGCCTCTAGTTAATATTTCCTCACAATGTTGATTATACAGTCATAAAACTTGATGAGACTATTCTTTACCCGCTACAGATAAGTTGGACAATGACCTATATTTCATTTTCTGTTAATTATGTTCTTTGTTTGCATTAAGCTCAGTTTATGAGATCTTGGATACTGGTGCAAAGTTCAAAAATGAAAGTTGGTATTTTTTATCTTTATAAACTGTACCCATTATTAGCAAGAGTTGATCAAAGCATCGTATTTTTCAGTATGTTTATCTTGTAATTTGTACAAAATTTTAATAAGCTTTTTTTCACAGACACTACTGTAAATAAAAGTTGTGACAGTCATCATTATATAAAGTTTCATTCATCACTGGTAAAAGTAGGTTACATTGACCTATTATGTTCCATTTATTAAAAAAATAATTGATCTCAGTCTTTTGTTTAATAAGTTGGTTACAGTGAGATATCCAGATTATGTAAAGCTGGTGTTTAACTCCATTTCTCTTAAATGTTTGCTTCCACAGGCATGAAATGTACTTTGTCAATTCATTTATATAAACACCTGTATATTAAAATATTTGAAAAGGTGCATACAGTGACTTGTTTTATTTCTTAGGTGTCATTCCTTAGTATTTGGAAAAAACAAAACTACAATTGAGTAGAGATAGAGCGTTCTGCTAAATTTTCTGTTCAAGTAGTCTATAAGTCTAAACGTTATTGCATTAGTAATGGCATAATAGTGATAACAGTGTCTGAAGATAGCAGCAATGTCTACTATATGATATGACACATGTATATCTATATTTTTTTTCATAATAATATATTGTGTAAGGGTCATTTAGTTAATATTTTTAATGCTGACATTCAATGATTATAGCAAGTTCGCACTTGTTAGACCCATTCTGTATAAAGTGCATCAATAACATTCATAAAGCTCTAAGGTTGTGCTGTACTGCTGTTCAAGTAATCGTCATGGGATCCAACAAGGACATGGGTTCCTTTGAATGGCAGTCAGGGTTGTCTAAAAAGGCAACTGACCTAGGTTCGGATTAGCCAGAATTAAAACATCGGACCTGTTTATTGAGAGTATTTTGAAATGACAAGATGACTGATTCAATGCCCTGTATTACATTTCTCACTATTGTGCACAAGTTTTGTATATAAGAGAATTAATACTTAGAATTAGATATTCTTAAAAGTACTGTCAGTTTTGGAAGAGTTTTTGAGAGGACTGATTCATTTCTTTAATTAAGCATTGGAATTGCAATACTCTAACAGTAATTTAAGACTTTGGATCTGTAGCCATATTGGAATTGCCATGAATTCATTTAAAGACCTTTAGGATAAACATGTATACCAAAACACTGATTATCTGTATTTTGGTAAAAATAAAAACTCAACTGAAATCCATTGGAAGGAAGCAGCGGTAATGTATACTACTAATAATGAAATGTTGTGTGATTAAAACTGTGCAGTAATAAACTCAAAGTAAGATCAAATTATGGCAACTCAATGTCTTTCTGCATTGTAGTATTTGTGGGTTTTTTGTGTGATTCATTTCACATCTAAACTAGACCCATATTCTTGAAATGTTTTGTTCAAGATGCTCAAGCTCAGCCTCACAAAAACACAGTTAAATATGATACTTGGAGTCTTTTTTGTTGCTTTACAGTACATCAACACATGCTGGTTATTTTGACCCAAGGTAGTTAAAGTATCTGTTGAAAGACAAATTATTACAGTTGATCTTGGGTATTCTGATGCTGGGATTCAAACTCATGTTTGTTTAATCATGGATCCACCGCAGTAATAACCAAGTGAGTCACATTATTTACCCATCATGAGATTCAGAAGAGTGCATCAGACCCAATCAACATTCCTGCACATACAATGTTTTGAGCCTTGATGTCTAGGTCAGTGAATGTTCCACGTTTCTAACTTAATTTTGATTGAAGTTACAGTTGTTAAACTTTGAGCTTAAGCTTGATTTGTTGCTAGAACATTCTAAAAATAAGGGTAAGGTAAGGCGTCAATTAGGTGGATGTATCTGAAAGGATGTGACCTTGATGTAAAATCCCATCAGCAGTCTATTAAATACAATGTAGGTTAAGAAAGGTTTTCAATACTGGGACTTTAATGGCTGTGTGATTTAATACTGTTGTATTTTTACACTTTTATTCACAGACAGATCTGGAACAACCACAGCTCATGTAAAACTTTTGGTACCTATCTTTCTATCTCTACTGGTTTGTTTCTGAAAATGGCCTTATACCAAAACAAAACCACTTTGATTTTGTTTACAAGACTTGAATAAACTAAAAGATTTTCTTTAAGTGCTAATAAAGCAATCAAATGCACACCACATTCTGATTGGAATTTGCATATATTAATTAAATTCCGACATTTAAGTGTTAATTTGCACACATTTGCAAAAGCGATCCTGCTTTTTATCGATCACTTCCTTTCCTTTTACAGTAAACTATAAATATAAACAATGGACATTGGTAATATTAGGCAAATACAATTTTGAAGTCTTTAGAAATGACAATGTTTCAATCCAAAGATATATTTGAAGTCTTTAGAAATAACAATGTTTCAATCCAAAGATATATTTGAAGTCTTTAGAAATGACAATGTTTCAATCCAAAGATATATTTGAAGTCTTTAGAAATGACAATGTTTCAATCCAAAGATATATTTGAAGTCTTTAGAAATGACAATGTTTCAATCCAAAGATATATTTGAAGTCTTTAGAAATGACAATTTCAATCCAAAGATATATTTGAAGTCTTTAGAAATGACAATGTTTCAATCCAAAGATATTTTGAAGTCTTTAGAAATGACAATGTTTCAATCCAAAGATATATTTGGAAACATGTACCAAATTTATCACGTCACATCTGATATTGTTTTGTACCAACCATTCAGTACCACTGTGTGAGTTTAAATATGTACTCATTCCTTCCTAGTATGAACAGATAATTAACGCTTACTGTATCTGACATCTGTCACTGCAAGCTGGTGAAACACACTGTTCATATTATGCCAAAATAAAAGAATAAGAATGAAGCATGTCAACAGCCACCACCAATGGGATAAGGAATAATATGAATTTGTACATGTGACCTCTCAGTCCAGGTTCGTCTTTCAAAATTGTTTTGTGACAAAAGTTGTGCCATGAATATCATTATCTGATTCTACTTACTGTTTGTTTTCATTGCTTTTGCTGCTGCTGATGTTGTTACTATATAATTATTAATTTTCGTGTAATTATAATAATAATAATAATAATAATTATTATTATTATTATTATTATTATTATTATTATCAGATTATCAAAACTTTGTTATGTGGAGTCATCAACAAAATGATAAATACACGTATTCATGTTACCCCGTACTTAGATGCAGGATCTTGATCACTTTCATTCATTGCATGTCTTCAAAACTAAATGACTTAAACATTATTCTCAGTTGTTTTAATGCGTTATAACTCACTGAAACAATAACTTTACTAATAAAGATCTTACACTGAACACTGAATTTGACTGAGATCGTGAAACTCTTTGGTTTACCAGATTGTAAGCTTACAAACAGCTGTACAATCTCAAAAAGGTAACTGGAACATCTATATCATTAGCTTGCTAAGATCAAAAGAAAGTCGTCTTATGGGACAGGTATGTAATGAATACGGTTCCAAAACAGTCTTATATAGCCGTTCATGGTAACATATGAACTAAAGCTGCTGCAGCTTTGTAGCAAATTGGGCAAGAGTAGCAACAGCAATTGAAATATATAGGGACAAATTAGGTCAATTGAAATCCATATATACAATATACCTTTCCAATAAGGATATTAACATTTTTCAATCAAAAATTAAAATTACTGAATGTATGTGCAAAATGTTTAAGCTTATAGAAAGTTTTCATTGTGTAATGAAAATATATACATGCAGGGTTTGTTTATCTGTATGTTAATTGTGCTGTTTTAAAATAAATATTGTAAACTTATCGCAATTACATATGAACAGTGAATTATCAAAGATGAGCATTGTTTCAATGGACTAAAAAAATTGTATAATCAGAAACATATTTTTCTATGAACTATTAGACTTATACAGACGAAAGAAACAATGATCTAAAATGAATTTTATTGTACCTACAGAACAGAAAGTTTCAGTTTCCTATAACATTATAACACAGATAGTTATAAATAGATGTTTCCTATAACATTATAACACAAATGGTTATAAATAGATGTTTCCCATAACATTATAACACAAATGGTTATAAATAGATGTTTCCTATAATATTATAACACAAATGGTTGTAGATAGATGTTTCCCATAACATTATAACAAATAGTTATAGGTAGATGTTTCCAATAACATTATAACACAAATGGTTATAAATAAATGTTTCTTATAATATTATAACACAAATGGTTATAGATACATGTAGATGTTTCCCATAGCGTTATAACACAAATGGTTATAGATAGATGTTTCCCATAACATTATAACACAAATAGTTACAGATAGATGTTTCCTATAACATTAACACAAATGGTTATAAATAGATGTTTCCTATAATATTATAACACAAATGGTTGTAGATAGATGTTTCCCATAACATTATAACAAATAGTTATAGGTAGATGTTTCCAATAACATTATAACACAAATGGTTATAAATAAATGTTTCCTATAATATTATAACACAAATGGTTACAGATAGATGTTTCCCATAACATTATAACACAAATGGTTATAGATAGATGCTTCCCATAACATTATAACACAAATAGTTATAGATAGATGTTTCCTATAACATTAACACAAATGGTTATAAATAGATGTTTCCTATAATATTATAACACAAATGGTTATAGATAGATGTTTCCCATAACATTATAACACAAAATGGTTATAGATAGATTTTTCCCATAACATTATAACACAAATAGTTATAGATAGATGTTTCCTATAACATTAACACAAATGGTTATAAATAGATGTTTCCTATAATATTATAACACAAATGGTTATAGATGTTTCCCATAACATTATAACATAAATGGTTATAGATAGATGTTTCCCATCACATCATAACACAAATAGTTATAGATAGATGTTTCCTATAACATTAACACAAATGGTTATAAATAGATGTTTCCTATAATATTATAACACAAATGGTTATAGATAGATGTTTCCCATAACATTATAACACGAATGGTTATAGATAGATGTTTCCCATAACATTATAACACAAATAGTTATAGATAGATGTTTCCTATAACATTATAACACAAATGGTTATAGATAGATGAGATATCTCATCTGTCTCAGCTTATTCAAAATCTCATGATGAAACATGCAGCATGCTCATTGTATATATCACTTACAATACAATGTTTCCATGACCACAACAAATTTAAATGATGAAAAATTATATGAATCAAAAGACACCTACTCAAAGTTCGTGACATATGAACCAAGTTTAGTTGAAAATTCTTTAACTCTTTGGAAGTCTCACTATGCTCAATAAAATATTTATTAAGAAACATACAGATACACAAATGGGCAAAATTGTTTGTATATCCCACTCAGTATTACATAATAATAATTACATGATACATATCGCATTACCCTAGAGTCATATGCAATGCCATATTATACCAGCTGCCATGTTTAATGAAAGCATAAAGAAATCAATCTCTAGCTACACTTTAAACGTTTTCATGCATTAAGACAGGATTTGGAAGTTATAGTGCAGCCATGCCAGAATGTTCCAGAGGACACTTGTGATATGCAGATCTAGGTAAAGATCAGCATCTATTCCACTTGAGGTCTCAAACGAGATTGACTGATTTTCTGAAATTGCTCTTGATCTAGAATCATGTTACATTCATTTTGTCTGCCATTAGAAGGAGGCATCCAATATTTCAGCCACCAGTTTAATAAAGTAGCTATGAGCACCATAGAGTGGCAACTTGCTGGAAGCAGTCAACCATGTTGCTGGGTAATTCGAAGCATCGGCCTGGAAGACAAAGTATAATGTTAAACATTGAAAATATTAACAGTAAAACATTCCAATTAATCTACATTATTGTATCATTTCAGAATATCATACATCGCACAGAGGTAGAAGTCAGCACCAAGAAAACAAATATTTAGCAAAAAAATCCATAACTTTATCTGAAAAATATAAAATTACAGAAGTTCCAAAATGTTCATGTAAAAACTTAATGTTCTGACTTACAAAGTACATGTCAAACACTTGAGCTTGAGCTTGCATAGAAAGCCTGTCAAACTTCCAGAATTTTAAAACTGACGTTTATGAGTTCTATAAATAGCTCACAGGAACAATATTTGCATATTACAACAACAGCAGCCGCTGGTACCGTAGAAGCTGAGGATTCCATGCAAAGATGACAGTGGCAAAGATATATACACCTCTTCCTCGATAACTCGCGCACATCAGGGTCCAAATCATCGCCTGTACTATAAGTGAGGCGCGAGTTATAGAGGGACCTATCAAAAAAGCCGAAACCAATAAAGAGATCGACATAAAGGCAAAAGGGGGTGGGTGGGTTGGCAGGTTATAGTGTTCAATACTCAATTTATAATTGTGCTGAGATTAACTGTGAATAAATATCTCTTCATAACGGTGTACTTTGATTATTTTTTCCTCATTGAGCAAGATTAATTTCAGGATTAATTACAGTATATTGAGGAGATCATCAAAAACATTATTCCACATGGTTTCCGTTCGCTTTGCACGTGTACCACTTCACACACTGTGTACTATGTCACTAATTTGTGTGTTCAATTGGAGACATTCAAGTTTTATTGTTTTATCCAAATTAGACGGGTTTTTTTTAATACAAAAGATCAACACTCTTTTCGAGAAACATTGTTGATTGAACGAATGAACGATAGATAGATCTAATAGTGGATAAATTAAAATGAAAAAAAAATCACAAGAGTTAATCATTAGCAACATGAATTTAATGGGTCTACAAATTTAAAACAACTTAAATATGAACATGATAATAGTTGCCGTTTGTGACACACTTGACAATCATAGAATGCTGTCTGGCATTTCTGTGCTCTTATGGTTTCCGTCTCCAATATTGAAGTAAAACACATACCGAATTTGACCGATTGATGAAAATAAAATACAGCAATGCTTACCATTTGAAAAAAGAGCTATTGTCACCAGAATATTCTGTTCAAAATAATATTAATTTTGGACACAGGGGATACCACACCCTTGTTTTCCTGACTTGCGATTTGTCGGCCTATTCTGCGCACAGCATTGAAAAGATGTAATGTTTATCCATCAGGCTATAGAAATGAAATACATTACTTTGGACTGTTTCTGTCAGCAGTTCAGCGAGTAACTAGGTCAAGTTTATAGTGTTTTTTAAAAAAATTCAAAGTAAAAATGCCAATAAATGGCAAGAGATATTAAGCAAACTAAACCCACCTTGTAAAAATGTTAGTAAAAGTTCAACGTTTTATAAAAAAATAATTATTATGCAGAAGAGAAACAACAATGAATAGGATGTAATGTGTTTACAATGTCTTAATGATGGTGAAAAAAATTACTAAAGAATTTAGAAACAGACTACAACACTCCGTCGATAATTCACACCCTGATAACTCGTGAACCCGCTTATAACGCGGGGTTAGGCGTGGATCCCATTTTTTAAAACCAGAAAATACTCCAAACATTTATCCTTATTTGTTGAACTTGAAGACATTGCAATCAAAATTGGTAATAGAAACTTTGATGTATCGCTCTTTTTATCATCAAAAACGGTTGTTGTTGTTGTGGGGTTTAACGCCATTTTTCAGCACAGGATAGGCTATATATGGCGGCCAGTATTAATGGTGGAGGAAGAACCCGGGAAAAACCCTGGGAAGAACCACCGACCCATGAGAAGCTACTGGCAAGCTTTCTCACATACCCACATTGGCTGAATCTTAGACTCGAACCGCCGCTGACAGAGGTGAGATGTCAGTGATCCGTAACGAAGAGCGCTTTAGACCACTAGGCCACTCGGGGCCCCTTCGAAAACGGTAGACAGGACCTGAAAATTTTAATCAACGCTATGAAATATCAAATTTAAAAATAGGTCATACAATTTTTTATTTTCTTTCCAAACGACATTCCTAGTATACAACAATTAACGATATGTAAGGAAATTTCGATCAATGAAAATGTCACTTATGCAGAGTGGAGGCAGTACTTTAATAAATACAAAATAAATTTTTTTGTATCAATTGAAATTTGTGTTCTAGTTCTTATCTTTTAGTTCCTTTCAAGTGTAATTGTCATAAATGCAATGTGTCCTCTTGAAATTAAACGTGAAATGCGTCAATCTACCATAACAGTTATGTCCGCAAGCGTTTCTATGAAAACCTAATTAAGGGCTGACTGTGTTTTGATAACTGACTTGCAGAAGTATTTGCTGTATTGTTGCACTGAATTAAAAGCTGGTCTCCTTTGTATTATCACATTAATTATGTCTTTTGAATAAAATAAAGGAGGTGGAATAAAAGAAAAGTTAAAAGGAACGAAAACCCAACAAACTTAAAATCTAGCTGTCCTGGTCATGTATCAGGTGAACTCACTTCATTTGATCGTTCGAACACTTATAAATGTTATTGTGTATGTTACATAAACTACCTTAAATTAACCGACTCTTTCATAACTGTGATCAAAGATAAGAAGGCAGCCAAGCGAAATGAATATTTCGTAAAATAAAGAGCTTGATTTCACAGATACATTCCATTATGGGCAAGCGAGTTTCAGAGAATTCTTGAACTGGCACTTGGAGATATCCTCAAGGATGATAAGAAGTTTCATTATTACTTCCAATGAAATCATGACATTAATATTGTACTAACCGAACAATAAAAAATTGAGTTTCGACACAGATGATTGTCACATGAAATAAATGTCTCATGTTTTTGAAAAAAAGGAATCTTGTTTGGCAGTTATCAATAGTTAGTCTAGTTCTCTACCCTTGGGGCTCCCGATTTGGCAGGATAATATTAAACACCACTCCAGGAACCAGACTCACCAAGAAAACAAAAAGCAGTGATGTAATACACAGATTTTTATGCATACACGTGATGGTTGTTGAAACCAGTTGGAACGAGCTTTCGTATGTGGGACATTTTGAAAATAAATGTTATTTAAACAGAATAACGAACAACTTCATTAAAAAAAAGCACGTTATTAAAAATTATTATTGACATGATTGTAAAATGAGGATTCAGTCAATAAACAGCCCAGGTCCCTAATGTGGTCCGCCCCCCCCCCCCCCCCAGTTTTCTCGATGTCAAAGTGATTTTTTTCCAATTATTGGAGGTCCCTCAGTAACTCGCACCTTGCTTATAGAATGGTCTGTGTTTGTGGACCCTGTTGTGCTCGAGTTATCGAGGGAGAGGTGTATATGCTTGGGAATTTCTTGAGAATTTATGTTCTAGTGGCAAGTTGACACGTTGGGTAGCAGACGATATTGTATGTGTGGGACAACTTCTTGCAACATTGGAAACTTGGATTAAAATGCAGATTCATTATTGTTTTAAGGTATACATTTCCCTCTTTTATTTTTGTTGTTGTTGTTGTGGGGTTTAACGCCATTTTTCAGCACAAGATAGGCTATACATGGCGGCCAGTATTAATGGTGGAGGAAGAACCTGGGAAACCCCGGAAAGAACCACCGACCCACGAGAAGCTACTGGCAAGGTTTCTCACATACCCACATTGGCCGAACCCGATTTCCCTCTTTTATATAATGTATTTATTTGTATGATACTAAAAGATACATAGTAAATCGGATTTTCCGGATTACTGGTTCAAGAAGGTCATGCAGTGGGTCTTCATGTTGACATTTAGAAATCACATTTTCATATTCATTTCGAGTTGAAATGTGGGATATTTTTTTACGCTTTATGGAAATAACTTTCTTTAATTAAAGCACGATCACTCTTTCTTGATACAAAATGGATTTCTGAACAAAAATATCGTGATTCAATGTTTACAGAAATGACGTATCATTGCGCAGAATTACCTGATGCGCAGAATTAGCCGACGTGGTGGTAACTTCACATTTTGAAATAAATCTGTTTATTTTTTTGTGTTACTCCTTGATATCTCTGCTGCAGAGAAAAATCCTGCAGAGTTCTCAACTGCATGATCTTTACAGAGTCAACATTTTGTGTGTCCAGCCACAGTATAAAAATGTGAAACCATTTTCAAATGGTCAAATAAAATGAATTTTGATAAAATGATAGTGACCACAATAACTTATGCTCAGATTTGCATGCCTTTGAATTTTTTCTTTGTACCTCCCTTGTTTGATCTGATACAAAAGAAATATTCAACGTGATAAAACAACACAGGTCTCTTTTAATTGATTTTTTAATGCAACAAGCACTTCCCCAAGTTGTTGATCAAAACAAAGCTGGCATGTAATTAGGCTCTCACAGAAGTATGTACTCACGGGCTTCGATGTGACGGTCGATTGACTCTTTTTATGTTTTCATAGAACAGAATATGTTGCAATTATACTGTTTACACTGAAGCAGAATTAAAGGATTAGAACGTGACTTTCACATAGCAAGACATTTAATTGGTGTTTATTTCATTCTCTGTTGTCACCTGTTAGCATTTACCAAAGTTTTCAGTGATCGCTATTTCACCAGACAGTTTATTTACAGTGTATTGGCAACTATTTATCATAAAAAACTTACATAACATATGATATCTTATTTAGAACTTGCAAAATTCTAACTTTACAGGCATTAATCACTATTTTTGATGATAAAATGAGCAATGTATCAAGGTTTAATTTACCAATTCTTATCGTAAATTTTTGTTGAGCTATGCTGGACACTGCATTATAAGCGGGATCGCGAGGTATCTGGGCATGAGTTATCGAGGGAGTGGTGTATCTCAGAAGAACAAATGTGTTTTGTGGTACATGCAAGTGTACATATGGTATTAGATTGGTCAAGAAGATGGAGAAATAAGAAATAGATGACGATACAAAAACAAAATGGAGCTAATCACATCCAATTTATACGGCAATGATTTAAAGTAAACTGCTATGAGAGAGAATAAAGAGCATTTCCAGCCATTATTGATTATGCAAAACTGGATTATTCGTGATCTAGTTGGTACCCTAACTTGCAGCAGATACTTGCAGCAAATGGAAATGACAATACAATTTACATTAGTGATGGAGGAATTGATATCCATTCAATATAATAGACAAAATTATTGTTACTGGAAATTGCGTGGAGAGTGTAGGCTTAAATATATATTCTCATTTTACGGGCCTTAAATTGAGTGCATGACTGAAGGGCACACTAATTTACATAAATCTAGTGTTTCTAGTGTCATTAATATTGCTTATTTCAGAGAATGGTTACTGCTCAACCACAGTACAGTTGCTTTGTTCAACAGTTTTGTTGTGCATTGTAATGTCTGCAGATGCATTCAGCAGGGCATCGTAGAAAGTTGTTGTTGTAGGGTTTAACGCCATTTTTCAGCACACGATAGGCTATACATGGTGGCCAGTATTAATGGTGGAGGAAGAACCCAGGAAATGCCCGTAAAGAACCACTGAATCCAAGACTCGAACCTATGCAGACAGAGGTGCGATGACAGTGATCCGTAACAGAGAGTGCTTTAGACCACTCGGGGCCCCTTATCGTAGAAAGAGAGAAGCAGAAACCACCAGTAACCACACGGTTTCCACTTGGAATGGAACTATTCTAGACAGAATAACGGAAGAGACATGATCTTCATAATATATTAGTATGACACTAATCATCTGACGTTTAGTTTGGTTTGTTTTTAGATTTTTTAAAATGTACCTTTAACAATTTTTCAGTCATATCACTATGATGTCTGTAGTGTGGCAGTTTATAGTGATGTCTCAGCACTGGGACATCATGCCGTGTAATTTTTACATAATTCAGCTGCTTATGGAGGGAAACACTGAGACTCATTCTTTTAGACAAACTTGTTTGATTGAAATTTGTACACGTTTGATATTTGGATTTAGATTAACGGTGAAATGGACTTTGAAATGTCCAGAATGTACAAATTTAGACTTAGAATTCAGAGCACAGGGATATCTATAAGAGTTAATAATGATACAATTTTACTAGAGAAAACAAAAAAGAAACATTTGCCTTAATCCGTGGTTTTACATTCATCTCTGAATTTATAATTTTTATTTGTTAGGCAAATGAAGTGTCTGCAATGAAAATAAGCTTACCATTTGATCATTTTTAGTTTGTTCAGTGCAGAGTAAACTTATAAACTTTAATTTTAGAATAATTTTTCTGTTTCCTACTGTTGTATTTAAAATTCTGCATTCACCATTGTCAATAAAGCTTGCAGCAGAAGATGAATGTTTTTAAAAATCATTTAAACTACGTTACGTCTAGCACCAAGGCATCATGCCACAGACATGTCCCACCCAGTCACATTATCCTGACACCAGATAAGCCAGTCCTAACACTAACCTCTTAATACTGAACACCTAGCAAAGCAGCTGTTAATACCATTTTTATAAGTCTTTGGTATGACTTAGCCAGGGTTCAAACCCACGACCTTCCGCATCCAAGGCAGATGCTCTAACCACTTAGACCACTGGAGCAGTTTTTTAGATATGCCGTTTGGTACATATACTAAATGCATTAAATTAAATGCATAATCTTTTTGTTCCCAGCAACTTCATTTTGCTAAATACTTTCTACTGTTACAAGATTTTTACCATATTTTTGAATATAATATAAAAACTTTTAATAATAATAATGATAATAATAATAATAATAATAATGACAATAATAATAAATAATAATAATCATCATTATCATCATCATCATCATCAATAACAACTCCATCAGTTTTCTTAAACTAAAGGAAAGCATATGTGTTATTCATTTGCCTGTATTATAAATCGGTGATTAAACAAGAACGATGCAATTTCATTCTTCTGAATCATTTCATGAACTTCTTAATATTAGACATGCTATACCCATCCCTGTTGTTATTGCTAGAAGTTCCGGTCCTTACTGGTACACTGCTACTACTAATTATGAGAGAGACCTGTCCTTTGATTCCTGCTTTTTATAAATGATTTAAACAAAACGAAAGCCTCCAAGATCGCACAATATGGAAATCGGCTTGCGGCGCCTAAGGCCCTCAGTACTGAAAATGTTAACTGTAATTATTTCCCTTATTGACAGACTGTAAGCTGGGTCATTCAAAACATAACTGTCACAACAGCCTGATTTTCAAACAGGCTCCAATCCCAATTTGAAAACTGTGCTCATTGATCTGGAAAATTGTACAGATAATACTAATACATACACTGCAGCTGATCATACAGCGCTGGAAACAACAGTTCCTAAAGAAGATAATGGTAAAGTATAATATCATTGTGGTGACTCAAATCATGACTGAGTTGCATTTTGGCTCTTTTTGGGACTGCATTGTTAATTGAAACATGACTGCAATGCAAAATTTATGAATTTCATAACATAGTGATATAAATATAATATTTCATAAAATGGCATAACACTTCATTGGCAGCATTACATAGCAAGCTCTATGGCAATGTAAAATAATACATATAAAGTGTGGCGAATGACAGCTTTTAAGTGTTAACTAGTGTCAGGGCTTACTCTAGGCGTTGACTTGGGGATAATAGAATTTGACTTTGACTGTGAAGAATTGATGCCTAACCTCCTTTATTTGCCAAATTAACCCAATTGATATTCTGCCCAAAATATTAAATCAAGCATGATTTTAGTTATGAAACTTTTGGTTTTTTCGTATGATGCAGCAGAGCCTTACTATAAAATAAACTTTTGTAATCTGATCACCTCAAATATGTACAAAGCTATTACCTCTACGCATAGCAGTGTGAATTTTTATGTAGAGTCATCAAAAATAGCAATCTATCTATCTATGTTGTTGTTGTTGTAGGGTTTAATGCCATTTTTCAGCACAAGATAGGCTATGCATGGTGGCCAGTATAACTGGTGGAGGAAGAACCCTGAAAAACCATGGGAAGAACCACCGAACCACGAGAAGCTACTGGCAGGCTTTCTCATGTACCAATGTTAGCTGAGCCTGAGACTCGAACTCATGCAGATAGAGGTGAAATGGCAGTGATCCATAATGACGAGCGCTTTAGACCCTCAGGGCCCCCTATCTATCTATCTATCTTGTGTAGATTAACAAGTTTTACAAATAAATATAATCGAATGAACAATTTACTTGTCCAGTATCATACCTGAAAATATGACGAGATGATATGCTATGCCTTTAACAAGTATATTCACCTATATTCAGGAAGAGATGCCTATTTCACATTACTGTATAATGTCATTAATAAAATGCTACAGTAACTACAGTCTTTACAGATTGAATATTGTTAATATTTTTATAACACGTAGATCTACATCCAAAGTTTATGATGCCAGGTGGAGAATCCTCTATGATTGGTGCAGTAGGAAACACGCTGATCCTATCCACCCTTCTGTAACTTCCATTGATGATTTCCTTTTGTTCCTCTTTGAGACCAAAAGATGTTCAGTATCCACTATCAAATGCCATCAAACTGCCATCTCCAACACACTTAAATTCTCGCAAGACACAGACATCAGTTCAGATCTGCATCTTGTCGACTTGTACAGTTTTTGGAGCTTCAGAGACCTGTCTCTCACTCCTTTGTGCCCAGATGGAATCTTTCATGTGTTCTTTGGTCATTAACCAAAGCACCTTATAAACCATTGAGTGAAGCTTCTTTTTTGGATCTCACACTCAAAACTGTGTCCCTTCTCACATTGCCTCAGTGAGACAAAGAAGTGAAATTCATGCCTTGTCAATGAATCTGGCTATCTTATGTTTAATGGGAACTATGACTCTGTTTCCCTACTCTGCCAACCTGGTTTCTTGCAAAATGACAGTTACCTTCAATAGCCCCCATACCCATAGAGATTCCCAGTCTCAGTAAAATATGTGTTGGGGATGATCAAGTTAGACTTTTATGCCCCATGTATGCTCTTCACGTCTGTCATGTCTCCAAAGCAAAAAGAAAGTGTTACGGAAACGTCTCTTTCTCCCTATTAAGGGCTCCGTTAACATTTCAGCTGACAGTACCTCCTGGTGGATTGACATGACAGTCAAATGAGCCTATGAGTCTCTTACTGACTGAGACCTCAGGTTTATGAAACTTAAAGCCTATGAGGTTCATTGCTACCTCATAGGCCTACTTTAATCATTCCTCTCTCTATGATGTTATGAAAGCATTTTTTTGGCACAGCCATAATACCTTTTCTTCCTTTTATCCTTTTACTTCTACTCATTAGCCAACAGAGCACAGGCATATTTTCTCTGGTTCCCAATGTTATGGTATAGAGTTTCGTTTAGAGAGAAGTGGACCGCTCCCTATACGATAAGTACATTTAATATCAGTTTTTGGTCTGTTTGACATCAGCCTACCAAGCTTAATGACACATTCAGCTGAGCGATTGTGTCAGGATAAGTAATTGCTGCTATCAAGATGTATTTTTTTTTTGGGGGGGGGGTTAGAACTAATTGTATTTATGCAATACTTACCTGTCACTATTGCCAAATACCCTCCTCCCACCCTGCTCTGATATCTTGCATAATTGTCGCCTTTGAAAAGATGACATATAGGTACACCTACCTTCTGCACATGGCCTGCGACAAAGTGGTGTGCAAAAGGTCCAAGGGTCATATAGATTTTTTCTCCACTCTGGGAGGTTGTATTCACATCATATAGATGGTATATTTTCAGCATGAAAATAGATTAGCTAAGCAATAGTGACAGGTAAGTATTGCATAATTAAAATTAGTTTTACCCCCTGAAGAAACTAGATTCTGATGAAAACACATCTAGAAGCACATTTTGGGTATTAAAATAAACGTTTAAGGTATCTGCAAACATCTATAGCAGATCATTAATTTTGAAAGATACCAACTGCGTTTAACTTGTATTAGACATCAAGGTGAAAACAACAGGGTCTGTGTTGCACTTCATACACATGAAATCGAAATTGTAGCAAACTGGGAAACCATTTTAATCTCATCCCCATAAAAATGCATAAATAATTTGTAAAAATGCTATATTGCATATAACTTCAAACAGCAATGCAATACCTCTGCATTTGTCCGACTGCAGAATCTAACAACTATGTCCATTACACATGATAATTTATCTAATTTATTGAATACATAAATGCCAGACCATTCAATCCCATGTTTAGGTATATTACTTGACTAATTTAAACGATCATGTAAGATATAATTCCAACCATTCGTACTAATATTTACCGTCAACGAGAAGTACCGCAAAACATCTTGCTCGTCATGATACAGGTATACTGCACTTTCCAACCAGGCGTTATCTGTATTTCTCGGGTTGTCAGCATACCCCTGATGAATCTTAAATAAACAAGATCCTGTTTTTAAAAAGGCAGAAAAAAAATATGAAATAGACTAAATATTATATACAGATCTGTTGTTAAGACATATTTGCTAACTAGGTTTTGATATACAGAGACAAATGCTCTAAAGCAGAATCAGATTGGATTCTTCATAATCCAAATAAAGAGGGTCAAGGTAGAACCTTTAGTTACAAAACCTTAACCTAAGAACCTATAATTATTCGATTTATGTCAAAGTTGAAGAAAGGGTTAAAGTCATTTGAGTAAGAAACCTTGACACAAATAAGATAAATATCTTTCACACAAATAAGACAATGTCTGTAATTACGACCAGAATATTGCTGATTAAAGCTACAACATAAATGAAGGTTTCCAAGCATACTTAAGCCCACAGTCTACAGGTAAACCTGTGAAAAATTAGTGTTATGTTGAGCCAATGACTTGGTACCTTGGCTGAGCAACCAATGGTAGAATTTAAGCACAACTAAATCACTACTGAGTTGAATTAAGGTGGCCCACCAGGATGGGATGTTGGCTGACACTGTCAGAAAAGAAGAGACCCAAGTGCATATCACATATATCACATTCACTTGCAAAAGCAAGAGCAGTTGATGAGGTGATCTAGGTTAATAAAGCACTTTCTGAAAATTCTTCTTTGAAGTCTGTTCATTGAATAATTATGAAAATGGTTTCTTTGGTGTTGCTATATTTGCATTTCTTATTTTATATTTGGTGGCAGGCACCACTTTCTGTAACATTGAAATGACTATTTATTATGCTACTTTTTGCACAATATGGTCAGATATGGTCCAACATTTTAAGTGTTAGCAGCCATTATATGCCACATATATTAACTTGAAAGATATTCATGCTAGAAAGCTTTCTGTTAAACTTGGTCAAACTTCTGAATGGCTAAAATATGATTTTGAAAGCAAATCAGCATCATCTGTACAAAATTCAATAAGTTATGTGCTAATATTCTGTGGAACTAAGTAAACTGGCTTTAACATGCACTGAAGGAAGGTACATGCTGGATAATTGATGCATGCAGGATGTCAGGCCAAGACAAAATCTAAAATATTATTGTGATAATATTGCGCACTCTTAACTATGATTCAAGTTTAAGACAACAGCGCTACATTTGACCCAGTACTTTTACAATTCTACTGTTGCTCTTAACAAAAAAGTATTTTTCATAAATTACTAGATGAAAACTATGAAATGATATTTATACATAACATAATCAGCACTGAGTAAAACATTTAATGTTTATGCTGATGACCTGCTAATAACGTAGTACTATAACGTATACAGTCTTACTAGTTCTCCATTCTGGAATATCTTCTTCATCTTCGTGTTAATGACCTGCCGTCTGTCTTCTCCTATAGCACTGAGAGCTTCCTCAGAGAACTCAATCTTCAGATTTTCCGTGGGAAGATGGCCTGGTGCCAGTATACCCTGTAAGAAAGTAATGAATTACAACTATATATTGGGGGCCCTGAGTGGCCGAGTGGTCTAAAGCGGTCACGATTATGGATCACTGCCATCTCACCTCTGTCTGCATGGATTCGAGTCTCGAGTTCGGCCAATGTGGGTATGTGAGAAAGCTTGCCGGTAGCTTCTCGTGGGTCGGTGGTTCTTTCCAGGGTTATCCCGGGTTCTTCCTCCACCATTAATACTGGCCGCCATGTATAGCCTATCTTTTGCTTAAAATTGGCGTTAAACCCTACAACAACAACAGCAACTAAATATTGAGCTACCCACCAAATAGACAGCATACCGATGTGTTCATATATTTCTTATGGGTTTTCAAATTGTATAGCTTGTTTATGCTTATGGCATTACAACAGCAATTCCAGTTTTATGTGACCTTTCAAGTGCCACAGAGAGAAAAATGGACAGCATGTCTAGGCATGGAAGACATAAGAACGGAAGTCCTGGTACATATATGACACATACATAACAGCATGTGTCGTGGATTGATTAATATAAATGCAACAATGCCTAATGCTTTCGACACTCATATAGATGCAACACATCCTTGCTGTTTTGATCCAAGATACTACAATGGATGCTCTCAGTCTTAATACTGGAGTAAGAATCACCAATACGTCACAACTTTACAGAAATTATCATAATCACACTATCTAGTAAATGGCACTGTCCTGAAGGCGGTTTTTCTGAACAAGTACTACAACAACCATTGAATGAAGCAATGAATTGCCAAAATATTGTACGCGTCACAGTAAATGTGAAGACCTCACTTTTATAACAATAACTAGTGCACTACAGGCTTAAGGGCCAAGGTTCTTTAGTGGTCTGAAGATGCTTATGTCTTAGAAGGAGTGCATTCTTTCCAGTAATGTCTTTCGATGATGATAGGATTCATTGTCTGGAATGAGTGTTCTCATTATTACAAGTTGTCTGCGAGGGCCCCGAGTGGCTGAGTGGTCTAAAGCGCTCACCATTATGGATCACTGCCATCTCACCTCTGTCTGCGTGAGTTCTAGTCTTGGATTCGGCTAATGTGGTTATGTGAGAAAGCTTGCCAGTAGCTTCTCATGGGTCGGTGGTTATTTCTGGGGTTTTCCTGGGTTCTTTCTCCACCATTTATACTTTCTGCCATGTATAGCCTTCTTGTGATGAAAAATAGTGTTAAACCCTCCAACAAAAACAAGTTGTCTGAGATGTTTTGGGAGATTTGTAATGCCATTGTCAACATTTATGCATGACATTTTGACATACCCCAGACAGGCACAATATCTTAGCAGGACAATGTCCTGATAGAATCAGCAATCCACACATACCCCTTGGTCTTCAGTTGTCATCTTTATCCATTAAGATTGATATCTCCTTGTCCTGATTGTAACCAAGCGAAATAACATGTTCCTAAAGCTTTATTTCACCAGGCCAGGTCCATATACCTGGGCAGTTAAAGCTCAACTGCAATATTGTTGATGCATACATCTTTCCCTCTTTACATTTACTTCACAAAAATCTTGCTGAAAACAATAAATGTCTTCTAATCTTGATTGTCTTCTAAAGTGTGAAAACTATAATTAATCACATATTGATTTCAGCAGCTGAAATTCGCAAAAAAATCTTTTCTTCTCCCAACTTACTGAAAGCACCACAGCTGGGAGTTTTTCTCCTAAACCCATGTTATAGCTCCAAGTCTGGCTCATATCAAACAATCCATCATAAACAAAATGGTTTCCAGTTAAGTGGTGCATAGCTTACTTGAGAAGGAAGGTCAAATAATTTATAAGCTCCCAATGATACCTATAGAGAATGATTACTTCCTTATAAGTTGCATGACCACGAACAGCTTTGTCTCTTCAACGAGAGGAAAAATGACTTTCATTACCATCATGGACTGCAATTCCATCATTTCTGAGAATATGTATCATCAAGGATGAAACAATATAGGATAGAACAAAGACCTCTTCCATGATTGTTTTGAATTTCTACTTGTCTAGACAGAAGGCCTTAGCACTTTTCCCAAACTGGAACCTATAAGTATTGTGTGGTTGAATAAGGCACATATTAATTGATTGTATAAAGCCTACATGACTAAGTTCTCTTACATGACTTGTGTTCTAGTCACTTAAGTTAGAGCAGGCAGAATTAGTGCAAAACATGACTTATCAGTAAATCCAAACTATCTGCAGTTCTGCTATGAAAGCTCGGTTTCTCTCACATGTTTTGTATGTTTAATTTGCATTGGTTTTTTTTGTTAGTTTTTTTCAATTTATTTTGTTTTGTTTTTATTATATGATAAATGGATATGGACACTTGACCTTGTCCAAAATCATGCTAATTTTCTATCTGATCTAAATCTTGATTTTGGTTTTGCAATCAAGATGTTTATCTCACTCTTAGTATAGAACTTTGGAAATACCCCATGAAATGCTGGGTCTACCTGTTATTTGCTACATTGTATATTATAATATTTGAAACAAACTTCTAATTATAACTAATAGTTTATCTGACAAACATCTGGAACCTTCCATAATGAATTTTTTCATCGGGTAATAGGTTTTACTTAGAAAATGTTAATTGTGACCTGAGGCCATGTATAAAACTATACAATCTTGTTTTTCTAGAACTTATGTATTCATACTTTATGATCTGAGCCAAATCAATTGTATTACTGTTGTGCCCAGCACTTCAACTGGACTTATTTTATTTAAATTATTAATTTAAGCGTTTCTTCTCTAAAAATACAAAGTGCTCAAAAATAACATTCTTGGAAACAGAGACTTGTATTATAGTAAAATTTCAAATAAAGACTTATTCCTGGACTGTATTAGTGTGATTTAACACAAGACTGTTGATACATCATCACGACGTGAGCCACCACAGGCACATCAACACTTCCATTGTTGGATTTAATTCAGATTCCCACTAAAGTTTATTCTGAGCATTAATCATTAGGACTTGTGTCTGTAATTCTGTATTTTCTTTTTACATTTTCACTTTGTATTCTAGGGAAATATATTATTTGTTGAAATTTACAAATGTTACGAGTCTATGCTCTTAAACTAAGTAGCAGAAAAGAATGAAAAATAACAAGCTTTGTACAATTTAAGAAATAAGCCAAGAATTACAGACACAAGTCCTAGTAATTTAAAAGTCCTGAATAAAATTCAGTAAAAGTCCAGAAAATATCCCCAGACTGAAGTCGATGATGTGTCTGTGATAGCTATTAAAGTGCTGATGTGTCAACAGTCTTTTGTTAAATCACATAAATATAATTCCAGATCCGAATATACTATAAATTCCAGTGACTGTCTTTATCCAAGAGTTTTATCAGAGTACATTTGTATTTCCAGAAAAAAATAATCACTTGAATTCAATAAACTGAAGCAAATAAAATTCAGCCCAACTGGTCACATCATAATACAACTTGAAACTGCGTGATGTTAAAGCACAAATGACAAAGTCCTCACAATCACAAGGTTATATAGTTCTCTCCTTGACCTCAGCTCACAACTAGCATTTTCTAAAAAAAATCATTACCTAATGGAAAATAGCCTTTTAGAATGATCCTGAAGTTTACAAAATCAAAACCGTAAGCTGTAAAATCCCCTTAGGAAAGTCCAAAACTTGCACACAAATAAGCATATTTACTTCTGCTATTAATAAAGATCCTGATATTAAGCCCATGCAAACAGAGAATAACTTAGCTATATATTAGTTGTCTACATAAAATGAAATTCATAAAAAGTCAATCAGGAACAGCAGAACTGAACTCAGTTTTGGATAAGGTCAAGTTCAGCATACAATGTTACATTACAATAGCATGTAATGAAATAAATTAAAAAAACAACAACAAACAAAAGAACAATTAAACTAAATATAAACAACACAACGCTTGCTGCTTCTCACTCTCTTCTAGTACTTATTTTCAGACCATAAGGTTGTAATACATGACATACCCTGACAGGCTCATGCTCAAGGGGAATCCATTCTATGTGTTGAAACCACTGATCTCTTTATATAATGAACCCCACAAGCATCAAAGCATGCTGAGCCAATTAGATAAAGGCATATATTGCTTGCTCTTACAGCATGAAAATTCCATGATGGATATGTTACCTTGAACATATTGGGTTATCCACTTTGACTACAATGGACTAACCCAAGACCAACTGGATTTCTTATTATATTGGCTCACTACATTATATCAGTCAACATTGGATTGTTGGACCAAACCAGTTGGGCTCTTCTGTCCTCATCTGTTCTTTTACAAAAGCACTTAGATTCCTTTTCCTCACTGTGTTAGCATTATGTTAATGTGCCATTAAAACCAACAAAACAAAGATCATTTGAAGAATAAAATAGACAAGAACAGCTTTTTTAGGCAGATATGTTTCTTCAATATTTACATAATCATAACATGGGTACACCCTTCCAAGCCATAGCTGCACTTACACGCCTGGAAGAGTGTGCACATCCCTCTGGAATGAACTAATAGTTGGTAGGGTTAGAACTTACTCTTATTCGTGCAAAATTCACACTGGTACAGAATGGAGATGTAATCAAATTTATCTGTCCTTTATCAAAGAAACAAACTCTACTTTTTCCTGAATAAAGCAACACACACCCAGATATGTCATTATTCCATAATTTGTAGATTAGTACATCAAAGACTCTACAATTTTCATAATATCAATACTGAATAATGTAAATGTTTGCTGGCCTCCAAATTGCTCTGATAAGATATGTGATATGCATTGTGTGGTGTTAATTTGCTTATGACATGTTTTTTTTTTGTTCAAGTGCCAGCTGCATTGCAATTTGAATAAAGAAACTAAAGGGCATTCAAAAATTCAAACATTTCATGTGTTTCATATTGATGGACCTATAGATAACGTTTCTACTTATTGAAATGATGATGTAAGTATACTTTTATCATAATATTATCAGGAAACTGCATACTAAGAGTTCATTTAAAATAATATTGAATTCATACTTGCTCATAGGAGTAAAGAATGAACATCCCCAACTTACAAGTCAACTTATACAACAAAAATGTATTTAAAGTAAACGGATAATAACAATAAAGGAAAAATATCCCATTTCCTGGAAATGAACTGTACTCTCTCGCAATGCAGGCAGTTGAATTGCCAAATGATTTGGCATACACAAAAATCCACATACAGTCTTCTTACAAGAAAGTTTGATTTTAAGCGTTTTCTGCTCCAATGTAGCTAATATTACACGACACAAAGAGGACTTGCTAATCCTGTGCTGTGAAGACAAATTAACAATATGTGGGGACAGCGATGTTTCACCTTAACTCTGGTCAGTTAACCGTGGCTAACAAGTATCCCATCATGGCGATCAAAAACTAATACATCAGTATATAGACCAAAGAGAACAACATGTCTTGTTGGTAGAGAACTGGCCATATTCAACATCTGGATAGTACCCCTGCGTGAAAGCTGAAGAAAGACAACTTACAAAAGTTGGATCCGGCTAAACCTACATCCTGAGTGGCTGAAGTAAAGAAGAGCAATGAGAAGCTGGTATTTTTTGATTTGGTCCAATGCAACATACATGGAATCCTCCTATACTCCGAATAAAACCTTCATATAACCAAAACAATCTTCCAACTGCCAAACTGCAAAAAGACGCCTTGGATGCACCAAAATTCTGAGCACTAATATCTTATTAATCACATCAACATCTGGACATGAGAAAAAAAGGATGTCAGAGTGACGAAAGACATGAGAAGTGCAGAATTATGGACTGACTAGAGGTTCATAAGCCTCAAGCTCCATATCTGTTACCTGGAGTCTAGTAGAGGCTTACGGCTTAAAGTCCCCAACATGCTTAATGTTGTAAAATTGAAATGGGGGAATGTGAAACTGACATTTGTCGAACTGTACAGCTAACTGGATATAACTCTGAGAAAGTTGCAAAACACTCTATCCTTCAAAAACTACTGCATCCAAAAACCTCAGCCCCACTGGCTGTAAACATGAAGATTGGTTTGATGAGAACAAGTTTGTCATATAGAGACTACTGAATGATAAATATCGGCTACAGAAGGCCTGTTAAGAAGACAGCAACTTCAGCGATATCAAGAGGAATGTCCAATGCATGCTCAAAGATGTGCATGATTCGTGGCTGAGCAATACGGCAGATGGTATTAAGTCCATTGCAGACATGAGTGACATGAAGAACTTCCATACTGTGATTAAGACAATCTACAGGCCACCATCATCAGGAACATTTTCAATACTGAGTGCTGACAATGCCACGCTTCTTTCTGACAAAGAAAAGTATTTCAAAGATATGCCAAACATTTCCACAAAATCATCAATCAAAAGCCACTGAACCATCAACTGCTTTGAGTGGAAATCAAAGTGCCATTTGCTATTCTGATCCTCCAATCTAACTGAAACTGTGAAGCAGCCAATCAACCTATTGTCAAATCGGAAATCACCTGGAGTAGAAATCTACAAAGGTGAAGGCTCACACATGGCAAAGAATGGACTGAATTCTTCTAGTCAATGTGGACCTAGGCACCTATACCCCAGAAATACAACAATGCATCCAATGTCAACTATTAGAACTGGAGATGAAACTGACAATCCTGAGACAAAATTCAAGGCCTCTACTTGCTATCAACAGCCTGAAAAAATTTTGCCATTATTCTGCTGAATCATTTTGTGGTACACATCAATCTAAGGCTCCTGTCAGAGAGTCATTGTGACTTCGGGAGAGAATGAGGGAGTGTGCTGCTTGTCAACACCAGAAAAAACATCCAGGACTAGAAATCCATTATGTACATGGCAAAAGCCTGTGACACAGCCAGCCATGAAGGATGTAGGAAAATCATAACAAAATTTGTTTGCTCAAAGAAATTGGTTATGACGGTATGGCAATTCGACAATAGTATGTTCACTTGTTTTGAGAAAGGCTAGTCATCTGTACCATTCCCAGACATCAATGGAGTCAAGCTAGGCTGTATGTTGGACCCAAACATCTTCATTATGATGTTCACTGCCATGCTTACTAATGGCTTCCTTTTAATAACATTCGGATCGACATCAGATACCAGACTGATGGCACACCAGATACCAGACTGATGGCACACTCATAACTCTAACAAGCCTACCAACAAGGACATTACAGGAAGTGACTCTTCTTGACCTCCTATTTTCCCAATAATGTTTCTTAATGCCAAATCTGAATCTGACATGCAACACTAAAAGTATCAAGAAGACAGGTGATGCACCAACGTGCACCAGGAAAGCAATCACACTAAATGGCCAAACGCTCAGGGTATTGGACAAGTTCACTTATCTCGGCAGAGCACTGTCTTGTGCAGTCCACATCATTGATGAGATTAATGCTATAATTGTTAAAGCAAATGTGACCTTTGGCAGACTATGTGCAAATGTGTAGTATGGCAGAGGGACCAGTAACCGAAGAAAAACACTTTAGGTAAAAATGACTTTGCGTTGCTGACCCCGCTGTGTGTCTGCTAAAATCGGACAGTGTACAGATATCATGCCAAGATGCTTAATAGTTTTACTCATGGGTTGCCTCAGGGAGCTATTGAGGATAAGATGGCAGCCAGGGTAACAGACAGAGGTTCTCACAGAATTTGGCAATCCATGCATCCAAACTATGCTGAGGAAATCACAGTTGATATGAGCAGGCCACGTCATCAGGATGTCAGAAGAGAGACGATGAATAAGACATTATGCGTTGAGCTGAAGGAGGGAAAGCTATCTTAGAGGTGTTCGAAGAAATGCTTCAAATATTCCCTCAAGTGATCCTTGAAACACCTCAACATTGCCCCATAGTCTTGGGAAGGTTTCACAGAGGATGGCTTCACCTAGTGGACTATGATCCCTACTGAAGCTAGTCCTTGAATGGAGGAGAACTGCAGAAACACGAGGAATCAAAATCCCAGAACTGCAGCATACACTTTTTTGATCAAGCATACCCATGTAAGATCTCCTGTCAATTGTATCACAGACAGTTCAGAGCACAAATTGGTCTGGTGAGTCACTCAAATACTCATATAAACCAAACAAGTAAGTGACAAAGATATCATCAAACAGGACAAACAGCTAAAACAAATTTAATGATTTGAAGAATGATCAAATCAATGAAATGTTTCTTACATGTCAGGTTACTTTTACTGTTTAAATATTTAGCAGTTCTGTTTGAGGAATCTTGAAAATCCTCCTCGTAATCTGATGGAAGAGATTCACAAAATATATTAGCATGAAAAGTAAAACATAATCTCATCTATGCTCACAATTCATTTAACGTAATTAAAACTAATGCTGTGCCTTTTAAAAGTAGGGTATGGTAATGGATCAAATTGCAATACCTAATAGCATTATTACATTTACAACAGATTCAATAAAGATTCAATAAAGACAGTTACCTTTATAGGAAAGTATGGCCCTAGATCCCATTTAATTACCTAAAAGTATTATTGCATTCAAACAGTCTCAATATAAAGAGGTACCTCAGTCTCAATATAAAGAGGTACCTTTTAAAAGGAAGGTATGGTCCTGGATTCCATTTCATTATCTAATAGTACAATCACATTTGAAACAGATTCAACATAAGATGACCTCATATACAAGGTGGGTCACATTTATGGAATCCATGTACAACAGTATAGTGAATACAAGATGCGGACAATTTATTTGATGAATTTTATCACATTCAAACATTTTTAATTAATAAATCCTACATAAGATCTGATACTATTATCTGAAGTAATTCCAAGGACTGGAATCTAACTAAACTTTGCAAATTAGACCAAATGATAAAGAAGTATACAAAATAAGTAAACACCTAGAAAGGCCATTGCAGGTCTGAGAGGATGCATGACAGTGTTTGCATCTACAAGATATCACTGTAAAGAGGCCAACTGAGGCATTTGGCTCCTAATATTTACTTCACTTGAGATACTCACCTCAGGTAAAGCCCAAAGTCCAGTGTCCACACTTTTGACTGCCAAAAATTCAAATACTGGTTTGTCATCTTCCATCATCTTCTGACCAGTCTCATCATACCTCCATCTGTATAAATTAATATTAAATCAATGGTCTGCTTCTTATAAGAGCTGTTCCAGTTAAACATATATGTAACCCAGGGAAGACTGATTTATAAAAAAAAAGATATGCCAAGGTGTTCTGATTACTTAGAGTGATAAAATGAAATGATACGATGTTACAGTCTAATTCAAGGGTGATTACTTCAAATTAAAAGTGCCTTCCTAGGTTGCCACGTGGTTTTATTGAAACAGCGCTTATTAAAATTTGGAATAAACTTGTAGATGAACAAGTGACTTTTTATGTGAAAATTTAGCAATTATATATTTTGTTTAAGTTAAGGTTGACTTTTCAGGACCTACAGATTACTCCTCTCTAAAATGGTATGTGAGTGCAAAACTGCTGACCATGTTTAGTAATGAACTATTGTGTAATGCAAACAATTAAAAACCTGATTAAGGAATATATGTGGAGGCTCACCAACAAAGAAAATGTCAAAACAACGTAATACTAAATGAATTAATGTACACAAAATATTTAAATGTTATATAATGGTAAGTATGCAATCACAACACTGTTGTGTAAAAAAATGCTTATATTATACAGAAATTTTGAGATTATGATTGATTAATTAAATCCATCATTTATTTGGTAGGGATACATCTCGAAAACTCATAAAATGTTTGGAACTTTATTTCATACAGATGTTTGTGAAATCCACTCAGAAGAAGCATTACTATTTGAATACATTCTGGGCTTCAAAACTTACACAAGGAGTCTAATAGTATGAAGGATATGCACAATAATTATAATTTCATTACTAATGTAACTGAGATCATTCCTAGATAACCCTAGTGGACAATTCCATTATTTCTATAGCACCGTTTATCACTGAGATGCTGAACTGAGATGAACCCACTGGAGTAGCCATTTCATGTTGGCAATTGACCTGTTCTTTTCTTGACAAATAAGTAAACTTAAAAAAAAAGAAAGAAAAACAAAAGAAGAGAAAAAAATTATAACGGTTTGCTTTTACTGGTATGAAAATGGCTGCCATTCATTTACAAGTGGAAACAGCCCAGATTTCTATTGCATTTTGTATTTGTATGCAAAACGTTCGATTTGACTTGTCTTTTTATAAACACAGACATCATAAAGTTGATAAGTGACATTGCAAGAGTGACCTTAGATCGTGTACCAGGATTGATGCCCTAGCTTTTGTAATGGCAGTGTCAGCCTTATTTTTAGAGTTGACAAATCTTTTGATCAAATTTGACATGTTAATTGCTGCAGGACATTTCAATGTACATTTTACACATGTTCACTTGTGGTCACCATCTAATGTGATAACAGAAGCCCAAATCTCCTTCTCCTCATGCCTATAGGTTAATTTTCAGGATTGCTATTCAATCTGTGAGTTACCTTGTCACTTGGAAATCATTCTTTTATGAACCGACAAACTTTTAAAGATTCACAAATTTGTGAAAAATAACATAGTTATTGCAATGAGAAATCATTGGGATTTGAACTAATGACACTCAGTTGTGACATTTATTGTTATTGTTATTGTTATGGGGTTTAATGCTATTTTTCAGCACACAATAGGCTATGCATGGCGGCCAGTATTAATGGTGGAGGAAGAACCCGGAAAAATCCCGGAAAGAACTACCGACCCACGAGAAGCTACTGGCAAGCTTTTTCACATACCCACATTGGCCGAATACAAGACTCGAGGTGAAATGGCAGTGATCTGTAAAGGATAGCACTTTAGACCACTCGGCCACTCGGGGACCCTTGTGACATTTATAGGATACTGTTAATAATAATAGTGGAGACTATAATTTCAGTACATTTTTACGGTGATAAAACCCTTGTGTGTAGTGTACAATTGCATGATATGCTGGCCCTGTTCATGTGCCTAGTTATAGCTTAACAGCCTCACCCTGTAAACTGGATGGATACCATTTTTGGAGGTACACTATACAAAGGAGAAACATAAAAGACTGTCATTTTCTGTCTGGTGATAGAATAATACAAGAAGTCTAACAGTGGAGAGTTAAAATTGCCAAACACAAGATATGTATGTTTACAACCAGCTTATTCATTAGGCCAGGGCAAGTGTTCATCACCACATAAAGTGTTAACTAATGCATCCCTTACACAATTATTCGACCTGACTCAAATGACTGGTGATGAAATCAATTTCAGTTCTCCTAAGCATGTTACTTCAATTATTTATAATGGCTGAAAAACAAGAGAAAGTGGATTTTATGAATTTCATTGATCACCAACATAAACAAAATTGGTTCACTAATCATCAAATCAAATGACTAAGGGAAGCTAGAGTTTCAATCCTCTGTTTACTTGTACTTTTTAATCAGAATCTATAGGACAATCATATTTACCCAGTAGTGCATTTAATTAAGGTCACTATAATGAAGGATACCTGTACATTTGTTCAATATGGTCACTGTCCATTGGCAAATTAATTTAAAATCATGCAAAACGCTTTTATAAAGGTTTAAAATCTTGTACAGTTTGTCCTGTCAAAACACCTTATCAAGACATTTTCTCAAAGGAAAAGGATCGTGCAACCCATTTCACTAAATTTTTCTAGCAATTCTTGTCAAAACTACATGGTTTTTTTAAAAATCTTTTTTCAGGACGCTACTGAACATACATATTTTTTCTCTGAGGCAGAGGTGGAAGAGTAAAGGATTATTTTTTTTTAAAAAATAGTTCTAAAATTGCAAACTTTGAAATACTTTTATAAGAGAGGGGACTGGTGGACATTCTGAGTTCATCAAGAGAGTATACATTTTCTCTATTGCCGCCTTAAAGCTATACTCACTCATCTCCATGGTGGATCTGCATATGACCTTTATCCTCACACTCTGTCTATGCACGGGACGCCCACATTGAGATCAATTAATCCCGAATAATACATACCCAAAGGCATTGATGATGCACAATCATCATCTCTTAGACTGTCGTGGTAGAGTACATGGGGGCAAGCAGCAAGTAGATGGTTAGCTGTATATGCAGGATGCAGTTGTCTGATTGGTATAGACAGCTAGTCAAAATCAAGATCAGTCACATCGGTGTCTAGCATATGGACGGCAGTGTTCAAGCCAACATTGTTGGAGTAGTGATAAGGATAGGTGAATAAATGGATCTATGAATAAGATCTCCAGCAAAGGTAGCATTCCATAGCTTTACTTGATGAGGTATATGAGGATATACAACTGAGTGCCATTTGGTCATTGAATGATATGGACCTAGAGCCGGATGTCTGGACAGTACATTCAGCAGACGATATATGGCATACAAATGATGTACGGAAAGGCTCATTTATATCATTTATAAACACCCTGCACATGGATGTATGGCTACCATTTTGTTCAGACATGCGAGCAGACGTATGACCCATGGGCTGCCTAGAATTTGGTGGAAACACAACCAAGGTGTTGGAATGCTTGACAACTAATCAAGATGTAAGGATGGGGAAAATGGCTGAAACTAATTAATTGTGTCATCACATGCTGCACCAAATGATGCATGAGCAACTCCACAGATGGCAAAGAAAATGAACTACAAATGTTCTATGACATCGTAGCCATGTAGACAATGTGGTCAGAAAACACAGAAACTAAGTCCATGTAGGTTTTGAAAATCCATATAATTATGATTGAAATTCAAGAAATAAGATATACCATTTTGTAGAATAAGTCTTAAAACATCCAAAAATAACAAAATGTACAATGGATGAGATAAAATAAGCACTAATTTCCACTTCGAGAAGCAAAGTGCATGATACTGTCAGTTCACAATGACATCTAAAACTAGAGCCACCTGTTGGCGGCAATGGACGGTACTGAGCAATAGTTTTTGCCATTTGTATGGATTCAGGAGGTAGCAGGGCTTACATTCCTAATGTTAATGTGATCTAGCAACATATTTGGAGAAATATATATTTTACCTCGCAACGATTGTATTCATAGCATGGTTTGGCCCCCAACGACCAAGATTTCCTCGTCCCCGAAGCCCTGTACGACCCAGTGGATTCAGAGGGATTCCATTTTGTAGAAGATACTTTCCAGTGTATCTAACTCTGCTTGTATTTGTCATATAGTCAATACCATTGAACCTGATTATTTTACTTCTCTGGTCAACAAGCCTGCAAAAATGATATTCAGTTAAACATAAGCTAGCAAGTTGGTGGAAATGCATTGTCAAATATTGACAAAAGGTGACAAATCAGATTTGTTTTTTCCGCAGTCATCTATATTAGAATACCATGTATGGTCTCATACAACAAGATCTGAATAAATCAAGAGAACCCTTGATCAATCAGCATTACTAGAATGACTTGCTCAGTGTTCCAAAAAGCCATTTCTCAAAACCATGAAGAATTAAAATTTAGGATGCTTACATTTTGCCTCGAATGTTTAATGTTTTAATATTTTTCTTGTGCATGATAATTTTTATGCTTAGAACAAATTGTATATGTTTTTTTTATATATTTATTAAATACAAACATACTTATGATATTCTCTGACTATTAGACTAAGATGTCATAAAATATAATGTGAACTGTAGGTAAGTGCCGTGGGTTTTGCTTACGTTTTTAATCCATCTGAGCTGATGCAAAATGCAAGTAAATTCATTCTTCTGATTAGATTCAAACTATTTAGTCGATTTCACTGACATCTGCACATCAATATTTTATATGACACTGAATGAAACTTTCATCCCATTGACTTGGATTTTATTTGCACAGTGAAAAAGTAAAAAAGTAAACAGGTTTGGCATGGAATAACTGTGTTATTTACAAGCTATGGTTTTCTAATATCTCTTATTCACAGATGAGAGATGTGTTTCCAATTATGAATATCCCAGCAACAAACCAAGACAGTAGATGGAAGTAAAAAACAAAAATACTTTTTCATATTGTTGTATTTAGTTACTGTAATATCAACAAATGGAATAATTACATGAAATTATAAAGAGGTCATCTACATATACACACAAACATGAATAATGACTTTTGTCTAAGTGTTGTTTTTTTAAAAACTTTATAATAAGATCCCACCCACAAAAATGCAAAGCTAAAAATGTTAGACAGTTAGAAATTTCTGGATCAATCTCAAAATCATAACAGGTCGTTTCATCAGCAGTAATATCAAGAAGAAAACGAGAAAGAATGGGATGCCGTACAGAATAGAAAGAAAGAGACAGACAGACAGAGAGACAGATAGATAGATAGATAGATAGATAGATACATAGATTCAGTATAAATATAGACAAGTGAAATAAAGTACACGTAATAAAGTGTGATATTATTTAACGAATAATGATTTCTGAAATATTCCCCCTTCTCAAATTCAAAACCATTTTGCCATACATATTTTGCTAATTTATATTGGACAAAATATAAAGTACCTCAAGCTGTAAACCACAGGTTTGTATTTCTCTTAAAAATAACTGCTATTTTCAAAGATTCAGGCATTTTTCCCGGCGATTTTTTGAGCAGAAACCTGGGTTCTGGCATTATACCAGGTGTAACCTGTAAATATAAAATGCTACGAACTACCCATTAATGAAAGAACGTTCATACTATCTTAAAATACTCACACACTGTAAAGATCCATTTTGTCAGCCCATTCTGGCTTTGCTAAAACATCACTGCTGGTGTACATAGGTGGGTTGTACTCCAAAAATGCAACCTAAAATTAGTTTCAGACGTGCATGAATGAATATCCATAAGTGTGTTTTCAGTTTTCACAAAATCATATTTCTTTCTGTGTAATCACAAGCATCATACATCTAAGTATATATTTTTAAAACCATGGTAGCTCAATCGGTAGAACATTGAAATCATAACGCAATGGTTACAGGTTAGATACCTGCCCATGTCAGCACAGGTTGGCTAGTTATGTGTGTCCCAGGAAAAAAACAAGCATCTCCCATTTCCTCAAGTTGATATAACCAAAAGTGTGTTAAATGTTAAAGCACACACAAGAAAAACTAAATCTGCATTGATCAATACAGCTGTCCTCATCGTAAAACTTATCATTTCAAGACCTTACCTCTTAAAACACATGCGTGATTACAGATTTCATCAAATTGTTTGAATTCAGTTTTAAAAAAAAAAATTATTTTATCTAATTTTAGCATATTGACTAATGAGACCAATTGCAAAGTGATTTAACATCATTAAATGCAACATATTCATGTTTTATGTAATTATTGCACACTGCTGCTTAAGTCTGTTATAAAAAAGACATACCATAATCTACCAAGGAATTAGAAAAGTGAAGCTATATCTATCCTAATAAAAACATTTATGCTAGTGTGTGTAGGTGGGTTGTACTCTCGAAACTAAAACTGAAATTAATGTCAAACATGTATAAATATATGCATAGGTGTGTTCTTCATTTGTAATCATCATATTCAATCCTAACAATGCTGCTAAAAGCACAGATCTAAATCAACACTGATTAAACATTTTGTTTTCTCTTATAACACAGGTATGATCACAAATCCAATTAAATTGTTTGAATTTTGTTTACGTCATCTGATTTTAGTTTCTTGGCTAATGATCACCAAGGATTATACAAGTTAATATCAATAAATACCATATGTTTGTGTTGTAGGCGCAATAATGAAATATCCTTGATGGAACATTCAAGAGTACAAAGTTTCCGCTATTATAACCTGGTTCTCTTTTGTCACTCATATGAACACCCTTGTAGAGAGGGAGTCTATAATGATCTATGGTTTCAAGCAAACACCATCCACAACACTGAGCTTGATCTGCTAGTCTGGGTCTATTCTCTTCACAGGTGGTGGCATGTTACACAATAATAAATGGAGCATAATTTGATAATAACAAAGGATTCTGTCATCTTAAAAGCAGACAAGTAAATCTACTTTCCTATTAAAAGGCAAACGTATGATCATAACTGTCATTAAACAAGGCTCATTACACAGGACAGACTACATTTTAAAAAATCTTTTTAATCTTTGTCTCAGTTTTTTCCTTATGACAACCAACTATAATTTGATTCTACTCAAGACATATAATTCCATATGTATGTGTTTTATACCACTGTCAAAACATGCCTTTGTTGGATCATGCTTCTGTATAAAGAATCGCAACTTATATTGCAGTCGCTTTTGTGGCTGCCATGAACAGGCTTTGGAAAAGGGTAAATTGTACGCTGAAAGATTCCTTGAACAGTTTTTCATGGGATGGGCCAGTGTTTATTGTTGGGCATACTGTGCATAGCAGCTTTGAAATTTGCAATACAAATTGACACATGAATTTGATAATAATCTTACAACTGTATCTGACAAAGGATAAGGTCTATTATGACAGTCAGGATGATTTTAGTCTTAGTTACAAATTGCTCTACTAGCAGGATAATACAAACATTCTGGATATGGTTTTTAAACATTCACAAGAGTGTTAGTCAAAATGAGATTTCACTTTATCTTGCTTATGATGTTTTTGACTCACTTTATTTACCGTATATGTTGGGACACCGTATTTATTGGGACACCATAAATGAATTTTAAAAGTAATTTTTTGTGCACTGAATGTTTTGGGACACATCGTTTTTTTTTTTAGTTGTAAGTTGTGGGACACCTTTTAAATCATTCAAATTACATGTCGGAAATTGCACGGAAACTGAAATTTTATTTAAAAAAAATAAAACTGTGTACTTGAGATAAAACTCTTTAATCCACTGCAGCAGCATCTCATCAACACAACCCTTCTCCTGCACATGTACGATCTATTATTTTGGTACATGAATACTCTTTTAGTTTTCTCATATGGTGAAAAATTGTTAGAGGCAACACACCACCTGAAGTGGAAACTGCAAGAACAAAAGTAAGATTTTTTCAAATCTGCACTAGTCTTGCTAATTCTCACACTTTTGACACCAATCTTGTCATCAGTCCATCCAGGAATGCGATCAAAGTACACTAGAGTTTCATCCATGTTAATAATAATATTGTTGGAGAAATGACCTGTTTCTCTTTTGGCCTTCACGAATTCATCACGTGATTTTATTTTCTTCTAATCTTCTGGATGATGCTGGGTCATCGATTTTCACGCACGAAGCACTATATTGTGTAACTTTAAAAACTGTTCGATTGTTTCACTTTATTGTAAAACGTTTCGTGAATAATGTTGAAAACGAACCAAAGTTAGCTTCCATATCTCGGCCGTCTTTGTATATTCAAAGCTAAAAAATAAAAAATCGGCACACTTAAAAGAATCCAATAGTCGGCATCCGAGGTCAGCTTGCTTTGCAATAAATTAACCTCTGTATTGACACCTTTAAAAATATTTGGCTTACGAGTCCAAAGTCGGCTTCCAACATTGGCTTGCTTTGTAATAAAAATAGCCTTTGTGTCTGATGTCCTGTCGGTAAGTTCAAAGAAGAAGTTTACTTCTGGCTGCCAGTTGTGTTTATTTAACACCAGGGCTGATATGTGCTTGGCATCTGTAGCAATAATTAATACAAAGGTTCACTGATGTCTGCGGGTAAATATTAATGATACTTTTGTAACTCGCGCTGGCGAAAAGATTGTCACTTGCACTCAAGTGAATGTGTTTTCAAATGATGATTTTTATTTGCGAGATACTGTCATACAGTAGACCTGGATATAATTCAATCTAGAATGTTTTGCACCCAACACCGTGTCATGCGTGAATGTCACCTTCAAGATATCGGTTGACTATTTCCCTCTTGTTTGCGATTTTGTTGGCTCCAGTTTTCAGTCGGATAACATGTTCAAAGCTTTGAGCACAACCACACTCAATTGTTTCTCAATGTTGATGTTAATGAACAACGTGGTGTGTGGTATCGGACATAATTGATTCACGTTTCAGTATGGAATCCTATGATACTTACACGGATTTCGTGGAAATATTTTATTCTTTAATGCACATGTTGAAAAAAGGAATAAATGATAACAGCACAAGGTTAGTTTCTTTCTTTTTATTATCAATTAAACACTTTATTTATCTATTTTATTGCGACGTGCAGTGGAGGGGGGGGGGGGGCAAGCACAAATGCAATACAAATTTATTTCGTTTCTTAAGTCTTGGGACATATGGCCAAAGTGAAAAAATGTTTCACCATAAGTTCTGGGACAGGATAAAAATAATTATTTTATCATGTCCCAACATATGCGGTAAATACAGTATTTTTTCTTCTTCCGGGAGGTAAAATGAATGAAAAGGATTAGAATCACGTTTTTGTTTTAAAGTTTACATCTTGGAGTCATGTTATTCTTCATATGAGTTTCTTGGTATGAGTTAAAGCAACACCAATGTCTGGAAAAGGCAGAACTATTTAAATATTTAATGCCCAGCTAATTATCAGGACAAACACGTGTAGTTATAAGCCAAGGAATAACAGACAACATTTTACAGTGACTTATTTTGGAGGTGAAGACTTTAAATGTTTTCCAGAAACCGTGGTAAGGACTCATCAGAAAACATTGATCTTATCCCAAATAATGGTTATCCAGATTAATGATATCCAGATTAAATTAATGATATCCAGATTAATGATACCAATATCAAAGCAATTTCATGTCCAGGACAATATCCATAAGATACATGGGTTGTTGTTGGCAAAATGTCAAAAGCAGTGCAAGGAAAAATGGATTATATTCATTCTGGAAAAAGTTTAATTACTGATTATTTTGTCAAACATTATTTCAATTAAGCATTTATTGCATGTTTCTACAGCTACAAGTTTCTAATAGAAGGTACTGAAGCATCTTAATGGAAATAAAACACATATCATAGAGATCTTATCTGAGACAAAATCATTCATTTATAAGGTGAAGTATAACAGAATGGAAAATGAACTGTATTGTATGACCTGATCAGAAGATCGCCACATTTATTATTAGATTGAGAATTTTTTATGAAGCCCTTGTATTTCTAACATAAGCGAAAATTCTACAGATGTTATCATCATTTGAAAGACATATTTCAATCTTACTTATTTTTTCTGTGCTTCCTAGCTGTAAAACAATAATGTCAAATTCTAAAACACGATACTTTGATTTATGTAGGCTTGCCAGTAGCTTCTCCCGGGTCAGTGTTTCTTACTGGGCTTTTGCAAGGTTCATCCTCCACCAGGCGTGTTGCCACTATGTATAGCCTATCAGGTGCTGTCAAAAGGCATTAAAACCCCAAAGCATCTGTTTCTGTCCATGGCAAAGAATCAGGGAATGAAAGTATATTTATCACAAAGCACTGTCTTCATATTGCCAGGATGACTCTACCTGTGTACAATTCTTGCTAATGTTGATTAAATCTGCACAGTATGCAAGTGAATCTTTTATTCAACGAAATTATCAATTGTTAAATTCCTAAGTGTACATGGTTAAAAACTATTTAGAATTGTAAACTTACTTCCCATGGAACTTTATCACTGGGTACTTCAAATCGATAGATACTGGTCCCTGGGTAAGGTGAGGTGCGGAACAGAGTGTGAATCATTACTTGTCCGTCCTGCATTTGATAAGCTGTGACATGAGAATCTGCTGTTTTCTTCTCATCTTGCTTCTTTTCTGTAAAATGGTATTTTTAAAAATTAAACCAATGCAACCTTCCTTAGTGATCTGATAATTATGTTATATCAACAATAAATTAAACTTCAAACAGATTTAATAATAATTCTTACTTACATATTCCTGATAAGCAAAAAGAAAGTGTAAAATCCAGCATTTTAATTGGTCAGAAGATTTATAAGATTCCAAGTGCGAAAAATAACACTCCATAGTTCCACTTATTAGAGATGGCATTTCATCAACAAAATTTACTGCACGAGTGTTTGTCATATACAGATTTATGAAGCCATTTAAAGACAGCTTTTCCATTATGTGCTTTATGTTGGATGAGACTGCTATTCAATTCAAATTCTATCTCAAGCTTTCTTAGTTATGTTCAGGTTTGCCAGAGTCTGCACTGAACTTTTACCTTTGAAACAGCATTTTGAAAGCTGCAATATTTTCATCCAGATCGGGTAATTTTCAATGTCTACTAGCATCGTTTGCATTTAAATTTCAATATTTTCAAAATATCACTTAGAAATTCCTTCTAGTTCATTGTTTTACTCCTAGCAGCAACAAAATGCTAGCTTGCTAGTACAGATTAGGAGCTGACCACCCACAATATATATTGTTCAAAGGTGTTACAGTACATAATCCATGCATACACTGATGAGAAGTATCCCCTTATTCCCTATTCTCATTGAAGGTAATTGTTTTAACTATTGATATAGACTATCAATTTGAGCCTCAATCGAGCACATCTCTACAGGAATTGGATTGACCATTTCAAGTAATAGGCCACATTGCTAGGTGTTCTGGCACAGCTCTGTACAGGATTGGCATTGACCAATTCAGGTGATAGCGACACTGTTAGCTGCTCTGGCACATAACTTTCAGGATGTGCGTTTACCAATTTAGGTAATAGGCGAATTGTTCTGGCATGTATATGTACATAATTTGCACTGACCAATTCATATATTGATACGTGAAACTGGTTTATTGTGCAGATTTTGAGAAATCATGTTCAGTAATTCAGGTGATATATAATATTACTAGGTGCTGTGGTACATATGTACTGAATTAATTAATTTGGGTGTATAGGAGACAACATATTTGTAAATGATTTGCACAGACCAATAAGGGTATATAGGTGATACTGACAGGTACTCTCAGGCAATATCTGTATAGGATTAGTATTCACCCAATAAGGTGATAAGTCCCAATTCTATGTGCTTTGACACCGATCTGTTCAGGATGGGCATTAATCAGGATAAGATTAAATTATCAAAAGTATTATCAAAATATCATTACTGGGAACATTTAGTCAAGAATACATAATGTCACTCACCATTAAGTTGGATAATTTTCATATTGCTCTAGATCTCATTGCCACACTGACTGTATTTAGTGCCTGTATATTGTATGTACCAGTTTCATACCATTACCAGAGACTGTATGTAGTGCCTGGAACTAATATGATCAAAGCTTCATACCATAACCACAGATACTGTATTTAGTGCATGACTGTAACATACACATCGTTTCATACCATTGCCACACAGACTGTATATATAGGGCCTATGTATAGTATGCACAGCTTCATACCAACAGCACAGAGACTGTCTTTAGTGCCTGGATATAAAAAGCATATAGCTTCATTCCATTACCACATCGATAGTATATACGGTCTCGATTTAGTAGGCCACCACAGAGACTGTATTCAGTGCCTGTATATAATGTGCATAGCTTTATACCTTTACTACACAGACTGTATATAGTGCCTGCATATTGTATGCACCAGCTTGCATGTACCATTACCACACAGACTTTTTTAGTGCCTGGACGTAATATGCACATAGCTTCATACCATTACCGCACATACTGTATACAATATCTGGATATTATGCATGTAGCTTCATTCATTATCATACAGGTTATTATACATAATGTCGTGTTTCTGTTTATGTTAGTTGTATGATTTAACAAAAAAAAGCAGGTACTTTCCCTGTACATCATAGCGCGAGACAGAAACCGATTTAAACGGGAACATCCCCACTTGGGTGACTGCATCTAAAAATGTCAATGTACGTTATCATTGAATTTGCCATTAAACATTTCTTGAGGAATTTATGAAAAAATTTCTTCAATGGAGTTTTGATGGACAAGGGGTGAAATAAAGCGAATAAATGCCATTTAAATGTATGCATAATCAAGTTTTCCAGAATGACACCTATAACTGCAAAATGTTACTCAGAGCTCGTACATGACCTATGTGAGTTGTACTATATACCAACATATGGTAAATTATGATTCTGTTAAGCCAAAACACAAAGCTAAAATAGATTGATCATGATCTTTGTCCATCTATATTCAGAATTTTTAGCTTTATTGTGATCATTCTTTCATAATCATGAAGTAGTTGTGTGAATAAATGCTGGTTATTTGCCTTATAAAAATTAAATATCTTGTCATAAAGAATACATCAATTTATAGGATTGCTTATATCATTGAAAAACGGTGACTCTTAAGTGTGTGGATCAACGTAAATGAAACAGCTGTGTACATATAGCTGAAATGTACGCAAGAACGACGTGATATCTTAGAAACAATGACTAAAGCAAAACCAGCATCTAATATTGAGTGGAATAAACAGGCATATAAGTGACGCTAAGGATGATTTGCACTGAGTACGTACTGTATAGTACTGTCTAGTCTCCAGGTAAACTCAAACCATCTCGTGAATTATGAAGTCTTTAGTCATCTTCAAAATTAATTTCATATCTGAGAAGCCATTTATTATCGAAATGTCATTATCGGGAATATTTAGTCAAGAATACATAATGACAATGACCATTAAGTTTCATAATTTTCATATTGATCTTGATACCATTACCACAGAGACTGTTATTGTTGTTGTTGTTGTAGGGTTTAATGCCATTTTTCAGCACACGATAGGCTATACATGGTGACCAGCATAAATGGTGGAGGAAGAACCCGGGAAAACCCTGGAAAGAAGCTACTGGCAAGCTTTCTCACATACCCACATTGGCTGAATCTGAGACTCGAACCCACACAGACAGAGGTGAGATGGCAGTGATACGTAACGGAGAGCGCTTTAGACCACTCGGCCATTCGGGGCCCCCACAGAGACTGTATTTAGTACCTGGATGTAATATGCACATGAAGCAACGTGCATTCAATACAGGTCCAATATACAGTCCATGTGACAAAGGTATGAAGCTATGTGTTTACTGCATTCAAGCACTAAATAGCCTGTATGATAATATGAAGTATGTGCACACAATATATATGGCACTATATACGGTCCGTGTGGCAATAATTGTATCAAGCTATGTTCATTATTATAGGCACTAAATACAGTCTGTGTGATAACTGTATGAAGCTGGTGCATGCGCAATACAGGGCCTATATGCAGGATGTGTAGTAATTATTTAAAGCTATGTATATTATATACAGACTCAGTATAAGGTATATCATTATAAATCACCTCAGTATCAGGTACCTTGGTTGTAATACACATCAATATAAGATATACCAGTATTAGGTATCTGAGTATCTGACATCTCAGCGTAATGTACCTCATCATAATACACCATAATAAGGCATGTCAGTATAAATTATCATAATATAAGACACCACTGTATAATGCACATCAGGATACAACACCTCAATATAAGGTATCCCAGTATAAAGCACCACAGTATGAGGTACTAAATTATTAGACACCAGGGTATATGACACTTCAATATAATTTGTTCCAGTAAAAGAAACCACAGTAGAAGGCGCACACAGTATAAGGCACCACAGTATAGTGTACTTCGTCATATGGCATGTCAATATAAGTTTTAGTATTTTATAAGATTCATATGGTTGTTGGTCTCATTTCATTATTTTAATACAAGTATAATGTGTTTATGTGTGTTCGAGTGTGATTTGAATTTTTTAACATAGCTTTACACATTTTTCAGTCATATCTCTACGGTGTCTGCAGAGTGGCAGTTTATAGCGATGCCTAGCACTGGGGCATCATTGCACAGACATGAAGCATCATGTCCCACCCAGTCACATTATCCCGACACCAGGCTGACCAGTCCTAGCACTAACCTCTTAATGCTGAGCGCCATGCGAGGCAGCTGTTAGTACCATTTTCATAAGTCCTTGGTATGACACAACCAGGGTTTGAACCTGTGACCTCCTGCAACTGAGATGAATGCACTAACCACTTAGGCCACCGGAACAGTAAAGTATTAATGTAATATACAAAATGTTTCAGCATATGGCAATCTCACCTATAAATTTGTCAACTTTCATGGCTTTCAAGGAGCAGCATTATAATCAAGGAGTAATGTACATCACATTCTTATGCCAGATACAGTTTGATGCTTTTGACTAAGACCATAATAGTCACATTTTGCACCTGCAGTTCTAGGTCTGTGCTATTTGTTTGCAACAATAATTTTAATAAACAGAACAGACTGTTGAATTCAAGTAAAGTATTCGATATTACCAAAGCAGATCTATGTCTCATGATTCTCCATTTTGTCTACACTTTGGTGCACTTCATACACAAGTAAATACGACGTTCTACTTTATCATACATTACACTTGAAATACATTAAAGTAATATGATAAGAATGACATAATAAAGAAACAAGATATGCATGGATGCTTTATGGAAAGTACACCTGTAAATGTATCTAGTGTAAAGGTACATCTGTAAATGTATCTAGTGGTACAATGGTCCCCAATTAAATAATTAGTTGAATACAGCTGCCCTGCTTTAATTATAGGTTGGTTACAGATCCCATTATAAAGTTGGTTCAATTTTGTTTCATGATTGATACTTGAAATATGTCACTTAGTTTTATGTCCTGGATAATGAAAACTAATTATACACATTCAATATATCCTTATTTAATGTGTTTATACTATTATGACAAAGTATGGGTGGAACATCCCTCTATATAGTGTTCCCTTAATTAAAACACAGACCGCTTTAAAGGCTTTAATGAACATTAATACAGAGGGACCAATGTTTATTGAAATCAAGATGATTCACAGAGCGATTAAATGCATCTACATCATTTAGTGCGTATGGTATAAAACACTTTTATACTAAGCTTTTAACTACGGTTGTTATTCCATTAAAAATATCATGACAAGTTTTGGTAATAAACATACAGAATTCACTTTCAACCATTGTAATAACTACGTTCAACCAATTGTTTTTATTGCAACAAAATAAATTGCATGCAAATGTTAGGTGTATTGGAATAAGAAGTATGTTAACAATAATCCATCAGTAATTAATACGGCTTTAACCGAAACTAATAAAAGCAAAGGAATCCTGTTTGTGAAAGACTTCTACTACATAATAATCACTGCTATTGAGGTTTTATACCCTCTATTTTCGCAAACGATGATCTCCTGGAGGTGAGCGAATATGGGGCAGATTACTTTAATGCAGGACATTAGGTGCAGTTCTGTGTTCATCGTTACAACTTGAAATGTTGTTTGTTGTTGCTGTATTTGGTTTAATGCCATTTTTTGGGACAAGATAGGTTAAACAAGACAGCCAGTATAACCAGCGGAGGATGAACCTGGGAAAAACCTGGTAAGAATCAATGACCCATGGGAAGCTTACTGGCAAGCCTTCTCACTTACCAACATTGGCTGAGCCCAAGATTCAAAACCACACAGGCAGAAAAGAGATGGCAGTGACAGCTAAGGCCAGTGCTTTAGATCACATGGCCACCTGGGACCCTCAACTGGAAATGTATCCTTATGACATAGATGCCAACATGGTGAAAATGAAAAACGAAAACAGTTCTCTATGCAAGTTGTTATTCAAAGCAGGGTCATTACTCAGTCATATGTTGATGTAAAAGGCCCTTCAGTGTTCATTGTGGTGATGTGATTGAGTGGACAGATACAATGAATAGAGATATACAGGGAATAAACCATATATCTCATCAACAGAAAACAGCAGGCATAGCAGTTCAATAGAGACACATACTTGAACTTTCATGGTTGCAAGTATAATTAAGCTTGGAGGTGCAGATTAATTGTTAATTACTGTGAGGTTTTTGTTTGTTTTGTTTTTGAGCTTGAGTGGTTGGTCAGAAATTCTAATTCTGGGATCAGTATATCCCAATTAAATGTCAGTACTAATAGGTGAATATTTTTCTCACATACCCAAAAATGAAATGAAGATGTTTCCAGTGCAAATAAAAGTTGTTAAAGGCAGACAACATCCATTTGTAATTTTGTCTCATACTGAGAAGGTGTGTACAATATTTAGTTTTTACTACATCATTCTGCTATTTGGCTAATTACAGAAATATAGCAAAGTTTGAAATGAGACTAATAAAAGGGTAAGAGATGATTGTGGATAAATGAATACAATGAAACTGCAGAAACAAGTCAGAGCAAAAAGTTGGCAATTGGATTTTGTTAGGGGTATGATAACATCAATGACTGGAAGAATAATAATCATGCGATAAGGATAGCATTAGTGCATGGCAGGATAATGAAAATATATGGTAGTATAACAGTAGTGTCATCTGAGGTAGGATAATATTAAGGTATGGTAGATTAACAATCATATAAGACAGGATAACAATAATGTATGGTAGATTAACAATCATGTAAGACAGGATAACAATAATGTATGGTAGATTAACAATCATGTAAGACAGGATAACAATAACGTATGGCAGATTAACAATCATGTGAGACAGGATAACAATAATGTATGGTAGATTAACAATCATGTGAGACAGGATTACAATAACGTATGGTAAATTAACAATCGTATGAGACAGGATAACAGTAATGTATGGTGGATTAGCAATCATGTGAGACAGGATAACAGTAATGTGAGGTAGGATAACAGATAAGAACTATGTCAAGTATAATATTCATGTGTTATACAAAATACAACTCCAGCACATGAAAGCAAAAAGTTTTCAGAATAAGACTCATTTAGTACATTAATCAAATTACTGCCACCTATCTCACAGATAAATATAGATTAACATTATTTATAAATATTAATTGTTCTTTTGACAATAACAGGAATAAAAGTAATCACAATAGTAATAATGAGAAAAGAACATATAAAAAATGTACAATATGTTTACCATTCAGATCAGTGAGAGCTGGACATGCCCATTTTGCTCCAAGCTGATGTTCACTGAGTGACTCTACAATCCAATGCAGCACACTAAGTGTGGATTTCGACTGTATGAGAAAACAAGAGATGACCATCTTCTAAGTGTTGCTACACATTTTTATTACGAAACTATTGTAATAATTTTTTGCATAGGTCAATGCTCAAATGTGCAGATTCTATTGTTTCACAATATTTTGTCCTGTTGAATGTTATAATTAAATCTACATATCCATGTACATTCCATGAAATATAAATGTTACAAGAAACCTACTCATTATTCCTTGACGTTAAGTGTTCTGATTTATTCCAGTAAGGAATGATGTCATGTCGTCATAGCAGTTGCTCAACTCGATGTTCATCATTCTTATAAATTCATTATTGGTCTTCAACAATCTTTGGTGTCAGATTCATTCATCATTCAATTAATTTATAAACAAACATCTCATTCACGAATTTGCTTTCATTGCTTTCGCTACATCTAATCCCAACACTGCTTCATCCTATCACAACAGTTAACTCCAGTGACAAATAATTAAGTGAATAAGTAAGTACGATAATGTTTTTATTAATTAATTATCTTTTTATCATATTTCTGAGAATACAAGAATAATTAACTTTAAAGAAAATGTAATTAAATCAAATATTGAGGTTCATTGCAAGTACTATTGCACATTAGAGCAGATAACTGACATGGCAAAAGCACTAATGGATGATTTACAGGACTTCGCAATAAATTCTGTATCCAAGGTTAAGCACTCTAATCTGGATTCCACCTCGGCAAACAAATGGCATATTTGTGTCGATTTGCTTAATGAAGCCAAAATACATATTTTCTTATTTATTCACTCATTAGAATTGGATTTGTAAGGACTTGACTGTTCTCTTAATGTTTTATTAGCAGGTTATGTCTTTGAAAGAGATAGTAAGTTTCACTCATTGATAAGATAACTACTATAATTACCTGTTTCTCTACATTTTTCAACCTTTTCTTTAAACTGGTTAAACCATTCTGACTGGGCCTTGATTGGACACCCTCTAATGATTGCTGCTGCTCTTGTAGGTTGTCAATTTTTTTCAACAACTGTTTCACTCTGATGTTAATAATAATAATAATAATACTATTACTACTACTACTACTAATAACAATAATAATAAGCAAATGAAGAAGAAGAAGAAGAAGAATAGCAGAAACTTGGTACGAAAGAAATGTATATTATATCGCAGATTTGGGCTGGCATGAATGACCACATGCTTTTAGGATCAGAAGCATTATGCATGGATCCATTTTACTATACAATATTTAGTAGCATGGGCAACCATCTGTTCAATATGGCAAATGACCATGTATGTTTACTCATTATGTTTTTAATCCAGATATTATTGACCATAATAAACAAAAGATATATAATTCTAATTTTTGAATTAAGAATTATTCATTACAATTAGCAGGCAGTACGGATAGTTTCTGGACAGAGAGGCATACCAACATGAGGGAACAAGTTGAGTTTGGTTACTGAAATTATTAGCTTTATATCAGTTTATATGACCCAAAGAGTGCTATGAGATTGTCCTTGAATCTTAATCTGTTTCCAGATCACTATATTCCAAATGACCTGGGTGAGTGAGTTATTTTTATTTTATTCTGAATATGTTATTTGTTTGTCTCAAGGTGAGTTTATTATATAATCATTGTTAGCATTTTTATTCCTTTTTGTTTTAACAATATTAGTGTTATTAAAACCTGAAAATAAAGCAGAATATGTCAACATTGAGTTGATCTATTTATCATATTTAAAGCGCGTGACATTTGGCTGCAAATCAGTCTAATGAGTAAGCATTAGGATAAGTAAATGTTATTAATTAGTTAACGTTACAATTCATTTGCCATCATCATCATCATATTTAAATCATTTGATATGACTATATTGTATCACAAAGCAGAAGATTACTTGTTATGAGCCATCTCTCAGCACAAACAGTAGGTCTTTATTGAATATGTGTTTTACAAATGTAGTCAACAAGAATAACGGAATATTTAAATGTCATGTCAGCTTCTCTAAATGCAGCTAGATTACTGAATTCATTTCATGCACAAATGATTTAAACATATTTCATCTTGACATAAAGCACAAAAAACAATTGCTGGATTCATTCTGAAAAAGAATGTCTGTGTACATATAATCCACCATGTTCGTCCTGAGTTCTGGGATAGTCAATTTTTGATGCTGCAAAGAAAATCAAAGGGAGGCAGCTACATAATTGCCAATAGAAAAGATGATCACTTCTTAATGATCGAATCAACTCTTCGACAGGTTATGGCAGCATTGAAGAATTTTTGATGTAAACAGACCATCCTGTTTTTGACATCTTTGCTAGCCAAGGTTCTGATGTGTTAATCCTATCTACACCTTGTGTGGATTGATCAGATAATTTAGTGCTTTGCTCTATCAACATTTATTGGATGTCATGATTGTCTCCATTATTATGTAATGCCATCTAACCAATAGTTTTTAACAGTGGTGCATTGTACATGGCCCAAAATATGTGAAAAATGTATCATTTCTGTCGTGTGCTTCCCTTGATCTATCATTTAAGAACAGTGTTCAATTTTGAGCAAGATCATTTTCATAGGATACGATGGCCTGCTGTCATATCCAATGAAATTCACAGACACAAAGCATGGAAATATCTGAACAATCCACAAAGATATATATAGGGTTAACATAACAGAACCTTGACTAGTGGAGATGTGTTTCAGCAGGTAATTAGTTGCAAGTGTTATGCTGCTTGTTGATGCAAATGGAGTTGAACTACATCATGCGCGAAACAAGTCAAGTACTTTTATATACATTAAAAACGCTGACTTCAAAGAGTGACAGACATGGATATCATTCAAGATGATGTATAGAATGAACTATAGGAATTGCTTCCAGTTGTGAAAGAAAATGACTGTTATGCTCAGTGAAACTGTGCTGTGATCTACTTAGGTATTATCACAGTGTGATGCACTGTCACTGACCTAATTTTCTATGCATTAAATAATGTTTCTTTCCATTTACATCATATTGAAAATAATAAAATGTCCCAAATATTTAGTCTATTGTTTTTCAATTGATCCTGGTCTGAAGTGTCGAAATAGTCTAGTTAAGTAAACTGTGTTATGTTAAAATTATACACTTGATTGCTAATACAAAAATCATGTATAATAATGTTTAAGTGTTTTCTCGTGCGAAGAAATAAATCTTACTGCATTTGTGGTTCAAATATAAATTATATCATTATCCAGTCTTTAACGTCTTTATATCAATTCCAACTGGATTATTATAATTTTTTCTCACTGGCTTGCATGAACAAATTTGGTGTCGGAAGAATTTTGTATGCTGAAATGCATTTACATCTATGGTGTCTGTAAAACTGGAAGATCCAAAATGTTATGGCAATTACAGTAAAGTTTTGTGATGACATGTTGTGAACCTAACAAATTATGTAATATGTGCATATTATTGGACACCTCAAGACAGACGTTCCAAAATGAAGACTCTAACATACTGGAAAGATGTTACCTTTACCTGTGGTTACTAATTTCTGTATCTGCTTGCTCCTTCTTGTGGAGAAACATTCTAGCCATAACCGATTCAAACTGACATAGACATAGATCATCCTCAGTGGAAATCTTTTTCGCTAGAAATGAATGGAAAACATTACTATGATTAACACCAGCGCACAATGTTTATTTAAGATATTGCTACAGGTGTAAGAACAAAGCTGTCATGTGAGCAACTTAAGTATCACTTTTCAGTTACCATGACAATATTTGCTGTACAGATCTATATAAAATAGTTAATCACGATTTGTTGTTTTGAAGAAAACTGTTGTTTTAAGGGTAGAGCAATCTCTTGTTATATTGTCAGTCATAAAAACACTTTCCTGTTATAAGGTCACAGGGTATAGTAATGGATCCCAATGTATGTTGTTATAGTGAGATTATATGTAATATGTACTTTGTTATAAGGTTGTCTTACCTTGATCCAGTATCCTCAAAGGATACAATGGACAACACTTTGATAGAGCAATGTTGTTTATGGTTAGAAATTGTAGTATTTATCAAAAAGAATAATTTCAAATGCATTCATATCTATGGATGTTTGGACAAGTCATACAGGCATATTTACTCTCTGTCACAAACACACAGATATATTGCCTGGTTATGAAACATGAAATTAAAATAAAATGACAATACCTCTCAAGCGCCAAGCAGAACAGGCAAATTTTCTAGGTATAAAGGTAGGAGTAAGAGTCCGGGTAATAAGTTAAATAGTGTGACCCTATGTAAATTCCATCCCCCATCCACCCCCAAAAAAACATTATATATTTGGTCTCAAACCACAAAATGGTATCCTCTCAAATATACCCATCTTTACAATATTCAACATTTTTGAAAGAATAAAATAAGTTGTAAGTTTAAAAGCTAATCATGGAGAAACTTACAGAAGGCACTATCATCTTGAATATCTATAATTTAAAAAAAACTAATGTCGGAGAAGCTTACAGAAGGCATTATGATCTTGAATATCTATATTGTAGAAGCTAATCATGGAGAAACTTACTGAAGGCAGTAACGTCTTGAATGCCTACATTTTAAAAATTAATCATGGAGAAACTTACAGAAGGCATTATCTTCTTCCTTAGAACGGAGCCAATATTTGTTCAGATATATACTAATTAGTACAAAGAAAGGCTCAACAAACACAAAAGGAGGAGCCAAAAATGACCGGTGGCAATATTCATCAATCAGCTTGTATCGCTGGAAGCACCAATGTATCTCAGCATTATCCTGCACCTTCTGGATCGTGTAGCTACAAAAGACAAGAAAAGCTGATGCTGGTAGAAATTTAAATTATGTCAAATATTGATAGTAAATGCCTACTATCCTTTAGTAGTATTTGCAAAGACTCCTACTACAAATGCTATTTTGTCCAGAACTCTCTATTAGTATGGGTTCTCTCGAGATATGTATCACCCCATACACCCCTTCCTTCCCCCATTTTGAAAGACTCCTACTGAAACCTACATGGATCGAAACCTACCACCAAAATCAAGAACATAACAATTTAAAAAGAGCTTCTAATAATCTGGTACAGTTATGTGGAACAAGCTTCCACTACACATAAAATCTGCAGAAAATATTAGAGTATTTAAGAAGAGATATCATGAGCATGTATGTGCTTCTAATAGATAATGAAACTTAGTATTTTAATACTAAACATGTTAAAATAAACAGTCATTATTGCTATCTTCATATAATGTGCATTATTATACTCTCCTTAGAGAGCCTCAAGGGAGAATAGTCCTTACTAATGAGTCAACATCTATAAATAAAGCATTATTATTGTTATTATTAATACTGAAACTGCTCAATATCCCAGTACTCACAATTAACAAGAGATATAGTCCCCTATCTGCCACATTTATAATGAATCCTACAGAAAGTGTCCAATGATCAAGGAGTCTCAGTTTTTATGCTGCTTATACTGCATACCATTTATGCAAGAGACCTAAATAACAAGACTATCAATTTTATAAAAAAAGACTTTGATTCTATTGTAGCATAAAGTTATTGAACATGAAAAGTTATAAATATTGAAAGGCTCCACTGAGCATTGTTCGTGTGCCATGTATGAGTATAGTACAATGAAGTGGCTGAGGAATAGGCTTCAGAAATGGAATGTTTATGGAGAGACAGACCAATGAGTTGCTATAGTGTTGCATGTTACATACTGGGTGGAAATGGATATAAAAATACATTGGGTGCAAAATGTATTGGAGGTGGGGGGGTTTGGATTTAATTTTTCTTGACTGAGTGAGTAGCCCAATGAATTAGTGAATGAACCAATAATGAAAGAGCCTGAATAGAAATGATGTCTTTTCTACCTTAAGTGGCAATGCCAAGCATATCCAAATTTTTTTAACAAGTACTGCTTAACTAAAATTTAGATAGTCATGTAATTATGGTTGGTTTACATTTTGAAAAGTAAAATTCACAACAAAATGAGGTTGTAGTTGCCTCAGATAAACCTGGTTTATGGGCCACATATACCTATATTACCTAGACTTAATGAGTCTTATCTCCAGGTCGGTAAAATTAGCACATGATACAAATTTATTACAGAACAAATCTGAAAAGACATAATGTGCTAGCAGATTAGAACCAAGTTCTGAATACCACATATTCATTTATAATGTCACATTATCTGACAGCGGATCACAGACCCAGATTGGGCATAAAATAATATTCCAAATGATCAGCATCAATCCTGAACCTTATCGGCCCTGACCCTCAAAGCTCCAAGCAGTTTGCGAACTTGAGTCTGGTATTGTATCCCATGATATTCCAACATATCACAGTCACAAAACTGATAGATTCTTGTTAGTACAGGATTAGGTTTTATAGTTCCTCAATATTGTTTTAGGGTCCCATAGTTGTCCATGTGAAATAAGGTCCATTGAAGATAAATCATATACTGACATCCCATGAATATGATTTCTGTCATGTGAGGGGATCAATCAGGATTAGCCTGCACCTGGATTCCCTGGACTTCCAAGGGACCTTAAATATTAGAGAGGTTAGCAGAACTGCATTTATGTTAAAACAATTATTATATTGCAGAATGTGACATTTAATGTCCAGGATTTCAGATCTGGAAATAAAGAGACAACGCTTGGGAATGTGGTATTCTACCTTTACAGAAAGATGTCTACTATGGACTGACTGATGCAATGGGTCACAGATTAAACCCATGACGGACAAATGAATGGACCATTCTGTGTGAATCCCCTTATGACATTTGGACTGCCAGAAAATTAAGCATGACTGGGATCTAGCATACTGCAATGCTGATTTCCTTCTCATGCGTTCAAGTGAGAAAATTAAAAGAAGCTTCCTGGAGTTAAGAGACCAGCACAACTATGAGGAAATAGTTACAAGTTGTGAAATGTTGAACTTTCCCCCTCTAATGGGGTGTTAGAAAATGGTGGCCTAAGCAGATTCTCGTTTTGTAAGTAACATGTTTCAAGGGTAGAGAAACTGGGCCAAAATCTGACTTTCTCTCTCTACACCATCATCTCTTGCTTTTGGAACTGAGACCTTGCAAAGAGTTAGATTTTGGATGAGGATTTCTATGTAATTTCTTTATAGGGCAATTCCTATGTTTCTGGTCCCATTAATGAAACAAAGATTGGAATATTGGTTGCTGAACCTGTGAGAAGAGTGCCTACTTAATGGCATTTTCCTAATCACTTCCACTTGGTCTTAGCATAGAACACTAGAAAACAATGGATTGAGTCATTTAACGATCACTGAGCAACAATTTACACAGTGGATTTGAAAGAGTCTGTCTCACCATAGCCTGGTGTTTGATGCAAGCACCTACAATACTGGAGAGTGAATTTTTGAGTTTCACTTGTTCAAGACTTGAAACACAAGGAGACTGCCTCCCAAAGGTCCATACTTGTTCTGTGTCTTGGAAAGATGTCCAGTTCTTGCATGTGGAAGATGGCTTTGACATACTCTAATCTGAAATCCTCCATCAACTACTGGTGCCTCAGTTTGGAAAACAGATGAGTGAGAAGCTAGATGGAAGTGAGGAAAAAGACCTGTTAATGCTAATGTATTGCATGCCCTGGATTTGTACATTGCTGCCATCTAATTTCTGGTACTCAGAATGTGGAGAAGATCGATGGCCAAACTCCAATGCCACCTGCTGTGGGTGACTGCAACAACTGAAAAAACAAATGCATCAAGGCTTAATGCATCCAAATTTTTGTTGGACCATTTACTATTTCTCTGACTGACCTGGAACAATTGTCATGCCAAGATCCTTGCCTATATGGCCTGTGACCAAAGAGTACAGATTTCACTAATATGTTCCTTCTGACACCCCATATACATAAATCCGATGAGATGTTTATCCTTTAATATGTTCTTGAAAGCCTCTGAATGATTATGTTGCTAAGTCAAGATCAGAAATAGCAACTGACAATGATGTGGTTTGATGTCAAACAATCTATGCAAGGGGAGACAACACTCATCTAACCTCCATCTTGGTACGCTGATGATATTCAAACACTTAAAGTGTTATAATAGTCCAATTACATTAACTTATTTCCCTAGGAGGGCTTGATTTGTCAGACAGTTGGATGACTCTTAGAGTATTCTAATGGGGCTAAGAGTTTGAAAAAACGAAATGTTATTATTTGACTGACAGGTAGTCAAAGTTGAGATTTTGCCAATAATAAATAGCAAGCCCATTCAGTGGTCTACCTAGCCAGATTGCGAATTATCCTTTGATTTGTTTCGACTCTAAATAATTCATTGAAGGCAGAAGCTCACATAACCTTTTTAAAATCACAAAGGAAGAAACTATTGCATAAGTCTAATGGTACTTCATGGGCTTCATTAAGCCTAAAATACCTGTATGGGTGTGATCCATGATTGTTTTTTTTATTTTGTCTTGTTGTTGTTTGAGGGGTGCACATTACACAATGTACTTGGATATGTAAATGGAGCAATCAGACAGGTATGAGAGTAAATAGCTGTATACTCTCTAAGTGTACATGGTGATTGCTTTGTTCAGGATTTAAACTGTGTTGAGAAGCCGCCTGTACAAAGTAGAAAATTGGTATCCAAAGTCAAGTGGCTTCTGAACAGATGATTAACTCTAACATGCAATTGCAGGGGCATTGGTTATATAGGATTTTAAAACACGGATCTTCTTCACATACAGTTTGGACAAGTTTGATTTTATAATGGTTAATAGACTAGTAATTAATCCTTCAAGCCATTTTTAAGAGCAATCTACTCAATACATTTTCACACAAGTAGATATTATACCTTAGGTTTATGTTACAGTATATATATATATATATAGTTACCTCGTGATAGCCTAGTTCATCTCCCATGCACCCCTGTGTTTCCTGGACCTAATTAGACTCATCTCCAGATAATTATCTTGGAAGTAATTGCAACTTTAATCCTGGCAAAACATAGTTTACTAGCATATTAAAGCACCTAATCCAGAACACCGAAAACCCTAATCTGATGTCACATTATGCTCCTGAAATTGTAGTATTTGATTTAAAATTCAGTAATGTCCATGAAGATAAAAACCAAATCCTAAAACCGAGGCATGGTCCAACATAGTGTGTCAGCAAATCACAAAGTTTATTCAGCTTTGACATAACATTCATGTACCAGCAAGACTGCAGCCAATCAAAAGGAAACAAACCCCAATATGACATAATCTTGTAATGTGCCAACACGATGTACAGACTCAGTTCTGACATTGCACCAATGTACCAGTGGATCTGATTGGTGTGATAAGTTGCAATGGACAAAGTTGAACTTTGCTCCACCATCCCTTTAGTTGATAGATTATCTTTTTCTATTGTGTTCACATCTGTATGTGATTTAAATTTGCATTACTTCCAAAACATTGTTAAACTCAATACTATCATCATGTTCTTCATAGTACTGAACTCTTTTCTACCACCCAAATACATCGAGATTATCCAAATTGGCTCGTATGGTATTTGTGGATTAAAGTGATATAATTGAATACTTATAGTAGCATGTTTGCTTTGATAACCAGATGAACTTACCCACAATTATAAACATTCATTTTAATAAGATTTTGTGGGACTGTTATTGGGACTATTACACTTTTATAGGTAGAAAGTCAATTATGTTAGGAAAATGCCACTGCTCAGTTAGCAAAATTCACTGTCAATGAAATCATAAAACTTACTTTGCAAACCTCAAATTATGTGCAAATGAAAACGTACGGGAAAATCACACATCTGATATTGAAATGTAACCTTACCTGGCTGACACTTTTAAACTCCCCTCAATCTTCTCTACCCTGATGTGCACATCAAGTTTCATCGTTCTTCACTAGGCTAACAACATAGCTATATAATACCAATATCTTAGTGTACAATTTTTTGAAGGAATTGCACACACTGTACTAATTTGCCATCAAATAAAGCTAAAACAAAAACCAGCATTTTGCAGAAATATGTAACTAAGTTAACTTTGCTTAGGTATTTTTTATACGTCAGTTAATAAGTACCTAAAAATAGCAACCAGCAGATTCAGCAGCAAGATGTTGCACATCAGCATGTAAACTCCCATCAGTACTGGCACAAAATATTTTCCAGAAACTGTCGGACAGCGAGAATAGGTCCCATTCTTGTATAACTCTGCAAGGTTGGTACAATTACCAGAGCCTTCCAAAGATAAAATAAATATTATTATGAAATTGGTGCTAATTTATAAGTTAATTTAGCACATTTATAATTTGCCAATTTAATGATGATGACAGTTGCTGATATAAATATTTCATTTTCAAAAATGTAATGTTTCTATCAATGTTGTTAGTTTCAATAATGAGACATAAACAGGCATGTTGGCCTTCAATAAGTTGATATGTTGACAGATAAATTTGGTATTTAGGATTGATCCTTTTCAGCACAGCAAAAGAAGTAGGTCATTTAGTGAAGAGGCAATTGGAGTTAAGTACCTTGCCAAGGACAGTGGCTGACCAAGGCTGGCCCAATCATGAGTTCAATCACTGAACCACCATAGTTCCTGATATATAAATTGATATATAGAAAGACTGAAAGATAGATTGAGACCTGGTGACCCTGGAATAGTGATCTCAGCAATGTGGTCAACATTTGTGAGTGAAATAAATTCTCTGTTAGGCATCGCAAGATATGTACCACTATTGTTGACTTCAAAGCATGTAATCAAAATGTATTAAAGCATGATAAGATAGAGCAAAAGCAACATTATGTTTAACTAAAACATTTGTAAACTTTGAACAAAATGACCACCAATACATTTTCAGAAACTGCAGTTCCAAACCCCGTAGAAGGAAATGACTTTGTGTTAGGTTTAACTTCACACAACTTCATGCTTCTTTGCATGTTGGCAATAATTACCTTTCCCATCATAGATCAAATAAAACTGGCAAGATATGAAGTATAATAAATGTAATTCATGCCCTTCCTTCTGTCATGGAATTGTATATATCTATCATTTATTTATTATCTGGATTAAATACTTGTACTAGGGTTTCATTTCTGTGTACAGCATTACCCGATGGTGGTTTATGTATATCATATATTATTTCAAAATGGTGAGTTCGGTTCATCCTATGCTACACATGCTTATTATGGGAAAACCAATTTACATGTACCTTGAGCACTCAGGCAGTTTATGGCTACATGGCCAATGTATAAATTACCACATCGTAAAGTAAAACATCACATTACGAGGAGTCTTGTCAGTGAGCAGTCCACTTTATGACACACCATCTCCAGCTATTGAGGAATGTGAATTAAATATTATTTTTATGTTCTTATTATCGGATATAACTGTTTTACTATCACATTTCTCTTGTATTTTATGTAATTCTGACTTGTGTTGTATAATGCAATTTTATAGTCTGTTTTCTAGTTTATCTGTATGTAACTTAACAGAACGATTATATTCGCAATGATGTTATACATGTTAAGGAAGAGAAAGTGTTATGTTAAGTACTATATGATTCTTGTCAGACACAGGTTCACTTCTGAACCTTATTTTTACTTTGTACAGTAGTCCCGATAATATAATTTATATAAATTAATCAACTCAATTTTACAATATATAACATTATTATGTGCCGTTATACATGACAGTGTCATTTGTAGTACATGGATTCGGATATTATATTTTCAGCGGACTGATTGGTGGTTGATTGATTGATGGCTGGTGACTGGTGAAGGAGGGATGGAGTGTTAGTTATACTGTGTCTCTGTATATGTACTGTATTGTAGATGTTGATAGCCGTGGTGCTAATCTGGGTTGTGTTATACACAATGTGCTGCTGTTGAGGTTGATGCTGGTCAGGAAGAAAACACATATCACGTGGTGAAGAACCAAGGCTTCTGGACCAATGGGTCTGCAGAGAACAAGAGATTTTATGGATCTTTAAGTATACCATGGGCAGACCATTCATGGTGGCTCCTCAACCATTCAACAAAATGTTGGGGCTGAAAAGTCCTTTCGGATTTGTTTTTGATTCCTTCTGCAAGATATACATCCCAGTGTTTCATATCATATTTCACTATTTGAGTGAAAACATGTCATGTTTCATTATTTTAGTGAACTATATCATTTTCATGTCAAAATTGTCAATGTTTATGTGAATCATTTTTTCCATTGTTTGTGTGAAATCAGTTTGAATCATTAATTAAAGTATCCTTTTACTATTTAAGGTTTTTTCTTGCATATCAGTCCACATTTCATTTAAATCACAATATGTTATCAGGTTCATGCATATTTTGTTAAATATCCAATATTTGGATATTGTCGGCGCATGAATCAGACAGTTTTTTTCATTGAATCATTCAAAAATAAACTGTATTTTTGTCAACATCAAAAGTGTTCTTTGTTATCATATGACCCCAACCTGGTTATGTCGTTATGCCCGTTTTAAAACCGAGGACCATGTATTTGAAAATACTTTTCTAATTTTTCAACTGTTGATGCTGATTGTCACCATTACATTAAACATGTAGTCATTGGATGACACTTCCTGATGTAACATGTAACTTTAACTTGATTACATAAGTAATTAAAGTGCATGAAGTAACACTTGTAAAAGTTAACTTAATAGATTTTGTCATTTTAGGTGCTACCTGTAAAATTAGAGTGGTTCTCTGATCAACGCCACTGAGTCTAATATGGAAATATTGATCTAATACAAAAAAAAATTTGTTCTAGACTAAAACCATGACTAGCCAATATATCCAGATTTGATACAAGTAATTCTATTTTTGTATTCTTTGGTACATTTTCAAAAGTCCACAATGAAGAGTCATTTCAACAGTCATTATGGCAAAACCAGGTCTGTATATGGATATATATATATATATATATATATATATATATATATATATATATATATATATATATATATATATATATATATATATATATATATATATATATATATATAGAGGTATGACATCTCAGGGATATAGCATTTATAGCATTATACCTTCAATTTCTTCCAACATAAGCTCTCCATAAATATTCCAATACGGCCTACGGAAAATAGCTATAAAAGAGTCAAGGCTGAGTTCGGTGTTCGGGTACAATATTGAGTGAGAAGCAATTCCATACGCCACAATAAATGTGAATAGTATCAGAGCAAAGCCAGCCAGATTTCGAACCTGAAGAAAAAAAGTATTATACACAAAACAGTATTGATCAAACCCATTAAAAATACATTTTTGCATTCAAAATGTATCAAGTGTTTCCTAAATCTTCTTAGCATAAATTCAGTGTTAAGTATTGTTTCAATCCATGTCATATTTTAAATGATTATTTAAAGAAAAATTAAAATTTACACCAGAATGGTAGAGAAGAAATTGGATTTGTGATGAAAGGGAAAACTTCTAAATCATAAATGTTGTACAAAAGAAAGTTTCTGACTGAAATCAAAAGTAACATACAAAATTTTCTTTCAATGAATTCCTTAAAATATTGAGAAAAATCAAATTGTGTGATAGAACATGGTATGACATATCATATATCATGTGATAGGGGTAGAAAAAATTGTGTGATAGAACATGATATGCCATATCATATATCATGTGATAGGGATATAGTGGTATTACTACATGTCCCCTCTACCAAATATGAGTGGCATAAAAATATGACACCCCACACTTTTAGTTGGCTGTACACAGTAGATATTTGTCAGTAACCAGGTTATACTGACTGATTTGATTCATTTTACATTGGACCTGAAGGGCATATCACATTTGTGATGATTACATTCATATAAGAATCTTGATAAATTATAAAGACATTTTACACAAGACAATGTAAGGCAGTATTTATTTCTTTGTTTACCACAAGTAGTCACTGAACATTAGATAGTGTGCCATTTGTTGAGTCTTTGCTAAAAATGTTACAAAACATGATTTCTTTTATTATTTGGAAATGTGATGATGAAAATTATAAAACTCCAAGCGCTAAATTCTTTATTTTGACAATAAATTCAAATGTATAAAGATTTCAATAAGATATTGATTACCGTTTTTTACTATTAAATAATGTTAGCATATTTTAAGATAAAAATCAATGCCTCTCTCAATTTTAAAAGCAGGTTTCCAAACTACCCATGAAGTAGAGTAAATGTATTTGTGGCCTTGCAATTAATTATTTATATATCAATAAACAAATTAGAGAAGCTATCTTTTTCCCGATGGGTGTTTAAATTTTATGTGTGGGTCTGCCATAAAATCAACAACAGGATGAACAAGTGGGCCTAAGATTGCTCACTTTGCTGACATCCATCCGATAGCCAAATCATGACCATATTTTAAAAAATCTGGGTCTTTAGGAAGTTTTCTGACAAAGTTGGTTAAGTACTTTTCTTTAGCATTAATGATTTTTGCTTCTGGTAACAGTTTCCTTATTTGACATCATCAATTGTATCAATGTCAATGCCATCAGATAGAATACTTTTGGTCAAATTTAGATTGCTTTTCTATTTTGGTGCCTTTTTTCAGAGGGGTGGTGGTGAGCAGAGTGTGTGGATTTAATGCAATATTTCAGCACAGTAGACTATATGTGGTGACAGGTATATTGTGTTGAGGAAGAACACATATTTTCAACTTTGGTGCCAGAAAGATCCCTCTATGGCACCCATAGGGCACATATACAGACCCTAGGACAAAAAGATTAATTTTAAACTGACTGATGTTAATTGAATTCAGTCCCGTCCAAAGAATCATACAATAAACAAATTCATTGGCTTACAGAACTTGTCGTACAGATTTGTATTATCTATAGCACCTGTTCAGTGCATATGGTCAATGATTACTGCTGGAGAAAGTAAAGAGATGACGATGTCTTCTGCAAAACAAAATGCTATTTCTATTTCCAAAATAGCAGATAGGGAAGAATTAAAGTTGCCTTAAATGTCTAAAATAATGTGTCAATTAGAAATAGTTACTCAAGCATAGTGAATTAATATCCACCATTAATTGATTTGAGATTGGCATCCAATTCATTTAGGACTTACTAGTCATCAGAATATGTTCTCCAGTGAAAACTTTGTGTCAAAATGACTTTCTGTGAAGGATAAGTAACAATAATAACATTTGGAACACTGCAATAGTAGTCATTTTAAATGTCACACGATCACTATTTTCATATAAGATCAGCAAGACACAGCATGTCAGTACCATCCATCCTTCCAGAAGAAGTAACAGTAACAAGACCTTCAAGATGGCCACCATAGTGACCATAATGGATGTGATATTAGCGTCATTTTCAATTAAGACCAACTTGTCATCCTCATATGTATTGTAGTCAAGTATCATGTCTATCAGTATTTCAATTAAGGAACAGTAGTAACAACATTAGTAACAACAGTAGTATCAACAAGACTTTAAAGTTGGTTGCCAGGGTGGCAAAATTGGATGTCAGAATGAATGACACATTTTTGTTTAGGCGTGCGTAAAACCAAATAGATATCAGGATGAGTATTAAAGTAAAATGAGTGGCAATTCACTAGGATGTTTAACAGGAGTAAATTTCACAAATGTGCTAATGGACACACTGACAACAGACAACAAGCAGCAGCACATAAGAACATTTTATCTATGATGGAGAGTACCATGGATTGGTACCCTCTAGAAAGATATCCTAGCATGCTTACAATTTAGTTTAGCTGTAAACCAAAATATGAACTTGGTCCATGAACTTATAAGATCAGATGGTATTAACTACTCAGAACAAAGCACAAACTCAATATTTCTTTGAGATATAATTGTGTAATTCCTCCTTCGATTAATTATTTTCACAAAACAAATGTCCACATTTAAGAAAGCAATAAAAGATTAAGCTTCATTATGGGATCAATTGCAGGTTTGCTTGATACATTTTATATCCCTATCCCAAGACTTCCTCATATGAGATTTTGGAGACTAATGGAAATTGTTTGCCATGACAAATAATTTTTGATCCAAGCTTACCTGACAGAGATATTTGAGAAGCTTGGGTTTAATTCCTAATATCTCTTAGAAGAAACAAAATGCAATTAATATCAAGGATATTTGGTAAGATGTTACACTTTTATAACCATAAACACAGCGGCGGTGAAAACAATATATTTTGGCCATGCGTAGGACCCATCCCAAATACATTATTAGCAAATACATATGAAACAGGTACCACAAAATCCTGATTTGGGGAAGCTTAAGATACATCCATACATATGATTCTTTGATTATTAAGAAGAAGCTTTGGAAAGGCAATCATACGATAGAATTCAATACAAATCATCAAACTTTGAGTAAAACTGGTCAAGGACTGGAACGTTATGATTACCGTGTTTACATTTGTGAACAATATCTGCAACAGTGTGTTGTTTGTTTTCTAGGGAAACAGTACAAAATATGAGCATTCAGATTTATAATAATATGGTTACTTTTGCTTACATGTGCTTGATGGGTTTATAGTTTCTGGAAATCAGTGACTTGTAACAGGAATTGCACATCTTGTTCTCAAATGAAACATTGCCAGATTAGGTATGAATTGTGATGATATTCTGTGGTTAAAAAACAACACTTAAGCATTAAAATAAACAATTATATATATATATATATATATATATATATATATATATATATATATATATATATATATATATATATATATATATATACTCACATACCATACGAATAATCATTTCTATCTTTGGTCCAAGGTCTTCATGAACAGAAAATATGTGCAGAAGCCTGAGGAAGAACGTAATCAGATTAATTCCAAAAAAGATATGGGCAGCCTCAAGAGTGTGTGGATTAGGTATAAGTCTCAAGGTCATTCCAATTGCAAACATCGATATCATGATGATATCTGCTTTATTCAAACCATCTTTTATGTAAGTGAGAAATTGTTCCCTTGGGGTCATGCTTCGCATTGTCGCTACCTGTTGAATGATATAGTTGATTAATTAAAATCATGCAAAAAGAAAGGTTGTTTTGACAAAAACTATGATAATGTAAATGACTTTCAAACATCTTAACAGATTTTACTAGTAACTATCTGAACCTCTTTAACTCTAATAATTAAATCAATACACAGTCAATTGACATTATGGTACTGAGAACATCCTAAGCAAATCAAAACCATATTTTTACTTTTGACATCTCTTTAAGCTTGCAACTAACACACAACTAGAGTAACTGAAGCAAAACAAGCAATCAAATTCTGAGAGTTCATGCATAGCTTAGAAGCACTTATCTGTTGATTATTATTATGGTGACTTCAGTGCAGCCTCTGCACATCTGTGACAAGAACTTATTTTATTATATGCTCATTTTTTCTCCGTTAAATTTACATTGTCAGAATTGTTCAGTATTTTACGATATCGTACACCTTCATATTACACTCGCGCAGGGCACATGTGCCCAATAGTGTATTAGTAACTACTTTGTAAACAAATCATGTACTCTCGTGTAGCAGACGCTTTATGTTTTGGTTGATTAAATTGGTTTCTGAATGAACTAAAGCAGATGTTTCATGGACTGCCACATACCAGTTGCTTTGCTACATTCTGGGTAAACTTTTTTTTTATGCGTTTCAGATTTTGGCGATAGACACCAGATTTCATAAAACTGCTTGGTACCTACAAATAACATGCAAGTTATAAAGGCATAAACTGTCTCCTTTAGCTGGTAATAAGAATGGAAAAAATTTTATAAACAGTTTTACATTCTGAATTTCCTCAAAATGTACTTTCTTAGTTCTGCAAATCCAAATTACATGAGCCATGTCATGAGTTCTCAAGCTTGATTACACATTTTGAAATTGTACTGTAATTTCGACTATATTCCATGTGCAATTACATCCTCCTTACTGCACTCAGAATGAAATAAACATTAAATTCAATAGCATCTTTTTGATAATTTCAATTGAAACACTTAATATTTTTCCCACATTATGATTTCAAAAAGTCAATGACAGAACAAACACACTTGCAGATGTAAACACGCTTCTCCTGCGCTGCTTCAATCCATGTATTTCATGTAAAATTTGCACAGATGAATCCAGTCCATAATCATGAAATTTTGTAGAATTGACAAACATAACAAAATCTATTCATTCCAGATCAAATGGAAAACTTGTTGCAATGCACATTCATACACAATATCACTCCAAATTTCAAGTAGACAAAACGCCATTTTCTTTCAAAACTTATGTCTAGTGCATGACAAGTTCAAATTTATCTGGGTGGAGTTATATGCGCATTAATAATGTTGTTGTGTAATGATGAATCTGCACTTGTGTATTTAGTTTGGAATACGGCATACATTCATTTACGTTGTTTCTTGTAGTGTATTTTGTTGATATAATTAAGCCTCAGGTAGAATAAGAAAATGAGCATATAATAAAAAGGTTACTGCATTTGTATGGGGTCGTGTAGTATTCCATCCAAAAAACTTGTTCATATTTTCCCATACAAATGCAGTAACCTATAAATTGTGTTGACCCAAACTGTTTTCATACTTCTGCATTCTTTATATAAAAAATGTCTGGTCATTTTCATGACTGGATTATTAAGTTTTATTTATGAAAGGAACCAAGTACCATTATTTTATTGTGATACTTTTGACTGGTTATTTATTTATGCACTCTTCTTTTATGCTTTGGCAATTTTGCAAATGAGGCTATTGGGGTACTGCCCAATGAAAGTGATGCAGAAATTGTTTATTAACATTAGCCAATCAGGCAACAGACATTAAGTTCTCTGGCACATTCTTAGACTAACAAATCTTTTACAGTAAATGTACAGTAAATATAAATTCTGGCCTAATGAAAACTCTGCTTAATAACAAGTACTGCACCAAGCCGTATTGGTTACTATACAATACTTTACCTCAATGGTCTTCTAATGCAATGCAATAATATGACATATTTGTGTGTGTATGAGTGTGTGTGTGATTTGGATTTTTAAAGTAGCTTTAGCAATTTTTCAGCCGTATTGTTACGTCTGCAGTGTGGCAGTTTATAGTGATATCTAGAACTGGGGCATCATGCCGCAGACATGTAGCATGATGTCACAACCAGTTACAATATCCTGACACCAGTATTAACCTCGCAATGCTGAGCACAGCTGCAAGTACCATTTTTTAAAGTCTGTGGTATGACTTGGCTGGGGTTTGAACCTGCAACCTCACGCATCCGAAGGGGATGCTCTAACCACTAGGCCACCTTGTAACATATTTAAACAGTGAAAACCCCAAATACGGCTATATCACACACATCACTTGAACATTTCTCGCAATGCACATCATATGGCAGCAGCTCAAAGGTCATCAATGTAAAGCTTCAAGCACTACCTCTGAGATTTAAACTTCTTGCTATAATTATAAAGAGTCAAAGATTCCATCAATGGGATTGTGCATTCAAATTCAGCAAAGTTAGTCTAAATGAGGCAAGGGTTACCTACATTACACAAACCTGTTCAATCTCCTGAAAGAACATAGCTATGACCCACACAATCAGTACAATTTCCTCTGCTGACAAATTTTCTTCCAGCTTGCTAATAAGAACATAGATGTACAAACCCAGAAAAACCATGTAGGCTATCTGAAATAAAAGATATAAGCATTGTACCTTGAACATTTAATGGTGAAAGTTTAACACTGTCTTTTTAGGCTGGTTCTCTTCTGTCAATTAAGTACTGGATTTCTAAACCAGTTATATTGGCCCCGAGTGGCCGAGTGGTCTAAAGCGCTCTCCGTTACGGATCACTGCCATCTCACCTCTGTCTGCATGGGTTTGAGTCTCGGATTTGGTTAATGTGGGTATGTGAGAAAGCCTGCCAGTAGCTTCTTGTGGGTCGGTGGTTCTTTCCGGGGTTTTACCGGGTTCTTCCTCCACCATTAATACTGGCTGCCATGCATAGCCTATAGTGTGCTGAAAAATGGCATTAAACCCGACAACAACAACTACAACAACAACTAAACCAGTTCTCTTTTGGTACTCTGATACTGGATTTCTATTTCAGAAGCATTATTTTATTTTGGACATGTATTCATTTTCAAAAAAAAAAATAGACAATTAAAATGTCTGTATAACAACATTTTAATATATCAATTGATATGCAAGTTGTATCAAAAAGAGATGATACGCAAAGTGCATTGTAATTTATCTAGTATAAGTGTGAGCCCAAATGCAGACAGCATAATTCAGATCCGTAACTGCTTAATTATTTTCCACTTTACAAAGTCAGGTAGGTTTATCTTTCTTGTTTACTGAGATAGCACTTCTAAAATCAACTATTTAAGAAGTGATCATTCCAAATGTTGGCTACATGAATACTGCTATCTTGACCAAGACACTTTAAATTTTATTTATAGACAGACAATGTATTGCAAGTAGTTTTTTGCAAAGCATTGTGAGAAAACTTTTTACCCACTATATCAGTTAAATATTTTACATAGGTGAATGTGATACCATTCATATCTATAATAGACTGCGATAAAGTACATGCAATGACATGGGCATGCGCAGTTCATTACTACCGTTCTATAATAAAAGTGTACTGCCTGGTTGTTGAGGTCATCTTCTGTGGAGGTAAAATCTTCTTTTAATTATACTTATACCTGTAACATCCAGATTCATTGGATAAACCCACATGTAATATTAACAAATACAACGAAACCCCTTGAAACCCAACCCTCAGCATCATTGACCATTAACATGTATGGGGTTTTCGGAGTCCCAAATTATTCATTCTTTATTTTTGTCTCTTCTTTCAGTAAATAGAATCCTCTCAACTAAAAATATGAAAACAAATTTCAATCCAAAATTTATAATTTATCCTGAACACAAACAAACAAAAGCAAACAAAAAGACCCAAGAAAGAAAAGCCAACTTTAAACTTGGAATTGATATCAGCAGGTCAATATTTATGACACATGCAGAAACAGATTAACTGTGGTTAGCAAGTACTTTAGTTGGCTTATCTCGAACTAACTATGGTCAGAAAGGACTAAAGACCAAGATCCATCCACTGGAATACGTAATCAAAACAATATCAAATGGGCTCTGAGACAAATTAGGGCTGACATAAGGCTAGTTTAAAGGCTTTGCATCACAACAACCCAAAAAAAAAAACAGAACAGTTTTTGAGGAGCATTATTAATAACTAAACACTTGTACATGTATGTAGATCATTTCAGACATATGATATTTAGCTGCTTCTTATATAATTGTAAGTGAAGCTTTTTATTTATATACATGAATGTCATGATCAACGTAGCATATTTGATGATGAGGATGCATGTTCCGTGCCACCTATCAGTTATGTGACATACACTGAATTTGATACTTTCATACAGAAATCAGTTAGTGATTGTTGAGGATGAGCGTTATACGGCAATGTCTCAAGGAATGGAGTCATTAATGTAACCCATATTAGCTAAAGAAAGATGTAAGAACAAAGCTGAGAAAGCTTGATATCTTCCTCTGTCTAGACTCTTGAAGTATCATCATTTATGATTGTACAGAATATTTAAAAATTAAGAACTATAATTCATAATTCTAATGTATTTTCAGCAGGTATCTTATTCCTCAATATTTTGTGATGATGACTGGAAAATCCATACTTTTCATGTTGCAGGATGTATCAAATGATAATAACGTTTGTGTCACTGACTGTTGCACAAGTCTGGCTCATACGAGTCATGATCACAAAGCATGACATAAAAACTCACATGCCATTAAGTTGATTAAAACATTGCACAAAAATTCAGAGCCCATTACATTGGTTAAAACATGACATACAAATTTACATGTCAAACATTACGTAATAATTCTTAAGTATCGCTGATTATATTTCGAGTTAAACTGCATATAGAAAGACCTGATCGACGATTGTTTGCCTGAAAATGGATAAACCTATCAAATCCCTTACATGATGTCAATTTCTGCTAAATATTTGATTTGAAAAATTTAATATTTTTGTGAACATTTTTAAGTATGAAAAGTATCATCATTTTTGCAAATCAGTAAAATTAAGTTATAACAATAAGGTAAGTATCCATTAACCTGATCTGTCAGTGCATCATTTATGGCAAATATGGGTCTAAGATGTTCATGAAAGCTCGTAACAGTCTATCCAGTCAGAAACTACTGAACACTTACCACGTTATGAAAGAAAACAATAACAGGTGCTCTGTAGAAATATACCAACTTCTCTACATTATTGAAACTTTTGCGGGAGGAACGATCCATTGAATGTTCTCTGAAAGTAATACAAATCTAACTTATTATATCTGAACATGATTGACAAAACTTTACTAACCATACACATTGTGTACATATCTAAATTTACAACATACAAGCCATTGTATTTAAACATATTACATGGATAGCTTTATGTTGCAGATAATGACTGTGAATATTGCATAAATAAGCTAGTGAAATTAACCAGTCCAGAATTTTGAAAGTAAAAGATCAAAATCACATGTAAGAATAAGAATCACATGAAGCATCAAAAGTTATGTTTGAAGCATATTGATGAAATAATGCTACAATTATAATTATAATAATTGGAGAATCATTCTGCACAAGTAAAATATGAATAAAAGCTCTGCATAATATTTGTCTTAGCACAAATTTTTAATTTAAATGTTAAATATTTGAAACTCAAATTTCTCCAGGACATACCTTTAACTAACAAATGTATTGAAATTTAATACATAATTTGTCCTTGCATATAACATCACATAGATTATAATATATTATAGTTAATCAATGAAAGCCAACTTGGTAAAACAACAAACAATAGTCAGTTAATTTAGGTTAGATTAGATTAGATTAGATTAGAAAGATAGATAGATAGATAGATACATAGATGTGATATATAGATAGATAGATAGATAGTGAGAGAGATACAAATATGCACCAAAAAGAGCAGAAAGTCTCTGGATTCTACAAGAGAATGATTGATAATATTAGCATAATTTGAAATATTAATAAATAATATTATCATACAGCTAGAGAATTCTTAATTCAATGCTCTGTGGAGATTCAAACCTGCATTCGCAAGTTATGGTACCCATATAGCCTTGTCTGCATGCTCCAACCACAATACAATCCTAACCATGCACACATCATATATACTGTAGGTTTACCAAGATAGTGGAACACCATATGGAGACTGCTCTGGTGGCCTAAGTGGTTAGAGTGTCAGCCTTGGATGCGGGAGGTTGCAGGCTTGAACCCCAGCCGAATCATACCAAAGACTTATAAAAATGGTACAAAGAGCTGCCTTGATTGGCGCTCAGCATTAAGAGGACTGGTTAGGACTAGTCTTCCTGGTGTCAGGATGACTTGACTGGGTGGGACATGATACTACATGTCTGCAACATGATGCTCCAGTGTTATATATCACTTTAACCTGTGACACTGCAGACATCGTAGTGATATGGCTAGAAAATTCTTAATGCTATGTAAAGAAATCCAATCACACACACACTCACACACCATATGGAACATCATACTGTTGTTACAAAGAACCATAATCTAAAGATGGCTTACAAGCTTTGTTTATCTTTTTCCTTTACAATAAGATATGAGATTTCTGATTTTAGACAATAAAGCAAAATATGTATTTAAGCTTATTATCTTGCCTGCAGTGCTACTGCTAAAGCGTAAATAACACATAACTAAAACAACCCCTATAACCCTTATATTTATCCTTTTTATACTCAGTCCCCTAATAAATATTTTATGTGCCAATCTAATAACAATGTATGCAATAAAATAACATATAGCCTCATCATATATCTTTTACAAATTATCATGCCATCTTGACATTTGACCCTTCATTCCTATCTATTCTCCATGTTCAAGATTTCATCATGGAGGTTTTTCTTCCTGAAACTTAAATTAATGAACCCAAAGAATTGACTTAAACCCTTGATCTTGGGATCCCTACATCAGTAGCTATACTTTATATCCAGTGGTAAACAGCTTTACTATGACTTATGGTAATTCATACAAGACAAAAATACATTGTCCTGAGACAAAACATTTACCAGTGACAAACCAGCTAAAGTTTAAATTCAAACAATTATTTCACATGACTGTGACATGTGATTCCCCTGGCTTTAGATCTCTTAATGCCTTTAATGCGAACAAGAGATATGATCCTTTAAACACTGTAGCCATAATGATGACAGCAGAGGGATGTACAATGAACAGAAATTGTGTACTGGTTACCAGTAAGAATACTTACATCTGTAGGGAATGATCACTTTGTTTCAAATTCTTGTTTCTATCCTGTGGTAGTTTGGAGGAACATTTTATGAAATGTCAAAAAAAATAAATAAACATTAATTTTCATGTAGTCTCATTGCTTGTTAAGACTATTTACTTAAATGTATGATAGTGTTATCTACAAGTTAGGGAGAAACCAGACATAAACTTATGTGTTGTTTCAACATCTGCCTCATATTAATTATTCTACAAAAATAATTTTTACAATTTTACACAATATATTTCTTATTGCAATAATAATCATACGAAAAAGAGTAATTTAAAAATAACTTCTAAAATCAGCAGCAATTTACAATCTGCTTTGGTCAGCTACTGATGTGTGGAAAACTGATGTTATATCTATACCTGGGTCCATTATAAAAATGACACATCAGCATACCTGTTTCTCTGTATTTCAAAGGAGGAATTGTGATTTCAAAATCTGCTTAATTTTGATTAGTTTTTAAAACTTGTTCATGGTCTATTTATGGCCAATCAGTGAAATATACCTGCCAAGCAGTAGAGAGGTACAATTGGAGTACCGTGACATTATACAGCTATTCTGTGTATAATTCTACTATATGTAGGTATTTAGCAGATCTTTATGCAGTGCAGAAATTATTATGGTCTTATAAATCTGCGAGACCTAAGACCTTTTCACCTCAAACTTTCTGTAACACAAATATAATGAATACAAACTATCCTCACCATTTGATCAAGGTTAAGTAAATGTTATTCTGCTTCTGCAAAGGCCAGTTTTAAAACACAAGACCCCAAGATGTATAGGTTTCTTCCAGACTTTAATTGCAAGTCTTTCACAACATTTGGTCAAGGTTTGTGGTCTAGAAGAAACGTTATTTAGCAAATAGTTTTATTCTTGACCTTTCACCCTAAATAGAAAACCTTCGTTCTTCACCCATGTGCAAGCTAGTCACAAAGTTTGGTCCAGGTATATTACATGGAACAGATTTAATTGTGCAAAAACCAGTTCTGTCAGTCGCTCTGTGTCCTTGACATGTGACTCTATGAGTGCAAACTTCATATAATTATTCCTTATTCTATGTGCAAGCTAAGAATAAGGTTTGGTAATTTGTACAATAGATGATAGAGTACTCAAGTTATTGCATGGAAACAATTTTCCTCTTCCAATCCCATTAACCTTGTCTTTCATCTTTGTAACATGAAATAGTTATTCCTGGTCCCTGTGCAAGGCTTCTGCAAAGTTTAAAAAATGTAGGTGTTGGACAATGAAAGTTACCGTACAGAATTTCTTTTCAGTCATTGCCCTTGTCATTCAACATTTTGAGCACAAACTCCATGGTTTGTAGAAACCAAAATTTGTTAAAGACAGATGTAAAGAAATCATCTGATATAACATTTCAGTTATTTTATAGGATTATGACAAAACAAATATGAAAGTCTATTCAACACAACAAGTGTCTCAGTTAAAATAAAATGCTTGAAAAATATAGAAGACATTACTTAGATATACTTCTTATATTTTTTAGCACTCTTTATTTTCTTTCCATTTTCTGATTTGCCAATGCCTGAAGTTAAAAGAAAATTCAGAAACCTCATTTATAAAGCAATCAAAGCTTTATATCTAGAGCTTTTAGCTGTGATATAGACTGGTTACCTAGCAAACTTAATTCATGCATATAATGTATAATGAATGTTTGAGATGGATTTAATTCAAATGGCAGAAAACAATGTGTATTCCAAATCATACATTGCACACAGTTGTAAAAATCCCTGAAACAGGTCATTTTACCAATTAAATTAAAATTAGATGAATCTGGAATGTTGAATGAAGCCAAACTCAATGCAAAATAAATGGATAGAATATGCAAAATAAATGCAAACAATATGAAATAGTGAATGAATGTTAATTAGATAAAGTGTATACAAAAAAAAGACAACACAGTAGGAATAAGAAGCGAATTCATTTCAAGAATGGATGCAAACATTAATTACTCTCAAGCTGCTACTAAATTTTCAATATCAGGTTCCCTTTCAAATTATAATCCAGGAACAAATTTATTATCCTGACAAGCTTAAATGCCTGACAAGAATGAACACTGAGCTGTTGCGGCAGTTATATAACTGCCGGTGCTACGGTGACACTAGTGCCAGCTGCTGCATCTGGAAACCTTTCTTTAAACAATATGATGAAGAGAAACACAGCATTTTGGTAATATCATCTGAATACCCAAGTCAGTTGGAGTTAATTGCTATTGTTTGCATCTTATCCATTTCTATTTTAAAAGTATAATAATATAATATCCTAATTTAAAACAAATATTGGCCTCCCATTTGTAGACACAGTCTTGAACACAGGAAACCTGATTACAATAAAATGCATTTTCATTCCATTCTGATATGAATGGAAGGAAAGAAAATGATGCATGAAAGTGAGAAGCACAAACTCTACACTATGTATATACCAGTATCAGAGTACCAGTATCAGAGTACCTATCAATAAAAGATCATGCAAGAGTATTTGAAAAGTACATGTATACTTAGGAAAGATACATAGTATGCTTTGATATGTGGAAATGTTACAGGAATGCCTGTGGCAGTAAATTATAGCTCTAGTATAAAGAGCAGAGATACTTAGAGATACTAATCTTTATATTACAAAAACAAGAACACACAAGTTTGCATAAAATCACACTCATGCACATAAATCAGATTCATCACTGAAAATGACTATGTAACCATTCTAACTTGGGCATATGAAATTTATGGGCATTTTCAGATTGTTTGAAATAACATTTAATCTCAGCCCCACCTAATCATATGCAGCAGGAGGCTTTATTCATTTGGGTTTTTGCCCTTCAATCCATAGAATTCTTTTCCTAAAGGTATTGACCAATTTGCAAGATTTAAAGTTTAACAGTCCCACAATCTTCTGACATAGATTTGTCTTAAAATAAAAGTATTATTAATAACTAATTTGCAACTTGTCCCTATATTATCCCCATATGGTACTACTGTCCCCATATTGTACTGTTTTCCCCATATTTGTCATAAGTACCTATATTTAAAAAGTGCCATATCAAATTTACAAATACAAAATCCGCGTTTACAAAAAGCATTATATTTACTGTTAGGAGTATCAGTCATTGCTATTTCATACGTTCTGGAATTTGGGGAATGGGAAGGAGTCTTTTTACTTCCAGAAAAGCATCATTCTTTGTCGGGTCTTTATATTATTAATCAGTAGAAACCACAAAGTGTGCAAAAAATGGTCTCTCATAAAATTATAGATTTACCTGTTCTCTGCTGCTAGTTGTGTCATCATCAAAATCTGCTTCATCTTCTTCGATCTCCTTAAACTTGGCACACCGTAGAATCAGTGGTGGAATGGCAATGAATACAAACAACTAAAAATGAACATGAAATGCCATATTAAATCTTAAATCATAGCAAAAATGAAAACAAAATGTTCACCCTGATCTACCATCATGCAGTATACTTGCAGAGTATATTTTAGCTGTTCAGGTGTACATGTATTATAATTAGGACAAACTACAAAGAGAATAATCTATGTCCATCATACAGTGCAGCTGATTAGGTTATATGTGTTCACTTGTATCATAATTTGAACAAACTAAACTAACCATAATCTGCCATCACACAATGCATCAGTCTAGCTGTTCGCTTGGGGAAAGATTATAATTAGAATGAATTACAGAGACCCCAACCGGGCATCACATATTGCATGAACAGATTGGGATTGAAATATTTACTTTTATAATATGCTCATTTGTTTCTCCGTTAACTTTACATTGTCAGAATCGTTCAGTATTTTATGATATTGCACTTGCACGCACTTGATATTGCACTCGTAAAGGAACTAGTTTCTATTGTAAACAAACAATGAACACAAAAGCCAGTACTTTTGATTTTGTAAACAAATCATGTACACCATGTAGTAGGTGCTTTACATTTTTGTTGATTAAATTTGTTTCTGAATGAACTAAAACAGATGTTTCAAGGATTGCCACATACCAGCTGCTTTGCTACATTCTTTGTTAACTTTCTTGATACAATGTTTTGAATTTAGGTGGGTGATAGATGAAAGGTTTCATAAAATTGCTGGGTTCCTACAAATAACATGCAAGTGACAAGGCATAAACTGTCTTTTTTAGCTGGTAATAAGAATGGCAAAAATATACTTACAGTTTTACATCCTGAATTTCCACAAAATGTACTTTCTTAGTTCTGCAAATCTGAATTACATCAGCCATGTCACGAGTTCTCAAGATTGATTACACATTTCAAAATTGTACTGTAATTTAAACTATAGTCCAAGTGCAATTACAACCTCGTTACTGCACTCAAAATGAAATAAACATTTTATTCCATAGCGTCTTTCTGATAATTGCAATTGAAAGACTGCATATGTTTCCCGCATTATGATTTCAAACATTCAGAAACACACTGATCTGACATTCATTGCTGAAATCCAATGTACTTCATGTAGAAATGGCTCAGATAAATCCAGTCCATCATCACAAAATGTTGTAGAAACAACAAAAATACCAAAATCTATTCATTCCAGATCAAATGGAAAAGTTGTTGCAATGTGCATTCATTCACAATATGACTCCAAATTTCAATTTTTAGTATACCAAAGCGCCATTTTTTTTTTAAGTTATGTCTAGCATGCGACTAAGTTCAAATTTATCTGTGCGGAGTCATGTGTGCATTAATAATGTTGTTGTTGTGTAATGATGAATCTGTGCATGTGTATTTAGTTTGGAATATGGCATACATTCAGTTACTTTGTTTCATGAGTGTATTTTTGTCTACATAATTAAACCTTAGGTAGAATAAGAAAATGAGCATATAATGAAAAGGTTACTGCATTTGTATGGGAAAATATGAATTCATTTTTACAGATGGATATACTGCGCTCTGAAGGTCGTGCAGTATTTCCATCTGGAAAACTTGTTCATTATTTCCCATACAAATGCAGTAACCTATAAGTATTACAGTGAGACACATAGTAAAAAAGGCTCTGATAAGCCATCATGAAGTTCATCAGCAGATTACATTCTACATGTTTACGTTTTCATAATGAGACCAACTTAGAGTCAACAGAGTAGGTTACAGCTGCATGTTCACTTTGATTAAAATTGGTACAAATTAAAGAGGCACTGTTCTATCATTACAGAGTCCATCTAGATATTTTGTTTCAGCTGGTCAGACTAGACCCAGATCTGTGAACATTTAAGTTCAACAGCATATTTTATTCAAGTTGCTAACGTGTTCCTGATATTTTAAATGAATTAAATAGACCTTGGTCTGACATCATGTGGTAAATCAGCAGAATAGGTTCTTGTTTTTCACTCGTATTTGCATTATACAAAACAAAACTTAATAGACATTGGTTTATCAACATATAACATTAGCGGATTATATTCTAACTGCCTCATAATTAGAACAGATCATGTTTTAGAAATTCACTTGTCTTCTAATGCATTATATTATAATTCAAACAACTTTCAGAAACCATAATATGCCATCAAAAGTGTGTCAGCAGATAATGTTTCTGTTGTTCACTGCCATAGCAATCAAAGCAAAAATGTGTAGTCTTTGATATGTCATCGCACAGTGCAACGCTAGCACCAGATGAGTTGCTTCTGTTCACTTGTATCATAATAAGACAACAATGATCTTGCTATGCCAGTGAACAGTGTATAATAATTACAAGCTACACAAATCCTGGCAATGTATGCAGCAGTAGATCTTGCTCAGCCCTCTGTCATTTGGGTGCAAATTATAATGTTTAGATATTAAATGACAGCAACCAAATTTTCAAACATAGGGAGATGAGTCTATAAATATAAACTTCACCAAGCATAACATTATATCAGACAAAACAGTCACTGTTACAGATAGTGATCAGACATACATTCCATAATGAAGAACATGTTGGGAGGTAGAAATATGTATCTTCCCATGTCCATACAAGGTTGCAGTTGAGCAAGAATGGAGATCATTTAGTCTTTATCTTCACAAAATAAAAATAAATAATAAATATCTGTGTTTTTGTAAGAAGTCAAGATACAACACAGCTGCAGTTGAAAAGGTTGATCTAAAGTAATTGACAATGATGATGATGAGTTATAAGTGAGCAAGCAATGCCAAGTCAAGCTAAGATAAAAAGCATCAAATCAAGTAAAGATAAAGGTCACCACAATATTTCGTGCCCACTCTGATGTTTCTTGGAACACCCGATAATATTATAGACAAAGCGTAGACATGTATACAACCACGATATCTTTATACAAAATCAAGACTTCACCTGGTTGGTATAAATAAATGCTTGGAGTTACCTAAATCTCATTTTGCCTTGGACCAATAGATAGCCGATTTCTTATTTCTAAATGGTGGTAGAAACATAACAAGAGTAAAGACCTTTTGGACATTTTATCGAAGGTAAACTAATCTGTATTCTAGGATGATAAACAATTAATGGATACAATCAAATACAAAAGTTGTACATTCTTAAAGCTAAACAATATAGTATTAACTCTGCAGAGCTATTGTATATATATATACATATATATATATATATATATATATATATATATATATATATATATATATATATATATATATATATATATATATATACACACACACATACACACACAAAAACCCTGGAAGGTGTATCAGTATTGGTACATTTGAACATTTTGGACTAAGAAATGTCATCGGCCCAAATCATCCAGACTTGTAACAAGCAAATTGTAAGTAGAAACTAATTGCCCTACAATAATGTCTGAGACATTAACCTTAAGTAAACAAAAGGCGTAAGTAACAATGGATAGACAAAGATTACACTTTATGACCTAGCACATTAATTTTGTGGTAGGCATAATAAATATACAAGTCCAGAATCTGTGCAGATTATTCCAAAAGGCATGATTACACAACGCCTGTGAATGCTGTCTAAAGTGTAGATTCCTGTGGCCATTAAGAATTCAAATGTAAATAACATGAAACTATTAGCCAAGACAAATTTGGCATTTGATCATTAAAGAGCTCATATCTGTGCAGTATATGATATCATTTAATAGTTTCCTCATGTTGCTGTGTAACACGGTGTCTTGATTTAGATCATAATGGAACAGGACATCGCAACATGTCATACCATAATTTATGCTAATTCAATCCTTACAGTGAGTACATTATATATAACAAAAATGAGACTTCATTTAGGCAAAACATATACTTGTATCAGTCTGTGAAATGGCAGTTTTAATAGTTTTTGTTCAAGAAATAGGGCTCTATAATAAACAGATTATTATATTTGTATTGCTCAATGTTGTCATCTTGTTCAACGTGGAAGGAGCTATATGCATAATTTGTAGTCAACCAAGAAAATATATGGTAATTCAATTATTCATGATATAATTATCCATAAGTGATGATTCAAAACTGTTTATGTCATGTTGCTGTCTCTGATAGTGAGACATATATGTTTTGCTGTTTATATATGCCATCGGTTTATGCTGTCTCTGATAATGTGACGTGTTTTGCTAAATTGTGCTTACATCATTATAGCAATGGCCACCACTTCTGTTACCTAATTGCAGATGTAAACACAGAAATCTTTTTGCTAACAGAAAGTTCCGATAAATAATATTCAGTCAAAGTCAGATTGTTGTGAACAGTCAATGTCTAACAGGCCTGCAGGTAGTGAATTTAACCAGGCAATGGAAATCATTGCATCTGTTGTTCACCGTTTAATGGAGGCATCACATTTGAACTGTTGGGTTTGATCTGCTAATAAAGCAATGACAGTTGCCTTCATGCCTATTGGCAGTACAATTGGATTTTACATATATTATTAAAACCAGTTCAACGTATATATATATATATATATATATATATATATATATATATATATATATATATATATATATATATATATATGTTGTGTTCTTGTCACTGACCTTCCAAGTGGCATTCTTTTTGGAGAGTTTTCCCATCCAGATGTTGTCCAATAGTTCCCGGCATGCTGACTGAGAGATAAACTCTTTGTTTTTGTCCTTCACAGCAATTAGAGCACAAGATATTCTCCCCCACTGTGACAATTTCCAAGTTAGCAGGTCCTGTGTTTTTTTTCTTATTTGTACTATGGCATTTGTTTAAAAGTCCAATTGCCAAATTCATGAATTCACTGGAAAGGTAGAAACATCGCATACAATTGACTAACTTTTCAATGGCATTTTAAAAATTAGGCTTCACTAATCTTGTCTTCCATAAACAACCATGTTATATACATTTATGCTCATACAATAAGAATACATCTATCATTATGATGCATTTGAAGAGAGTTTGGTGCAGTGCTCAACTCCAAATCAAACACAATCAGAAATCATTTAAATTCAAACTTGAAAGACATCTTCCCAAAATCCAAATATTACATTTCATTTTAATATATAAAGTTTCTGCACAAATTATTGTGCAGAAACATAATTTATGACATAACAGCACAAACAAATGTTGATAGCACTGTTGAACCTCTACATGGGGATATGGTAGACCAACAAGTAAGTTTCCGCTTAATTTTCTGACATTTATCAATAATGTCAGAAAAAAGCGGAGACCTACTTGTTGGTCTAGAGGATATGGTAACTGTTAAAATACATTGCTCCTGACAGTGTAGAGTGAATTAACCCTTGACGTGCAAGAAAAATAGAACCCAAGCTATATCAGATCTTAGATTCAGATTCATGGGTGTGAAAGTCAGAATTCTTTACCATATTCAAAAAGGAAACACAATGTGATTTCATTTACTAGGCACTGAGATGAAAAAAATATTAATGTACAAAACATGAACTTGGATTGAAGTCCCAAAATATAAAAACTTTAATTAAATTGTTTCTGGTATAATACTTACCCGATCACTTTAACGTAAGGGATAAAAGCCTACTACCACCAGAATCCAGTTTTACTAAAATAATGATACACTGTAATTTCTGTTATACTATATACAAAGGAAAATAACTCTTGCCCATTATCTCCCCTTGCTACTTACATGTGTCACTAGTTTTTAAGTAGAGCTATACACCAATGAGCATGCTTGCATGGCAGAGTGGTTGGGGGTGTAATTAATGTGATTAGGTAAGTAACATCGGAGAAACATAATCTACTTTAAAAAGTTGATTACCCCTTCAAATACATTTCCTTAGCGCATTTAATGTTATGATAATGGGTAATATGAGGAGGTAATGCTGTGCGTCCTATCTTTTCATTGGGTATCCTTTTAAGGAAGAAAGGTCAGATCCCTATGTAAACGATACCCCACTCTCCTACTGCTTCCCTGCTTTGAATATTATACAGACGATGCACTGCATAATCATTGTCAGAGGAAATGGTTTTATCCCAAATAAGAGCAGTCCATTAACAGGTGGGTACAAGAAACATTTCACTGCTTATCATACTGAACTCCCAAATACCATTTCAGGTGATGTAAGAAACCAAGTTTCTCCACCCCCACATATCCTGTCTACATCCAGTCACTTAACATACCCACCATCCTCAGATAGTCTATGGGGTGTCGGGGTGTATGTGACATTAGATTCCTGCAATTCCAGTAAACATACTGAATGGGTGATCCAGATCATTTAGCATTGTTCTGAATTGGTTTATATCCTTTGACAGGACCAATGGCCATGCTAGAATACGTGGGGGAGGGGGACTTAGCCATGGGCTAGCAAAACATGGAAGTGTATTCCCCCATTATATTTAAACTACTTGTAGGAATTTGAAATTCTGTGCTCTCTTTCTTTGCCTTGTTCAACTTATATGGAACCCTAGTCTAAACACTCGGACCATACAGTGCACACCTTGCATGATACTGGCAAAGAACATTTTAAATAAGCAAGGCATGACTCATAGCCTTTACATGCTACACTTATTTCACAATGTTGACAGGCTTCTCTGAAACTACAAGATGAAACAAAACACAGCAAAAAGGTATAAAGTACTGATACAGTTTGTTAATAAGTCGCTAAAAGAACATCCGTTACTAACTGGGTCAGCGAACAATAAGCAAGGTGTGTGAAACCGTCAGTAGCAACATTCACCAAAAATAGCATGTTGTACCATGTGGTCAAAAAATGTCCATGTCAGAGAAAGTGTACAAATGTCAAACAATATTCATGAAATTCAAAACATAATAGTTACCACTTGTTTTTAAATAAAGCCTATTCCAAACAACACAAACTCATGTATGGATGGCTTGAATTTGAAACAATTTGGCTTTCAGTTCTAGAGAGCTGTCTTGTACGATGTTGTCCTACAGAAGGGAAGCTTAATACTTGCGGCAGCTGGTGGTGACAAGGGGAAGAAATGGTCAAAAGGTATTGCTCTTTGTCTATGAGAAACAGAAAAGATGAATTTTCATCTTTTAGTAGAGATGGATTCCAAAAGTAGCAGGCTGATATCCCTAATGTTAGTGTCATCAGAGAACATATTTAAAGAAGAATATTAACTATCAGAACCTCTTAAAATTACTGAGTTTTGACGGTAAGGTGGAGATGCAATTAATATGATAAAGTCCAAACAAGTTTCTGTTTCCATTCACATTGTGGGTGACATTACGTACATACAACTTTCAATGTAAAAATATTTAACTTTATTTTAATACACAATTTATTTGACAAAATTAAAGGCTAACAAATTCTCATAAAGTAACATGAGACCTTCCCTCACAGTTAAAATGCTATGCATGGATTGTGTTATACAATGTAGTTACAATTTAATTGTATATAATTTATATTTTGTAATATATACCATGTACAGAAGGAATAATATTTAGCCTTTAGAGAGAGCTGGAGAAATATATAGGATCATGAGAGAAACATATTCTGCCAGATATTGGACATGAAGCATAATACCCATTGTAAATTATGCATAGAAGGGCTCATTCAGTAAAAAATAAGCTAAGGAAACAAAAATTCTTTTAACTTTTCATCCATTAAAATGCTAGTGATATTAACATATAGATTGGGTGTAGTTAAGTTAATTTGTCATCTAATAATGTTGTACCCTGCTAACCTTGCTTGAAAAACTCTAATGTAAACTTAGAAATAGAAACGCAACCAGCTAGGATAATTTCCAAATCGTCAAAGAATCAAATCACTGTACTTCTGACATTCAAATTTGGTCAATGGTCTTTTCACAGCATGTGTGAAAACTCTAATAATGATTAATTGATTGAAACAGGTAATTTAGCTAGTTTTAAAGACTAAATTATTTCTCTACCATCATCAATTTTGGCCAAGCGGCATCTGTGATTGTTGACCTTTTCAATTCTCCATCTCAATATATATGCAAGATCCAATTATTTTCTACATATCCTAATACTAAATGTGACATTTAAAAGAAAAACTTGAACATGGGATCAGTGAATGGACAGATGGAAGTTTGATAAGTTAGTCAAGCTTGTTTTGACATCTGTCACAGAAATGATAAAAAGGTTTGTGATGTGGACCAGAGATCTTCACATAGACATCAGGAGACCAATATAATGCAACCTGGTCTGGCAATTTTGGTATAAAGTCAATCTTCACCTGCTTAATTATGAATGCTAAACAGATCCTAGAGACACCGAAAAATATATGACATTGCTAGAACATTATTATAACATATAACGACATACCTCTTCGAAGCTGTATTCAAATTTCCCAAGCAGGATTAAAATAGTCATAAAAATCATATTTTCTGCCAGGTGCTTAAAGATATGAAAAGCTGCCCAGCAAGTCAACAAAAATATACAATTTTTGGTGGCTCATATCATAAGAAACATCCTATCAAACTTACAAAATCCTGGCCATGTGTCCATATGACACATGGGTACTAGTTTTAATCAAATCTGACAATACATTTTGGAGGAGATGTCAAATGTGGGAGCTGTGGAAACCTGTTGATACTGAAACCAAATGCCTGATATAGAGATACATAAAACAAACAACAGGAGTGTTCTCACACATGCTGGTTAAACATTATCCAGTAATTCTGGAGATGTCATGAAATTATTCTATATAAAAATAAGCTTCATATTAAAGCATATGAAAGGAACAATGGCTTGCCCGATGGATCTGGATAAAAAATGCAAAACTTACATTTTCCACCTGTTTCTATAGAATCCATATGATATTTATGTCAGCTTTTTGTAGTTAACTTCATAAAAGTGGTAGAACATATCATACAAAATATATCCATAAAGATGAGTAAAAATTAATGGGATGAGCAGTGCTAAAAAAAACAAATTTTATATGTCCTTAGAGATAATTCTGCAAAATTCAGCAGGATTTGTCAAGTAAGCTGATATTAGGAACACACATATCAGCCAATACACAACGGATACAGGGCCATATATTAAGCTCACGTGACTTTTGGCAAAGTGAGCAAATAAGAATAATAATAATCAATGTTTTAGATCTTACCTGGCATTTGCTTTGATTTGCCCACGCAACGCGTTGTCATCAGTTCGATGTGACATGGTTCGTAATAATGCACTTGCCACAAGTGCTGCTGCTATGCCATCCTGTAAAGATCATCAGCATGGTCAATTAATATTTATTCCATGCACAGCTGGTCCATCGAGTTTTCAGTCAAACTATTGGCTTATAAAAATAAATCTTGTTTGACGAATACAAAATAGTTATGATAAGCTCTTTGATATTTAATAAAGTGGTTCTTTTACAAGGGGCGACCAACCAACGGATGAACCAGTTCATCTACACGTGAGAAGCACTTACAAGAAAATCTATCCACTATAACTTTTATAAACATCACTTTCTGAATTAAAGAAAATCATTAACTAGATGACGGCTGTATGAAATCATTAACTAGATGAAGGCTTTATCTACTGATTTTATAGTGTAGAACTACTTAAAGCATGGAACATTGTTATTTATACATGCAAGTTGCATAACAAATCTTTTACTGTATCATATCTCAATGAGTTCATTTTGCTATTGCACATGTTATGTCATGACATGGCATATTAATCCACTAAGCAAATGATGCATCTAACTTTTTCAATTTCTTCACAGTGAAGCAGAGAGGTGTGAATAATATTATCTGTGCTGCACTAATTACAAGGAACCATACAATCTGGCACACCAATTATTGTAAATAAGTAACACAATTCTAGAATCAATGCAGCAGTTGAGTGGTTAAGGTGTTGGACTAGTGACCCGACGGTTCACGTTCGATTCCCACCATTAAATGAGCCTGGATCAACCACTGTCAATTAAGCAACTTTTCGTTGTGCTAAATGACTTACTACAAATGTATTGCTCTGCCACAGAACATCATACCAAGCAACTGTAGCTACTGTTTTTATTTTGGACCTTTCAGTTTTTATTCAAGTGTGTTTGTGTCTGTGTGTGTGTGCTCATGCACCATTGTAACTACAAATCCAGGGCAATGGAAATGTTTCATTATGCTATAACTCTGTGTTTAAAATGTTGTGCTTATCCTACAAACATTTATTTTAAGATAGGCTAGCTTTCTACTGTATATGTATTGGAAGTATAGACATCTACATTAATCCTTGCATGAGGTGGTAGGAGAAAACATACTTTAACATTTTTTTGATGTGACCTGTAGCATATCATATACCAATGTATTTTGCTATATGTAGGGACTATGATCATGTGGCACTCTGACTCCTATATATTCTACTAGATTATTAAACCTTCTCGCAAATACAGCATAAGGCGGTCGACCCTAACAGGTTTAGGTTCAACTGAATACTAATTGACCATTTAGGTAAATGAGCTGGCTTCACCAGGACAATGAGACTGATAATTTAACGAATCAGCCTAGAATGTGTTGGACTTGGATACTGACATATTGTTGATTACACACCTGAGAAAATTCAACACAGAGATCTGAAGATTTGGGCCATTCAATCATTCTAATATAATTTACCACATGGAGTTTGCTAATAAACTAAAAACTTTCTCAGTCATCATTACCTGCCATGACTCAAATGTTTAAATACTGGCCTTCATTTCCAGGATATAGATGTGTAATGCACAGCTCTTAAATACATTCCATGCCAGTAACATCCCAAAACGTGGGTGATAGAAAGCCATCCCATGTTTTTTTTTTTTTTTTTTTTTTTTTAAGGAGATGGACCTCATTCATGTACCTTGATGAATAACCAAATGGATAATGCTATGTATATTTAATTTGCATTGTTTTTGCTAGTTAGTTTTTCTTTAGTTTTTTTTATTATTTCAGTATATACTATTGATAATGTAACTATGTATGCTGGACTTGACCTTGTCCAAAATCAAGTTCATTTTCTACCTGACCTGAATCATTGATTTTAGTTTTGTAGTAAACATGTTTATCTCAATCTGAGTCTAAACCTTTGGAAATGACCCATGAAATGCCAGGTCTATCTGTTGTTTACACTATTTTATATTACAATTTTAGTAACAGAGTTATATTTTAACTAGGATTTTAATTAATGTGTGTATTATTAACCTTCCAGATGGAAACTATCCATTAGGACATAGTTATTTTGCTGAGAAAATGCTAATTGCGACCTGAGGGCAGGTAGAAGACACCATAACCTTGTTTTTGTAAAAGTTGATTATTCACACTTTAAGATCTTGAGGCAAAATCAGTTGTATTACTTTGTTGGCTTCAGCAGTTCGTTTGAGCTGGAATTTTATTTATTCCCATTATTTATATATCCATTATTTATTCACTGGAAATAAAAAGTGCCCTTCAGAAATAATATTCTTGGTAAGAGTCGCTTTAATATTTACTGAAATTTAAAATATGGATATAGTCTATCATTGTGATTCAACAAAAGACTGCTGGCACATCACCACTACATGGGCCATCATAGGCACAACATCACTTCCAGCTCTAAGGAATAAAGCAACTATCTGATCTTTGGAACATAATATTGTACAATTAATAAGATCATGCGCATTATCTGTATTTATATTCAACAGAAATTACCCAGCAGTCACTGTTTGAACAGATAAATTCAAAACTCCAACTAAATGTCGTTTTTTTTTGGTCTCTCTCTGAAAGAACATTATGTTTTAGGGCAAAACAATGCCTTTTATCTACTCAAAATATTTTTCCTTCTGTATGTGACTGGAGCACCTAAAATGATGTCATGTTTTCAGCCAATACACATAATTTAGACTGAAGAATAATGTATTTTCAGTGCGGACTAGAACAAGAATAAGCATAATAATATATCAAGGTGTCAGTGAGTGTAAAATTGCATGACAAAGACGCTAAACCAGTAACAACGTAAGATGGAGAATTCACCATGGATATCGATATTTTAAGCCTCTTGGCATGGAGAAAATGATGAAAAAGTATTAACAAAATATATTTAACATGACCAATGTAGAGCTTTTACTAACATCATCAAAAGCTCACGCACAATGACACATATGTTGGTAAAATTAAATTACCTTTCCATGCAGCCAATACAGTTTTGCCATCTCTTGTTGGTTGCTGAGCACTGACCATATGAAAAGTTCCCACTCAGGGTTATCTTTAAGACAAAACAATATTCATTGTACATGTTTCAAAACGTTTTCATTGAAGAGTGTCAATAGTGCAGTAGGTAAATCGAAAAGTTATAGGTCTACACATGTATATATAACAGAGCTGAAAATTATGACTGTATCAGTTATGAACTCTGTCCAAAGGCATGTACCTTAACAAAAGCATATTTAATTCTAATCTGATCATAAAGTGCAATGCAAATTTTTCAAAAAATAATTGCTTTCAATTTCTCATAGGTTCCATCTGTGAAGAGTGTAGACATGTGTTGCTCATCAGATGACAATGTTTTGCATTTTGACACTTATACAGAGCAAACTTCGCACACAAAATATTTGGATATTAAATCTATTATAATATTTTCATATATATATATATATATATATATATATATATATATATATATATATATATATATATATATATATAGTCTAGACTAACCGATACAATTCTTGTTCATTCGATTGTACACTTGCATTAAAAGAATTTTCTTTTTAAAAAAATTTAAATAAAATATTCTCAAATTTCAAACAGAGAAGACCTCTGTATTTATCAGCATTTATCAGTATAAACAATTTTTAAATTGTACAATTATGTATATAACAACCTTTGTTAGTAAACTAGGGGAATGGTGAGCATGCTGATTACATTGATATAACCCCAGCCCAGTATCATCCCCACCATTGCGTGTATGGGGATGGCGAGAAGTCTTAACGCGCCCTCTAGCATGTCATCAAAGTCAACTACTTAAAACAAAGTAACATTTTTGCCTTCGGATACATCCTGTGATTGTGTCACATCTGAGAGGCCTATGTACATTTTAAACCATCCAACTTAAATAAGAAAATTTGACTTTCATATTTTATGTATTTGATGATCTAGACAAAGTGTTATTTCATTACTCTAAGTTTTTGACAAGTGTTATTCGTTGCTATCATACATAAACAAGAAAAGCAATTTAGTTGATATAGGGACATGTTAACATCATAGTTGAGATGGAATACAGCAACACAATGGTCACCTCTGTTATTACATTGGAGTCATAATTGAAATTATTCATAAAATAGTAATGTCGCTTCTAAGATATAATAAATTTGGGCAATGCCCTAATAGTTATTAATAGAAGGGCAATCTGGAAAATAGGTGATCAAAATGGTCCTTGTTGGGGCCTCACAATTGGACACAAAAAGTAAATGAAAATGAAAGCAGCACAAGAGTTAGTGTATGAGTGTTTTATTGTATCACTTTTTACTGTAACCATGGTGTATTTCCAGCATCAAGACAATCACTAATGTGTCTAGCCATACGTTTCAAAAGCTGAACGTTTGAACTTTGCCGTCAAATGAAAATCCAAATCAAATTAATCTCAAACAAAGCTTATCCAGTACAGACTTGCCTTTTCAAAGTTACGGAAGATTTTAAGACAGCATACAGCTGAATATCCTACATGACTTGCCATGAATATTTTCTACTTTGATCAATCAGACTTGTTAATACAGCAAATCGAGTAGATTATGGCATGCTGGCAAACCCAGGCACTTTATGAGTTTAGTCCAGCAAGACAATGTACACGCATACACAGATATATATATATATATATATATATATATATATATATATATATATATATATATATATATATATATATATATATATATATATATATATATATATATATATACTATACTATCATACAGGTTAGAGAATTTTTAATTGTATTCTATGGAGATTTGAACCCAGGTCCATAGGTAAATGGCACTCATTGCGTTGCCTCCACACACCAGCCCATATTCCATCACGGTTAAGCACTAAGCATATGCTACACACGTGTGCATATAACACCGATTTCGTTGCATCATTTTTTGGTGATGCATGCTTAATCAAGATGGAATATGGGCTGGTGTGTGCAGGCAAGGCAATGTGATGAGTAGAGTACGAATAGAATATGAATTTCTGAGTATCTATAGAGTACAAATCTATAGAGTACCTATAGTATTATTTGTATTAAATATTAAGTATGCCTACTATTATCAAGCATTGTTCTATAGAATGAAGGAATGAAGCACTTTCCGTTCTGTATTGTGTATATTTATAATTCTCTCTCTCTCTCTCTCTCTCTCTCTCTCTCTCTCTCTCTATATATATATATATATATATATATATATATATATATATATATATATATATATATATATATATATATATATATATATAATGTGGGTGTTTACTTATTATTGCAGTAACAACTGGTGTTTGTGGGATTATGTTGCAGTAACATCGACAAGCTAACTCTGAACGCAAATATTCAAGAACACATAGTTAACAGCCCACACTGACATGATGAAACAACTAAGAGTCTAATTTCTTTAATCATTCTACATTTGCTTGGATGACCTTTTCCTTTCTGAGTAAATATATTTATAAACAAGTGGTCAGGTTTCTCGAATTACTTTGGACTGACATTTCAGTGCATTGAACAGTGATGGTACCTATTGAATATTGAATTTGGTTGAACTAAGATAATTTTCACATTGAGCCTATTTTGGTTAGATATATTCATTCTGTTCATGAAATAAGACTAGTAGTTCAAGGAACTTCACCATTTGTAGAGTGCTGAATCTCTTCAAGCAACTGAAATGGTGGTTGTTAATAATAACACTGATTAGAAGAAACTCCAGTAATTTCTATATTTCTTGGAAGTAAAGCATTCATGATTCATAAAATATTACAGACTCCTGAAGTTTGACGTTATGATGCTCACAAAGTGTTCCTGAAAAATATTCAGTTTTAGTGACATGCATCATATATGCAACCCTGAAAAAGGTTAAGATGTTGCCCCACACAGAACAAAGACCCATCCATCCCCATCCTCACTGCTGTAGATTTAAATGTTCAGAAAAGTGGCTCAAACCCTATTCTTGTTCTTACCACTATGGACTGTATCCCTTCGTTTGGATTTGGATTGCGGGCTATAGTATTCACCAAGTAAATCTTTTTTCAGCTGATTCACCTGATCCAGTTGATTTCCTTATTAAGCTGCATTATAAAACATCAATGATGAAGACAGAATTGTGTAACTCATAGTCAACCTCAACAAACAAGTATGATTTTCAGGACAGCCTTGTTGCCCTTGAATTTAATTATTTTCATTTTTTAACAATACTGAAGATATTTTATAAGTTATAAAAATCGCTTTTGACTGGAATCATGAAGTAGAACTGACTTGTGTAATATGAAGCACAAAGGAATATCGTAGCTCCACTTTCCTTTGTCAGTGATAGAGGTTGAGTGAGAAATAGATATACAGTCAGTCGAGTCTAATTGCTTCTTGACAGAAAATTTGATAGAAGCACTCAAAAAAAAAAAAAAGCACAGCAAGGATGAGATTTGGTATACATTCCATTACCTATTTTTGTCTTCCTATTTGTGTTGTTCATTTTAAACAATTATATTTTGAAAAGCAAGGATTGATTTGTAAAATAGTAGTGGTACTAAAAATGTATAATAATCGAGTAATGTGTTAGATTTCCATGGTCTTAAACTTTGTTACATAAAAGAATGAAGACCAAGAAGTTTTGTAAAATTCAACATATAATTTATTTCCCTACAATACAAAGTGAAAATTTACAAAGAACTTTTGGTATTGCAAAATAAATTAGAAATATTCCTGAAAGTTTAATCACAGGTACAGATATTTAGAACTGCAAATGAATATCAGTGATGTTCCGAATAAATGCCAGTATTGATACTGATGTGCCAGTAGCCTAAAATGTGGTGATGTGCTAACATACTTGATGTATCACAATGATATAATCCAAAATGTACATGAATCAATTCATAATAATTCAATGATTTAGTTTTAGAAGAATTAATGAAAAATTTGTAATTCCAGTGAATAATTTAAATGAATAAATCCTCTCCAATTAAACCAAAACACAATTATAAAACTGATTCCCCTTTTGGATGTTATGGTGGGAATACATAATTTTGAAGAAAATACAACTAACATCAAAAGCTACAACACAATAACAGAGCCAGGATATATGGCAATTTTCCATTAAATTAGTAAACAAACTTACTTCCAGCATACTTTATGCTGTCAACAACATCAGGAATTTCCAAGTGAAACCTAACGTACTAAAGTCAGATTCAAGTAAACACGTCTATTTCCACTAATAATAATCTTAATATTTAATCTAGAATCATAGATAAATAATTGCAGCAGCATCAGTTGATAAATGTAGAGAATATTTCCATTGGTCATTATATAACTATGTGATCAGACCCAGTTGCGTAAATTTCTGTATAAACTGTATGGAGAACAACTTTAGACTAACTTCTATAAATAGAGTCACGCACAAAGTTACTAATGTAAACACTGAATCAAAAGGCATATACACTGCATGCCTTTAAAGCGAAAGAAAATAAACAGCGGGTTTACATTTGATTTAGAAAATTGAATGAATTGATTCGACAGAATTAAATAACAAATCTTTTTTATTTTCTGAAGATAATTCTTTCTTTGATCAGATTTGAAAAAAAGCTGGGAATCTCAAAATCTGCTATGAAGAAAATTGGACACTTTCACTGTGGCTTGTTACAAATGAATTTGAAACTATTGGTAAATGGATATAAGGACTGAGAGGAGGAGAGGGTCAAATACTAACATTATAACAATAGTATTCACAGTCTTATAATGTAAGACTCTCACCTTAATGGTTAAGATGTGGGGTGGGATAGGTAAAAATCCCGCTACTCCCCCATTGTCACTGTCAGGGTCGATGTCTTCTACTGTTGGACTTTTGGACCCCATTAATATAACAATTTACCGATAGTCTTAATTTCATTTTTACATAGCCCCTGTGAGTAACCTAAACTGCTAAAGAACACGAACATAGTTTTAAAGAAATGACAATTGGATACTCACGCGTCTGGACAATAACGATTTGGCCAAGTCACAATAACTCATGAGAGCATCAAATCCAAGAGTCATTCGTATGTCAAACAAAACAACACATCCTTTGCTTTGAATACTAAACTTAACTCAGATCACATATTCCAATTCAGATAAAATATTAAAACCATGCTGTGGCATGTTCAAGACCATAGATTGCATTCCATTGGTAGAATTATTTGTTTGATGTTAATGTAGCTATTACATTGCAGATGGAAAATCCCCTGTTCTTTAAATGGGTGCCTAGCAGATGCGCTCAAAAAGAATTCATATGCTTAAATAAGGCTCTAAAACTGATAGGAAAAATCTTTAGAAGGACAGAATAAAAATACAAAAGAAATAAAATTAGGAATTGCAATTATAAGAGTTTAATGTTTTTTTTTCTTCTTCTGAATTTATCGTGGTATTAACTCTCAGTTGCAGACTCACACAGCTCACATAACGACCTTTGGGCATTATTTGCTGTCTGGGTCGGCAATGGAGAGTTTATGCCAAGTTAAACTCAGAAAAAGAAGATGAAACTCTTAAATATTAAATGTGTATTATGTTTTTTTCCAAAATATATGTCACTAGTTAGGTAAGACCTTAAACTGCTTTCTGACCAAGCTCAAACACAATATATATATATATATATATATATATATATATATATATATATATATATATATATATATATATAATCATGAAGAAAGCTAACAAGTTAAATATGAATAATAAAGGTATATGAAAAACAGAAGAAAACTGGCAAATTGTATTAGGACATGTGCCAGTTATTTCCAGCAAGTTAGATAAATCATAAAAAGGTGCGATCTTATTTTGAAATCTCCTTCTTTATGCTTGTTGGGCTTTTATGTTGGAAAAAAATATGATAGTTTACTCTTAGGTATTGTGCAATAAGAATGCATATTAAAACATGTGCACTTTAAAATACAGCTTACTAAAGAGAAGTATATATTTAATCCAGTAATCAGTACAAGAGTATTGTTTCATTAGTCCTATTTCAGGGCGATCACAATTTTATTTTTATTGACCTATGTGTGTTTGTATTGTTTTGTTGGTGGTGTTTTTGTTAGTCTTTACTTCTAAGAAATTTTCCAAGACAAGCAACGGTGATGCCACCAATTTAGGTTCATACGTTACAGCATTAGTTTCATTATTTGAGAGCATTTACAATAATAACAAATAATATTAAGTAATCACACATTCATGCAATTCACCCATAGATGGGGGAGGTCGCGAGATCGCATCCCAGCCAAGTCATACCAAAGACTTATAAAAATGTAACTCACAGCTTCCTCGCTAGGCGCTCGGCATTAAGAGGTTAGTGTTAAGACTGGTAGACCTGGTGTCAGGATAATGTGACTCAGTGGAACACCATGATACATGTCTGCGGCATGATGCCTTACTGCTAGACATCAATATAAACTGCCAGATTGCAGACATCGTAGCGATATGACTGGAAAATTGTTAAAGTTATGTTAAAATTCCAAATCACAAACACACCCACATGCAATTTGACTTATTCATTTCAAATATCTGGTCAGGAGAGACAGAAAGAGAAACAAAGAAGGAAGGAAAAACAGGAAGAGATGGTGCTGATGATATCACTGTGATGATATAGCAATCAAAGCTCTTTGAGACATGCTGATAATGCACTGAATTTCTAAAGGTTTAACTAAACATCAGAGACCTTTTTGTCTTAAATTTGAAAACGATTATTGCATGTTTGTAGAGATATTTTGCATTGTTGTTAATTTTCAAGTCAACATTTTGTCAATCCCTCTTTTAAATCATATCAACTTCAAAATGAGAACCAAGAAAAGTATTACATACCTCTTTATTCTCTTTCAGCATCTTATCAAGTAAAATATTTAAGAAATTTCCTGAGGGGACCTATACAGAAAATGGAGTGAATATATTGATTAAAATGGACATTGTTCTATGGTGACCGCACATGATGCTAATTAAACAAAAGACAGAGGTTAGATTTATGCAGATTGATGCTTCATGGAATAAGTTTGATCTTGACAGTAAACATCAGTGGAGTGTGATAAGGATGTGTCATTTCCATCCATTTCTTTCTGATCTCTATGGATCAAATTACAAAAGAAACAAATCCACAACTATAAGCCCCAAATTAACTGATGTTTGCTGGCAACTAAAAGTTACTTCACTATACAATACAAGACCTTCATACTCTGTTACTTACCTGAACAACACCTGTCAAAAGTATGATATGAGGATAATGCATATAAAACAGTGAGAATGCTGAGAAGCAGAACATATAATGAAAAACACATTAAAATTATTAACAAAAGGTTAAAGAAAGTAAAATAATTAAAAATTATAGGAACTCTATTCACAAAGTATGGAAGGATAGACAGAGAAATGGAAACAAGAACTCAAAAAACTAAAATAATGTACATATCAATTAACCCTATCTTTAAAAAAACCCAAACAAAATACCCCTATTGAAACAAAAAGCCAACTAATAAATTTTACATTCATCCCAACTCTGTGACAGATGTGGGTACTAATTAAGATGTACGTACAAAAAAGTGCTATCTTTAAAATGATATGTTTGAGATAAACGGTAAACATTAGACCAACAATGATCGGATAAGGAAGGAGATGATCAGAGAAATGGCTGGAACATCACCTATCAGAATCTAGATTGAGACACAAACAATTAAATGGTTTAGATGCTTCACCAGAAGTAACTGTCAATAACATGCAGCTCAAGGTTGCAACATAAAAGAAAATCAGTTTTTAAAGGAAAAAGAAGAGCAAGGAAAAGATGGATAGATGGCGATACTCAGAAAACGTGAGATGCTTTGCAGAACAATTAGCTGTATGACAAGAAAGAATGTGTCAGAAAGAATATAATTATATAACCATTCAGTAGCTGTTAAAACTCAACTAGAAATAAGAGCCCTACAAATTTATGTTATTATTAATGGAAGAGACCTATTTTAACGAAGTACAGCTTAATTTGCTGATATGTTGCTAACATTTGATCTGATTATCGCCATTTGCATTTATATTCAAATGGCTACACCACTCTTGCAAGCTACATGTCAGAGGTCCAGTAGTCACATGATATCAACAATAAGATCTCTTTATATGCAATGCTGTCAAAAAATATGAAAATACTAAATTAGAGTCATATGCTGTTTGTAAATGGAAAAAAGGATAGCATATGTTTCTGAGAATAATGACCAGAAACCTGTCCAGTCACTTCCACATAGAGATAGCCAGATTCAACAAGAATTGAGCATGTGTCGTCAATAGTTTTGTATCAAGTGAATGTGCTTTCTTCTTGTTCATTCTGCGTATGTTTCAATGGATTACGGAAGCACAAATGTATATATCATGCCTCGTTATTCAACCAACAGCAGGTTTATTTGCTTACTTGCAGTGATCAATGCTGATATGCTCTTGTGACTGTGGTAGGCAAGGAGACACCAATGCAGGTTAAGAAACACCTGGCGTCTGGCCACGGGAAAAAGTGAAAGCTGAATTTATGACACAGCCGCTAAACTCAAGTGAAAGAGTCATATAGATACAGCGAAATGTGCCTACGTATATATGCAACTATATGTGCAGAATCCATTGATGGCGATGGCGCCACAGTTTTCCTCTGCTTCTTTGCGGAAAGCTAAGCATCTCTTATCTCTTCTATGCTATCATAACTCATAAATATGTTTGAAACTCTGATATCTCAAAAAGCTCTCAATCAATTTCCCCATAAATTTCACTGCCGTTTATATTATAATATCTGCATGACTTGTACTACTGGAAGTTAGTACAATCTGCTCAGAAAAGTATATTGCGATGCTCCTTACTTATGTTAATTATCAGTTTCAATTTCTGCATAATGAACAGAAGAACATAACTTAAATTTTAATAAAGTGTCATACGTGATATGCTAATGTGTAAGGAAAATTGCTCTCATGTTCTTCATGGGACAAAATATAAAACTGGCAACAATATACAATATATTATTCTCTATTTCCCATACAATAAATTCAATTATTTGTGCCTCAAAATAATTTATATTATAGTGAAATGATCATAATTGATGTAAATTGTTATTTTTGTACCCAAGAAAATGTTCTGTTCTAAATTTTCTGAAACAATAATAAGCTCAATTTGTATCAAATAACATTTTGTCCATAATCATTCTCACACAGAAAATAAGAAGGATGTAGAAAAAAAGACCAACGCATTATATAATGATGTGTAAGATGACTTGTGCAGTGTGAATATCAGTTTATATATAATGTATAGTGTGCTAAAATGCTTACATTGTTGTACAGCTCCAACAGTCCTATGTCCGTCAGGAACTTATTGAGATTGAAGCCATTATTCAAAAATAGCTTTACAAAATTCACACTGTTCTGTTTTATGGCAGATAACACGAGGTCATCTAATCTGTTAGGCTGAAGAAACAAACAAAATTATAATTTACATTTTGATATTTTAGCGTGTTTAACACAAAACCTTGTTAACAACAAAGATATTTGTAACAGATTAAGGTTCTTGCTTTAAATGTTTACATGGCTTTCATGTGTTCTTACAGGATAAAGGATTAAGCAGTGATGTTTCATGATAAATGTTTACATTTCATTTTGCGCAGAAAGACTAAACACTTTTTTGTATATAATAAATTAATGTTTGTGCCTCAGAAAATCTCATATATGGTGAAATGATGATAATATATAGAAAAGCTATATATTATATACTTGAAAATGTTAAGTTTCAAATCGTCTCACAATAATCAGCTTTATTTAAATAAACTGTTTTTCCATAATTGTTCACCCACCTTAGAATGAACATATAGAATAAAAGATCAATACAGTATAGTTTTATCTACAAGTAGGTATATACCGTATCTATCGTATATGTTGGGACACTGTATTTGTTGGGACACTATAAATTAATTTTAAAAGTAATTTTTTTGCGCACTGTTTGTTCTGGGACACATCGTTATTTTCGAGTCGTAAGTTGTGGGACACCTTTTAAATCATTCGAAAATTACATGTCGGAAAATGCACTCCAGCTGAAATTTTATTTAAAAAAATATAAAACTGTGACCTTGAGATAAAACTCTTTAATCCACTGCAGCAGCATCTCATCATGATAACCCTTCTCCTGCACATGTACGATCTATTCTTTTGGTACATTAATATTTTTTTTAGTTTTCTCATACCGTGAAAAATTGTTAGAGGCAACACACACCCTGAAGCGGAAACTGCAAGGACAAAAGTCAAATTTTTTAAAATCTGCACTAGTCTTGCTAATTCTCACACTTCTGACACCCATCTTATCGTCAGTCCATCCAGGAATGCGATCAAAGTACACTAGAGTTTTATCCATGTTAATGATCATATTGTCAGAGAAATGATATGTTTCTCTTCTGGCCTTCACGAATTCATCACGTGATTTTATTTTCTCCAAATCTTCTGGATGATGCTGTGTCATCGATGTTCGCGCATGAAGCACTATATTGTGTAACTTTAAAAACTGTTCCATCGTTTCACTTTATTTTCAAAATTTTCATGAATAGTGGTGAAAAGGAACCCAAGTTGGCTTCCATATCTCGGCCGTCTTTGTATATTCAAAGCTAAAAAATATAAAATCGGCACACTTAAAAGAATCCATAGTTGGCTTCCAAGGTCAGCTTGCTTTGCGATAAAATAACCTTTGTGTTAATATCTTTTTAAAAAAATCGGCTTCCGAGTCCAAAGTCGGCTTCCAAGGTCGGCTTGCTTTGTAATAAAAATAACCTTTGTCTTTGATGTCCTGTCGGTAAGTTCAAAGAAGAAGTTTACCGATGGCTGCCAGTTGTGTTTATTTACCACCAGGGCTTCTATGTGCTTGGCATCTGTAGTAATAATTATTACAAAGCTGCACTGATGTCTGCGGGTAAATAGTAATGGTAATTTTGTAACCCGCGCCGGCGAAAAGATTGTCACTTGCACTCAAATGAATGTGTTTTCAAATAATGATTTTTATTTGCGAGATACTGTCATACAGTAGACCTGGATATAACTTAATCTTGGCTATTTTGCACCAAACACCGTGCCATGCGTGAATGGCAGTTGTCTTCAATATATTTGTTATTTCCCTCTCGTTTGAGAAATCGTTTGCTTCTCTTCTGGCCTTCACGAATTCATCACATGATTTTATTTTCTCCAAATATTGCTGGGTCATAGACATCTGTGCACAAAGCACCATGTTGTGTCGCTTTGAAACTTGTTCCATTGTTTCAATTTATGGAATTTTTAGTGTGCTAAAATGCTTACTTTGTTGTACCTCTGCAGCAGTCTTTGGATTGTCAGGAACTCCTTTAGACTGATGCCTGTATCTAAAATTAGCTCCTCAAAATTCTCAACGTCAAGTTGTAATCTGGTGTCACCTGAGATGGCAGTCTGAAGAAACAAAAAAAAAATCATTATATAATTCTTTGATATTTGTCCAATTTTTGCACAATTTACATAGCAAGCAAAAGCTTACTTATGAAGGTGCCAAGTAACAGGTTATGTTTACTTCAATAAATGGTTACAAGCTTTGTTGTTTTCCAAGAGGAAGATGGATCAGTTAGTGATGGATTGTGAGACATGTTTAGAATTTTTCTCAGAAAGACTAGACATCCTAAGAAATTGTAAAGTGTTATTGGAACAGAAAAAAAATATGTGAAAATCAGTTTGCTCAATGTATAAATTTTAAAGCTAATAAATGCCTTAAGCCACAATATTTTACTGTGATTAGAAGTCTGCAAATTATACCAAAAGATGCATAATCATAACACAGTTTTAATGGTTGATTCATCTTGAAGATAATGTAAGTAAGAGTGGCACTAATTGTGTTTGTCAGACTAGATTTGTGCAAATTAATCTATGGTCCTGAAAGTTGTGCTGCACAATACACAGCATTTTCCATGGCTAAATACTGTAAATTAGAGAATTCATTTTCTGTTTACAAATTTAGTGAACTAACATTCTACAACACAAATGGAACAGGAATATAGCTATACACTATGCACACTGTTATGGGGCAATATTATTTAGATGTTTACACAAAAGATTTTACATGTAGTGATTGGGCAAACTTAATGGGGTGAGGAGTGATGGGAATGAAAAGTGGACTTTGAGAATAAAAGTTAGGAGGTAGTTTTGCAAGCAATGAAGCATAATTCTGAAAATAATGAGATAGACACTAACCTTCGAATGTTTGTAATCACGAAAATTCACAGTCCTTCTCCAGGACAAAGCTCCTTTCAGCTTAGACATCACCTGGTTCTTGTTGGCTAAATGAGGGAAACAAATACCACACATTGCATTAATGCATGTTAACATTATATGTTATATAAACCATGTGAATGACCCAATTTATTGTATCTAATATAACTAAAAAGCTACAACTTTACACATTTCTGTAATGTATCACAGTACCATACTGGCTGAATCAATTAGCTATTATTGCTTCCAACTGTCCTCCATATGAAACCCATATGTATGTTTCTCATTTTTATCTCTGATGTTTCTTTGATATATGCTAAGCAGTGAACAACATTGGAAGCAATGAATAGATTGTAGCTCTAGAGCCCGAACAAAAAATAAAATGTTTACTGAATTCAACCTCTTAGCTGTTGCATAGGATGACAGTTCAAACAAATACACCAATGTCAAAAAATGCAGCATACTCTATACTGTATTTTTTATATGTTGTGTCCCAATTAATGTGAAAAGTAAATAATACAGAATGTTTGTAGGGGAATGTATTTATTGTGCACTGGTAATGTAGACAAATCAAGAGAGTATATAATAGAAGTTAATTAGTGCTACTGTACGAGACCTTAAACAAAAAAATTGGAAGAAGGAATATTAGCAATGACAAACCTTTTGGCAAACTAGGTGTCTGTTAATGGGTACAAATAGTTACAATTCAATTTTAAAATACTCATACCTTTTAGAATTGCTTTAAGCATAGCCATATCCATGTCTCTGTTTGGGTTCCAATCAAATATTTGAATCAGCTCAGACTTGCCAAGGCATTCCTTAATTAGCTCAATGTTTTCATCAATCCTTATATCTTCACAGAACTTGATGTCTATCATTCGTTTAAGAATGTCAGCTTCCAGGCTTGGCCAGATTTGCTTCCAAGTTCTGTTGAAACAAATTTATCAAGTGCACAACTAAAGTGGAGTTTACTAAACCGTGACTCAGCCTTTTCACTGTGTACCAGTAACAATGAATTAACTGATTTTAAAAATAATTACTACTTTATAAGAACGTATTAGTGAATACTTTATGAAACACAATACCAACGGAATAATTAGACAGACAGAAATCTATATAAAATACGTCACAATTGTCATTTCTGGTTTTTATTGTATACTTGACACGATATATTTTTCTCAAAATGAATCATAGAATAAAATATTGCAACTAAGAGAACTAAAAATGATATAAAATACTTTGGATTTTTTCGGCAAGATTAATACATACATTATAAATCAACAAGACACTTACTCAAGACATTTAATATCCCCCTCGTCGCTCTATCTATCTATCAATATATATATATATATATATATATATATATATATATATATATATATATATATATATATATATATATATATATATATATATATATATATATATATATATATATATATATATATATATATATATATATATAATACTATCATACAGGTTAGAGAATTTTTAATTCATACTCTACGGAGAATCAAACCAAATTCAGCAGGTAAATGGCACACATCAGCCCATATTCCCTCACGACTAAGCAAACGTCACCAAAAAATAAAGTTACTCAGTCGGTGTTATATGCAGTCATGTGTAACAGACACACTCGCACGATGACCTAGTAATTAATTCTCATGTATCTACACAGTCATTCCGGATTCCTATAAAAAATTCTCTAACCTGTATGACAGTACTATTTGTATTAAAATATTAATTCTGCCTACTATTATCAAACATTCTTCATTGTGAACCCAGGGATAGGACTTTCCTTTCTGTCTCGTGTGTGTGTGTGTGTGTGTGTGTATATATATATATATATATATATATATATATATATATATATATATATATATATATATATATATATATATATATATATATATATATATATATATAATGTTGGAAACATTCTCTGAGAATAATCACCCGATTACATTACCTTTAGGAATATAAGCCTACAACCTTCGAATCCATCCTTTCAGTTAACATGGACAAAAAGTAGTAAAGCTAGCCCATTTTACCTTTCTTTCCACTGCCATAGATAAAAGAGGATCCTCAAATATCCGGGTGGATGGGCGCACTTAAGTGATACACTGTGATCAGATAAGCATTCTATGAGAAACATATGCTTTGATCACGTCAATGTAGGAGGTAATAGAAGGAGGGGATTTGAACATACATAGCAATAACTCGGGTGTTCTTATTGGGAAAAGGCTCGGTTCCCAATGCGAACACTAACCCGTTCTCCTACCTTGCAAGCAACACAGTCTATGAGTAAAACCTTCCTGGATACCCATTGAAGTAAAGAGGCTGTGTTGACCTTTACATTGTCTATTGGTCGTTTGTGCCACAAAGATTTGGTTCGACAGATCCAACGAGAGTCACTGCAAAACTAAATCACAGACATAAAACTTGGAACGGTACATTCAATATCATTTTAATGGTGCAGAATGGTCTTACATGGCTACTTCTCGAGATGAATCTATTGAAGAAAGCAAGCGGCTGACAGATCTGTGTTGGCCAACGATGGCAACCTGTTCTTGGCCACAAAATCTGGCTGAGTTACAAGGACCGCCGAATCATCCACTCTAAACTGAAGATAGTGCTGGTGTAATGAACATGCCTGTAATTCAAACTGCATGCTATTCCAGGAATGTATTTTATATCATGGTAGTTTCAGAAAGGCTCTGACCAAGGGCTTTACTTTTATCTGAACTGAAATATATAAAAACTGAGGACATACTTGAATTTCGAAGAAAAGTGTTGTTGGCCAATTCAAGTCAAAATTAGCCAGTATGTCTGATAGAAATGTATCATGATAGACATTCCTTCTGCCAGTATGCCTGAATGCTGGATATGTTAGAAATCATGGATTGGCATGATATAATGGCAATAGGAACCAACGTTCCTCCACATATAGTCAGAGGGATCTAGATATTCAAAGGGTTGATGGTGCTGACTCGACATTAATCCCAGAAGACACACAGCTTCCTCATTTAAGTCTTCAAAGTGGAGGGACTTCTTACTATAATCATTTTGAATTTCTAACCCCTCATATACTCTGTTAATTTTTGTTCCAAGAGTATTGGAGCAAAGGCACAGGCCTGCACTTCATGATGGTTATTGATTGTTGATATCGCGTCCATGGCCAGAATTGGAGAGACAAAGGAGGTCACTTTGTGATTTCAACTTGTGATAAAATAGTCGACTATTAGACATTACTAATTTACACAATTCTAGTGAAATTCATATGGATGGAGGGACCATTCCATATCAATGACTTTACCATTTCTTTTTTTTTTTTTTGAGAGAGAGAGAGAGAGAGACATTGGGTCTGCCGGGAATGTGTCTGATTTGCACACTGATATTACCTTAGTCGCAATCGGTGATTTGGTACCCCTGATCCTACGCCTATATGAGGGGACAGGTCAAAACCTCTGAATTGGGCGTTATAATTAGAGCAGGTTTCCCACTGATGTGGACCTTCCAGAAAAAGCATTGATGATATCCTTTGTTTCCAAAGATTGATGTGGTAAAGCATTTTCTCTAACCCCAACTTGTCGCTGACTGCATTGAAGCCCGCCAACAGCTGAGTACCCAGAATGTAAGTAGTTTAGTAGTTTAATAAATACATAATATCGCTTCTAGTTGGGGCTTCCTCATTGGTATTTCTGTTTCCAGAAACTAATAGTGGCCGGAGTCATTTATAATACCAGGATATTATGTGACTTGATGAATGCATCACTTTGCATAAGGCCTATATTTGCAGAGGCAGTAAATGAATGGCATACCAGCCTGACAAAAAAGTCGCTGGTACTTGACCTTTGGAGAGAAAAAAACAACGTAAAATGGCCATTATCATATATTTTCCGAGATATCCTGTCATTAATATCTGACATTAGAAAAATGTGGAAGCCTATGGAAAAACATGGTCCCTTCTGCTTCATTTATTTCTACCAGAACCTTCACCAGATAGTTGTGCATGGTGGTACGGGATGGAGAATCGACAACACCTGCTATATTTCTTCAACCCCAGCCTGAAAGCTAAACTCAGTCACCTCGATTGTTGCTCACGAGTACTGCTTTTGGCCAGGATTATCTTCACACTCACTGGGTCTAGTATCCTTGTCAGGGTCTGCTTTCAGATCTAGATAGCACATCCCTGGTGGCATGGATGATGTAATTCCATCATATCGATACAAGTCACATTCTCTGTACTTCATGTAAGCAGTGAACATACCCACAGGCGGATGATTATATCGTATCATAAAGAATGGCTGGCTCACCAGTAGAATGGCTTGCATGCTTGCAGATCATGCAGGTTATAATAGTTCCAGTACCTGCAAAGCTATAATCTTGCTGGACAGACAGATCTATAAAAAACATTCATGTAATTACAAGTATGTGTTGCTGTCACGACTGATGTATGGTCAATAAGTAGATGAGATGGATGGTTGTATAGCTGGAAGACATGGGCACTTTCAAACGATGTTACCTTATCAAGTAACTGATCATTTGGGTCTGTAAAAATGTAAACCTAAACATACAGGCCCGAAGGCTATCCTCAGACATGGGTTGCTTACAAATACGGGTACATTCTCACTTGATATCAGAATTATCCAGTCCATTCATCTGTAATTTGAACAACACTGAGATGTTGCAATGGCGAAACCTCACTGTTCTGTCCTCCCATTTCTGCAAACGTGATCATTGATGAAGCGTGTGTTCATTTTCATGTTATACGGGGATGGGGGTCGATCAGTAATGCAAACACTACATGGTAGCGACGAAGCTCACTTGGTGCACCCAAGGCACAATTCATGCTTTTTTGCTTGTCCATAAACCGCTTATATTTTCCCATTTAATGGCAATGCGGGTGAAATATAAATCAATACAAGCATTAGAGATATACTGTTTGAATGATAACATGGCAAATTCAAGGCAAAGGGAGGTAACAGGCAAGAATTACTGCTCTTTGTATATATGATATAGACAGAAAAGATGAGTTTTGTAGTTGTAGTTGTGCTGACTTCAAGAGGTAGCATGCTTATATTCCCAATGTTAATGTGATCAGGGAACGTACTCGAAGTATTGACTTGTACTATAATAACTTTTTCTGCTGATTTCATGTGCTACTGTCCAGATCCTTGCTATTTAACATGCACTCAGTAATGATTCAGAAAACCTTGTCATTCCTGTCACCATTTGTATACTTAGTATAACTGTTCGATACTTAACAGCATCAATGCACTGACTTCATTTCTCTGTACATGCCTGTTTTTGCTTTACCAAATGTGAAGTCATGTGTGCACTTGTTATCATGCATACATCTTGGCACATTCATTTACTGTCCTGATTTTACAACATAAAATGGTAGCGATGGTAGCTGATCGACTAGACCAGGTCTGCCAGAGTGGTGTATCCCTGGCACTTTAGTACAATTGCCCTGGCATGATAAAACCACGTTGATGTGCCATGAATTGCCAACAAAATAGAGAATTTATTGCATTGAATGTAATCATTCTTCTATAATAAAAATTTGCATTTATAAACTTACATCTCGATGTCTTGTTCCTGTTTGTAAACTTTTTCCACATATTTGACGGCATATGATAATAGGTCTGCAGCTCGTCCAGATCCCTTAAAAGCATATAAATCAAATTTCATCATGAGGCTACGCATCTTCCAAATTTAATATTCTTTTAACAGCTGCCTTGACAAATACACTAATATAAATGTGTTTTCATGAAAAACATATATACAAATATTTATGGTTTAACACACTGAACACCAAAACGTTTGCACATTTACAAATGCAAACACTTTCAGATTTGTGTGTGCATGAGGAACATAAAAATATAGCCACTTGGTATTAATGTTAAGAGAGGAAAGCATTATATTATACTGACAATACACATCATTGGTGTGGTATTTAATAAGCCAGTAATACTGAAAAGTAACACAGAACATTGACAACTACCAGGTTGCATGGTTTTGTATTCAATAAGTCAGTAATGCATACACAGATACATACATACATGTTGTTTGTCTGTCGAGTTGACGAGGACCACTCTAGTCATCTGAGGATTGGAGGGGCAGGTTCTGTGCGTGCGCAGATGGCTGATGAGGCCAATCCTTGCATGGAATGTTCATTTGCATAAGGGACAAGGGATGAGTGGGACATCTCCAGGAGGGTTGATGGCACGTGCTTTTCTGGCTTGCCTCTTCAGCTCTGCAGCTGATGTCCTGCTAGATTCGCACAACTTAGAGCCTTTGTTAATGGAGGAATGCCAAGTGACTTGATCGCTTGTTGTTTGCTGCCATGAAGCAGGGTTTATGTTAAAGGCTTTCAATGCAGCTTTCAGATTGTCTTTGAAGCGTTTCTTCTGACCTCCGTGGGATTGCTGTCCTTTCTGTAGCTCGCCATAAAAGAGTCTCTTAGGCAGCCGGTGGTCTGGCAAGCACGCACCGATGTCCCACCCAGCATAACTGGGACTGCATCAGGATGGTGTGTATGCTGGGTAGACCTGATTAGGCAAGTACCTCAGTGTCTGGAACCTTGTGCTGCCACTAGATGTTGAGGATTTTCCTGAGACTTGTTGTGTGAAAGTGGTTCAGCTTCCTGGCCTGGCATTGGTACACCTTCCACGTTTTGCATGTGTAAAGTAGTGTGGGGAGCACAACTGCTCTGTAGACCTTTAGTTTGGTCTGGATGCTGATGCCTCTTTTATTCCAGATGTTGACATTCAGTTTGCTGAAAGTTGAGCTGGCTCTGGCAATACGGAGGTTCAATTCGTCTTCAATAGTGACGCTCTGTGACAGTGTGTTGACAAGGTAGGTGAAGTGGTTCACTAAGTTGAGTTTTTGGCCGTTGATGGTGACGTTGGGTTCAACATAGGGTTTTCCAGGTGCTTGCTGATGCAGGACTTCAGTCTTCTTGGTACTGATGGTGAGACTGAAGCTTGTGCAGGAGCTGGAGAACTTGTCAACGCTGCATTGCATGTCAGCTTCAGAGTCAGCGTTGAGGGTGCAGTCATCAGCAAATAAGAATTACCTGATGGTGTCTGTCGTAGCCTTGGGTTTCGATTGAAGCCTCCTGGAGTTGAACAGTTTTCCATCTGTACGCTACCTGAATCCGACTCCAACATCTCTGTCTCATAGTGGAGAACAATAGACTGAACAGTGTCGGTGCCAGAACACAACCCTGCTTGACACCATTGGTTACTTGGAATGTCTCAGATGTCTCTCCATTATCCTGGACTTGTGCCTGCATGCCATCATAGAAATGCTGCACCATGGATATAAATTTTCTTGGACATCCATACTTGGCCATTACCTTCCACAAGACTTCTCTGCTGACCGTATCAAAGGCCTCTGTCAAGTCCACGTAGATGGAGAAGAGGTCGGCATTTTGTTCTTGATATTTCTCTTGTAGCTGCCTCGCAGCAAACACCAGGTTGATGGTTCCACGTTCTTTTCGGAATCCACACTGGCTTTTTGGCAGGAGTCGCTGGTCAAGGTGCGTAGTGAGGCAGTTCAGTAGGATTCTGGTGAGCATCTTTCCATCGATTGAGAGCACGGATATACCCTGGTGATTGTCACATTCCTGGCAGTTCCCCTTGCACTTATACAGGTGGACTATGGAAGCGTCTTTGAATTACTGAGTGATCATCTCCTGCTGCCACATCAGTAAACACAATTGGTGGAGCCCTTCCTTGTAGACTTCAGCTGGGCTGGAGTCTGAACCAGGGGCTTTGCCACCGGAGAGCAGATGTATTGCTTTCAGTTGGGGGTCATCCAGTGCTTCGTTGATGGGTTCCTGGGTGAGACAACTGATGGCTTCATCGCTGATGGATGTAGGGGGATTCAGGATGCTGTCAAAGTGTTCAGCCCAATGTTGAAGAATCATCTTCTTGCCCGTAATGAGTGTGTTCCTGTTTGCGCTGAGAAGGGGAGATGATCCTGAGAATGTAGGTCCATACGCTTATTTCAGGGTGTTGTAGAAGTTCTTCATGTCATGCCTGGATCTCATCAGCTTTGTTGCTCAGCCATGTGTCTCACAGCTGTTGAAGTTTCTGCTGGACAGTTATGCGTATATTGCTGTATGCATCTTTCCTGGAGGTGGTCTTAGGGTTGTTGAGGTAGGTTTGGTGGAGGTGGCATTTCTCATCCAGCAAGTGCTTGATCTCATTGCAGTTCTCATCAAATCAGTCTTGGTGCTTTCTGGTTGAGGATCTTAGACCAGCTCTCTGAATGCCGCCCAGTCATTCTCCACATTCTGATTGTCCAGATGTTCTTCCATGGCATCCATGAGAGACTGTATGGTACAGCTTGATGATGTTTAGTCGTTTAGGAGCCTTCTTTCCCTGTGGGCGTCTTTTGGGCTGAATGTGGATGTTGAGCTAGGTGATGATGAGGCGGAGCTCTCTCCAGCAGTCGGCGACGCATAAGGACTTGGTCACGTGCACTGTATTGGTGATCAGCAGTTCAAGCTCTGCACAAGTCTGGAGCAAAAGGAGACCATTGCTGTTACAGTGACACACTCCATAATTTCCTAGCACTCCATCCCAGGCAACGAGAACACAGCCTACTCTTGCATTGATGTCGCCAAGAAAGACGAGCTTATCAGCCATTGGAATGTCAACAATGATGGATTGAAGATCCTCATAGAATTTGACCTTCACTGCATTCGGGTTGGTCAAGGTTGAGTATAGCAACTGATGATGGTAAGGTGCTTTCTTCCAGACAGTAGGGGAAGTTTCATGGTTTACTCCCTTGGGAGGTTCAGCCAATTTGCCACTCAGTGCTGTATTCACTGCAAATCTGACACCAGCTTCGCGGCACTCTTCAATTCCTCGGCAGCCCCAAAAGAGTTTGCCTTCTCCTGCAAACCGGGTCTGGCTCAAGGCAGCATTGTCCACGTTGTATCTGGCAAGTTCCTTTCCTATTAGGGCGGTTCTGCTCTGGGGTCTTTCCGCATCATCTCTGTCTAGTTAGGTGTGAACATTCCATGTGCAAAGTGTGAGAGGACATTCCTCATTTTCCTTTTTGTATTTTGACCGCTGGAGTAGGGTCCCCACCAGCCACGGTATGCTGGCTACGCAGGTTAGAGCAGGCAATGTTTAGGGCACGCTTTCTAGCCCCTTACTCATACCAATGAGGTGAGCAGTGCATTCATGAAGAGGGCTGCTCAGTTGCTCAGGGGGCTGCCAAATTCAATGCTGCTCCATGTCAGTGGCGAATGACCCTAATGGCCTGAGCCACTTGCATGCAGGTTTGCGGATACGGTTGCCAGTGTACCCACACCTGCCACTTCCTCTCTTCCTGTCACCACAGGACTTTAGTGGGTGATGAAATGGGATGGGTGGATGACAAGAGTGACTTGCGCAGTGACTTTGTTTTAAGTGAGGAAGAGTTGTGTAGTTCATTGACCTCACTCTCTCACCCAAAACCATCTGTGTTCAGCAGCATGACAAAGTCAAGATGGCCAGAGACAAAGTTGAGTGCAGTGGATTCCCAGGACATCCTACGTGTGTCACTGAGCTCTTAGTGCTCCACAGAGCTTTGCTGGGAATCGCCGTTCTGCTCATTGACCATCTGGTGGTTCCTCCATGCAGGCTGTCGAATCCAGGTAGACAAAGCCTAACTCACCGAGGGTGTGAGACCTGTCGGCTACCCTTAGCCTGGTTTAGCCGGCCAGTCGTTGCTGTTTTACGGGATGTAGCAGCTGCGCATGCCACAGCTTTTTGGAGCCACAGGTGAGAGCTGAGTGCCAAGTGGGGACCTAAGGTGGGTGAGCTACCCCTGAAAGAGTACGACTGCTTCCCCCAACCAGGGGTGCTACCCCTCCCTGGACACCCCATACGCCCCTCATACGTACATACATACATACATGCATCACACATACATGCATACATACATACATACATACATACATACATACACACACACATACATACATACATACATACATACATACATACATACATACATACATACATACATACATACATACATACATGCATACATACATACATACATACATACATACATACATACATACCAGCTAACGGAAAAAGGGTGAATACTATGTGTAATAGGTGTTGTTTATTTACCTTTGAATCACATCTGTGATATATATTAAACTGGACTAGGTCAACATGAAAATATTTTATATTTAGTATAATATCAACAATGATATAAAACCAGTCCTTACTGAGCACGGTGCAAGGGTTAATAAGTATTAAATATCATATGTAAAGAGTGCAGTTTTCTGTATACCTTGACTATGACAGCTGGTGTATTTTGCAAGAGAGCCTTCTGAACTGTCTTCAATGTACCTGGTCCTCCTTCTAGGACCAGCATTACTATAGGCACTGACACGGCATCTGAAATGGACAGTAAATGGAAAATATATACAACATACAATTTAGAAGATACCTTTTGCTGAAAAATGGATATTGTTGTTACTATTCAATCTTAAAAACATGCTTTGTTCAGTTCCAATACAGTGAAACGTATCAATGGATGACACACATAATAGACCAAAAGTTTTTGTCTTTTGTTGACAAATGTGAGGTTTAGAGATGGTTGCAAAGAGAAGTGTAATTAAGAAAATGGACTTAAGGGACCAAAAAACATTTCCCTCTCAAGCTTATAGAAGTTTGAATTTTGAAGTGTATTTAGTAAAAGGACCAAAGAAACCAAAACCTTTTGTCATTTATTGGTAGGTGTCAGAATTAAGGAGGTTCACTAGTGGAGTTAAATTAAAAAATTGGATTTAACGAACTAAAATATTTTGTACTGTCTCTGCTGGTGTCACATACATGCAGGCTGAATAGGGGTGTCAAGTTCAAAAACATGATTGAATGGACTAAACTTTAACTTCATTCACCTTAAGTTGACAGGTTTATAAATGTTGAAAAGTGAAGTAAAATTTCAAAAAAGCACTTAAAAAACAACACTTATCCTTGATTGACAGGCGTCAGGTTTAGGAAGGTGGTGCATTGAAGTGAAATTCAGACATCTAATTTAAATGACCACAAATGTTTGGATATTGTTGAAAGGTAACATACTTAAAGTAGGAGAAATGAAAAAAGAAACTTTAGAAAGGTGACCTAATGGAACAAAAGCATTTTTTCCTTCATAAACAGATGTCAGGTTCATGCATGATGAAAACGGATGTGAAAATAAAAAAGGGTCCCATGGAATCAAACTCTTTTGTCCATCATTGTTAGCAATGGTTGGATTGGATGGGGATATTAAGAAATATGACTTGTGAGGCCGTAAATGAGTCTTATACAGCTTCAAAATGATAAACGAAATCATTCGTCCGATATGGACAGGTGCTTCGTTTAAAAAGTTCAAATTGAACTGAGATTAATAATATGGATGTAAGAAATCCTAGACTTTCATCAGTTGGCAACAGGTGCCAGGTTTATAAGTAAGTAAGAAAGTTAAGAGAAAAGATATAAAGGAAAAATAACACTTTATTTAGAGAACAGGTGTCATGTTAACAAGGTTTACATATTGTGGCAGTTACCTAAAGATGATGGTCTCAATGAAGCTAAGGACTTTGTCCTTGTATTATGTTTATGCATGATGAATATGGTAGCAAAACAATAAACAAAGACCTATGAATGACCAAATACCTATTGTCCATTTCAAAAAGTAGTTAGAGATATACATTTCGGAAACAGAAGTAAAATTAATTAAAGCGTCCCAATGATTGAAACCTTTTTTTTGTCCGTGGACTGATATCAGCTATACAAAGCTTGAATATGGAAGTGAAATTAAGAATGTTACTTTAGGTACCACAATCCTCTATCCTTTATTAAAATGTATGAGGTTTAGAGAGATTGAAATGGGAAGAAGGGGATTTAAAGATAGAAGACCTGTATGGACAGATGTTAGATTTATATGACTGAAAATGGAATATAGATTAGAAAAGTGACATAACATTCCAAATGATTTTCTCCCTCTCAAACAACTGTCATATGTATGCAGGTTGATTTGGAAAGTAATATTACAACGATTTATGGGACCAACAACATATTTACTTTGTGAACAGGTGTCATGTTTATTGGGTTTTAATATAAAGGTGAAACTGAACAGCCTTACACGTGTAGCGTGTTTCCTACCTGGACTTGTGTCAGTTGTATTGCGGCTGAAAAGTGATGTAGACATATATCAGGTTTAAAGGCATCAAACATGTAAGCAAACTTTGGAATGGTGCTTAAGCGACAAAAAGAAATATTTTAAAATGTTAAAAATAATTTAAATGATAGGACTTACAGGGCTATTAAGTTTGTATTTATTGGGCATGTTTCATGGTTGCAAAGGTTGAAAATGGTGCAATGAAATTAAGCAGAAGGACTAGAGGAACCTAAAGACTTTGTCCTTTCCAGAAACGTATTATGTTTATGTAGGTTTATAATGGTAGTTAAGTTAAGAAAAGACACTTTTAAGGGACCAAAATGTGTGCTTTTTAGGACAGGTCAGTCAGATGTATGTGGTCTAAATATGGCAGTCAAAATAATTAAAGGGACCCATGGGTCGAAACCTTTGGTTTGTAAACGACTGATGTCCGGAATAAAACAATTTGAACTTAAGAGTAGTGACTTACGGGACCAAAACTTTTTGTCTTTTGTTAAATAATGTCAAGTTTATAGGGGTTCTGGAGTGGTGGTGAAAACTTAAGAAGAAGCTTAAGGGGATCAAGTCCTTTGTCGATTGTGGACACACCCATAAGGCTTAAAATGAAATATACATTAGAAAACTTACTTAAAGGACCAAAAGATTCCATGACAAATGTCAGGTTGATTTGGGAATTGGTGATTTATACTCTTTGCGCACACGCATTATGTTTATAGGGCTTAAATATGGCAGTGATATTGAAACTTTGACTCACGGAGCAAATACTGTTTTGTGATATATGGACAGCTGACAGGTTTATCTAGGTTTAATAAGTAAAGTGGACAGGGAACATGTGCATATAGTCGAATATCGAAGCAACATTTTGAAATGGTGTCAAGGGAAAAAAGACATGTATCCTTTGTGGAAAAGTGTGATCTTTATAAAATTAGATCTTATTAAATAGGGATGAAAGGAGGCAAAATCTTTCATCATTAGTCAGGTGTCAGTTTTAAAGAAGTTGACTAAGGATAAGAAAAACAAACAAGCCTTGTTATGTGCTGTGTCAAAAGGTGTCTGATATATAGAAATTGAAAGGTAAATAATTTATGGAGGGGACTTGAGGACCAAAAATGTTGTCTTTTTTGGACAGGTGTTACATTTAGAAAGGTTAAACATTGGAGTCAATTAAGAAGAGAGACTTATGTGACTAAATACTTTCCCTCTTTGGCAAACATCCTAGGTAATTACTTTTACAAATGTCCTAGGTAATTCAAAAGAGAGATGACATTATAAAATGGAATTTTTGTCCTTTGTGACAAGGCTATAGAGGTTTATTTGGGAAATGAAATTGAAAAATTAGACTTAAATTATAAGCATTTGTTTTCATTTGTGGACAGGTATGGGTTTCTATATGCTGAATACAACAATGAAACTAAGAAACGTTTATTAGTGGACAAAGAAGATTGGTCGCGTTCTGTAGATGTCAGCTTGATACATGCCCAACATGAACCAACATTAAGAAATTTGATTTAATGAATTAAAAACTTTTCGACAAGTTTTGCGTTTGTATAAGCTGAACATGGAAGTGAAATTAAGAGGAAAGGGACTCAAAGATCTACTTATTCATCCTCTGCTGAGTGTTATTTTTGTAGATGATGAAGAAGAAACAGAAATGAAGTTTAGGAAATAAATTTCAAAAAGCCAACAACTTTTATTCTTCTTTGACACTGGTAATTTTTGTACAGTTTGAATATAAAAGTCAGTATTAATAAAAAGATCCAGAGGTCAAACTATTTTCACTTCTGTTCACTGATATCTGTTTAACTATAAGTGAAATTCAGAAAAAAGGACTTTAGGAATCAAAAGCATGTGTTATCTGCTATGTTCAGAAAGGTAGCAACGTTGAGAGAACATATAATAAAAATCTTAAGAGACAAAAACCTTTTGTCCTGTGTGGACAGGTGTCAGATTTTCAAGGGTGAACATTAAATATAAACTGTCACTTAAAAGATCAAAAGATTTTCTCCATGAACAGGTTTTATGAATATATATGTTAAATTGGAAATTGACATTACAAAGTTGGCCTTAAAGGTCCCAGGCCTTTGTTATTTTTAAGATGTCACATCTAAATAGGTTAAACGGGAATTGGAATTATGAAATTGAACTGAAAGGACTAATAACTTTTATCCTTAATAGACAGGTATCAGGTTTATATAGATTATATAGGGAAGTGCAATTTTGGAAAAGAATCTTTAAGGACAAAATAAATTTATCTTTTGAAAACAAGTGTCAGTTTTACACAGGTAACATAAGGAAGTGATATTAGGAGATGGTACACAGGGGACAAGAAACGTTTGTGCTTGTGGACATATAATGCTTATAAAAATAAAAAACATACAAGAAATTAAGAAAAAAAACTGAGGGGAAAATTGTCATCATTTCTTGACAGATTTCATATTTGTAGGGGATGAATGGGGAAAGTACTAAGTGAAAGGACTTACGGAACCAAGAACTTAGTATTTGGCAGACATGTATCGTTTATACAGAGTCTGAATAGGCAATAAAATTAACAAGATGGACTCAAGAGATGAAAACTATCTGCCCTTTATAGAGAGGTGTTATGTCAAACCCACGATGAAATCATTATTCTAAAATATGTGACCCTAATCACAAAGTCTATAGAGGAGAGCACAGATGTAACAGGGCATATTGTTTTGATTTCATAATAATTTATTTCATGCATAAACAATGTCAATCATTGAACACATTGTAAAAGAAACAAGAGCATATCTTGTGAAATGAATCCTCTTAGCTTCATAATGATCTATACGAAGTGTGTAATATTCCGTCAAGGTGATTTGGTGATGTCCGCAAATCAAAACAAGAGTATTAAAAGGTTTTATATGACTATAAAATTGACCCAAATGTCAAAGGCATAAGCATGCCTATCAAATAATGAATTGTCTTAATCTTATTATGATTCATCAAAAGTATAGATAACCCATAATGGGATTCATGAAATATAAGCAACCGAGACTACTTGAACCAATACGTTAACACAATGGTATACGAATGTTAAAGTGACAAACAAATAAGTGATTGAATGTATTGTCTTAACTTCATTATTTTTCATTCCCTGTATGCTGAGAATATATCAAGGGGCTCTAGAACTTTATTTAAATCAAAACCTTTAATTCCAACCTTACCAGAGACTTAACATGCATTAGGTTTATAATGGTTGAATACGGAAGCAACAGTAAGTAATGGGTTTAGCAGATAAAAAATTTTAGTAGTCCTTTACGAACCAGCTGCAAGTCTGTAAAGTTTGAATATGGAAGTAACATTTAAGAAACTAAATTTTCTCCTTTGTGGGCAGATCAGTCTTTTAGAGGAATGTGTTGAACCTTACACGCACGTATCAGGTTTCTATTGACAGACAATGACCTTGAAACAATGATAAGGAACATAAGGAACAAAACATTTTTGAAATTTTTCAACTGGCCTTAAGATTATGGATCTCAAAAAGGGAAGGAAAATGATATTTGGTAGTTAAGGGACCAAATCCTTGTGTCCTTGTATGGCATGTTTCAGGACTGTAGAGTTTGAATTAGGGAACTACACTTTTCAATTATATAAACTGGGAATTAGAGGACCAAAATATATTGTTCTTTGATGACAGGAGTCAGATTTGTAGAGGTTTTTAGAGGCTGCCTTTACGATCAGGCATCCTTTATATGAATCATAACTTCAAAATCAATTGAACATTTTGGACAGGGGTAAGTTTTGACCAACCATTAAAACCTAAAACAAACATTGCAAGGTTTATAACACAAAACTCATAGTCAGAATTGATAATGTTTAACTTAAACACTTATAAATATGTATGAAATTCACATTATACTGACAATGTTCACTGTTTAAGAGTTTATATATATGACTCCTAGTGTGGACACCAAGGCCAAAGAAATCAATGATCTTATAACTGACCTATGTGAAGACTTCAACCTGCAGTACATTCCACAGAACACATTTTTCTTTCTTCAGAACCATTATGTCAACCTTAGTCTCTACCACCAAGACAACATTCATTTAAGCAGAAATGGAACCTCTCAACTACTGAGAAATATTGATATGTATGCACCCATTTTCAGGCAATATAATGAAGAGTACTGTCAGACTCTACTATGGAGAAACTGGGCACATGACACAGGTATGCCATCACGGCAAACAGATTGAGTGCTTCAGATGCTATAAATATAGACACAAACAAAGACGTTGACTGTCAATGTATTATACATATTAGGAAGCTGGCAAATAGGAGAATGCCAATGCTTCATTTACAACAAATCTAAATATACCTAGTGAGACTCTTGACTCTAACTATTCAATGGACACTATTGTAGATGCAAACGTAAATGGATTTTCATGGTTTATATGTGACTTTAAAGATGTTAATATATATGAACATTTAAATACAGAAATAGTATGTAAGAATGATAAAAGTACTATGGAGACAATCTCATTGAGCACTCCATTGCATGATGACATACATATAATTGATATAAAACTAAATACAAAAGGTTTTAACATAGGTCACTTAAATGTACAAGGTATAGTGGGAAAAATAGACCAGATTAAGTTAATGTTGTCTTCCAAGGAAAATAATATACATGTTTTAAGACTCACTGAAACCAAATTAAATGCTAACCTCAATGATGATCTGTTTCACTGTCAAGGCTACAATAAACCATTATGTAGGGACAGAGAGACAGCAGGGGGGTCTTGTTGTATACATTAGGGAAGTTGTAAATGTAGTAAGGCGACATGACTTGCAGTTACATGAAATTGAGAGTATCTGGGTGGAAATTTTTCAAAATAATGCAGAATCATTCCTAGTTGGTTTCATTTATAGGCCACCTTCCTCCAAAGCAATTTGGAATGATAACCTTTTGAAACAAATGGGAAATGTTCTAGCACAGGAGAAAGAAACATATATACTGGGGGATATAAATAAGGACCTTCTCAATACTCAAATAAGGAACAACTGGATGGAATTTACTGAACCATTAGGCCTAGACCAGCTGGCAAATGAGCCCACAAGGGTAACAAAAAAATCGAGCGCTCTTATTGATCATATTTATACCATCCTACCAGACAATGTGGCTTGTGTTAATGTACCGAATGTTGGTCTTAGTGACCACTATCCTACTTTTTTTGACAAGAAAGATTAAATGCAAGACAAATAAGAAAAATAGACACAACATGATCACTTATAGATCGTTCAAAACTTTTAATGAAGACCAATTTCTCAATGACCTATATAAAGTTCCATGGAATATGATCCGAAATCTGGATGACATAGATGAAGCCATGAAGGTGTGGACTGACTTATTCATGGATGTAGTATCTAAGCATGCACCACTGAAAGTACATCAAGTTAAGACTGAAATTCAACCTAATTGGCTTACTAATGAAATCCTAGATGCTATGAAAACATGAAACCAATTCAAGGCTATGAGAAGCCACAATATAAAGTATGGAGAAATAAAATAACAAGTATGATTAAAAAAGCTAAAAAAACTTATTATCAATCATTGCTTGAAAACAAAAAAATCAAAACAAACTCCATTTGGAAAGTCTTCAATGAACTCACTGGAGGAACGCACAAAAAACAGACAAATAAAATTCACTCACTTCTGGTAAATGACACCATAGCCGCTGATGACACTGGCATTGCAAATGTTTTCGATGATTTTTTCACCAACATTACCACAAAGTTAAAAGAACCACTGCTAGAAAACAACTTTAATGAACTGAAAAAATTCTGCAGCAGCAAAATCTCTAAGGAGGTATGTTTCTCTATCACACCAGTATAAAAAAACTTTGTTAAAAAAGTGTCTCAGTGATCTTGATACCAAGAAAGCTACAATACTTGATCAGATTGGTCCATGACTCATTAAATCTTCTGCCTCTGCTATTGTAGATAACATAACATTCATAATTAATTTAAGTATTGCAACCTCATCTGTCCCCAAAATACGGAAAACTGCAAAACTCCTATTCACAAATCTGGTACTAAGGATGATGCTGATAACTATCGACCAATCTCAATACTACCAAACTTGTCAAAATTGATTGAAAAACATGTCCATGACTCATTCATGTCATATTTAACCAAACACTTGCTGTTACACCCTAATCAATCAGGCTTTAGACAGAAACATTCCTGTGAGATGCCTTGATCTCCCTAACTGATAAATGGCTTCAAGCACTTGACCAAGTTAGAATAATAGGATCTGTATTTGTAGATTTCAGGAAAGCTTTTGACATGGTGGATCATGAAATCCTTTTGAAGAAACTGAAAATATACCAGTGTGATGAAAGAACAATTAGATGGTTTCCAGTAGGTAAGTAAAGCGTAAAACCTAGCAACTCCTGGGGGCAGCAAGGGAAGGTAATGGGCAGGAGCTACTATCATTTTTATACATGATACAGACTGATATAGACAGAATTGAGAGCTTAGTCATTTTAATAACAATGGATTTGGAAGGTAGCAGCCTTTCATTCCTAATGTTAATGTTATCGGGGAATGTATCAAGCTGAGAAATATGAATTCCGAAACTATACTACTTTACCATCTTGTTTGTCTATTTCTATTTCATCTGTTTGCATTTTGGATATTTCTCTTTCCAGTTCAGCCCTGAAATTGATCTCAGTTGCAAATTTGTGCTCAGTCCCATCATCAACTAAGATAAAGTGGCTGTGATTTGGGTCCAGGAAACATTCATTCTGATTCATATTCTCCTCAACATCATAATCTGCTGGCCAGGACCCCTATAAGAAATAGAATGTCAAATATTATAAAATGATGTCCCATTTCTGCATTACTATCTGAAAGTATCTGTATTTCATGATCTTATTTAAAAATGATTTAAATAAAACTTTAGTATTTACATCCACATTAACAGTGTTTCCCACAGTGATGAGAGCAGAATGACAGCCAACTATTGTTTTATAAATCTAGGTATGCTCTTAATAGTCAAGAAAACTAAAAGTCCTTTGGTGTTTCGACAAGGAAAGAGATCATCGTTCTTTGGGTCTTAAATTTTAGATTTGTACCAAGCATGCAATCAATTAAAATGTGTAGGCCACAACGATAAATAAAATTATTTCATGAAGGCAGCACAGCTTACTGATTCGATGTATGGTTTAAAGATTAAGATGTCCCAATTTTAAGTCCCAGAATTATCAATCTCTATGGCATTCAAATTTGCTCATTCCAGTTCTATGTTTGAGTTTGAGTTAAACTAGAATGACCGGCATTCTGTGTTGGTCTACACAACTGATGCCCAGGCCGTGATTTTGTCTGTTGGAGATGAACCTAACAGCAGGTGTTCCCAGGCAAATAAATTGTAACAAAATTAAATAAATGTTTAGGAAAATACAGATATGTCTACCAGTCATTAGTAGTATTTGTTTGGTGGCAGAATTCTCTTGAAGTGCTGGTAGATATTGTGCACGAGATCAGAAACCGGGGTGGTTTGTTTCAAGTAGCAGGTGACTTTTCTCGAAACCAGTGTTATATCTGGGCAATAGAATAAGTTTTCTAAAGTGTTGTAATCGAAATATCTTAACCATGTTATTGTGTATAAAAAATAACTTGAGAAAGTTTAGACTCATTACGCCAATATATTACGTAATTAATTTGGAAATAATCTGAGATTTAAATTAATATTATCCTGATTATATGTAATAAAAATGAATACCCTACAACTGGATTTGTATTAAATCCTCCACAGTGAAGCTGTAGCTCGACCCTATGCATGTGTTAATACAATTGATGTTATATATTGCCAGTAGCACTGAGGATAAGATATTTTACTTTGGATAATTCGAACAATAAAGCTAGCTGATTTCTGACGAAAACGTAACTACAACAACGAGCATATGTACATTCTAAAACATACTAAGATATCACACTAATATGCATGAACATAATTATACATATTCGACATTATCCAGAAGAGTAGCTGCTGCTTCCAAAAATCACCTTACCTGCTGTCGCACCAGGGAACTTCTGTTCTGAATGATTCCCCATGCGGCTATACCTATAGCCACAACAGATTTCGGACTTGAAGAGGCCAAGCCATACTCTTTTACTGCCTCTCCAACATGTTTCATTACACCTGCATATGTACCTCCAGTTAAAATCCAGGCACCTGATAAAATATAATATCATAACTGTGTTATGTCCCGTTTATATCCTAAACAATGCACAGGCATGCGTACAATTCCAGACAAGAATGCTCAACTTGTGTTATTGTATTATATGAAATTAACAAATTGGTAATTGACATTATTGGAGAGAAAACTCAGTGTATTACGCAAGTAAAAGTATAGACACGATTAGTCAACATCTTCTACTTTAGTATATGTAATTGACAAATAGATAACGGACAGTTTAGACATTAAAACTGTTGAAGACTTTATCAATTCATTTGAAAACAACACTTCCAAGCATATCAACCATACCAGCAGAAAATTAAACTTACAAAAGTAGAGAAATATCACCTCCATTCAGAACAGACATCATAATCAAACCAGTAGATAAGGGATCAGCCATAATTGTTATGAACAGTGAAGATCATATAAATCAAGCATATAGACAACAATGCTCTGCAAAGAAACTAAACAAAGAGACAACATTGGACTATGCAAAAATCTTTACAAATATTATTGATGAGGCTATCAAATTGGAAACATAGACCAAAAAACTAAAGAGTACATTAACCAAGAAAATCGTAGAGCAGGTAGATTTTATCTCCTACCTTATAAAGCTACAAGAAAGGAAACCCTTCCAGACCTATAATCTCTGGTTATAAACATCCCACAAAAAGAATATTATAATATTTGGATACTTTCATGAGACCAAGTGTCCACGATTTAATATCCTATTTTCATGATTGACAAATAACACCATGAAAAGCAAAGCAAGTAAACCATTACTGTCAGATACAATGCTTGTTCCCTCAAGCATTACATCTCGATATACTAATATGCTGCATAGTGATGGGACAAAAGCATTCAAGGAAGCAATGTAAACTTTAGACAATCAGCCAACTCCCTACATACTGAAACTTCTGGAGCTTGTACTAAAACTAAATAATTTTGTATTCAATGAAGTAAAAAACCTGCAAATTAATGGAACTGCAATGGTTATAACAAGTGCCCCTCGTATGTCAATAATTTATGGGAAGACTGAAGTATTAAATTTTGAACTTACACGATACCAGCGGGTACGCTTTATCGAAGATATAGAAATGAAGTGGCAACATTTAAGAGAAAATCTGAATGAATTCATATCAAAAGCAAGCAACTTTCATCTTCAGTAAAATTTACAACAGCAGTCTCCAAATGAAACCAGTTGTCCTGGACACAACAACCAGACTGGCAGAAAACGAATTCCATGTAGACATCTAGTAAAAACCAACCGACAAACACCTGTATAATTTCCCACCCAGTTGTCATCCAAAACATTGCATCAGGAACATCCCATATGACCAGGCACTGTTGATTACACAATCTTCTCCAGTGATGAAACATTCTAAAAGAGATCTGTAGAGTTATCTGAACAGTTGATGAACCAAAGTTATGACAAAGACCTCATAACGGAAGGAACAAAGGGTTACATAAACAAACCACATTGTCATATTAAAATACATAGAGAAGGACAAGGTTGATCTGGTTCTACTGTTCCTGACCTAACATCCAGACAAACTCAAGGTAGGTAAAATCATGCAGAAACACTGAAAATTATGACCATATATATATATATATATATATATATATATATATATATATATATATATATATATATATATATATATATATAACGTTCGTCCTGAAAATAACATGTTAGACAAATTCCAATATACGAACTTGCTTAAGCAGCGAAGCCATTATAAAGGCCCAACAAGTCATGCGTTGGTCTCTTTGTTTCATTTCACAACCACCTATCTCCTCAACATTTGGTTATTGTCTCCTATGTGACAAATAAACCTCATGGATTTCCAGCCATTGCTTTCTTGATTCTTTGTCTTCTGTCCATTCTCCTGAGCCTTCAAGAGACTAATTTATAAAATGCTAATATGACCACGCTTAATGTCATCTTAACGCTAAGCAGCACAGTAAAGCAAGCAAGAACAATAAGCCGATTTGGTTATCTAATGAAACATAATATAATATTCTATTTTGTATTAACTTCAAACAAAATATATTTAATCAATCTAGGGGCTTTCACCACGATAAAAAAATCATAGACTCAACGAGCCATTATTTTTCTTCAAGAAACCCTGTAGAAGGCCAAAAATGTATAAGCCCCTGAACTGAGATTCTATTATATTATTTGTACCCTGATCATAACCAGAACATACTGGTAGATTTTAATATTCTAACCCATGCCGCTTAGGTGAGACAATGAAACCAAATACAGTGATTATGATAATAAAGGTGTGATAATGTGCTATACATAGGTACAGCCCAATAGGAGCAAACTCACATGGGCCAAAAGCAAGAACATGAACTTTGCATTCATAGAGGTTTAACCCTGACCTGTACCATGTGCAGCCTTCATAAGACCACGTCGGAACACATCTCGTAAGCGAGGCTTCATGTACAGGTTGAAGGATTTTGCACCACCGGTCACAGAAATTAGCAAGTTTGGTTTTTGCATTCCCCACACTTTCGTCATCAGCATCAACATCGTGTTCATTTTAGTCTCTACATCGACACGGACAAACTGAAAAATTTGCAACTATAACTGTTTTGGTCCTGTCTTTTCTTCTTGCATTTTTCTTTTGTCAAGCACATTGCAAGTTGACTATCTTTTAAAGTCTGCGATATACATTCAACCTAAAACTGGGTTATCTCTCAAAACATATACTCATAGCTATTTGTATGGGTTAATTTCTAGTATTATAACAGCATATATGTTAGTAAACTATTTCTAATATTCTACTGATTTCGGATAGGCTTTTGCCAGTTTTTGATAGGTATGAATTGTAATTAAATACATCTTTATGGTCTCTCCATATTTATCTATCTATCAATCCATATATATATATATATATATATATATATATATATATATATATATATATATATATATATATATATATATATATGCATGTGTGTGTATTTATTTATTTATTTATACATAGATACATATTTAAATTTATACATAAGTACTCAAGACATTATCTTACATTTGCTGGCAAAAAGGTGAAACTGCCATGTATCTTACTTTTGGAGCATTTCCTCCAAACCCAGCAAATTGTATCTCTCCAAAAGCATCGGTAGGTACCATCTCTCCACAACTGTGGCTAAAACTAAATAACATTCTAAAATTGACACAAAGAATTACAAAAATAATTTTAGGAAGATAATCCCTTCATAATAAATGCAAACATGAAATAAGTAAGAATAAACCAAAATTAAAGATGCTAAAATTATGTAAAATATGTATACAAACAAAAGGTTCAAGGTAAAGAAATCGCATATCTTTGAAACTAAAGGGTCAATATTTGTTATGAAAACAGCAAAGATTTTCTCATTATAGTACACAAGAAATAGTACTTTTATTCTGTTCATGTGATAAGATGTCTCACTGGTGGAAATCGATCCTCTCAACAATAACATGGGTATGTATGACTGATTTGGAGTTTTACAGTACACCAACATGTGAATTGAATATCATGCTGAGGAATATTAGCTCATACCCTGCCTAAAGACACTGCACGGCAGTCGTCCAAAGTGGATAGGACAGCTGAATCTGAAATCCTACCTTTCTGATCAGTCTTTTGCATACGTAATGATAGGTTTGGTTCGTGTATTGCAACTGTTTCATATCTACACCATTAAATATTACCAAACAAGCTTGTAAATAAGGGATAACAGATTGTGTTTATTTACAATAGTCTCTCTCTGCATGATTCGAAGCTAAACACATTTTGCATAGTTCCGCATACATAGCATATTGAAACCCGATATGTCATCCCAGGACATTTGCTAGCTTTTGTCTGAGAGAACTGGGGATACAAATTTATTTAGATATAAATCTTAACACAATAGATAATAGAAACATCTATTACAATTATAAAAACAGAAAACTAAAATTTTTGATAACAAACGGAGAATGTCCTAATTACAGCGCAGTTTTAATGGTTTCATTAATCATTATTAACCTCAGCTTGATCTAGCGACTATATTGATCCACATGCAACAAGGATGATATTTTTTATAATAGACACACGCATGCATTCATCAACCCATGACCATATAAACATGAAAGAGCTCCAAATGATTTCTCCGTTAAATAATTAAAAAAGTTATAATTTTTCAAATCTAATGTGTAACTAGCAATTAGTCATGAACATGGTTTACATATCTCTTTATATTATTATAATTACAAACCAGTAAACTTCAGTAGCAAAAAGATCGAAAAAATAGTGACAATATGCAAAAACCAAAGTTACTTCTGGGGCACATGTTATGTGTTTTGTCTAGTATTAAAATGAACAAATTTATTTCTATTTAAAAATGAAGTCATATACTCTGATAAATTTATCATACTGTTTTTAAAAAGTCATGTTAATTGTGATACTGAATAAATATAGGTAAGTTCGTTTTATTATCTTCTGATTGGCTGCTTGTTTGTAAGAATCTAATCATCGATACGACGCTTGCAAAATATAAGACATTGTATGTAATTGATGCAATGGATAATTGATTGTGATGAAAATGATCACCAGCTGGAATGGGATCATCAAAAAGAAAACAATATAATCAATCATTACATATAACCGATAAGGCATGTATTTGAAGCGTGTTCAGGTTTTGCTTAACCGGCATATTTTCAATTACAGCCATGCTCTCAAGAACTTTGAAGAACGATTGCAGGTACTAGGAAAAGAATATATGTCTTAACACTGAAATGTATCTTAGTTACAAGTCTTCTCATGTGTAGAACCCAGAAGACCTGCTTGCTAAATTTCCTAAACAGCAATGGTATCTACCTATAAACACAAATTTCCTTGCCACCTGGAGCCCATTTAATATCCACGATTAACAAATCTTGAGATGTGACGACATAAAATCTTGTATGCGTGTAACAAAATAGGGCTACATAAAAAGTGGCAAATACCTGCAAACATAAAAGTCACTAAATACGGAATACTCGGTCTTAATGACCAACTTTTAGTATAGTGATATTACTCTTTTTGTGACACATCTGTAAAGTTTGATAACACCATATGTTTCAAGATGTTAAATGTCTAATTAACATGTAGTTGAAAACACAAGATCACTCGATAGTGGAAATTAAATCACAGTGACAATGATTTCATAATTACGTCGCTCTTCTAATACATCAAAATGTAACATTGAATGAGGTAATTGGGTCAACGATATTAAAAGGTTATTGAGAAAATATCTAATAATATGTACAAGTTACTCAGTTACTACAATTATGTCAGAATGAATGACTTCTATTGTTATTAAAGTATTCTTCTAAAGATGCATCCAGACACAAGGTTTAATGTATATAAGTAATGGGATGAAGGCAATTGATGGTGAAACAAATGAATAGTCAAATATTCATCACTTAAGTGTCAAAAATTAAAACACAATGGCCGATTTGTAAAATATGTTAGAAATTCTCCATGTGATTTGTCCACATACAAAGTTCATGAGTGTAAGTCAAGTAGGACAGAGGATATTAAGAGTGTAGCAACCACATGCCAATATGTGAACAGATGAATCAATGAGTGACTAATATTACTACAACACCTCAAACTTTGTCAGCTAGTGGATTGGGGGAATTAAAGACATTTTAAATTACAATGTTAAAATGACCTATGGATGCCTAATTTTAAGAATTATGCATTTCATTTCCATATAATTTACAATTCATGCATATAGGTCTATTTGAAATTGGCTCCCTTCAGCCACATCTGTTTTTCACTTAATTGTCTGATTGCATGCTTTTATCAACTCGTAAGTGCAAAATGATTGCTTATTGTCTTAGACTTTCAATGTGATTCAACATTTCTGTTCATCGTTGTCGACTCATTTGGAAATAAAATTTAAATGAGTTAACAGAAGTGGAATTGTTTTGAATTTTCATAAGTGATGAAAGGGAGAGAACTTTATCTTGTCTTCATAACATTTTAATGTAACGAAATAGCAAATACATATTATATATCAAAACATAAGAATGTTTACCTGATTTAGTTCGAACAAAGATAATATTATCACATCAAAATGAGTTGTTTGACTCAAAAATAAAACAAAATCATGGCTTGAAAACTTTGAACCAAGCAATTGCCTCTATGCTCAATTAATCTGCTACTCTATTTGCATGCAAAAGTTTGTTTTTATAAATTTAACAGCAATTTAAAAATTGCTTTAAATTCAATTGCAAAATGCATCTTCATTTCGTTCCATTCCTTATTTAGATTACGTTATCATATGGACTGCTTTATAATAAAGGTTATTTTCTTCATACTGCACTGACCACTTCATTTAATCAATATGCATTCACGTTAAATGATTTCACTTTTAATGTGACCCATATCAGGATTTGTTCGTAAATAAAAATTTCGATAAAGCACAGGAATATTTAAGGCCCGTCAGGACTCAATTTTTGCATGCTCTTTTCAAACAAGTTCTTTCCTCATAATTCTAACAAAACATGAATTCAGCCTTGAATTTATTCTATGTCCACTGATAATGTGAATGAAAGTGAAAACAGTTGGGGTCAATACAGTTTTGATTTGAAGCAGACATTTGGGTCCATAGATATCAAAGGAATTACTAGAGTAAATGGATCAAGTCTACGTGTGAGTTGCAGAAGTAGCAGATTAACAATATATGCAAGACTGAGAATGTAATAAAATGTTGTAATATGATGCAAAGAAACTGACTGATCTTATTCAAAATTCTCTTTATTGACATCGGGCTTATATGAACGTCTAATTGTGATATTCTGTTTGATCCACTCGGCCACCTCTCTCTGAAAAGAAGAGTTTAAATGAGTAAATTAAATAGTGAAGTAAAATGCAAAATGAAGCAAAAGGTTAATGAATGCATTGATTCTAAAATTGTCATGACAACAAATATGACTATATATTTAAATAATGAATGAGGAGGGCTTGCATTATGTTACAAGAACAAGAAGCTGTCCACTCAAACGAAAATGCATCCTTACTGAAAGCTTGTGTCAAGCTTGTGGTAAGCTTACGATAAGCTAGTTTGATGTTTATAAGCTAACAAGGATGCTTGTGCAAGCTTGTAAAAATAAGCATGCACAAGCTTGCAGCAATGTTCCAAATACAAGCTTTATAAGTTAACTTGTGGCAAACTTGCTGTGAGCTTTAAAGCAAGCTTGTAATTTTGGTTTGGGCATGATCCTAAGAAAAATATGAAATGGGGATAAACTTAATATGGAAGTTAAGAAAAATTGCTTTTGAAACAAATCCACTGCATATGAGGGTTACAAATTCTTCGATCTTATATTTGGTCTAGTTAATCTTCCAAGCTAATTAAGTGCAAATTAAACAAAGTAATAATATTGTGATAGTGTTTACTTTACTTAAGCTTTTTTTGCTATAAATGCATATTGAAAAGTCACCAAATTACACCGATCTTATCCCAGCTATCAGCTAAACATTTTTATTGAACTTTGAAGCCACGTGTGTATGATTGGTATTACATAATAATTTGAGGATGAGTATAATAAGGGTGGATTAGAGATATCAAAGTTTATTTGACTATACTGTAGCCTTATTCAGTGAGAGTTTGGTACTTTGTATAATCCACTATGTTACATATATAGAATTCAAACTTTTCTAAATTTACTCATTTTTATAAAGGTTTCGCAAGGAACAATATTACTCCATGATAAGTTGGTACAAATTTGTCTGGATTTCTTTGCTTATGCTGAAAATGCTATTAGTTGACAATAAGTTATCTGTAATTTGGGATTTGTTAATTGTTATTTCGGAAGTCATTTTAAACAACTGTCAGTAAACCTATTCACCAAACCATACGTATTATATAATATAAGAATTCTGCTTTTTTGAATACAGATAACCTGTTTGATCTGAAAATCACAATTCCAGGACAATTCCTGATGTACTATTAAATTGCTCTATCGCTGATATTTATATTGATGTTGCTATGTATGATTATCACGATGATATATTCAAAATTTTCAAATGATAAGTTTTCAGCTCATTGTTGAAATTTTGGTAAATATTTGAGCAAATTTTATTTTAAAAAAACACAGTTCACTATCTACCTGAATAGTTTGCATTCTTTTGGATAATTTTGGAACATAGCTGAGTAGCTCAGCAGATATTCAGAAGTGGCAAATCTGACAAAACAAACTTTCTGCAGCATAATAACATGAAGCATAAGTTCAGTCATTACAAACTGAGCAAATTTTATACACAAGGAAACTACTATGTTTATGTAGTGTTATGGCACATGTAACTAACTGGCACCTAACACTTTGTTGAGATTCCATTATAAAATGTCTATATTCGTCCATACTTAACTATGCCTCAAATTATTATGTCTCATAATGATGATATTTATTATGTGATGCTCTGGAACAATATTGGTCACATTCTGGTCAGCAAGTTTTTTTTGTGAAATTTGTGGAATCGTTTTAAAGGCCATATTTCAGGACGACATCATGTGTATAATCTGAAATGCATGTAAGGTAGGCCATTTTCTGTCAGATGTTGTCAGATCCATGTAAGCAGTTATTTAGAACAGATTGTTAAATGCTTTTGATACTATTAGTAACAGCATCCATGAATGATTGCTTATTTACATAATATATACCAACTTAAAAACCTTAACGCATGAGTGCTTGTGTAAAAGTTGATTATTTTCTTTTCTGTTATATTCTAAAACACTTGTTTTAAATAAAAACATCTAAGTATAAAACATTTCGTCAATTAAGATCAATTAAGAACTATGATTAATATATTCTCTATGTCCATTACGAAGGGAAAGTCCACAGTTCATGTTATTTAGAAAATAACCAATGTATTCATTTTTATATAAAGTATGTTTGCAACAGAAGAGACAATGTTTGTCATTTCTATGAATGCTGCTGCTTGACTGTGTCGCAGACACTTTGTCTGTAATTAGAGTGTTCGTGACATCACAAAGTCAGTTTGTTATTTAATGGTAAGAATCCTTCCATACATAGCAAAGAACACGAAAAAATATTTGCTGACCTGTAGGATATTACTGATACTAAACGTTAAATAAGAACTGATACTTATAATTGTCACCCAAATAAAGAATGTTTTATCTGTTTTAGGATTGTCAAGTGACTGTTGTATTTATTATGGAAGCAGTATTATTACGTTATTCAAGTTGGAAACTGGCACAAACTTAAGTCAACATACGGAACAAGATGCAACTGAATATAACCCAAGCATAATTTGGGTTTGGGGATTAAAGTGTTGTTACTTTTTTAATTTCAATAAAAGTTTATTCTTATGCATATTAAATAGATATAGTATATCTGACTTTTGTCATGGTTGAGAGTTGTGCCTTCCTGACTTTTTTCGTGACGTATACTAAAATCTAAGTTCAAAACCTAACATTGTTTACGCGATAGTGAATTTGTACAGAACATCAAAAGTCAAGTGACAGTTTGACAGTTTGTATATATGGTGGTTATGCAAACAGATTTTCATATCAGTCCTTTGGGAATCAATGAACACATTGTGTTGTTGTGTTCAGATATAATTATGATGGAATTATTTAAATCAATCTTTGGAATTACTAAAGTTCTCATTGACTGGATTAGCATATTATTTTGGGATTTTGTGAATCTATTTAAAGATATTTAGTATTATATTAGTGTGGTACATCAGCACATATAAGACTATTGGTACAATAACACAATCTTACTAATTTATTTCATAAGCGTGAACTAATTTGAACGTCAGCAACTGTTGAGATATATATTAATGAAGAGTTAACATTTTCAAGGACTTTCTTTTCAAAAGCACAAAATAAGAACTAGCACTCACATTATTGTGCCATTCATAATAAAAAATTAGATATTGAGAAAACACTTTTGGGACAGCTTTTAAGTTTCAATTTGAAATACTCCTACCTTAAAAGTAAGCCATCGTTGAGGAAAAGTCAATCAAATGCCAAATGAAAATTGTCTGCAACTAACCAAAGCTGATCCAGCTTACATTAAAATCTGAAAGGTATTCAAATAAATGTATGATAGACCACTAAGAAGCATGATGCTATGAGAATGTACTTTACCTATCCTGCATTTTCTCACCTGTTTTAGGTTCCCATCTGCTGCTTCATCATCTTGCTCTTTAGTATTCATAGTGCCTTTGGTGTCTCTCGAATCCAAGTTCTGGTCAAACGATATGGGGACAACTTTTGCTGCCATGGTTAGGAGGTGTAATCTTTTCTCTTTTATATGGCTATCCCTGGAGAAAAAAACCGACAACAGGTGATGTTTGTAATGAAGTGACAATAGCTACAACACTATTTTATTAAAGACCTGATAGTTACAAGCATTGACTTAAGAGAAACAAACTTCTAACACTGGACACTCTTCATGAATTTCCTTACAGTAAGTTATAGTAAAAAATATCTAATGAAATTAAAGCTTAAGAAGGTAAACATAATAAGCATATCAAATGTGATATTAAGAGACTTAATAATTAATATTCAATTTTCTATAGCATTTTCCATTTCAATCTAGCAATTTATGATGGAGCTATCATTTGCTTTCTTTTCATTGTGAAGACTTGGCTTTGCCTCCACGTCTTCAGCTAAGCTGATCTATTAGGAAAAAAGATTGAAATAATAAATTAAAAGTGGTATAAGCAAAATGCCGCAAAATATGACAAGGTAAAAACATATTAGCCTGCCAGAAACACCATGTATTGACCAGATGTGTGTCTCACACAGATTTTGAGGCATTAAACATGCCAATCAAAGGTCCTTACCTGCTATCCAAAAGAAAGCGACAAGCAAAATATTACTATCCAGGTTCCATGTAACTTTGCCTGGTAGATGGAGAAGTGCACGATTCTTTTACTAGGGCAGCTACAGGCTATTGACAGTTTCCGGATTAAGAGTAACAGCCTGTAAAAACAAGGTATATCAACGAACGCAATGCTTGGAGCCCACATTAAGCTCTGTACAGAGGCAAAAGCGTTTACCAATTTGAGAGCAATTCGAGGAATATAAACTTCCTTTCATTAAGGCCTATTATAGCCAACTTAGCTTTGCTGGTATAAACAACAATTGGCTACAAGTGTAAACAAAGCGTTTGGGAAACATTTGGCTGCCAGAACATGAGAAGCTATAAGCGACCCAAAGACCATGAACTCATTGGCCTTGAATATGGAGAAAGATGACGTCAGGTGTCTGTTCAGTACATTTAGGCACAAAACATGCTTCCACTTGAACGAAGTTTCTACTCAGAGAACCACTACCCTAATTATGGTATATAGATGACTGACCTTAGAAGACCTGTCAGACAGGATGAACTCCTTGAGCGACCAACATATAGCCCAGTTAGTCATTCATTCAATTTAGTTTTACATGTCCATCGTAGTGAAGATGTAAACGATGGAGTGCAATCTGACAGTTGTGACTTTGACTTAGTCAATCTTCGCAGTTGAGAAAAATCAAGCGATATGGACCAGAGATGTCACACCTACAATCATTGGAAAAGAGTGCAGTAAAAAAGATGTTATGTGAAAATGAGCACTCGTTTTCAACACTAACAAATACAGATGGTAATGACATTGTGAGAGCAGATTCTGCAAAAGGGAAATAACATCCTCACAGGAATAATCCTCTCAAGCTGGGATGTTTGAGAAAAGAAATTCAGTATTGGCCAGAGAATGTCAAAGAGCTAAGCAAATGTAAATGGAATATTTGTCCCATATATTCAGCATGTGAACTGGCTGTAGTAAAGTCAATAGTGCTACCAAAATGGATTGCCAGGAATAGATGATTGCATTGCCAGATTAGGAAATTCAAAATGTGTCATCAAGTTTTACCTTTTGAAGGATTCTGGCAAATTCCACTCATGGAAAGAGAAAAGAAATTTCGAAATTTACAACTCTAGATGGATTTATTAACATAAAATGATGCCGTTTGGTATAAAACATTTTCCTTCAATATTAGCACATTGAATGAACATGATAACATCTTGCATAGGGGTAAAATTGTGATGCGTACATCTATGATGTCATCATCTACAGAAATAGCTGGGTGGGTTATTTGGAACTCATTCAAATTCTTTGATCGACTCATTGATGCATATATGAAATTTAATTTAGGTACAAGTGAATTTGCAGTGCTTGTGTTACATATTGGGACATATATTGTGACAAGGTCAATAGAATCCTGTAGAAGTAAACGTCAAGCCATCTCTAAATTCCAAGTGCCTGTTAATAAAGGGCAACTTAAAGGGTTATGGCTGGATATTATCGGAAATTTTGTAATTTTTTTGTCCATAATTGCCGAACTCTGTCCAATTTATTGAGTACAAAATCTAAGATACATTGATCTGACAAATGTTAGTAATCTTTTGACAAATCAAAGACCATATTTAAAACTTCACCAGTTTTTTTTCTGCTAGAGATTTCAGTCAATTATTTATAATGTGTATTGATGCAAGTGATGTATGGGTTCATTAAATAATAATTCAAGAAGATAAAAATGATGTGGATCATCTGGTGTGCTTTTCTAAAGGAAAAATAAACATGCATCAGAGACATTTTTCCACAAAAGAGAAGGAATGTTTGGCTTTGATTCACTTTGCAGCATTTATTAGTTCAGCTTCTTCTCTAATTATGGTATTTAGTGATTACAACCCCCTTGCATTCATTGCAAAATGCAAACCAAAAGGCAGAGATTGCTGAATGGAGTTTGATGTTGCAGGAATACAGCATTGACATTAGAAACTGCAAGGGGAAAGATGGTCTGATTGCAGAAGCACATACATGTGTATATAAATAATATATTGCTTTCTGTGTATATTGTGTCATTCATAATCTTCCTGTGTAATTTGTAATTTTTCTGTAATCATATGCATATTTGATAATTATGCAAAATAAAGCTTTGCTTTTTTAAGTCTTTTGTTTTCTTTATGAGCGGAGGTGTTATTTCTTATTATTGATACAGGGTGTCTGACTTTTTGGTTGAGGGTATAGTTTTGGCATGCATTTCTTTTGTCATTTTTAAAAGATGTTTACTTAAATTTGAGTTCAAAATCTAGCCGTTTTTACTATCTTAGAATGTTCTGAAAGTGAACTTGTTTACAATTAGGTGGAGAAGTCCATCAGAAATGTATGTCTTCCAGAAAAAAAACATAGTGTCTTAGGTCATGTGAAATAGTATATATAGGTTTTGTAAACAAAGTCTACATTCCTGATTTAAGTTCAGTATGCGGGATCAGTCCAGACATACGTTGAGAGGAATAAACTATTTAAAATATATATTGGAATTAACAAATGCTCATTGACATTTTGGATAAACAAACAGCATTGAATTATTGTGAATTCATTTAAAGACATTCTGGATTATACCACTGTGATCCATCCAGACTATTGGTACATCGGCATATTCAAGAGTATTTTGACGTTAGAACATTGAGAACTGGAATTCGTTTGGAACATTCGATGGTTATTTGGTAATCAATTCACAACAAATATTCACTAACTTAATTGTTTATTGTTAATTTTACAAAAAATTTGGTTTCGCATTATTTTGTTATATAGTTTAAGATCATATTCTTGACAATATTCCAAAGCAAAAATTATTTGGTTTGGATTGGCGTTTTATGGTACAGCAACAAGAATAGTTTATTTAATGCAGAGGCAATTGGAGTAAAGTGCCTTTTCCAAGCTGATCCGATGGTAGGATTTAAACATGCACCCTTTTCAGTTTCATGTAAGGCATGCCAAATTACTGAGCAACTAAGTAAGGAATTAGTGAGTACGACCCCCTGGCATTCATTGCAAAATGCAAACCAAAAAGCAGAGATTGCATTAGAAACTGCAAGGGAAAAGATGATCTGATTGCAGAAGCTAATGCATGTGTATAAAAATAATATATTGCAGAAGCACAATTGCAGCCTCCATTAGTCATTTCGTACGTCATGTGACAAGGCTCGTTAAATCAGCTGGAGAGCAAATGTGACCCCGCTAAAGTAGAATTAGGGGCACACAAGATATATAATTTATAAATAATTTATAATTAGAATAATCTAGACACTCAATTTTATATGTTCGGAATGTAAACTAATCCACTTAATAATTGTCAATGTAAAACTCAACAAGATAAGCGGAGTGGACATAATTTAGGTTTGTGGTGAAATTTTGTAACATAAATAGTATGCCGGTTTTTGAAGCGATATATTCATAGTTCGATGAATTCATATTACACTCAAACACGAATTGATTGTCACAATGTATTCTGCGGATTTCATCTGTTCTCATCTGAAAATTCTGAATATAAGAGCACTTAATATAAAACCTACAATCGTCGGGTTGCATTGTCCATTTCTGCTATGAAACATGACCAAATATTGGAAACTAATATTTTTGTTACACAAGCAGAAATATACAACAAAAATAAAAAAATCCCAACTATTATTACACTAGTAGCATTAGTAGTAATAGTAGTAGTAGTAGTAGTAGTAGTAGTAAAAGCCAAAACTCTTAAAGTATGTTATTATTATTATTATAATTTCATGTGTGTTCTCCATTAACTTTATATTGTTCGAATCGTGCAGTATTTGTTCATACCACGGTGTTTCATACTGCAGGACACATGTATCTAATAATATTGTCGTCAGGAACATCTTTTCATTGTAAACAACCAAGGTACGCTCATGTAACAGACACCGTACCTTTCGATTTATTAGATTTGTCTCTGGATGAACCAAACAAGATGGCTGGTCCATTTGAAAGCAGAGATGATAAGCTGACGACGTGGAGGAGTTCAATGAGTCACAAAAGCCAATGAGTGAACCTGAGGTCCTTAATGTCCACAACAACAAAAAACGTGAGATACACAAAATTGAAAACATAATTCTGACCATTTAAACAATCATTTAGGAGAAATATTCATAACTATTCCACAATGGAATGGTTCATGCTATGAGCCGTGCTCTCAAGTGTCTGTAAACATAGAATAAAACACATATTAAGATCCGTCTACTTAGGACATGTCCCATTTTACAAACCAGTCCAAGCACTAAATTTGAAAACAAACTCCAACTGAACAAGGCGTTTTAGTAGCATACCAAGAACCTCAGTCAATTAGCCAGCACGTCCAAGTCGTCTTTCCATTGGCGAAATGGGCTTACACACCGCAGCTGCTTTGCTATATTCGCCATTTTACTTTTTTGAGACAATGATTGATCTATAGTAGTTATAAAATTCATACGGGTCATGTAATAGCTGGGTTCAATCCAACAAAGAGCATGCAGGTGACATAGCATTAACATATTTCGTCTTTAGCTGGTAATAACAATGGTAATAAATATACTTACATTTTCGCATCTTGAATTTCCTCAAAATGTATTTTATTATTTAGTTCTGCTAATCAGAATTACATTGGTTCCAGAAATGTATCCACACCACTGAATTATGATGTAATTTTGAATACGTTTCCAACAGAAATCATATTCTCCTTACTACACTCAAAGACGATATGAATGAGAATTTATTTGTCACAACTAGATAAACACAATTTATTTGAGTAGTCAATGGTAATACCGTAGGGATAATTGGGGACTTAACGTTAAAACAGGGGGTTTGAACTATAGGGACAAAAGGAATTTTAACACGGGTGGGACTCTCTAGGTACTGTGAAAATTTAACATGGGTTAGTCTAGGGACAAAAAGGTCATGGCTGGGCCTGTCTAGGAACACGGGACATTTAACATAGCGACTAGGGATTGGGACTGTATAGCGACAAGGGAAATGTGAACATAAAGACAAGGGTCTGGGACTGTATAGTGACAAGGGACGTTTACTATGGGTGGGATTGTATAGCGACAAGGAGAAATTAACAAGGGTGGGTCTCTTTAGCGACAAGGGAAAATTGAACATAGTGACAATGGTTTGGGCTTGTATAGCAACAAGAGAAATTGGATAGGGGTTACAACCACTTGCAACAAGTAGGTAGAGACAAGCACACTATATACGTGCTCACACATATTCCGTTGTCGTTATCCCGACCCAATCCCCTGTCGCTATGTTCAATTTTCACTTGTTGCTATATAGGCCCAGCCCCTTGTCATGGGTGGGTGTTGCAAGAGGCTGACCTGAATACGCGCTACTGTAGGTAGGAGCAAACATAACATAGACATACACATACATATACATAAACAAACAAGACTGATTAATTGATTAGTTGAATTAAAGTGGTGTGCGCTCGCAATGAGCATGTACGACTATTTTATGGTGCCACAGGTACATTTTTGATTACTCCTGGAGGAAGGAATGGTGCCACTTCCTCCAGGCTTTAATGTGTTCACAGAACACTTTTTGATTGGGCCGTCAGATTGAGGTACTATTGTGTACATAACGATCTGATTGTAAGGCCTAGGGAGAGTGGGATTGGACCCAGCACACACTCAATTTTCAGTTGCTTTTTGATGCGACTAGTGGGTTTGGACCCGATCTAAGTGCGCTTTTACTGCTAATTTATGATGCGTGCACTTCGCTTTTTCTGCTAATTTATGATGCGTGCACTGCACATATGGGGTTTGGTGTCTGTCCGTGGAAAAGGGTGAACGTGGTCAGGTTCGGGAGGTGGTTTCGTGCCACAGGTCAGTAGTGCTCTTCCAATCCAGGATAGTTTGGTTCTAAAGATCGTCTGTGAAATTTGGAATAATAAACTCTGTGCTGTTTTTAGAGAGAGAGAGAGCCTATCGAGGTTGTGAGGTCAAGGCTAGTTCCTAGGTGACAGCAGTGGTGTGTTTGGCCATCTTATTTGTTTTATTTGGGGTCCTATTGTCCTGGGTTTGATTTTTGGTTGCAGCCTTATGCTGCTGGACCTGATAGTCATTGGGTTTTTGACTACCTTATACATGTAATTTTTAGGGTATTACTCTATATGGTTTTGTTATTTTCAGCCTTGTGCCGCCGGACCTGATAGTCGTCAAACAAGACTGACGAACGCTGTACTTTAATTGCCTAAGGCACGGACGTGAAGGAAAACACCATCATACCTAAAAGCTAACAGTACACACCACAACCAAATCGTTTGCATCACATTTTTCTTCTTTCTCTTTTTCTCATCTTTGTTCTCCTCCTCCTCCTCCTCCTTTTCATTCTCCTCCTTTCTCTCTTTTTTTCTTCTTTCATTAATTTCTTATTGCAAGCTCTCGTCTGTTCTTTTTCCTCCGTGTCTTCCTTGTCCTCTTTTTCCTGTTTTATCATTTCCCTTAATATTTCTTTTGCTTTCCTCAAATTATTTATCTCCATCTTCACTTTGTTTGGGTTATAACATCCATACACCACCCTTACTAACATTTCTTCTACAGTCTCTTGCAATTGTTGCATTTTGTCAATGTGATTACTTGCCATTATCGAATATTCAATGTTGAATGGCACAAATGACGAATGATACACTTTATATACCTCAAACATGGACGTGAAGGAAAACATCCCCTTACAACAACTACACATATCACATGCCAAACAACCCAAAGAAATAATAATGATGACCTAAAATAAACTATTTTACATATTATTTTTAACAAACCATTTTGGAAAACGCGTCCAATGTATCTGGATACTTAGTCTTACACTTAATTTCATTTATGCAATTATTGCTAAAAATGTTATTTTAGACTTTTTGAAATAAACCATACCAGGGTCTTATTACTTAGAGGAAGCAAATTACTCGGGTTCTTGCTATTCGGATTTAATTTATTTGCTTTTTTTAAGTGTCATGAACACTCTCTGTCAGTGATGGGTATCAAACATACTTCTACTGCAAGAACGACAAAATTATCTCCTGAAGTTATTCATCTCAGATGGATGCAAGTTAGAGCTTGGCTTGTCGTTAATTAAATTATTGTCTTTTGCATCTTTTTTATGTATTTTACACTACGACGTTACGATCTATCCTTACGGCCTTGTGTCTGGCCGTATTCTCTTGAACAACCTTGCCAAGGATGAATGGATGGATGAATGGATGGATGGATGGATGGATGGGAGGATGGAATGGTGGAAGCATAAATGGATTGAATGTGTAGATGGATAGATGGGTTTGTTTGGTAGTGGATTATAAATTTGAAAGAATAAAACACAGTATAAAAATAGTCTTCAAACCACAACTCAGACGATGAATCTCAAGACGCCTCACATTATGGAAAACAGAGGTTTTGTTTTTTTCCGTTCAGCTGGAAAGGAGGAAGGTAAACAGAAATAGTTCAGAGAACACGGATACTTTGGGTATATGGTATAGACGAAATTTAAGTAAATAAATAAATAAATAAATAAATAAAAGGACGGTTTTAGATGTAACGGGATACTTACTCTGTCAAACAGGGCCACATTAGCAAAAACCAGAGGCAAAAGCTCCATTGGAATCAGTGGAGCCAGGTGGCCGAGTGGGCTAAAGTGCTTTACTTTATCGATCACGCCATGTCACATCTCTCCGAGTGAGTTCTAGCCTCCAGCTCAGCTAATGTGGGTGTGTGAGAAAGACTGCCAGCAGCTTCCCGTGTGTCGGTGGTTCTTATCGGAGTTTTCCCGGGTTCTTCCTCTACCAGTTATTCTAGCCGCCATGTATAGCCTATATAGACTGAGAAATGATGTTAAACCCAATACAGCAACGATATCATTGGAATCCATAATGTGTCCTATTCAAAGCAAGGTTTATGCGAATATTTTTTTTTATAAACAGTGCTATAAAGCACACAAGAAATATATTTAATAGAATGAGAATAAAAGAAAGGTATGGGTGGTTAAAAATGGCCATCCACTCTCCCATACTCCCATATGTGCATAATTATGTGTGTGTGTGTCTATATATATATATATATATATATATATATATATATATATATATATATATATATATATATATATATATATATATATATAGAGAGAGAGAGAGAGAGAGAGAGAGAGAGAGAGAGGGGGATTCAAATTCAATCGAAGGAAACACATTAGGAAAATAACAGAAGTACATCTATTTGAAAAATGGAATAAAATAAAAGAATACTGCTTCGTGATTGAAGATTGGAAAGCAATAATGTTTTATGAATGGATTGGATAATGGTTGAAAGCAACGCTGTGAATGAAATACATATTTATTTACCATAAAACAAAGCTACTTTCGATATTATGATGGCCTGGATAGTGCAGTGGTAACACACTAGTTTCATTCACCGGCTCCAGCATGCAAGAGGGAAACGTATTCTCCCATCCCGGTTTGGCTATTCTCATGTTACCTCCAGTGTCATAGACTACTATAAGTCAACATCCGAACCGGTAAGTGTTTGATACCTAGTTTGTTCTTTAATTGGTTTCTAATGACAATTTCAGCATTTTATTTAGTTATATCAAGACGAGGAAATGGAACCCGATGCTTAAGAAGAAATCAATGTAAAATAAAGTTTACATGCAGTCATTCCACTCAAGATTTAGCACGATGGCCGTGGCTTTGTATACAGGTCATATTAGGCTAGAGAGAACAACATAGAGAACGGAGCGTGTATGTTAAAAACAAGTACTAAACGAATTATGTTACCATGTCCAAATAGACATATCATTCGAATTAACTTGCCTAAAATGTCCAATAGAAACTGAATACATAACTTAATGGTGAAAGATTTTAGGAATTTAAATAAAACAAACAAATTTGTATTCTTTTTATATCTACACATGCTAAAATTGGCATAAACTGCAAATTTTCAGATGAGCCAATTTCTTTCTGCACTCCTTCAGTAGTTGTGCAAATTTAGATAAGCATGTAAATCCGGGGATATTACTAAATTTACGACCGTTCTGATGGCCTAGGGGTTAAAGCGTTCTCCTCGGATGCGGGATGCCTCGGGTTCGAACCTCGGCTGACTCATATCAAAGACTTAAAAAACGGTACAAAAGCTGACTCGCTAGGCGTTCAGCAATAAGAGGTTAGTGTTAGGACTAGTCGGCCAGGTGTCAGAATAATGTGAATGGGTGGGACATCATGCTACATGTCTGCGGCATGATACCCCAGTGCTAGACATCACTATAACCTGTCACAACACAGACATCGTAGCAATATGACTAAAAATTGTTAAAACTACCTTAAAAATCTAAATCATACACACACATACTAAATTTACATAATTATGCAAAAGACATATTTATGTAAATCTGTAAACGTATATGATCTGCCTAATGCAAATTGGGTACTAAATGACTAGTAAATGTAATTCGCTAACAACTTTAGACATAAACTACTCCACCCACTACCTTGCATGTGAAGAAAAGTATCAATCGATACCGTTGTCACAATTACCATGAACAGTAGCAACAACACAACTACGGTATATGCAGATAGTCGTCACTTTTATCATCATCGTTGTAATTTAATCATCACGATAATCGTCAGCATCATTCTTCCTCTTTCATTATTATCATTATTATTATTATTATTATTATTATTATTATTATTATTAAGATTATTATTATTATTATTATTATTATTATTATTAAGATTATTATTATTATTAATTATTATTAAGATTATTATTATTATTAAGATTATTATCATTATTATTAAGATTATTATTATTATTATTAAGATTATTATTATTAATTATTATTAAGATTATTATTATTATTATTATTATTATTATTAAGATTATTATTATTAAGATTATTATCATTATTATTAAGATTATTATTGTTATTATTATTATTATTATTAGGATTATTATTATTATTAAGATTATTATTATTATTAATTATTATTAAGATTATTATTATTATTTATTATTATTAAGATTATTATTATTATTATTATTAAGATTATTATCATTATTATTAAGATTATTATTATTATTATTATTATTATTAAGATTATTATTATTTTTAAGATTATTATTATTGTTAAGATTATTATTATTATTATTATTATTATTATTATTATTAAGAGACTACACATATATAAAGACACTTTTCTTAAAATGATAAACTGTTGTATAAACATTAATATCTCTTTAGATCAAACAAATCTACAGGAAAACCAGAATCCAAATATATGTATACCCCGTAATGTATTCGCAAGATCCATTTTTCCGGTTTATGAATACCTTCTCACACAAAACATGCTCGCTCTCAGCAGACAGGTTTTCTCTTGATAAAACACCATATCATGTCTAGTCTGTTGTACAATATTTGTTTTTATTTCTTTTTGTTTCACACCCTCTAGCAAAAATAACATTCGATTTAAAAAAGAAAGAAAACGTGTGCTCTGCAAAACAGTGCAATAAGATTATAAAACAAAAAATGTAAATCAAACGGTTATTGTTTGCTACTTCAATATATTTACAATTCACCCTGTTTAATTAGGAAAACTGATAATAAATTAATAGTTCCCCCGCTCTCTCTCTCTCTCTCTCTCTGACTGATGCTGCTATTTAAGTATTAAGGCAGTATGTGTGTGCAAACTAAATTATATTTTAGTCTCTAACTCTGATCCATGTATAGATTATACTCTCTCTCTCTCTCTCTCTCTCTCTCTCTCTCTCTCTCTGTGATAGTGATATTAAGGTATTAATACCGTGCATTTGTAATAATATAGCTTATATTCTTTTTTTATCTCTCTATGATGATGACGATGCTATTAAGGCCGTGTACATTAAGAATAGAAGTTTACGTTTCTAGATCTGATGCAAACATGTTTTAAGGTATTTTCTATTATGATAAACTAGAGTCTATTCTCTCTCTCTCTCTCTCTCTCTCTCTCTCTCTCATACATGCATATATTAAGGCAGTGCATATTATGGGTAAATTACAGTTTATACTACTCTCCTTCGCTTTCTGCCCCCCCTCCCTTTCTCTCCCTCTCTCTCTCTGATACATACATGTATAAAGGCTTTGTGCGTTAAGAACAAGCTGTCCATGATTACTCTTATAACAAGTAGTTTGACTCGCAGTTTTAAAAAAAATAGTATTACCTAATTGGTCAGATCTTGAGCGTGATGTGAGATAAGGACGAAATCTTCTATTTATTAGCCATGTGATTAAATGCAATCCTCGTTGTGTAGGTTCAACAGACATTATATAAAAATAGATGTCGTTAGTCCTTGAACACAAGAAATACATGAACCTAATAACCAGTCAATCATTCAACAGTCGATTCCCCATATAAGATTTATACAGTTTTGTGTATCTACGACAAAATCAAATAAGACAATCTCTCCAAATTTACAAGAAGGTGCACAAGGACGACTTGTGTTAAATATTCTGACTTTGTTAAAGGAGGCTTTTATACCTGGGCTGATTATCTATAATTAGCCATCGTAAAACTTGATATCTGTGCCAAATATTTTGACTTAGTGTTAAACAACTCATCTATTTGTTAAGTCTTACCCCTAACTCCTCGGTAACGCTGCTGCGCTTTTTATTCGAGCCTGTTCTGATCGAGTCTTTTAAGTTTGTAGAAACAATATTTGAGAAGTCAGTGGATCAATTGAGACTAAATTTGTATATAGTTGCCTTTGGAGGGTTATATGACCTAATTAGGTTACAATGACCTTAACCTGATGTTCACTGGCGCCAATTAAGTACCTTGAAACAGACTTCGGCTTCTGACCAAGTCATATTGAGAATCTATTAAGGTCACACGACGATATAATGTGAACAGTATGTGTCTCATATGTGTGAGAAACTTCTAACCTAATTTGATATGTAGATGTCTAATGATATTTGAAGGATCTTCTTAAGATCTGTGGTAATTAGGCTAATCAACTTATGTCAGACAAACTGTAACACGTACTAATTGACACCTATGGACTATCAGCCAATAATATCGCTGGCAAAGGTTTATGGCGTACCAAAAGTGTAAAAACTACCAGTACTGTTGGATAGGTATCATTATATCGTTGATGCTACGTAATTATATGCTGCATCAGCAATAAACTTTGCAGCTTCAAGATAGTTTTTACGTTGATCTCATTGCAACTGTAACCACATACCGTTACAACGATATTCAACTACCGTTGGAAATTTAAAAAAATATTAAAATTATCTCTATGTTCGCTATTGTGAAAGCATGTCCTACCGTTGCAACAATAAAATAAACCGATGCATCAATAAGCAGCAATATTGCAAATGCAAAAAAAAAAAAAAAAAAAAATCAACAAAAAAATGTACCGTTGCTCCGGTATCTTAATGTTGTTGGAACAGTTCGAAAGCAAGCGCGTCACACTTCTGGTGCCCCTGGGATCGCACATAAATATTATCCTCCATCTTTAGTGAAAGTGCTAGCTACCAGATTATGATATTAGCTTTCCAAGTTAGGCCGGGAACAGCGAAGCTACAACGTTATACGCATGCGTTGCGCCTACGTTTGAATGTCGTTCCAGCGGTGGATGAATATCGACCCCATATTATATGGAATGGATTGAAACAGCATTAGGGTTACTAAATACTGTTGCAGCGTTACCTTTTTTCGTTCTGACGCAAAGAATTACCGCTGTACCGACACTATTTAGTGTCGCAGCTATAACTGGATGCATGATGATACTTCAGCATTTTTCAACCATTTTTAAAGATAAATGCTCATTTTACACTAAAACTATAAGCACTAATTCACATGAGAGAAGCGCCGACATAAGATTCTTTGATTTTATGTCAGGTGTTACGTAGATAAGCTAGCGTAATAATCACTGATCTGATATATAAGTTGTTTCTTGCAAAAAGAATTACATTTTAGTGCTACATTCAATTCTTTAGACTTGGTTATTTGAGATACGTATTTAATTTCGAACTTTAAAATGAAAAAGACACAGCTGATATCAGTAATTGTAAATGGGGTTCCAGATTTCTAACACAACAAACAGCAAACAGTTAGTTATTGAAATGTCGCAAGTTAACAGTGATAATTTACAACATTAAAATGTAAAATACACATTGTTAATTTCTACATTATACTATCTGCTAGTTCATTCAGTAAACAAAACTTGTTTTGTACATTATAGAAATCGCAAAGCATCGTTAGATATAGCTGTACGAAAGTGATCAGTAAACAGTGCGCGCAGAGAACCATACCAGGTTACTGCAGATATACAAATGTACGCAAGAAGAAAAAGGTTCAATAAATCAAAACCAGAAAAGGGACAGATGAACAAAATATATAAGACTGGATAGAGGACGAAGCGCAAAGGATGTCTTAAGGTGCGTACAGTTTCGATAGACATAATTTTAAAGTCTCTACTTCTAAGTGTTTACCCATGCCAGAAAAGATAGAAGCTCAAATAGCATGAAAATATACATCTTTTTACATTCTCATATAAAACGCTTGAAAAAGAGATTTGTACTTGGTCCCACATGTATAACATAATTAACGACATTTATTACACAACGCAGGGAGCACATCTTCCATTATATTTGATAGAGGAAGCACACGAGAAAGCCCAGGACGAACCAATGACCCACGGGAAGCTACTGTCAGGCTTTCTCACATACCCACAATGGCCGAACCGAGACTCAAACCCACACGGATGGAGGTGAGAAGTAAAGTCTAGTGGCTTTGACCACTCTGACAGCATTGGCCCGTGCCATAATTATAGAATCTTCGCTACTTACTTTCTTTTTATAGCTACGTGTACAGGTATGCACATGTTATAACACAAATACATGTCTGTGCTAACGAACGGCTCATCATATAGAGCGCCATCTGTTGATAGTTCTATATGATAAATTCTAGTGTTACTGTCTTTGTTATGGTTTAAGCCATTTTTCAGCACACGGTAGGATATGCATGACAGCCAGTAAAACTTATGGAGGAAGAGCCCAGGAAAGTACCGGAAAGAACCACTTACCCACAAGAAGCTATTGGCAAGCTTTCTTACATGCACACATAAGCTGATCCCGAAGCTCGAGCCCACACGGAGTGAGGTTACAGTGATCGGTAAAAACTAGCGCTTTTGACCACTCAGCCACCCTGGACTTCCAATATAAATTCAGCAAATCTTGACAAAAGATATGGCACATCATCTAGAACACCAGCTATGAAAGCCTATTGGATAAATTCACGAGTCATAATCTTTTCCTTTGAAATCACGTCGAGAATAAATTATATTTGTGTTATGCTGGTAAATTTTTATTTTATGAAATTTTGATATTTCTTTATAGGTGTCATTTTAATAAACGTTCCATAAAAAACAGCATTTCTGCAACAAGAATCTGACAAACGTATACCAAAAAGGTATTGTAAGGAGCCAACAAATAAAATTGTCAGCATTGCAATTTCCATACACAGTATTCACCTCGCAAATTCTCAAACAACGAACATAAAGCAGAGCTAGGGGGCTTCGGACAGATACGCCTCTATCTTAAATAACGACAACATAATCTCAAACTAGGCTGGTGCAGATATGATTTGTACAACAAATGTCCCCTTACGTATACCATCCTGGACTTTAAATATTAAGGGACATAACATATATGCCAATAAGGAATGGTATTTCTTACTTCAAACATTTAACTCATGACCAACTATGGAGAGCTTGCTACACGTCAAACAACTGCAATGACTCAACACAGCAAATCCCAATTCTTTGTTACAACATATCCAAGTCCCATCCGCACCCTTACCTATTCTCTCTCTCTCTCGTCTCCAGACGGTGACCAGTAAGTAAATCATAAATCCTAAATATATCACATATATGATAAGTCCTCCCTGTACAACTTCACAAGAATGTTTGATGGTGTCTTCATCTTCATCTTATTATTTGTCTTCTTAATATTATGAATTGTATATTCATATAAGCGATATCGACTCCATTCTGGAGAGCCCATGAGCTGGATTCACGGATTACAACCTTCTCTCAAATGTATTGTTGCATGGGGACAATCAATATAAATTTGAGTGGTTTTGCCTGCATTGCAAGGGGAGGGAGATATGACAACACACTGACCAATAAACAGATGGACCTTTAGATGGGGGGTATCACAATATCATGACAATATATCTTTTTAAGAATATGAATATACGCAATAGATGACTTACCTATCACGATATATTGAAGTCCAGTTGAGTGAGATATCACCAAGTTGATAGTACCATTTCACGTTCATTTCTGAAGGACAGTGTTAAACAAATGAATATGTGGATTCCACCTTTATTTCTGAAAGCCAGTCTTACATAAGTAAATCCATACCATTCACATTCCATAGCAATCCAAAAATCGAACAATCAAGAGCTCGAGATGGGCTGATTTTATATTCGAACAAGTACTCTCTAAATATATGGTTGTTATAAGAAGTTCTGTGTACTACGGGCAAGCCACGCTGGCAAACATTTCCATTACAACATGCTCTTTTCTTTCAAATTCATCCTTGAGTGTTTGCGCAGACAGATAACTGCCACACTCTGGTCGACGAATAGGGGCAATGAATGCGTTAACAAAATTTAACATTACTTTAACTTGTTTCATCTTGTACACGTCGTATAGAATATCCTTCTCTCATTGTATCTTCACCTATGTTGTCATTGTAAATTTCAAAGGAGAACAACAATTCAACTAGAGAATGGCAAACACCTTTAAAACTTGTCATTCCTGTCATTTTACACAACTGAAAAAAAAATCAATAATAAAGACGTTATTTAACGGATAATACTCCTAAGCAAATACCATTTCAGAATGCAACAAGGCCGACATATTGATATTTTAAAATGTAATTAGTGTATTTAGCAATTGTCCAATTCGTCCTTGTAGCCAGAGGCACTTTTATAAAGGAACTGTCATAATCTATCTAAAATTACACTGGTCAACAGTGAAATCATTACTGACTTGAAAAGGCCCTAATCTGTAGTATTTTGGTGTGCCGAACACGAATATAACCGTGAAAAATTTATATTGGCTCTCGTTTTGAAGATATTCATATACCTCATTTTCTATGTTTCACTGTGTAAATTTCTCCAGTAGGACTGCAGCAACATCCGGAATAATGATGTAACATTGCATAATACCATCATGCTCACATCATCCACAGTTGATTGCATCATTTTCTGATGCAATGCAATACTAATGCCATGCGGCTGCTGAAGTAAGTTGACGTCATCAGTGTACTATACATGTGTAGGCCTATTATACTAATGCCAGGCGGCTGCTGAAGCTGACGTAAGCAGTGTACTATATAAAGCCCAATCAGATAGGTTCAGCATTTAAAATATTTTAGACGTTGTGCGAGACAGTTCAAGCTACTGTTACATAAAACTTATTATTTTATCCATTTACGTACAATAAAGAACAGTAATGCCTCGAAAGTGTGTTAATACCGCGGACAATTTTTGCTATATTTGTGGGGAAGTGACATTTGCCAACCAGAAGAAAAGTATCAATTCTCAAGTGAAGAAGGCATATCATCTTTACTTCGGATGCAAGGTTGGTGACCAAGACAAGCCTTGGGCTCCGCATATATGCTGTGCTACATGTACAACACAGCTTTCACAGTGGTTGAATTGCAAAAGGTCATCAATGCCGTTTGCAGTCCCAATGGTGTGGAGAGAGCCAAGCAACCACCTAAATGACTGTTACTTCTGCTTGGTTCCTCCTCTTTCCGGCGGAATAACGAAGCGAAAGAAGTCGAGAATAGTCTACCCAAACATTCCGTCTGCATTGAGACCAGTTCCACATGGTGAGGGACTTCCTATTCCAGAACCTCCAGCAGAATATTCTCTTGATTCATCTGACGAAGACAAAGGTGAGTCGACCTGTTCTTCTCCTGGTCCATCAGCATGCAGTGATCCAGATTTTCACTGTGGTGCATCATCAACCCCACACAGAATAACACAGGAAGAACTAAATGACCTGATTCGTGATTTGGACTTATCAAAGAACAAGGCAGAATTGCTAGGATCAAGACTCCAACAATGGAATCTTCTAGAAGAAGATGTCACAATTACTGCATATCGAAAGCGCCACCAGCAATTGGAGCCTTTCTTCAGAAAGGAAAGTAATCTGATATTCTGTTCCGATATTGAGGGCCTCATGAATGCTTTAAAAATCACTCATGACCCACAAGAATGGAGACTATTTGTGGACTCTTCGAAACTGAGTCTCAAGGCTGTGCTTTTGCACAATGGAAACATTCTTCCATCTATTCCAGTAGCGTATGCTGTCCACATGAAAGAGACATACGATAACTTAAGGCAGCTACTGAATTCCATTGAGTATAACAAGTACAGCTGGCACCTCTGTGGTGATTTGAAGGTAGTTGCCCTTTTAATGGGACTGCAGCAAGGATATACAAAATACATGTGTTTCTTATGCGAGTGGGATAGCCGAGCAAGGGAAATGCACTACATGAGGAAGGGATGGACTCACAGGCAGAATGTAGCCATTGGAGAGAAGAATATCCAACACCCAGCTCTAGTTGAGGCTCAGAAAATCTTGCTACCACCCCTTCACATCAAACTAGGTTTGATGAAGAACTTCGTGAAAGCCATTGACCGGACTTTGCCAGCATTCCGATACCTGCATGAAAAATTCCCTCGACTCAGCGAAGCAAAGATTAAAGAGGGAGTTTTTGTGGGTCCTCAGATTCGAGAGCTTTTCAAAGATGACCGGTTCAACAACTTGCTGGAAGGTGACGCGAAACAAGCATGGAATGCTTTTCGCCTAGTTTCTACAAACTTCCTCGGAAATGTTAGGGCAGAAAACTATAAGGAACTAGTAGAAGACATGTTGATGAAGTATAAGAAACTTGGCTGCAATATGTCTCTAAAGATTCACTTCCTTCATTCCCATTTGGATTTCTTTCCTAGCAACTGTGGTATTGTTAGTGATGAACACGGCGAACGTTTTCATCAAGATATCGCAACAATGGAACAAAGATACCAGGGAAAATGGTCCACTACAATGCTGGCTGACTACTGCTGGACACTCCTCAGAGATGCTCCCGAACAGCTGTACAAGAGACAGGCGAAGAAATCTAAGATGTAGTCAATGACTTGATTTTTTATAGGTAGGCTATTACAGTTGACCTTTTACTATTGGAATGCATTTCGTTATGTAAACATTAATTTCTTGCAGATTACAAAAAAACTAGAGCCAATTTTGCAATTTGACTGTCATATTCGTGTTCAGCACATAAAAATTGATAAGAATTGACTAATTTTATTTCAGTAACATGACTTTTGTAAAAATTTGTTGTCCAGTGTTATCCATGTGCAATTGTGTTTGTGTGTAAATGTGTCTGTGTGTGTGTAAATGTGTCTGTGTGTGTAAATGTGTATGTGTGTGTGCTTGATCAGAGGTGTTAATCATAATCAAGATGGGACCATTGTGTGGAGTTATATTCAATTCCGAAAGGAAATTACATTTTTGAAGAGGAATGAAAAGAACGTAAAACCCATATCAATCATGATGAGCAAATTTAATAAGATATAATATTGCAGGTGGGCTGGCAGCCTTGAAATGGGGACTAGTTTAGAAAATGAAACCTTGTATATTCCGTACTTTTGGACAGATATCACATTTTTTGACATTGATATTATCGTGTCATCTAGGAAATCGATATCTGAATATCACCTGAATATTTTAAATAGTCATTTGTCATCGGTTAAAAAAAGAACAGTTTCCATTTTAAAAAGATTGTACAAACAAGAAAACATGAAATAGACAGCAACATGTGCTTGTTACCCTGTCAAGAAATTTCCCGTACGGGCCTCGCGTTTCTATAGGCATTACTGCAACATTATCTTGCCGGCATCGTGTTAGACTGTACGCAAATCACCTGGAACGTATCACAGATCATTGGAAGGTCTCGAGTAATTGTTGGGTACATGTAATCCAGGTACACTGGTCGATATATTCTTGCTTAGCTAATGTATTCTTAGCTAATGGGATCGCGCCGAAGCAGTCAGTGTAAAACGTTTAGAAAACTGAAAAGACTGTATCCCAGGCTACGATAACTGATGGATGCTGATGGTCAAGGTTTTCAACCAGATCTTTTTTATCCTTTGTTTCTCTCTCACTCCACCGATTTCCCTGTATGTTTTCATCACGAGAGAGAGAGAGAGAGAGAGAGAGAGAGAGAGAATAAAATCTAGTGTATAATCTAGTTTATGCTAAGTGCGCACTGCCTTAATATGTTTATATATCACATAAAATATACTTTTGTTCATTGTAATATTTAAAAAATGATATGTTTTAGAGGCAGACCATTAATGGGGGGGGGGGGGAGGGCACTGTGATTTGTTTGGTCCGGATTTCGTATAGCTTTACTGAATATTCTTGATCTGACTAAAAGGAAAGACTAATTATATTCATTATTTTACCTACAAATTTATCTTGAGGAGGGAATATTATTATTTTGTGAGGGACCTTTGTCATCGATTAAAAAAGGAATAAGTAAACAAAACTTAAAAACCGAATATTGAAATAGATAACATCAGGTATGGGTTGCAACTTTTGTAATAATGTTATAGTGTGACACTGTACAAAAATCAACAGGAGGGTCTACATATACTATTATAAGAACTCGAATTACTGTATTGATTTTGAAGCAAGTTCAAGTTCAATGTTCTCATCCAGTTCAATTTATTGAATGCTTTCTCTCACTCCACATATTTTCCTGCTGAGAGAGAGAGAGAGAGAGAGAGAGAGAGAGAGAGAGAGAGATTCCTCAGTTTAGGGCTTTTTACACGGATGTCAAGTTATTTTGTTGTAGCCAGGTTTTGAATTATTATTTTCTTCAGATCAGTTTGATTTCAAAATGATCAATTCTTTTTCCTCCGGAAATATTTTGAGGAGTGCTCACACAGAAAGTTTGGAAAGACATTGCTTACAAATTTAATTTGGATCTCCAACACCGGAGTGTCATTATTTGTATTTCTACAACAACTGTAAAAGACAACACAGTATAGACTACAGCATACGTCATCGCCATCCATCTTGGATTTTCCATCAGGATTCGAATTTGAAATTATTAGAACATTTATTACTAGGACTTTTGCAATTGAATTCGTGGATTACTTTTGGATTAGTCTTGGATTATTTTTGGATTTGATTTTGAAACCGTAAGTTTTTCTTTTTTTTTTCATTTGTACAGAATTTTTCCAGGGAAATAAATTATTTGTTAAATTTTAAAAAGCTCAGTCCGCAGAAGAACTCATTTTCAGCCTAGAAGTGGGAACTATTCAGCTATATGTATATTAGGAAGACTTCGTGCGTACTGTTTCTTCCTGTATACGAAGTTCATAAATTAATGTATTGCCTTTGTTTATGAAAATTTAGTATTTCTCCACATTTTGCGAATTACACGAGAATGTGGTAATTAGTGAACCGGCAGACAAATTGTCAAAATACCCCACAACACATGAATTTGATCGTCAAAATCCTTTGTTGCTGCAGAGAAAAACATTTTTTTAAAATTATAAATGTCTACTATTATTATCAAATCTTATTACTATTATTATCAAATCTTATATCCATGTTAAGTTCTTTTAATTTAGTTCATTGCATTATCGAAGACTCGATCTCGATCTTGATCTCGTTATCTCGAGCTCGAGTACAAGACAATCTAGCGAGTCTAGCTGACGTATTGAGAATTGACGAACTGATCTGACGGAATATTTCACCCGATCCCAACATTCTTATTGGCGTCATGGCTAAGATGAATATTTAGACTGGCTCGCTAGCGTGGTTCTCTTTGAGCCCCCTTATTTCATTTCACCCTTTTTGGTCAAATGACAGTTACGTCATGGTTGTTGTGCCGTGAATCTTTGAAGATTAGTTGAACTGAAATATAGTTGCTTCTTTGTCTTTAATTTAAAGCAGACCGTAAACTGTACAAGGAAAATCAAAAGCGTTAAAATAACATTCCTGATTTTAACATCTATAATGATGCAAATACAATGTGCATTGTAATTGGTCATGTCTCTCTGACCGTTCGTCAAGACGTCCATTCGTCCTCCCCTCGCCATTTCAGTGAGTGTTCTTTGTAACCCAAACTAAATCAACATTGATTGAGGGAAGATATTATATTTGGTGAGATGTCTGACGAGAATCGGTAGATGACAAAATACAATCTTAGATTCTTGATTTAGTATTTGTTGTAGGATTTGTCGCAGGTCTTAGTATGCAGCCTATCTACTCCATCTAAACCGACCGAAACAAAAATAAATAAATATTAATAATGATGTTTTACGAGGCTGAGAAAAGAAGGATGAGAAGATATAAATGAAAGTTTCGAATCCTGATTAACAACCTGATGGTTGGGAGGAGGGGGTTAAGTGTTAAGTGAGGTTGTGGGGGATTAAACATTAAATAAATGCGAACATTTTTTAATGAGTTACACCCTTGGTCCTTGTTCTTTTGTGTGTACAGTAATTGTTTTTTTTTGGGGGGGGGAGGGGGCGTAGGTGGGGGTATATTGTTGCTCGTTTGTGTGTTTTGTTGTTATTGTTCTTACTGGTGTTTTTCAACTTATGTTGTCAAAAAAAAATGCAGGTGTGACTATGGCTAAACAACTCATAAACTAAAACAACATTCATAATGAAACATGAAACTGTGTACATAAAGCGACAGCGTACACGGTGATTTGACACGTTTTAGCACCCAACTAAAACCTGATCGTGTATGGTAATACACGATTCAAGGCTAAGGTAGATCTATCAAAATATTAGATCACGAACATATAAAAAAATACGTCGGACAATAATAACTTCTAACAAGTTGCCTTTGTCAGTTAAATGATATCTCTACAGGTGCGTTTAACGATATCATTTTATAAGGACACAAAGCCGTTTACTGCCGAAGGCGTTTAGCTCAAATATACAAAACAATGTATTGAAAGTTTGAGTTACGTTTTATAACTGAAAGATGAATTTACATAGTTTACACAGAATAACTGCTGTAACACACATTCACAAAAAAAAAAAAAAAAAAAAAAATACAGGAAAAACAAGATACAGAAAGTGTGAGGAAAAAGACAGAAAGGAAGAAGGAAAGATAAAAGAAAAGAATAAGTAAAATAAATGCAGAGAGAAGGAGAAGATGAAATTGGAAAAGATAAATTAATACAAGCAAATGATCAGTATATTCATGCATCATTCCCTTTGTAATCATCCTACAGCATTTCAGTCCATTGCTGTGGTTGGTATCAGTATGCCATCCTATCCTGTGAAACCCACCCACCCAAACGCTCCAAAAAAAGATTTCACGCCAAGAAATTGTACTCTACAGTCATGCTTCTCAGAGCAAACAACAACAAGTACAGTTAGTATAAGGTCTTTGTTCTACCACGAAAAAGTCCATCTATAATTATGTTTCACCTTACAGAACAATTTATTCTCCGAGAAAATTTAACTTCAATTGTCATTCACCACCAACATTTTCCCTAAAAGTTAATCAACCAGATGGCTAAAACAAATGGTAACGAAAGGTAATGTGTTAAATTTGAATTACAATTGACGTCATCACATTATGTTCCAATGCATAATGTGTGTGTGTGTGTGTGTGTGTGTGTGTGTGTGTGATTTGGATTTGTAACGTAGCTTTAAAAAAATTTCAGTCATATCGCTACGATGCATGCAGTGTAGGGTTTTTTCGTGACACTGGGGCATCATGCCGCATAATTGTAGCATCATGTTCCACCCAGTATTATCATGTCCCACTGTTATGTATATTTGATTTAATCTATATCTGATTTAAGTGTTTGTAAGTTTTAAAATCTTTTTATTTTGTTTAAATTTCATTTTATGTCAAAATAATGTAGTTCCGTTTATTAGGAACTTGATATTTTCCAGAAAGTAGTTTGATCTTGACTGTTTATTTTAGTAAACACATAAGGCTGACTTCGTTCCGGACCTTAATTCAAAATTAGTAATAGCCACGTGAACAAGTTATTTTTAATTTATTTTAATTGTGGGAATATTAAGGTTGAGATTGAAGCTGTATTGAATACGTGACCCTCGGCTTCTAAATTGTGTTAGTGAAGAAAAACACCATTTTTCTCGGAGTAAAATGATTGGTTTTTATCAAGGTCATACTGGGCTACGAGATGTTTTAAAATGCAAACATGATCACGTGATCCTCTATTTCCCAATTAGGCATTTCCAAAATTGAGCATCACTTAGTTTAAATAGTGATGTTTAGAGAGAGATCTCACAGTCTGGACTTAAAAACGCTTGATGTCGCTTCCTTCTATTGTAGCCAGTTTTCGAGTTATATGTTAATTTTTCTTCAGATTCTTTGAATTCTAAAAGATTAATTCTTTTCTCTGGAAATAATTTTGTGCTCGTACAGAATTCTAGAACAAAGATATTTCTTAAAAATTTTATTCGGATTTCAAACACCGGATTACTTCTTGTGTTTCTACAAGGACTTGTAGACCACAACGCAATACAGGATACATCATACATCTTGGATTCTTCGTCGGGACTCGAAATTGAATTCATCAGAACATTTTATTATTAGAACTTCTAAAATTTTATTGGTGGATTATTCTTGGATTATTTTTGGATTTGATTCTTGAAACTGTAAGTTCTTATTTTTTCATTTTTTACAGTGTTTTTTCAAGGAAATAAATTATTTGTTATATTTTTCAAAGCTTATTGTTTTCGCTCTTTTTTGTGTTACTGTTTATATTCGAGCCTAAACACGTAAAATAAGACACACCCAGTCACGTTATCCTGTCACCAGGTCGACTAGTCCTAACACTAACCTCTTGTTGCTGAGATGCAAACGAGGCAGCTGCTAGCATCATTTTTATAAGTCTTTGGTATGACTCAGTCTGGGTTCGATCCCGCGACCTCCCACATACGATGCCGGACGCTTTAACCACACCGGAGCGGTAGCATAATGTTATAACTACCTTGTATTTTGTATCATTAAGCAGCAGGGAAGATTAACAGACCTTCGTTCCCAGACAAAATAAACGCTCCCACACAAACTTATCCTGCAGAACCTACAGAATTTAAAAATAAAGCTTTCCACGAGAATTAAATTTCGTCCGACTCAGACTCGGTATCCGGAATGAGTCCAAAAATTTACGCCAATTTATCTCCATAAATATCTTATTATTTTGAATTCCTAGATTTTCTACGAATAGAAGTTTGCACGGGAGTGATTATGTTTGTCTGGGAACGAAGGTCTGTTCATCTTCCACGATGTTGATGTCCGGTGCAGAAATACCCGAGGTGGGATATTTGTTTTTGGTTATTATTTTTGCTGCATGGATTGGGCTGCTTTCTCATGAATAAATTTGATCAAGACCGATTCGATACCTACTACGTGGATCATGCAGACTGATCGTGATGAAACCATGCGGCGTCATCTGAGCGCGGCTGAATAGATGTTTAAATTTATTTATATCCATGTCACCGTTGCACCAGGTCTGATGAATATTTCTCAGCGTGTGCGTATCTACGCCATTGAATACCGATAAAATATTACAATTGTCCCTGATCACCTTTCGAATTTGCGTATATCTCTGTGTCACGTAAATAACATCGGTGTTCTTGTGTCTGCCACGCGAGAATATCCTGGCCGGGTTGGTTTGCTTGTCCAGCATAACATCATCGAACACAACAAGATTATTAGCATCACCGTCCAAATTCTCCACGGAAGGAGCTTCGTTGATATCCGTTATGAATTCGATTGTGCCTTCGTCGGTATTGTCACTAAATTCCTTTAAAATTTGATAACAACGCTGATCGTCGACGGATGGTGCAACTAAATATAACTTGTCCCATTTTAGCCATCTCATGATCAAATTCAGCAGCAATTGCGTCTTACCCGATCCTGACGGGCCAATGATTATCATTCTGATTGAATTCGGTAATGCCGCATGATGTTTTACCCGCTCGCGTTGTTTCGTGGCTGAAAAATCAATTACATTCATGTTACTAAAATACATGGATCTATATTGTGTTAAGTGTCGTACGCACACAGCTACGATAAATCCAACCGAAATCGTCACACGCAATAACAGGAACGCAATTGCAGGAGAATGCGAAGTTTGTAAGACACGTAAATTTAGATTTATAAAAAAAAAAACTAGAACCGGAGGAGATATCGCAGCCTCCATGAAAAATCTACCTGGGTTACCCTGGGCAAAATATCCCGGAGAAAAGCATCTACCAGGATATAATTACTGCGGACCCGGAACAAGGCTCGATATCAGACTCGACAATAATAATCTACCAAAACAAGGCGAAAATCCGATAAACGCCATCGATGAAGCTTGTTACGACCACGACCTCGCATATCGCAGCGGAGATTTACAACAAAGGCATCTAGCTGATATCAAGCTAATTCACGCACTAAACGCGATTCCTAATAAAAATTTCAAAGAGAAATTAGCATCCTGGTTGATCAAGGGCGCGATGAAAGGCAAATCAGTAATCGGCGCTGGTAAATAATATGGAACAGGTATATTATTCTCCACGAGGATTCTGGCGAGGAAAATCAGCAATCGCCAAACTAGCCAAGGCCGCATCGGTAAAAAAATCCATCGCTGAATCGTGGTTATCAAAACAGGCAATTTGGCAAATATATCTCCCTCCGCCTAAAAAAATACCATACGCGAGTTTCACCGTCAGCGTCCCCAATGAGGTTCATCAAGCGGATCTGATGTTTCTTCCTCACGATACCGTCGACGGAGTCACATACAAGTACGTGTTGACCATCGTTGATATCGCTAGCAGGTATAATGAAGCAGAACCATTATCGAATAAAACATCAACGGAGATCGCTAAGGCATTTAACGAAGTTTATTCCCGATCCCCATTAACATGGCCGAATCTTCTCCAGGTTGATCCAGGTCGAGAATTCCTCGGCGCGGTTACTTCGTTGATGAAAAAGAATAACGTTAAAATCCGTCGCGGTATTGTAGGTGTTCATCGCAATCAAGCTATCGTTGAAAGATTCAACAAAACGCTCACAGAACGATTATTCGGATACCAATACGCGCGTGAATTTATTCAGGATAATCGATCTCACGATTGGGTATCAAGATTGCCTCATGTAATTAGCGCGCTAAATAACGAGATAACTCGAACAATATCAATGAAGCCCGCAATCGCAATTACAAAATCGAATATACCACTAAAGCGAGATTCCACAATTCAGCCTGTACTAGGTAGCGTCACAGTCAGGTATTTGTACAAAGAAGGCGAAGCTGAAGGAGGAAGAAAAAGAGCAACCGACCCAACCTGGAGCGTTGCAACACACAAAATATCCGCTGTGACAAGATCGTCAGGAAGACCTGCAATTTATATTCTAGATTCGTTAGCGCCACAACGCGGATTTACCAAGGAGGAATTACAAATAATACCCGAAGATACTCAATTACCACCAGCGTCGCTAATGTAGTTTATTCGAATTTGTCCTAGCTGAGATAATTTTCTTACTCTCGACACGGCCAAATACACCAAATTTGACCAAGATATTCTATCATCGACGATCCAAACTTGACTATCGACGGTCAATCCTTGCGACGAATGTATCGTTGTTGCGTATCCTAATTTCCATGGCGATTTTTCTGCATTTAGTGCATCATTAACAAGATTAATATCAACAAAGATAATATCATTCAGGACTAGGTTTTTCTCCTCTCCGCATGGCAAAGTAACATTAATATTTTGTCGCCGAGTATTAGCGGGCCTGTAGCATAACGGTACCTGTAATGTCTGAAATTTCTCACAATGCAGCTTGAATAACATTTCCTGAATGATATCACGAATAATTTTCCTACTAGCGACGATTAAATGATCAGGACGCCACAAATTTAGAAAATCGCTCATCGGAGTCTCATCGATTATTTTTCTCATGACGTCACATTGAATCTTATTCGGTTGTAATCGAATTAATTTTTTGAATTCTGTCAACAAAATATCTGTCGATCTATGATCGGCGTCAATTTCCTCGTAATAATCAACGAAGTTTCTAAGCCACTCATGAGGCGATTCGCCATCAATCGGATTAGGTTGGCCATGATCGCCGCACATTATCACGGCTGTATTTTTTCCCCCCAGCCAAGCTAATATCGATTTTAATATATCTAAACTTACCGTGCAAATTTCATCAAAGATTATAACTTTATTGATATATCTATCTCCCATTCGCACTGAGTCCCATGATCCGCCGCTGTACTTGAAATAGCTGTGGTACGTGCAAGAATTAACGCCACGCTGCCTTATTTCTCGCGCTAATCTATGTGTCGGAGTTAATACGATCATATCGGAATTTGCAAATAAATTTATTACTCGCGTTGTTTTACCGCTGCCGCCAGGTCCATTTAGGTAAACGAATTTGCTGCGTGAAATTGGATCGAATGCAGATGCGGCTGTCGAAGATTCTAGAATCGAAGATTCTCCAAATCTACCTCGGTGAAATTCATCGCAATCTTCAACATCGGCGTCTTCACAATAATCTAAAATATCTTCGTTTTTTATTCTCCAAGTTCCCCATGAGCTGCCGTCGGTAATTAAATTTTCCAACTTATCTCGGTATTTTTTATCGATATAGAACGAATCCGTCGCGACTCTTACTGCGATATCGGAAAATTTGTTTATCATCGAGAGCAAATTTATACTCACATAAGCGAGCATCGACGATCTCAGATGCGTATATTGCGCTGATTCTCCATCAAGATAACTAATCACGGTACCTAACTTTGCTCCATCAATGATAATATTTTCCCTGTTACAAAATATTCCTCGTGATACCGTATCGGCGATTATAAAATCCATCTCAGCATCGTTGATGAATAATCTAGCGTGTCGATGCTTGTGATCAACGGATCCACCTTGAGTAAATTTACCGATTATTTTTCTTCCCATATCTTTCGCGTTATCACAGTCCGTCGGCAACCACACATCGGTCTGTTTTCTGTACGATATAATCGCCTCGCTCACCGTCAACGACACTAACATCGACGAATCTAGCATATATCTCAACAACACCGTAGGAACCCAACGACGCTTGGAAAAATGCCTCCCAAACCAAATATAGCAAATTTTATGTAAATTTTCAGCAAATTCGAACGACGTAACACAAGCGAATCCGGTCATAACAAAATCAGGCAACGGTCCGTTAATTGCTACTCTTGTCATCTCGTTGGTAGGATGGCCGAATTTAGCAAAATACTCGGCACAATCACCATATCCAAGAAAACTTCCATGATAACACGCGCTCATATCAACGGAAATCATATCCTCGAAATCGTACCTGGTATTCCACAATCCTCCATGGCCATATTCGATACAGCTAAGTTGAATATCAGCAAGATACTCGTTTCTTGTAGGCTTCCACGAGTTTTTCTCTCTAGCGGCATGAGCGGCCACAGACGAAATTGTAAAGCAATTTGTCAGTAACTGATCGGGATTTGACGAATATTTCACCGCGAGATTTCTCATCGATTCATGTAATATTTCGTTCCTGTAAATATCGCCACATGGCAGAATAAATTGATCGTATTTTTCTTCGCTCGAAAATGACCATATCGATATCGGATCAGATGTGCTTAATTTTTTGATAAATCTGAACATGACATCGGAATTATTATTCTCCGTAGGATTCTCCGCAGAATTCTCCGCCGTGGAAAATTCCACGGGATAAAATTTAACCACACGATGCCGCGGAAATATCATTACCGAATGCGACCACGCGTGGGAATTATGGTCGATAATTTCGATTGGTGCTCCTCGGGATTTATACTGCGACGAGTATGATATTTCCCCCGATAACGTTTTCACCGTGATAGGAAATTTTAGTTTTCTACTCAACACAGCCACGTCATCTACCGATGCACCATTAACGACGGTCCTTGCCCACGCATTAATTTTATCCAACCTTAATTGTGTCAAACCAGATCCACGCCGAGCGTTTTTCATGTGTTCGATTACGCGCTCGGCCACGCAATTTATCATCGGTGATTCTTTCATCGCAGGTAGTTTTTTACATCCGGATTATTATTCAGTCGATAAATTCCATAAACAACAGCGCTGGCTGGATACGATCTAGCATAATAAGGGCCATCGATTCCCAATAACAATCCAGGTTTAGAATTTTTATCAAGAATAACATTTTTCTTGCCGCCACGTACTGGATCTCGTTTATCGCGAATAATCCAATTATCATCGGGCATTTGTGCGATAAATTTTATTCCAAAAATAAATCGCTCTTCGGGATGTTCGGTTTTTATATGCTCGATTATTTTCTTAGCTCGCTCCAGGTTCATCGTGGCATCGATGGAATTTGTTTTCCAGGTCGACCAAGTGTGAATCGCTCCATCGTCGTAGAATTCTTTCTTGGCTGGATCAACCTCAGGAATTGTATATTCTACCTCATCAAGACTAAATACATCTATTGATTATATTTTAGACAAATATCTAAATTAATAATGCATCAATGCAAATGGATATTAATCGGTTCAACAAATTTCTGTGACAAATCCTGCAGAGGCGATTATTGCATACATGCGATTCGGCGTGGTAGCAAAGGACCACAGCGATGCCTGGTTTGTCAAGTTGGCACGCGAGGGAAAACTCGATTGTGTCTGGCGTGTGGAGGGAAAATTATCGAGAATTGCGGCGATATTACGAAAAAAGATCTTCGTCCGTGATAACATGTGAGGAAGATTATATTAATCGATTCAAAGCAAATAACGATTTAGACAAATAGATATTTCTATATGAATCCAAAATCAACAATTCTGGAATCAGAGATTCTCAAATCAACAATGATGTACGAGTTTAAATCTCATCCAGCGAACACGGGATACGAGTCGTCGCCGGATGGCATCGTCAGACATATCAAAACGAAGAATCGTGTTGGCAAAGTTGATAAATATGGATATCTCAAATTTACCATCAACAAAAACAAAAAACGAAGATGTACGAGTTATTTCTGTCATAGGTTTGTATTCGAATGTTTCCACGGATCTATTAGGGGAGACCTTGTTATCGACCATATTGACGGAAATAAACTTAACAACAAACTGTCCAATCTCCGAGCGGTAACTCAGAGTGAAAATACTAAATCCGGTAATACCGGCGGGCACAGAATACCAAAGGCGGTTAAATCGATAAACAAAAAAACAAACGAGGAAATTGTGTTCATATCGATGAATGCCGCTGCAAGGTATTTTAGTATTAATTCTGCCTCGGTACGATGTGCGACAGAAAAAATAATCAACGCAACATTCTCCTATAAATTCGGCGAGTGGATCGAATTTTGTTATATTCCGATAATTTCAGATTAAAAATAAAGAATCTTAAAAATCTTGAGAATGAAAATCGAAGATTTTTGAAATTTAATTAAATATTACGAAATATAATATAAATGAACGAGGAAAACGTAAACAACATCATCAAAGCCATCGAGGATTTGAAAAATAAAAATATAAATTTATCTTCTGATTTGGACGCAGATAAAATCCGGTCCGAATTTGAGGCGATCGTCCAGGGAAAACTCGAATACAGGTACATGCTACCATCCGAATACAAATTCATAAAGAAAATCCAAATTGCGATGTGTCAATCACTTGCGTCTATCAGCGATGATCAAATCGAGGATTTTGTTAAATTATCGATGTTGGTAGAAAAAGTAAGGTCGAGTTTATCTGACGAATATGAGTCAAGAAAAATTACCAGCTCGCGCGTCAGGCAGCTAAAAAAGCTGGTCGATGAAAGTAAAATTAGGATCTCAAAAATCGAAGATTTTCATTTTCAAAATTAAAAATATTTGATTTTCATTCTTGCCACAAAAAAAAAACAAAAAATAAAAATTTTATTAATTTTCCTGATTTTTATTTATTTTTTTTTAACTGAAATTTACAAAATTGTGCAAATTCCTTAATTTTGACTACCAACTACCCCATCAAAAACATAAAATTATACAAATTTCTTAATTTTGACTACCAACTACCCCAGCAAAATTAAAAATTGCACAAATTACTCAATTTTGACTACCAACTACCCCATGAAAAACATAAAATTATACAAATTTCTTAATTTTACTGATTTTTATTTACTGAATTTATTTATTTATTTACTGAATTAATTTATTTATTTATTTAATGAAATTCACAAAATTATACAAATTACTTAATTTTGACTACCAACTACCCCAGCAAAATTAAAAATTATACAAATTACTTAATTTTGACTACCAACTACCCCATCAGAAATATAAAATTACACAAATTTCTTAATTTTGACTACCAACTACCCCATCAGAAATATAAAATTACACAAATTTCTTAATTTTACTGATTTTTATTTATTTTTTTGCCCATTTTTTTTACCGTGGACAGATTTGAAAATGAAAATCTTGAAAATGAAAATAAGAATCTTCGATTCTCAAGATTTTTAAGATTTTTAATTTTGAAAATCTTCGATTTTTACGATCTCACCAGCAAATTGATACTTAGCGTTTCCTCGCGTATATCAAGTAAATTTCCATTCTGATCCGTCAGTTTGAAATTTATCTTCGATAATAATCGATTGTGACATCGCAGATAAAACGGATTTACTGGCTCTTTTATTATCAAAAATCCCGGATATGCGCTAGGTGAAAACGAATACAAGATGAATCCCTGTTGTGCCTGTTCTGACGTAGATGAATCCACATTATAACTACCTTCAATAACATCCGCGTGAAGATTAATCGCGATATTTCCGTTATATTAACGATACCCGGCGAGATATGCCGTCCCTGCCCGGTTGGATCATTATCGTGTTTGAGAATTGATTCTGATTGTATTTTTTTAGTCTACGCGGCATGTAATTTCGGAAATAAATCATCGATGGTATCAACGACAGATTTTCTCATTTCATCAGCGTTATAACCAGGAAATTTGAAATTTGGTAGCGTTTCCTCGGTTAATTCGAATAATGTCATAAATTTTTGTTTTTCTCCTGAATTTTTGATCAACTTGAAGCTGCTAATAGGAAGAACATAATCGGCAATTGATATATCATCAATTATCGCACGAATAAACATACCGTGATAATATTCAATATCATTCGCAAGTTGATTTAAAATCTTCACGCGTTCGATAATTTCGCTGCATGAACCTGATTTATTTAAGATACATTCATGAAATGATTCTCGTAGTAAATTTAATTGTAATTTATGTTCCTGATTAAATTCGTCGATGGTTCTTCTTATCAAGATACCGTCCATGGGGGCTATTATCCTGTTAATGTTGGCAGCGTCGAAAATTTCGACATTTGGGGGAATTTTGGGAAGAGGCAACCACGAGAGAATTCTTTTGTCCCTGAAAGTAAAAACGAACATTACCAGGTTAAATTTGTGGCTGTTCATGAGATTGATGGCATCGTGGATTAGAGGCTTGTGTCTGATATCTCCGTACCATCCTTCATCGGTAATAAAATCAGATTTTTTTGGTTCCGGTTGCTCTGGAGGAGCTTCTTCGTGCCAACCTGGAATAATAAAATCAGATTTTTCTGGTTTTACCGGAGGTGCGATTTCGGGCCAACCTAGCACGGTCCTGATCGATGACTGGTAAATATCGACGATATATGGTGATTTTACTTCGATCATCGACGACAGCGTTGGTTCGTGTGCGGATACTTTTATTCCAGGTTCAGCATCGCCGGTTATGTTCGATATTCTACCAGTAAATTCCTTATCGATTTGCTCAATTTCGTAACTGCCTGTTGGTATGCCAACGACGATCCAATCGGGAGTTCCATCGGGTTTGTTTCTATTGGCAAAAACAAGCGAATTGTTTGATGATAATCTACCAAATGATCTCGATCTAACATTGGGCCAGCTGTTATAGACACGTAACTGCGATAACGCAATTTCCTTGACACTAATTGGGACTGGAAAATCGATACTAAATTTGGGTTTGGTTGAGCTTGCCGATATCAGCGTTGTTATCGGCGGTGTTGTGTTTGTCACGATTTGAGTTAGCTCCGACATTATTGATATTCATTTGTTCAATCTCAGAATAGATACTTATCATCATGGAGAATTCGAGATCGGATATAACTCCGTCGTTGAGACTCTCGGAAAGCAACGATGATAATTTCGAATACGCCTCGTTGACCTGGGATAATTTACTCGTGCACAGGGATAATTTTTCACTCGTGCATGAGTATATTTTTTTGCGATCATATTGAGAACACCCGCGATTGTTGTTGTTGATGAGATTAGTATCGTTGCTACAATCGGCGGTATTGTTGTCACCGCGGATAAGATTATCCCTGCGCCGGCGATTATTGCACTTATCGCGTACACGGCAACATCAATAGTGACTAATCTACGCTGGTATTTTTTTATTTTTATCTGATATTCGTCGAGGAGTTTTTATAGCGAATCCTGCCATAAACGCGCCTGATTGTATCGGTAATCCGACGCGGTCATTTATTGATTAGGTTATCTAACCAATTGAGTGTACTCCGGATAAATATTCGAAAATTGCAAGATAAGTGTTTGGTCCTGTAGTGGTTCTATCTGGTGGTTCTAGCAGAAATGTTTCCTCGATATTTGCAGGTATCAAAATATTTAAAAAATCGTCGTGGGTACCATAATAATTGGTTATTATTTTGAATTTTATCCCGAAAATAAAATATATTCGATATACGCCAGTAATTGGCGCGGTAAAGCTAAATGTGTTATTCTAGGGCGTCCATGTACCTCTGTGCATTTTTAGCACAAATGGTACATGACAACTAATATTTTTTGTTTCTACCTCGGATGGTATGTTAATACGCGCTAATTTTTCAAGATTCATTGACGATATTTTTGTGCTAATATCGTTAATTTTTGTAGCTGCGTCGAGAAGTTTCGTGTTCAAATCTCGAATTTCTCCGTCGTACAATGATATATCTATCTTTTGACGCGCCAAATCACATATCGTGGAAATTTCCTCGTTGATTTTAGTAATATCTTCGTTGATTTTTCTTACTCTCTCGTTGAGATCATCGTGTGATTTTTTATCGTTTTTCTGACTCATTACGGTATTTATTTCGGTAACATCGGTGAAAATTTTAGTAATATCTTCGCTGATTTTTCTTACTCTCTCGCTGAGATCATCGTGCGATTCTTGATCGGCTTTTTTCTGTGCTAGCTCGTGTGCGGCGGAGGAATTATCGCCGGATATTTTTATGTCCTCGTCAATTTTTTTACTAAATTTAGCTAAGGCATCGTCGAGTTTTTTAAGATCGTTATTTAGCTTGTTAAGTCTCTTTGTCACTCTGTCCTGAAGATCGTCGTGTAATGCTTTATCGGCCTTCAGAAGCAACGTTGCTGATAGCTCGTTATCTCTTCGTTGTACATCCGCGATATCAGCCTTCAAGGGCAACTTCGCTACAAAATCGGCGATATCAGCGATGGATTTTGATACCGATTCTGATAGGTGAGTAAATTGATTAATGCGATCGTTATATTCGTCCCGCTTGATTATATCGGTTATTTTGACGTTACTTGTTTGTAATCTTCCTTCTTTACTCTGAAAAACAGCAACTTCGCCAGGATCTACTTCCGACAGCGACAGAAGATTATTAATATCATCCCTGGTGGCGAATTTTGATAGATCGACGTCGGTTAATTCCTTCTTCTTCCTGTAGAGGAATCTTCCATAAATATCAACCATGATACTTATCTGCGGCGTATTCAAATACGATTCTGTGATACGGACCGGATGATTTTGAAATCGCATCAAGGACGTTAATTGATTCAGGACCGCATATTGGTGGATCCATTAACGTCTGCGTCGGAAGTGTAGAATACCAAATCGGAATATTTAACTTTGACACGTAATTGATAAATTCGTTTGGCGGCGCTAGTCCGTACGAGTCAAAATAAACAACTTAAAGAGGATTAATCGCGTAGGCGACCCAGTGCGTGCCAGGGCCGGTATTTGAATCGAGATTTATTATTCCTGTCTCGGTGGAATTTGGCTTTTCTGGTAATTGATCCCGCATAAATACGCCTCTGAAAAATTTTATTTTTTTATTTTTTGCTTCGTTGAATAAATCTAAATTTGAATAGGGCGTGCTAATCTTAGGCCGGATCCGTACGGGGGTCGTCCCAATCTTAGGCCGCTTCACCTTTTTTTTACCGTATCGTCCTCCTATTTTTTCTAGTATTTTTTTACCTGCGTATCCAGCAGCGCTTGATGCTAGACCGGTTGCTATCGACGGAGCAATTGCGGCTAATAATCCAGGAATAGCGGCTAGTAGAGGGAAAAATCCGCCTGTTTTGACCATATCTTTGATGGCACCTATACTAAGATTCACATGAACACCGGAATTTGCTGATTTAGCTTTGGTAAAACGCCCGTGTTGATTTTTGGTTAGCGATAACTTGTTAGGCCCGCCCTGAATTTGATCATTTTTCAGGGTTAATTTTACGCCGCATCGCTTTGCTGTTGCTGTTTGAAGTTTTTTCATCTGACCCGGGGTCAGAGTTACGCTGACGTGTTCGTATGGCATATTAATATCGTTTTAATCTAAATTTAGAAACCTCAAAAATCTTCGATTTTCAATTTTACATTTTCTCGACAGGTGCGTCAATGACTCTCATTCTGCCGCTGATGCCTTCCAGGATCATTGTTCTATCGCTGAGAATCACCGCGATTGCTCTTGCTGGTCCACCTGTGTTAATTCTAGCTTTGAAATGGATATCAACGACAGATTGTTTTACCAAATCAAGATGCTCCAGGGAAAAGTAGTAGATAGGATAGTGAGTATTAAAATCCAGCTGTGATATTTGTAATCCTGTGTCGATATTTTGATCACGACCCATGAAACACAATAAGCGATGATATGCACGAGCCGTCGAATAATTTTCAAAATTAATTGATATTTCTTCGGATGGTTCTTGCTGCCCGTTTTTTCTTAATGATACATTTGTTGCATCGAATCTATCGAATATCATGTGACTGTGAGTTTGATCATATCTATTTGCGTTTTGAAGAACCACAAAGATGTGTCTCGGTGCCGATACTCCTTGTTGTGACGCAATTCGCCAGGTAAATATTCCGTTGATATTAACGTCGATAGAGTCGGTCGTCGTTGTCAGCCAGGACATGACAGACTTACCACCTTGGTTCATGAATGATAATAATTTTTCTTCCTCAATCATCGATGGAACTATCGCTGGCATCCACAAAGTAAATTTTGTTAGTAATATTTTACCTGGATCAGCAACAACAGCATCTCTCCAGATGGCTCTGTCATTGCCTGTGTCGTCTCGGACGAAGGAAATTGTGTGTTTTGCTCCGTACATAACTTTCCTGAAATGTCTGCAAAATCCAAAAATGTGAGGTAGCGGAATTGCACAAGAAAATCTTCGTTCATCGCCAGTTAACATGGCTCTCCGCGTGGCAAATCCAAGGTTGTAATTATTATTGGTGTTAATTATCATATCTTCGACTTCAGCAGGAACAGGAGGAGCGGCGCGATTATTAGGTCTCCTGATGATATACTGGACATGATCGGCGTGATCAGAATTATCTTTGGCGAACATCATACTACGACCGGCTGATCTAGTAAAATCATCCGAGTATCTGGCTAGGCCTATTATCGTCGTTGCTATATCAACGTTACCCGTGATTGATTCAATTTCTCTTCCATCGATCATGTAAGTGGTGCTTTTGAATAATGCCATGATTCCGTTGTTAACAAATCCGACTTTAGAATCTGCCGCATAGGTGGTATTATCACGCTTCAAAAGTTCGCCAGTAAACTCGATATATGCCTCAGATGGAAGAAAATATCTTGTTGTATCGTGAACTTGAATTTCAACCCGATTAGGTGCATTTGGTATTACTGCGTCGTACGAATAATACTGGAAATCACGCACGGATGTGTCTCTACCTACAGGTTCATCCATGTCGAACACTTCGTTTGACACTTGTGCGAACATTATTATTAAGAATCATCATCTAAAACGAAGACCGCTACCCGATATGAAACTTGTATTCGCAACTTCCTGTGCTAGGTCATTTATTTTTTTATTTGCTGCGTCGTTTATAGCTTTCCTGACATCAGCGGGCATTTCGCTGGTGCTAGGTAATTTGACAGGCTGATTTTTTTTACGCATTAAATTTGATATTTTACTTTTGACGGCATCGAATCCTTTACTGGCCAAATTACCAACACCAGAGATGACAGTCTCGCCGATCTTCCCTATTCCTTTTGACGCAAGTTGCTTAGCTGCGGGTCCGATTTTAGGTACCACTCTTGTAACGAAACTTTTAACGATGTCGCCAAATCCGTTGCCGTGGATGTATTTGTATACTGGCAATCGAGAATTAGCCACGCGGACCTGTCTAGGTCTGCGTTGATGTTTGTGAACGATCATGTTATTTCAAGTATATTGTTTTAATCGATGAGTTCGTCGACAAGTTCTTTGTAAATGTAGGAATTAATAACACCGCCGCGAAATAATCGCTGACAAATATCGGAGGCTTCGTTGATTATTTCGGAGGAATTGTTTCCAGCTCGTTTTCCTCCTATTAATATTTCGAGGCGAGATACGTCGTTGACAACACTGTCAGGACAAATTGTATATCCGCTTCCTGTTTTTGGTTCTGGTGATGGATCGCCGAGCAACGATGATAATACGTCTTCGTATTCCTCTTCTCCTGATTCTTCTATTTTTTCTAGAAATTTTTTGTTATCCGGATCATCAAAATTGGTGCGTTTTTTCTTTGAAGCAAAATATACCGCGGGAATCCAATTATCTTTGGTGTATCTATCAAAATGTCTGGGAATTAAAAATTTTCCTCTTTCTTCGAAACCAAATTTAGCAGCGTTAATTAAATTATCCTCGCTTGCATTAAAATGTTTAATAGCATCCTCGGTAAAATGTATGTAGGACGTAAATTTTTTAATTTCAGGTTTTTCCTTTGTAGGAGAAAATACCGGAGATGTATCGGTGGATTTTATTTTTGGTTTTGCCCATAATTCCCGAGGTTGAATTGTCGAAACTATTCCCTTGTTGAAATCCTTCCTCGCATGTGCGACACTTAAAAAACGAAGATAAATAGGATCTAATCTCCTCGCCTGGGATAAATTAAATTGAGCTCGGTACAGCATATTATACCAAGTGCCTCGTGATGTAATTTTTTTATGTCCTTCCTTTGTTAAAAATTTTACCCTATTGTCGAAAGAATCTTCCGCGAAAGCGCCAAATGAATCAAGGTCATTACCAAATATTTCAAATTGTTTTGTAATCGTTTTCCAACCATCAGCAGTAAATTTCTCCTTTATTTCCTCTGGAGGTTCTTTTTCTTCTTCTACTTCTTCTTCTTCTTCTACTTCTTCTTCTTCCAATCCTTCTGCTTGCTGTTGTTGTTCTTGTGGCGCTTGTACTATCCGATCTGGTAATATTCGAATTTGTTCCTCAATGCCTCTCAACACGGGAAGGATTCCACGTTTCCTGATATCCGGGTCTTTTACGTCACCAAGTAAGACTCGTTCGGTTGATTCGGTAACTGGCTTTAGTAATTTCGACGATAATTCGGTAAATCCCTGTTCCGCATCCTCGTATTCACGCACATTTTTCTTGAATAATTCTTTCGTGGGAATAAGTTTCCTTAAAGCCGCTAATTGTTCTCGCGCTAATTTAGCAGAATGCGGTTCTCCAATTATGCTGGTTCTCGGACTCATATTATTCTCAAGTATATTATTTTAATGTGACGTAAAATGGACCAAAGCAGCCCAATCCATGCAGCAAAAATAATAACCAAAAAAAAATATCCCACCTCGGGTATTTCTGCACCGGACATCAACATCGTGGAAGATGAACAGACCTTCGTTCCCAGACAAACATAATCACTCCCGTGCAAACTTCTATTCGTAGAAAATCTAGGAATTCAAAATAATAAGATATTTATGGAGATAAATTGGCGTAAATTTTTGGACTCATTCCGGATACCGAGTCTGAGTCGGACGAAATTTAATTCTCGTGGAAAGCTTTATTTTTAAATTCTGAAGGTTCTGCAGGATAAGTTTGTGTGGGAGCGTTTATTTTGTCTGGGAACGAAGGTCTGTTAATCTTCCCTGCTGCTATCATTATGTTAAAATGCAAAGTCTAACTTTATCTCATATTCAAACTCAGTAAGGTGTCAAGAGGCAGTTCGGGTTAAATGATAAACAATAACACATCAAAAGTATACAAAAGTCGACAGAGTATGACGGTAATGATAAACGTTCGCCTGAAGATGTTAGAAATGGTAATAAAAGTGAAAAAGGAACAGTTTTCTGAGAAAATGTATGCCGGACTACACCCACGTTGCACGAGTAAAGCTGCACTGAAGGCCAATGTACGTTGACCTAAAATTAATTCACACGAACATTTCAAGCACAAGTTTAAGACATCTTAGATATCAGTCAGTTTATCGAAAAAAAGGACGTCTTGCTAGTTGTTTATGTCAGGAAAATATTTTATGTGCACGAGTTTCTAGTCAGACTGTATGTGATATATCTTCATAAGGCTTTCAAATCATATATACGAACCCCATTATTTAAGTTTTACCGTATGTGTTATAATTCCTGAATAGATTGAAATAGTTTACCTACAGGACATGTGCATAGTCTGTTTAAACTTATTACGACATACACAGATAAACAAGAACGAAATTTTTAAGAGAGCAAGAGAGAGAGAGAGAGAGAGAGAGAGAGAGAGAGAGAGAGAGACAGAGAGAGAGAGAGAAAGACGGAGAACTAAAATAACACAATAAGAGACAGGAAAGAAAGTTATTTGGAAGTAGAAAAGGACCGAACGAAGAAAAAATATTTAAGAAAGCAAAAAATACAAAATGCAAAAGAAACGTATGTTTTCCTTGGTGAGAATTAGATCTGGAATTGCGTTTGTTCCGAGACACACATATCTCTCTCACCTAAGTAAAACTGACCCTGAATTACACGTTCCACAATAATGTTCTTCTTTATACACATTTGTCTGCCGAAAAAATAAATTAAAATAAAGTAATAAAAAATCTGCTGCCTCCTTAGACAAGCAAGTGTTCAGTATGGCGTGTTCGTCGCTAGAACGTAGAGCTCAGTTGGCCGATCTTCGTCCGAAGTTTTGGAGAAACATTGTTTTATCTTTGAAAAGCAGACTACAGTGGATAAAATATTTCGGCGATACATTCACGATGTAAACATGTTCTGGAGTGAGAAGAACATCATATTAACGTCTACAAAATGTTACATAAGCATGAATAACTTGGAGACTTCCTGGGCCGATGTAACATAATCTTAAGTAAATAAAAATAAAGGAGTCAATCCATAGCAAAGTCGGCCCATTACAGTTTCGGCACATACAGATTCAATAAAGAAATTTTCACATATCAGGTTCAGTTCACTACGGAGTTGGCCCACAGTAAAGTCGGCCTTATCCTTGAACATGTGTGGTTTCGTAACACTTGTTGCAAGTGAACAATAAATAACAGAAGAATTTGAAATGTTTGCTCTGTCTCTATGCTTATCGATTTAAAAAAAAAAAAAGTATACATTTAACACAATTAACATAGCGGCCTTCGAAGGAAAGAGACGTTTTTAACTTAGAATACTAGAAAATATGTAATGTTTATACAAAATTTACCATATTCAGATGAGAAGTGCGACAAGTGTTAACGCATGTTTACAATCACAAGTAATAGAGTAGACACATGCTACCTTCAACTAAATTAACAGGTAAAAGCGGCAGAAGGAGGACGGTTTCAAAGTGTTGATTTAATGCAGCATTTAATTTAATTACTCTCGGATTATGCTTTTCCTCCACCATGTTTAACGGCAAAATAAATGACCGTTGAAAGAAACGCACAAAGAATAAAAAATAAAATGGCCGTTGAACAAATATCGTTGCATCCACAATACTATTGTATACATCGTGGATCAAAATGCCGAGTATATAACCGGCCAAGCACGTAATGAGTTGGGGTTGCAACATTATGATAAAAGTAGGGATACTTTCTTTCTCGTTTCCCGTAAAAAGAGCATTTTCAATGTATTTGTGCAATTTGATTCTTATTTCTTTTTGCTGCCTATCATACAGTTCAATCCATCTCAGGCATTCCTGTAAGTTTTTGTTTTTTGGGGGGCTTCGGCAATGCTACAAGCTACATGCAATTTTCTTAGCGTTCGGGATATCGGTCATCGTTGTTACGCAAACAGTAACTGCAGCCAATGTGATTAAAATCAGATCTCCGCTGTTGGGAGTGAAGATCTGACAACGACCGCTTAAGGGTTATGTTCTGGTGACCTTTGAATTAGCGGATGGAAATGCAGCTTTCAAAAATCTGAAAGTGAATCAACTCCTTCGGTCCACGTTCATGCTCTTCATCCATAGTGCTCTTTCTCCGAACGATACGATTTAAGACTTCATCTGATTGGTTGATAACTTAGCGATTAAGGTTATAACATATGTTACCAGAACATGACCCCTGAGATGTCGCTGTCAGATCTTCATGTATATCAGCGAAGATGTGATTTTAATCAGAATGTAACTACATCACTTTATCATTTTTAAATGTCTCTGTCACATAACAAACGTTTACATTGATGAGTAACACAATATAAAAGAAAACGAATGATAACTTTGCTTCCTTAGACAACAGATAGTGTTTAGTCTGTCTAAGGTAATGATGGACATTGTAACCATGTGTGGGATTCCCAGTTTGATTGGCTAATAGCAGCTGTCAATCGAAGCTTGCGGAGAGGTCAGTTTTCCCCAAGTGAAAAACATTGGTGAATTATGCTTCCTCCTTATGATAATTTTCCGCCGTGGACATTCAATGCAAGAACATTTCTGCGTGGTGACGTATGCATATAATAATGTAATGTTTGGTCAGTCCTCTCACAAATTGTGCTACCAATATATGGACCTACTATTATCTCAACAAAATTTGACTTATGTTTACGTTGTAACACTATGTTAATGTGCATAGAATAAGTTTACTTTCCTTGTGTTCTTGAAATCTTTAAGCAGGTTGGTGTTACACATTGAGTGTTAGATCTGCTTGTGTCTCATACCAATGAATCTCCATCAATATGATATATCTACTCGTTTGATCTGTTACCTGGACTAATGGTTTGCACACCTGCAAAAATGTACTCTCATGGGCTTTGTAAGGGAAATAGGAAAAACAGGAGTCAGTATGTTATATTATATTTATTAAAATTTGTTGACGATGTTCATTCATTTGTTTTGAAGTAGTACCTGTCAGGGGAAAACTAAGTAAACGATCCAACTGCAATATACAGCTCCTAAGAGCATGTACCTTGGGAGAAAATATCACCCCAGATCTAATTTTCTACGGTAAATACATAGTCTTGAGTATCATAACAAAACCAACCCCACCCCGTCCCAGGCTAAAATGACTAGTTTTTGTTGCTATAGGTTTAACACCAATGTTCAGCGCATGATAGGCTCTACATGGATGTCAGTATTACTGGTGTATGAACGAAAATGACTAGTATTATATCTTTGAAAATAGTTCTTTCAAACCATCTTTGTGTTAGTTTCTGAGCGGGTTGAGGGCTTAAATGTAGATCATGATAAGTGACGTTACAGGAGGAATGGATTTGCTTGCTGCATAGAAAGTAATTACAAGTAAAATTGTTAATTATATTGCTCTCGTTCTCTCAATGTTCTGAAGTCCAAAATATCGTCATGTATACATAGGAGCGACAGCTGCTACAAGGCATGCCTTTGAATAAGGCCAAGGTTCTCAAGGAATCAGATTTCAAGACACACACAACCCGATTCACAGACTTTAAAAGCAGGGCCTTTCGTACAGGCCATACATAAATATTCAAATACCCTAAATGCACTCAGATCACAATGTTTTTCCTATTTATTCTCTATATTTGTTTCTTCGTTCTGAACGTCTTACGGTGTTCAAATCCTAATAATTCGTATGTTAATCTAAACAAAATACCTTTAAAGTTGAACTCGATGTGATGTTCTTATCATAGGTTACTCACGATATTTTGAGATGCTGAACTATGAACAATGCACCGTATAATGGGTCAGTGATTTCACTGCTGGATCAGCATCAATGACTCATTACTCGCTCTGCACTGTCGCCGAAATACACTCAGACAACCACACGATACTCATCATAAGCAATTATATTTAAACCGAACAAATCAATCCCTAACTCTTAACTTTTGTCTCACTACCACAACGAGAGAGGAAAATTGTTCTAAAAATAGACTTGGCTACATTCGTGTTACTGAACCAAAGTAATTATTCCAATCTGAGTTATATCAGGCGAAATTATTTATGGCCAATTTTAGTGAAACTTTCCTTTTTGCATACCACACCAAATTAAACTTTACAAACGGAGTCTTTTCGATTTTCATATCAAGCAAAGTGTGTAGTGCTATTATAGCATAGTGTGCTAGGTTTGGGCCATGCTCTTAGGACGTCAAACTAAATTTGTTCTATCTGTGTTACTTATAGCAGTTTTTTTTCAGCAAAAAGATAGTGGAGACACAAGATAGTTTCTCTTAAAGGTTGTCTTAAACATAAAATATTGACAAATTAAAATTTGAATAGAATTTTAAAGAAAGCTTTAAATTTATACAACAAAATAAGATGGTAAAATTAATTTTTTTATATACAAACTTAACACTCCAATTAAAATATTTTATACAGCAAAGTTGACAAACGGCATTTAACACAAATGTTTGTTTCTATAATGATTATATTTTGTCCAGGGGTAGTGAAGCAAGTTAGCTCACATTATTGATTTTTGTACGTAGTTGCAATATGCCTGTTCAAATTTCTAATGATGTACACACTAAAGAAACAAAGACAAGTGATATGTTCTATAGTTATTGTGTTAGGAACTAAGTCAGGTGCTAGTAATAATAATAGCGCGCTCAATGCTCCCATTGTAATGGGCTCGACGCCATGTTTTATTGCAAATATGCATTGCATTTCAATGCCAATATCCACAAAAGGCGACAAATTAACAGGAAAATACACCTCCAATGAGGCTCTACCTTACCTACCAATGGTGCGGATCTCTCTTACATTAAGACCTGAGACAATTCTTTGAGGCGTTATATATCGATATGGTAGTAGGTACTAATCTGAGTAACTTAAGGCAGGTACATTGGACATGTCTTAATGAGACCCTGGTATCACCACCTGACTACTGGAGTGCTTCCAAACTAATCCAGCTTTTCTACCTTGTTCCAGAAACAGGCCAGACCTGAAAAGATATAACATTTCACTTAGTATTATAAATCAGTACGATGTAGGAAAATGTTAATATGTGCTAGATATGGAGATTTCATAATGACATTAAGCCTACAAGTACAAGAAAAAACCATTACACTTGACATACTGACATTAAGAAATGTAACGTAATAAGTATATAATAAGGTGAATTTTCATCCCAAAATAGATTTCTAGAACGATGTTTATCAGATTTAGTACAGCCATTCACAGGCTATAATGTTCTAGAGTACGCAGCTATGATGAAGTTTCAGGCATTGTTTGGATGATGAGTACTTTTTCATTGATTCAATAATTAGTACATACCAGTATACAGGCAAGTTATTTGATGATCTACTAAATTAAAATATTCATTCTCTCTCTGTTTAAAATAGCTTGGTTGACAAAATGAGTAGAATCTGCCGTCGAGTTTTCATCTCCTTCCTTTCATAAGTACCAGTTACTGAAATCATTTTGTAATACATATGTGTTGCTTATACAATTTCTCCATCATAAACACATAAATTGTCTGTTTGGAGCCATAATAAATTGTATAAATGACCTGAAGTCACATTATCAACTAGAAAGATGTCTTCATGTGTTTGAATAAAAGCCTCATTCTGACTTTGAAAGATATTTTCTCTAACAGAATTACCCCAAAATTATCCACCATTACAACATATGACAGGAATACTGTAGGAATACTTGCATGCTGATAATAATGTGTGTCTACCCCGTCCCTTACATCACTTTAAAAATTGTACGTTTAGGGGGTAAAAATTCACTCGAATTGCTTTTAGTTTAAATTGTTTAAGTTTTAATTTCAAAGTTCTATTCCAAAGATCAATATACACACCATAAAATTCTTAACGTAAATGGCTTCAATAGTAAACTTTGAACACTTATGGATGGATATGAGACGGACACGAATCTGTTCATTCTGATTTTTCCTATAATGTATTTATATTTATTTCTCAGTCCTGAACTCTGCACTGTGTCCTAATCTTAATAAAGCTGTTGATCCAATATATCTTCAAAGATTAACTGATGGCGATGTTCTTGTCGTAGATTATCCATTTTATTAAGGCAAAACAGTGAATGATGCAATCTGAAGCTGGTATTGCGGCATGCATAATATGAATTGCATCATGTTATTCTTAGAATTCATAGATGATGAAATCATAACTAAGGTTACATCACTTTGCTGTACAAATCGCCCTATATCTGCTCTAGAAATCAGTGTCTTGCTCTCTTATTTGTCAGTGTTTGATTTTGCAAAGGGACACATTTCTGTTTAGCCAAAGTGAGCAGAGATGCCTCGTACTTGTGTGAACAATGCAGATAACAACTACTATGTTTGTGGTGAAGTGACCTTTGCATCACAAAAGCGCAGTATAACCGCAATGGATAATAAAGCATATCACCTTTATTTTGGCTGCAAAACTGGAGATCATGACAAGAGGTGGGCCTCACACATATGATGCAACACTTGTGCAACAAATCTTCGCCAGTGATTGAACAGGCAAAGGAAATATATGCCTTCTGCAGTGCCACTTATTTGGACAGAGTCAACAGGTCATTTCAGGAATTGTTATTTCTGCAAGGTACATCCAGTTGGGAAATGTGTGTCAAAGAAGAAAAAGTGGACTGTGCATTATCCAAACATTCCTTCAGTTATACGCCAAGTACCCCACAGAGAGGGATTGCCGGTTCCTGATGCACCAGAATCACTCTCACTTAAGTCAGATGAGGAAGAGGAAGCGGATGAAATTTCTAGTCCAGAACCATCCATGTCACATGACCCTTATTTTCTCCCATCATTTGAACCACACCTCATAACACAAGGTGAACTGAATGATAATGGCAGGGATTTGGAACTATCCAAGAGTAAGGCGGAACTGTTGTGCTCCATACAACAGGAGTGGAATCTCCTAGAACGTGTTGTTAGGGTTTCCATGTTCCGTGACCGTCAAAAAGATCTTGTCTCATTCTTCTACATGGAAGGTGATTTTGTAGCCTGCAACAACATATATGCTGTGATGGCAGCCCTCAACATCGTTCATGAACCAGATGAGCCTGTTCATTGATTCATCGAAGACGACTCTTACATCTGGTTTGATGCATAATAGCAATGTTTTGCCATCAATTCCAGTTGGTCATATAGTCCATATGAAGTAAACCTATGAAAACATGAAATGACTTTTGAGAGTGCATAAGCTGTAATCAGTGGCAGCTTTGTGAGGATATGAAGGTTTTTCCTCCCTTGCTTGTTCTGCAGACTGGATACACATATTAATTGCTGTTTCTTCTTTGAATGGGATAGTCGTGCGAGAGATTCCCACTACACCAAGAGAGAGTGGCCACACTGACATTCATTGTAGCCTGGGAGGAAAAGTGTTCAGCATCCATCACTTGAGGAATCAAGGAGGATTTTGTTACCACCCTTTCACATGAAGCTGGGTCTGACGAAGAACTTTGTGAAGGCCAGCAGCAGGGGGGGCGAATCCGACATTTTGTCCAATCGTCATTTGGCTTAATTAATACTTTCTGCACTCAGCGGATCCGGTGTAGTCAGCGCTGGTAAAAAAAAAAAAACGACGTCGTCGTTGGGGGATCGTCCAATCGTCATTTGGTTTAATTAACACCTTCTGCGCGTCGATCCCCAGCGTCGTCAGCGTCCGGTAAGCACATCGACGACCGCGTCGATGTCATCACCCCCCCTGCTGCTAAGTGGTTATTTACAATTTAACCGAATATTTGGTCAAGTCCGATACGATATCGTGTCCGAGGATCATGTAAATTTATCGTTACAAATCCATGTGGGGTCGACTGAGCATGACTAAAAAAGTTTCGAAAAACATTAAAGTCCATGTCACCGCCGCACCATGTCTGCCAAATATTTCGTAGCGTGTGTGTATCAACGCCGTTGAACACAGCAAGAATATTACAGTTGTCTCTAATTACTTTTGGAATCTGAGTGTATCGTTGAGTGACATATATCACGTCAGTGTTTTTATGCCTGCCTCTGGAAAATATCCTAGCTGGGTTTTTTTGATTGTCTAACATAACATCATCGTACACGACTAGATTGTTAACGTCGCCATCAATATCATCAATACCCGGTGCATCATTGATATCCGTAATAAACTCAATAACATTTTTTTTAGCGATCGCTGATGCATTCTCGTTGAAATCTTTTAACACCTCGTAGCATCGTTGATCATCTACGCTAGGAGCCACCAAATACAACTTATCCCACTTCATCCATCTCATTATTAAATTGAGTAACAATTGCGTCTTGCCGGATCCAGATGGTCCGATGATAATCATCCGGATCGAGTTTGGTAACGCTGCAACATGCTTAACTGGTTCTCTTGTTTTAGTCGCCGAAAAATCAATTATATTCATATCTCTATACATAAATTATGGATCTATATTGTGTGAAGTGTAGAGTACGTACTGGCACAAATGATATGACAACCGTTACAACAAGAAATAATAGATCGGCGCTTACTGGCAAGTGTGTACAATGCGGTACAAAGAAATTTAGATTTATTTCTATTAGACCCGGAGATGTTTTAAAAAAAAGCGAGGAGGTGACATCGCAGCCAAATTGGCAAAACTCCCCGGAACACCGTGGGCAAAGTATCCAGGAGAAAAACACCTCCCAGGATATAACTACTGTGGCCCCGGAACACGATTAGATATTAGACTCGATGATCAAAATCAGCCCAAACCCGGTGAGTATCCAATAAACGCTATCGATAAGGCGTGTCATGCTCATGATATTGCTTATAAAAGTAGCGATCTGCAACAGCGTCATATCGCGGATGTAAAATTAATTCACGCATTAAATGCTATTCCTGATAAATCCGTCAAAGAAAAATTGGCCTCATGGTTGGTAAAATCGGCTATGAAAGGTAAATTAATGATTGGAAGCGGAGCTTCTGGCGCTGGTAATTGAAAACGATAGCGTTTATAATAACAACATGGAATCCATCTATTATTCTCCGAGAGGATACTGGAAGGGGAAGGCCGCAATTGGTAAGCTTGCAAGCGCTGCAATGGTAACAAAGACCACTGCGGCTAATTGGTTATCCAAACAGGCTATATGGCAAATCTATCTACCACCGCCTAAACAAATCAACTTCTCGCGCTTTGATGTCAGCGTACCTAATGAAGTTCATCAGGCTGATATACTATTTTTGCCGCATGACAACGGTTACAAATACGCGCTAACCGTAGTTGATGTTGCGAGTCGATACAAACAAGCGGAGCCGTTAAAAACAAAGTCAGCAACTGAAGTAGCCGCTGCGTTTGAAAGAATTTATCGAAGAGGTCCTCTGCGCTGGCCAAATCTATTACAAGTTGATCCTGGTAGTGAATTTCGCGGCGCTGTTTTATCAACGCTGAAACATCATAGCGTCGCGATACGACGAGGTCATACTGCGCTACATCGTGATCAGGCAATTGTTGAACGATTCAATCGGACTCTCGCTGAACGGTTATTTGGATATCAATACGCGAAGGAATTCATCCAAGAAAAACGATCTCGTGAATGGGTTAAAAGGTTGCCAGGTGTAATTGCAGCGTTAAATAACGAGATTACCCGAGCAATCAACATGAAGCCCAGCGACGCGATTAAATACGAGTATATACCCGGAAAATCAAAAATAAATAGCGTTTCCAAGCCGATTCTTGGCGATGTCACTGTTAGATATCTATATGAACCAGGAGAGCTTGAAGGCGGTAAAAAAAGAGCTACTGATCCTATTTGGAGTGTTACCACACATAACATATCAACGATAACACGATCAACTGGTAGACCACCGATCTACAGACTGGATTCAACTGCTCCTCAGCGCGGATTTACACGCGAGCAACTACAAGTGATACCTAACGATACTCAATTGCCCCCACGTGGTCTTAACTAGCGCCGTTGCGTCTATTGCACTCAAGACAGGTCAACCTCACATTGTTTTTGACATGACCGAGACTGTTATCGATCCTATCCACGGTAAATTGGCGAGTGTCTTTATCCGAATAACGCCAACTCATTATACAATTGCAACTCGCGCAGTGATTATTCTGTTGTTGTCGTAGTGAGATTATTAATTCGGCATCAATATCAAAACGCCGCTGTTTTTTTTATCCTGTTGGCGGTAACCCGAGAGTTTTCTATCAATGACGCTTGCATCGATGGTGACTTTGTCGCCGGCTTCGTCACTGACTTCGTCAACAACAATTCTTCGAAGCTGATTTATCCTTCGTACTCTGGACACTGCAAGATAGACTAGATTCGACCATTCGATGCGATTATCAACTATCCAAACAATTGTGTCCGTGATAGTCAGTCCCTGCGAGGAATGTATTGTTGTTGCGTATCCTAGCGTCCACGGGGATTTATCAGCACGTAGCGCGTCCTCAACGACACCGATATCAACGAGCACGATATCATTCAGCACGAGAATTTGTTTTTCTGTCCGGCCTGGAATTTCAACTTCAATGTTCTGCCGCCGTGTGTCCGCGGGTCTATAACATAACGGCACTGGACGCGTTGGAAACTTTTCCTTATGCAACGTAAACAACTTCCGCTGAAGTGTGTCTCTGACTATCTTTCTACTCGCTACAATCAAATCGTTTGGTCTCCATGTTTCCCAGAATTCATTCAACGGCGTTTCCGGAATCACCTCGCGGATTATTTCACATTGAATTCTATCCGGCTGTAATCTGATTAATTTCTTAACCTCGCGCAGTTGTTCATCAAGTGCTCGGTAATCAGTATCGGTTTCTTCATAATAGTCCACAAAACCCCTTAACCAATCATGTGGACCCTCGCCGACAAATGGTGGTGGTTGGCCATGGTCGCCACACATGATCACCGCTGTATTCGCGCGCAGCAACCACTCAAGAAACATTTGTAAGGTATCTAACGAAACAGTACATATCTCATCCCAGATGATAACCCCAGGAATAAATTTTTCACCCATTCGATCAGGAGTCCACTCACCGCCGCTGTATCGAAAAAAGCTGTGATAAGTAACGGCGTCAACATTTCGTTGTTTTATCTCTCGCGCTAGTCTATGGGTCGGTGTAAGCACGATTATACTTGCCCGCGTTCGAAATAATTCAATTGCCCGAGTCGTCTTTCCTGACCCGCCACAGCCGCTTAAATAAACCGTCTTGTGTCTACAAATTGGATCAGAACACGATGGTGCATTAGACCATTCTGACAATTTATCACCGCGTAAGTAGTTGTTCTCAACGGTGACATCTGCTGACGGGGAATAATCGCGTCGTATTTCATTTTTAATTCTCCATGTACCCCAACTCTCGTCCGGACTAGTAAACTCGGCTACGTTTTCCTTATACGCTACGTCTATATAAAATGAATCAACGGCTACTCTAACCGCGGTATCGGGAAATCTATTTATCATCGAGAATAAATTGATAGCGGCGTAACCCAGCATAGACGCCCTCAAATGCGGGTATGCCGGGCTGTCTCCATCGCTGTAGGTAACAACTGTACCCAACCTCGTTCCATTGGACAAGAAAGCTGTTTTGCAGTTCACGTATCTATTTTTCGCCACTGCGTCCTTGATTACGAAATCATATTCTGCGTCATCTATAATCAGCCGTGAGCAATATCGTTTGTAGTCGTGGTTTTTTCCACCTTGTGTGAACTTACCAATTATTCTTCTACCGAGATCTTTTGCCTCGCGGTTTCGTTGGTTAAATATCCTCCTGGACCATTCGATGATATATTCCTCGTCGGCATCGATGTGTTTTCTGGACTCGTCAATTATGCTATCTAGACGCTCCGGTTCTGGTAACCAGACTTCAGTCTGTGCCCGGTATGATATAATCGCGTCACTGACAATCAACGAAACTAGCATGCTACAATCAATCATATACCGTAGCAGCGCTATTGGCAGCCACTTCTTTTCAGCCATGTGTCTACCGATCCAAATATAGCAACAGCGATGGAGTCCTGCCGCGAATTCAAATGACACTATGCGAGCGAATCCGGTTAAATCAAAATCAGGCAGTGGTCCATTAATAGCAACACGAGTCATTTCATGACTGGGGTGTCCAAATCGTCTAAAGTACTCAGCGGCGGATCCATACCCGAGAAAACTCGCTGGATAACAGGCAACCATATCAAACGAGATCATAGCGTCGCGGTTGTATTCAGTGTTCCATAATCCACCGTGATAATACTCCAAACAACTGGATTGTACATCCGGCAGAAATTCCTTGCGCGTTGGTCTCCACGCATTTTTCCTTGCTGCAACATGAGCTACAACCGATGGAATCGTAAAACAATTTGTTAGAAGTTGTTCATCATGCTCTTCAAATTCCATGGCGGTTTTTTTCATCCTGTTGTGAAATGCTTCAGTGCGATATAATTCGCCGTTTGGTCTTACAAACTGATCAAAGGTATCCGCATCGTTTTCAGCGCTGCGAAGTAACCACACTGATACAGGGTCGTTTTTACACAAGTAGGCAATAGCATCAAATAGTTTCCTCTCCGCGAGAAAACCATCCTTGGAGAATTGTTCTCCCAGGAATTCTTCGGGTATATACTTTACTGTTCTATCCCGTGGAAATATTGTGATCGCGGGCGTCCATGCGTGTTCGTTATGATCAATAATTTTGATTGGGGCTCCATTTGATTTGTACTTTGATTCGTATAATACTTCACCGGTTATCGTTGTAACGGTTATTGGAAATCTCAACGACGTTTCTAATCTCGCTATGTCGCTGATGGTTGCTCCACGCTCTTTTACGGTTAGTTCCCACTGGTTGATTTTGCTACGTCGTAAATCAGTCAATTTGTTTCCTCGACATGCATTTGTAAAATGCTCTATTACTCGTTCTGCTACACAATTTATCCCCGTTGACTGTTTCATCGGTTTCAGTTTTCCGATATCAGGTTTCTTATTTAACGGGTATATTCCATAAACAACTGCTGTTTCAGGATACGCTCGTTCATAGTATGGTCTGTCAATTCCGGTTAACAACCCCGGCTTGGAGTCGCGGCTGACAGTGACTGTTTTCTTGTCGCTGAGAACTGGTTCAAATTTATCACGTATGATCCAATCGCCTGATTCCACCAGGACAATGAATTTTACTCTGAAGAAATACCTTTTACCGTCAAGTTGTGATATTATCGTTGCTGCGCGGTTGTCGTTCATGGTAGCATCAACAACACCATCAATTCGAAATGTTGACCAACTATGAGATGCACCATCACGCTTGAATTCATTGATACAATCGCGTATTTTACTCAACAGGGTTCTATCGTTTATTAACGCTTTTGGTGTGTCCTTGAGGACTCTATCGAGATTGAACTTAATATTTTTCCAGGGCTTAATTACTGCTAATCTCTCAAACTCATCCATATAATTAAAACAAGTATTTAAATAAAAGAATATAGTATAATGAATAAATGCAAATGGTTAATGATTGGGTCGACAACCCCGTGCAATAAATCATGTAGAGGTGAATTCTGCGGGTATCATTTACAAAGCGTTCGCAATGGTTCTCTTGGCCCCCTCCCGTGCTTGGTTTGTCACGTCGGTGTAAGAGGAAAATCGCAGTTGTGTATCAATTGTGGCGGAAAGCGATACAGGGAACTAAAACGCTATTACGATAAACGAATAAAAAACGCCGTCATTGACCCCACCGCTGACTTCGTCATCAAAACCCCCCAAGACTACGTTGAAAGATTCATAATTAAACCAAATAATAAATTAGACAAGTAGTATTATTATACAAATGGACCAAGAATTTCAGCCGCATCCCCTGCTCGTCAATTACGAGGCATCTCGCGACGGCATTGTTAGAAATCGTAGACTGAAGAAGCCGGTTGGATGGAAAAACAATCACGGATATTTGATGTTTACTGCTGGAGGGAAAAAATATCTCTGTCACAGAATCATCTATGAATGTTTCCACGGATTGATCAAAGATCGTCTCGTTATTGATCATATTGATGGATGCCCTCAAAATAACAGACTGTGTAATTTGCAAGCCATCTCTCAGAGTGAAAACAGTAAAAAAGGCCAAACTGGTAAGTACTCAAAAGCAACAAGGGGCGTCAAATCATTTGATACAACAACTCACGAGGAAAAAATATTTCAGTCGATGAATGAGGCAGGAAAATATTTTGAGATTTGTATCACCTCAGTACGATTTGCTGCAGAACGAGTATATCAAACAGCGATCTCAAAAAGGACCGGACACAGAATTCGATTTTCATATATAACATCAAAGGGAGATAACTCGTTTTGTGATAGCGTCGCATGACAAGAGTTACGTCCCTTGAAGTCCAATTAATGTTGCGATTAATTAATCATTTTACGATGAAAACTAATGAAATACACGCTGTTATCTAACAGCTGTATTCTTTTTTTTAATGTTTTATTTGAGTATTTGGTTTCATTTAAATGCCGTGAAACACCATTAATAAGTATTTAAGGATTTAACGATTCAAGGGAATTCAAATTAACATACACCTTGTGACTGACGCCGCTGTATTAATCACTTTATATATAAGATGACTCGTTATAAGCCTGGGGCTTTCGAAAGCCAATTCAACTAATCAAAACTAACCCACGCTCTTGACCCGGGCGTGTGGTTGTCTTTTGTTCACAATCATGCAACCGGGTTAATTTAATTGGGTTGCTTTTGATTGGTTGAATTGGCCGTAGAGTTCCGCCCCGCCGTTTTATGTTTGTGCTGTCTTGTGCCGTCCCATCATCCATCAATCATTTCATTGTAAATATATTCATCCTTAATTAAGTACATGTAGTGATGTCCCCCCAAGCATATCTTCTGGGCGGTCTACGATGACGTTTGTCACCCTAGGCCTCCCTCCCGGAGATGTATGCTTTGGGGTTCCAAGATGTGAATGTCCTTAATTAAGTATATGTATATGCCTGTAATCTGCCACAACACTCGAGTGGAGATTTACGGTATTGTACTGTCCATGTATGCCTGTAATCTGCCACAACACTCGAGTGGAGATTTACGGTATTGTACTGTCCATGTATGCCTGTAATCTGCCACAACACTCGAGTGGAGATTTACGGTATTGTACTGTCCATACAAAAAACGGGGTCAAAAATGACCCCCAATAATTTTATTAGAATTTTTGATATTAGAAATAAGATGTTTTATAAGAATAATGAATATCGAAGACATCAATAATATATTAGCCGAGATTTCAAAATTAAAAAATCAAGGAATTGAATTATCTGATGGTCTCGACAGTGAAAAAATACTATCCGATTATGAGATTATTAACGAACAGTCGAAACGGGGGCGTTTTACCCTGGCCCGCGAGTACTTTTTTATAAAACGATTACAACATACGATTAATGAGAACCTGTACCACAATGACGCAAATGCATTCATTGGACTATTTACTGCCGTTGAAATAATACGAAAAAAACTCGGACGTGTTTATGAACGACGCCGGGAGATTTCTAGTAAGATCAAAAACATTAGAAGGATTATAGACGAAAACTCCGTGGAGCCCCCGATGGTACACTCGGCGGAAAATTAGAAAATTGCGGATCAATTTACAATAATGGTAGGTGAATCACTTACTACTCGGCTAGCCAGAGAGCGGCTAGCAGCGCTTAGAAAGTTTATACCGTTACGAGACAGAGTGAGAGAGAAACTTCAAACGCGACAACAAATGCAAACTGATTTTGCTGTTGGAAGTGAACAGTTATTTGCCCCGGTAACTAAAGCGACTAAGGATGCTACGGCGGTAACTGTACCCGTTCTTGGTGCGCTTGAAAAGATAGCAACTCAGACCGAACAAACAAAAAGGTCTTTAGAAACACTCCCTGCAAAAATAGCGGCTGCTACAACACGGAGGCCACCACCACTCGCTATAACCGAACCACAAAAACCTTATGTTACAATGGCCGACGAGGAAGAACTAGGCGCTGCTGCGAAAGAACCAGAAGAAGAAATACCCGAAGAAACACCAGAAGAAGAAATACCGGAAGAAAAAGAGGGGAATATACCCCGTATTGTACTCAAGAAGAGCACAATAGATGAAATTAGAGGCTTCAGCAACAGGGAAGAATTAATTAATTTTGCTGCCAACAATTTTGCTAAGAGCATACGAGATAAGAAGCATATCAATAGCGGTTACGAGAAAAATATAAAGTCGTTAAAGGACTGGGCAAGAATAGTGTATTTAGCGAGTAAACATAAAGATGCATTACCACATCGTAGTAAATCCGATTACGACGTATTCCACAAGGAAGTTAAGAGTATAACACCAAAAAAAGGAAAAGGATACTCTGTTGGTAAAGAATCCTACGGCGTTACCTGTCCTAATAGTGTTCTCAGTGATATATCACGGCTGGAAGTACTAATCGGAGGAAAACGAGCCGGAAATAACTCTACGGAAATAATCAATGAGGCCGCTGATATTTGCAAGCGGTTATTTACAGGCGGTATTATGGACATTAATGCATATCGAACGCTCATAGACGAGCTCGTGGATGATTAATTGGAAAACTGGTGTTTTTAATAAGGATGATCATACACTACAACCATGATAAACCAGTACTCGTCTACGTGGTAAACTCGCGATTGCCTGTTTACCGCGCGTACTATGGAGATGGTCTCGGTAGCACCATTGCGGGGTTATTTACAAGAATGGCTCCAAAAGTAGCGCCGTTAGCCAAACAATTAGGAATGAAGGCTATTGATGTTATTCGTGATAAGGGAATTAGTGCTATTGGAGATGTTGCCGGAAGGGCGTTTTCTGCCGCGCGAGACAAACTAATGTCGTTGGTGAAATCCAGGAGAAAAAAACAGAAACCACCGGTAATGCCATCAACGACAGTGATGCCTGCAAATGTCAGTAAAGTAATAAATAACGCCGTGGAAGAAAAACTAGAGTCGTTGGCGACGACTCCGTCGTTGGCGACTTCGCCATCCGCCGATGCGGCAACCAACGCGCTCATGAACGCGATAGCGGGAAGTGGTTTAAATTCAAAGAATTTACGACGAAAAAATCGCAATTGAAAACATCAACATGATAAATAATAAAATGTTTGCGCGTACCGCTGATCCCGCGTTTGATATGGACGCCCCAGTGCGCAGGGATGATTCTGTCCGTGATTATCAATTTTATTCTTATTATGCAGCGCAACCCGACCTACGATCGCGAATTGAACTTCAGGTCCAAGATACCAGTAAATACTTTCTGCCGTGTGAAGCGTTTATCGAAATCGAGGGAGAACTCGTGACAAATGCCGCCGATAATGCACCATACGCAGATGACCATCGTGTTCGAGTTGGCTTCGTCAACAACGGTATCATGGCGTTATTTGAGAGCGCCAGATATCTTATTGACGGGCGAGAAATTGAATCAATAGAACGCGAGGTTGATGTTGCAACGACGATAATTGGGTTAGCGAGATACTCGGATGATTATACAAGATCGGCGGGCCCATCTATGATGTTTGCGAAGGACACCACTAATAACGCTGATCATCTTCAGTACATCAACTTGCTGGTGGAAAAAGATACCGCAATTGATCAGGCTGAAGCAAATAACCCAGACCGCAGAGTAAAACCAAACGTTAATTTCAATATTATAAAAAGTCTTAACGATAATTACAATATGGGATTCGCAGCACGAGTAGGAATGTTGCAAGGACCACGCCGAAAGTTTTCATGCGCGATTCCACTCCATCACATATTTGGATTCTGCAGAAATGTCAGAAAAGTTGTCTATGGGGCTAAGCATACAATCGCGCTGACGCGAAGGGGCGATGATAACAATGCAATATGGCATGCTGCTGGCGTCGCTGCCGGTAAGGTTGTTTTAACTAAAATGGCATTGTGGATGCCGGTGCTGACTCCATCAGTTACCACGGAAGCACGATTGTTAGCATTTATGGAACAGGGAGGGAAATCGCTGTTGAGTTGGCTAGCGGTAACAACTGATGCTAAAGAGGATAACGTCGCCGATACGTTTACATGGCACCTGGCATCAAAACAGGGTGTTTCAGCCCCGCGTCATATATTCATAGCGCTACAGAATAGGGAACGATTGGGCAGTCAAGAACGCAGCCATATGATATTTGATCAATTAGGAGTCAGGGATGTTTCGCTGAGAATAAACGGACAACAGGAACCATCCGAGGACATACAGCTTAATTACGGCGACAACCATATCGCACGTGTGTATCATCGATTGCTGTCATATATGGGTCGTGATCAAAACGTCGACACTGGTTTGCAAATATCGCAACTTGATTTTAAAAACCTGTATCCGATTTATTATTTTTCGCTGGAACATCTTGATTTAACGAGACAATCCGTCGTTGATATACACTTCCGAGCTCGTATAGACCCGGCTGGTGCCAATTATAGAGCGGTTGCTGTCATTCTCAGCGATAAATCAATGCTGCTAGAAGGCGTTGGTGGACGAATGAGAATCGTTGATGCGCCAGTGGAAAACATGTAATTGAAAGCACAAAACGCGTTTACAATAAAATGTCGTATAGTGTCGTCAGTGTAGAGTTGACTGATGGTCAAGTCAAGAAATTACGATCAAAGTCGGCTAAACAATGCGGAACCACAATAACGCTGAAGCCGTCGCAGATGGCGGGTGGTAATCATAAGATATCGTTGACGGCGCGTCAAATAAAACATTTCAATAATGCGATGAAGAATAAAAAGGGTATTCAAATAGATTTTTCAACCGCAGCAATTAAAAACATGGAAAAGACCGGTGGGATATTTCCGCTGTTAGCTGCAATTCCAGCGTTAATTGCCGCGGCGGCCCCAGCAGTGGCTAAGGCGGCTGCGTTGGGGGCCGTTGGTACCGCGGCGGGGATGGCATTGAAGAAGGCAACCGGGAAAGGCTACAAAAAAAAACGACCCGTAGCCGGAAAGGGTCTAAGACTACCGGGAACCCCGTATTCATGGTACTCGGGAAAGGGTCTAAGACTACCGGGAACCGTTTATTAACGCAGGAGTCAATGACTCCTGAGTCAATGACTCATGAGTCTATGACTCCAATGTCTAATTTTGATTTAATAGACGCCGCAAACGCGCTAGCGATAAAAAACTTCAGAGGTGTTTTTATGAGGGATCAATTACCGGCGGCACCAAGGAATATTGAAACCGGCATAATTAACCTCGATGGATCCTCCGGAGCGGGAACTCATTGGGTTGCATACGCGATTGATCCGCGTGCAATCGTCTATTTTGATTCATACGGGTTAGCTCCGCCGAAAGAGTTCATGCGGTATATCCGGGCGTGTTCAGCCCGGGCGTGTTCAGCCCGGGTTTTTTATTCCACGCTGCCAACGCAGCGATTAAGTGACCCACCGATATGTGGCCGTGAGGTATTGAACGTACTTGCGGCGATTTCATCATCGCGAAAACCACCTCATGTGGTTGTAAACGAATACACTAGTGGGGTCGTAGAAGCTCAACGGATTTTAGAGAATAACATTTACAATAATAATGATTGATATCTGGGGGCGACCGGTTTCGGCGCTGAAAGAATCCACGGAAACGACCGCCGCCGACATAAAAAAACTAATTGAGGATGAAATCGCTGATATGTTGAATCTAACAAGTGTTGACCCGGGCGAAATAGTTGTATTTCAAGACCGCCAGGGTAAATTGAAATCCGGTAATGTGTCACTGAATGACGTTTTAATACGACAGCGTGATGCCGCCGAGGACACTATCGCGCTGTATACCAGCGACGGACGACTCAAACCGGGTGAATCCATCTTGACGATAAATGGAAAAATAAGTACACTTGGCGACAATTATATAACCATGTCAAATTCGTTAAAGGGTTTACGTAGTGAAATTAAATTATATGAAGAACGGATCGTGTTGACGCTAACGCATTTCGACGATGTGCGACACATTGTCGAAAGATTTTTTCGGGGATCCACGACGGCAGACGAACCAAATCTTGTAAAAATAAAAAATACTATTTCGGATCTTATGGAGATGTCGGCCAATTTACCCCCGTTGCGAAAAAATGTTAACAGGATCGATGACAACTTTGATAAATTCTTTGGTAAAAAAAATACCAAGCCGGATGAGATTACAATAACTATAAATGATATCACTGCGTATGGACAGGAAATAAAAACAATCAAAACTGATGTTGCAACAAACAAAAGGAGTGTAGACGCGCATGAACGGGAAATAGAAATAATCGGCGCTAATGTTGCAACGATCATAAATAATGTAGACTCGCATGGACGGAAAATAGAAACAATCAAAACTGATGTTACAACGATCATAAATAATATGGACACGCATACACAGGAAATAGGAACAATCAAAACTGATATTGAAGCGAACAAAAAGAGTGTGGACGCGCATACACAGGAAATAGGAACAATCAAAACTGATATTGAAGCGAACAAAAAAAATGTAGACGCGTATTGGCGGGGAATAGGATTAATCAAAACTGATGTTGCAGCGAACAAAAAAGGTATAGACGTGCATACATATGAAATAGAAACAATCAAACTTGATGTTGCGGCGAACAAAAAAAGTATGACCGAGAATACACGGGAAATAGAAACAATCAAAACTAATGTTGCAGCGAACAAGAATAATATAGACGCGCATTGGCAGGAAGTAGGAATAATCAGAACTGATGTTGAAGCGATTAAAGACGGACTACCGAGAGTAGCAGAGCAATTCGAAAAAATAAAAACCCCTCATGAAAACATCATCAACACAGTATACACAATTCGGCATGGATCATTCGATTGGACTCCTACACAGAATACAGTAAATATCACCGCAACTGTTAAGGGTATTTATCGATTGACACTGGTTTCAATGATGCAGTTTAATATATTATCGTCGAGTTCATCCGGGTTTAACAATACAATATCAACAATTATAGACAAGAACGCAACTGAACTGTTTACAATTTATGCCGTTGATAGAAATCTAGCCGGGGCAAACATTACATGGTATGTGGAATTTGCAGCGAATCTAAGTAATTAAAAACACTAGCTCTTTTAAAATAAAAATGACCACCAAGGAAATTGAATCAGAGGTATCACCTACGTCACATCAATATCGATTCGATACCGCAAAAGAATTTTCCGCGAACTTGAAAACGCTTTCCGAACAATACCGTGCAAAAATAAAAAAATACCGTCGTAAAATAACCGCCATCGACGTGGTCGTGTACTCAGTGTCGGGCATAGTAGCTGGCGCCGGTGTTATTTTATCCACGGTAACCACGATAACCCCGATCGCTGTTCCAATCGCTGTTTCCGCGATGACAACAGTTGCTGGAGTCGCCAACGCAATCACTAGGAAGATATCATCGTGTTTTCAGAAAAAACTCAACGAGTACACAGTAAAACATCAAATAGTATCCGACGCGTACTCGAAATTATCCGGGTTAATCTCGTTATCGATTGATAATTTGTTCGTATCCGATGTTGAATTCTCCACGATGGTCCAGTTGTATAGCTCCGCGATGTCAAAAATCGAGGATTTTCAACTGGAAGCCGGAACTACCTGGTTGTTGAAATTAGACACTAAAGACAACGAATAATAATAATGTCGCTGAACCCCGAAGGGTTTCAATTACTTCAGCGGATCGCGGAGAACACCACTCCGGTACAAACAAATATGATATCAATAACGTCAACGAAACCCGAATTCAGTGTGAACTTCCCATCACCGGTTCCAGTAAAGGAAATAGCACTGGCAAAATTGCGAGTATATCACAGTTGGCCTAATATCCGAGCGGACGCATTTAACGGACAACAACCTAATAACTCGCTGGTTTTTGCACGGACAAATAAACCCGATGGGACCCCAGACTGGGAGGAGGTTACAATACCAACTGGGTCATACCAAATAGAGCAAATCAATAAAGAATTTCAACGCAGGATAAAATCGATCACAGGAAAGGAATCAAAAATCGCTATTACGGTTCATGAACCGACGTTATCGTCGACGATTGAAATAAGCACACCGGGGTATATGGTTGATATTTATAACAGTTCAATAAGAACCATACTAGGTTGGCCTAAGAATCCACCTCATGAAAACCCCGCGGACAAGCAATCGTATCATGAGATTAATCCCAGTTATCGAGATGTTTTGTTTGTTATGAAAAACGCGTCACCCCCCGACTGGTTTACATTTCAAGACAGGAATACCATGTATTGGTTTTTTCAGTACGATGAAACTCCTAAATCGCACGTCAATGCCGAACTTAATTTAAATGATATCGATAGGTTTTTTATCGAGATTAATCGTATTTACCAATCACAACTAGAACAGCTACGGGAAACAAAAGCACAAAAACACGTTGAGGTGTTAAATCAACTTATATCAGACATGGAATATATCAATGAACGAATCGTCGGGGTAATATCCGCTAGCAGAACTGATAATAAACAAAAATTCCTAACCGAGTATAATATCGCAGAAGCCGATTTACCCGATTTTAAGTTTCCAAGATACAACGCGCCAGAACTAAGAAAGTCTCTTAATGATTTTATCAGTCCATCAACTTATATCCTCAGACACGATAACGGGGATGATGGTAGGCATATTGCTCCATACAACGTAAATATCGCATCAGTGATAGCGATCAATCTAGTGTGTGATGTTATCGAAGGGAGTTACCAGGTGGATACCAAGCAATCAAATCAAGCTCAACAGGGGTATATCCTTTATTCATTTTCACCAACAGCCCCTCCGGGATTCTTAATCGTTGAGAGTCCAATTAATCCGGTCTATATGCGATGCCATGATCGGTTTTTAACGAGAATTAATTTTAGACTTACCGATCAGTCAAATAACCTAATTGATCTACAGGAGGAGGAGTTAGTGATCACTCTGTTTGTAAGATCATAAAGATTTTCATTGTAAATAACCACTTAGCAGCAGGGGGGGTGATGACATCGACGCGGTCGTCGATGTGCTTACCGGACGCTGACGACGCTGGGGATCGACGCGCAGAAGGTGTTAATTAAACCAAATGACGATTGGACGATCCCCCAACGACGACGTCGTTTTTTTTTTTACCAGCGCTGACTACACCGGATCCGCTGAGTGCAGAAAGTATTAATTAAGCCAAATGACGATTGGACAAAATGTCGGATTCGCCCCCCCCCCCTGCTGCTAGGCCATGGACAAAAAACAAGCAGCTTTCAAGTACCTCCATGGAAATATTCCAAGATTAAGTGAGGCTATGATAAATGAAACTGTCTTTGTTGATCCTCATATTCGTGACCTTCTTTGAGATAATGCATTTGTTCGTTTACTGCGTGGCAAGGAATATACGGCATGTAAAGCAGTTAGTGGCAACAAAAGTTCTACGAAACAGCAAGGCAGACAACTACAGGGAATTGGTGGAAAACCTGTTAAAGGCATACAAAAGCCATGGTTGCAACATGTCTCTAATAATAAATTTTTTGCACTCTCATCTAAATTTTTTCCACCGAACTGCGGAGGAGTGAGAGGCGAGCGTGGCGAGCGATTTTATCAGGACAATGCAACAATAAAGAAACGCTATTAGGGCGAATGTAGCCCATCATTGCTTGGCGACTATTGATGGACATTGACAAGAGATGTTCCATTCAACGAATACAAGAGACAAGCCAACACTCACCGAGTAGACACTGAATAAGGACTAAACTAAGTAAGATTAATAAATTTTATTTAAATAACCTTTTTGTTAAAAAGTGTTTCTTAAACAGGATAGATGAAATATTATCACATAAAGCAAGAATAAACACACGAGAATACCTATGTTTACAATTTATGATTAAAACTCTACTTTTTAAAGAATATCCATAGAAGTAAAATGTAAAAACTTAAATATCTTGGAAACAGTACCAAATTAGTTGTTTTAATTGTCATATTTGAATTCATCACATCAAAATCAATAACAAATAGTACATTTTATCGCTGAAGCAGACGACTTCTAAAAAAATGTTGACCAGTGGAGTCATTTTGGATACAACGGAAAGCTCAGTTATGAGGAACAAATGTTGAGACTATATAGTAAAATTTATTGTGATCTGATTCCAACTACTGACAACTTACATCGTACGCCTTGCAAATAATAAATACCTACTACAGGTCAGTCTGTTCACGCTTATTGGAAGAGGAGATCAGTATTGAAACTTATGATTGTAATGTTAGGATATCTGAATTAATTCATATTTATTTTACTTTAATTGTTTGTCAGTTTGAAATTTATTATTCTATTATATACTATTATTATGTAAATTTATTCACTAGAGATGATACTTTTTCAGAAAATTGTCTGACCTTGACTGTTAGTTTATAAACACTTGATGTTGATCTAAATTCTGACCTTGTTTCAGAAGTTGTAGCTGGTTTCATAAACAAGTTCTATTTTATTTTAAAATGATTGGTTGTTTCCAAGGTCATGATGGGACTACATGATTTAAGTCGTAAACAATTTTTTTTTATTTTTTGTTTCTTGGAGTACAAATGATTGGTTTTCGTCAGGACCATGTTTGGTGTACGTGAAATAAACACGATCACGTGACCCCTCTTTCGATTTCGCAATTAGGGTTTTTCCATTGTGCGCATTTGTTAGTTTTAATAGAGATGCTTGAGAGAGATTTCTCACTTTTGGGCTTTTTACACTGATGTCAAGTTATTTTGTTGTAGCCAGATTTATAGTTCTAATTTTCTTCAGATTAGTTGGATTTCAAAAGAATTAATTTTTTTTTATCTGGAAATATTTTGAGAAGTTTCTCTCATTTTGGAAAGACATTGCTTACAATTTTAATTTGGACTTCCATCACCAAAGTGCCATTATTTGTATTTCTACAGGGAACTGTAGATAAGCCCAGCACTGACTACATCTTACGTCATCGTCATCCATCTTGGATTTTCCATCAGGATACGAACTTTAAATTATTAGAACATCTATTACTAGGAATTTTGCAATTTAATTCGTGGATTATTCTTATCTTATTTTATTTTTGGATTTGATTCTTGAAATTGTAAGTTCACATTTTTCTTTTTTATTTACAGAATTTTTCCAGGACAAAATAAATTTTAAAAAGCTTGTTGTTTTCACTCTTTCTGTGTTACTGTTTATTCGAGCCTAAACACGTAACATAGAATTTGGGTAGCTCCTCCAAAATGTTTGCATTTTGGCTAAAATATTTCAGAAATATTTTGGAAATTTGAATTTCCCTAGTCTTTGAAATCTTTAGTGAGATCGACAACCTTTTTCTAAAATGGATTCAAAAGTGGAAATCTTTCTTGCAAATCACGCCCAGGAACAATTAGATCTTTTCAAAAAAGATGATTTGATTCAACTTGCCAGAAAATACGATCTTTCTGAGGTAGAGGCTTCCTTAACGAAACAGGAAATAAGAAATATTTTGATTCAGTATTTGGTAGAAAAGAATGTTTTGGATAAAAGTGCTTTGGTTTCTATTAGTAAGTCTGTATCAGACTCTGACACAAAAATGAAGGAATTAGAATTAAAATACAAGATGGAATTGGAGTTGTGGAAGCTGGAGCTTCAGAAAGATAAAGAAGAAAAACAAATTCAAATACAGTTGCAATTGGAAAAAGAAAGAGAACAAATGAAATTGGAGAAAGAGAAAGAACAAATGAAATTGGAGAAAGAGAAAGAACAAAAGAAATTGGAGAAAAAGAAAGAACAAATGAAATTGGAGAAAGATAAAGAACAAATGCAATTACAAACAGAAGAAAAAGAAAAAGAAAGACAAATGCAAGAAACAAATGCAGTTACAATATGAAAAAGATGAGAGAGGGAGAGACACACGAAAGTGAGAAAGAAAGACAAATGCAATTACAAAAAGAACAAATACAAATGCAAAGAGAGAAGAAAGATGGAATATCAATGTAAAATGAAATAAATGGAACTGGCAAGTGAAAAGCACATCCCCTTTCAGAGAAAGAGAAGTAGACAAATATTTTCCTAATTTTGAAAAAGTTGCTGAAAATTAGAAGTGGCCAAGGGAACATTGGACCCAATTATTACAATGTGTACTCACTGGTAAAGCTAGTGATATTTACTGTTCACTGTCAGTTCAACAAAGTGGTGACTATGATACGGTCAAATAATGCATCATAAGGGGTTATGAGTTAGTCCCTGAAGCTTATCGGCAAAAAATCAGAAACTATAGAAAAGAAGCTGGACAAACTAATGACGAATTTGCTAGAGAAAAAGAGAAGTTATTTGATAGGTGGTGCTTAGCCAAGAAAGGTGAACAAGATTATGAAAGTCTCAAACAACTTATATTACTTAAAGAGTTCAAAAACTGTGTCCATAGTGACATTAAGTATTATCTTGATGAGCACTAGATTGAAACCTTGGAAAATGCCGTTCGTGCTGATGATAAGTATTCTCTAACTCATAAAATGTCTTTTGTAAATAAGACTTCTACTCAACAGTCTTCTGGCAGAAAAGTATTTCATCCTAATACTAGCCCTTCTAAAATTCAAACTGGCACAACTTCTAAAAATCAAACTTCGGAGAAGCTTGATTCAAGATCCTTGTCTCTTCTTATGTGCACCTATTGCAAGAAAAAAGGACACGATATTTCTGATTGATACAGATTGAAAAATAGGCACAAGAATCAAGACAGACCTATTCCGAATTCTCTTATTTCTAAGAGGTCAAGGTCACGGTCATGTTTTGAAAGCAATACATTTGTTGGGTTTAACAAACCCCAGTCTGATTTGATCATGGAGAATTATGATCTATTCATATCGAAGGGTTGTATACCACTCTTGGGTGATTCGGCCAATCCTATCCCAATTAAAATTTTATGGGACACAGGAGCTTCTCAGAATCTTTTATTTTCGGTACTTTGCCGTTTTCTGAGAAGTCTTCTTCTAATGACAGTGTTCTTATTCAGGGAGTAGAGTGCTGCTTTGTTAATGTTCCTCTCCATTGTGTAAATTTGTCATCAGACTTGGTTTCAGGACCAGTGTCAGTCGAATGGTCTCTATTTTACCCGTTGAGGGCATTCATTTATTACTAGGCAATTACCTAATTGGAGACAAGGTTGTGGCTAATCCACTTATAACTGACAAGCCTTGTTTGGATAAGAAAATCGACCCAACTGACAAAAGAATTCCCTGACGTAGTTACAGCTTGTGCAGTTACCAGAGCTATGGCAAGGAAAGCTCTTGAGAATGATGTTGATAAGGAAAGTATTCATTTAGCTGACACATGTATTGGTCAGGCTTTTGATGAGGTTGCTTTCACTCCTTGTTTGAATCAATCAGAAGGTATTGATCACAGTGATCCTCTTTTAACGACTCATTCTCTTTATTCTAATCAGGGTGATAAACAACAATCCCTTGTCGTCAAACAGGAAAAAGGTCATGAGATCTCCTGTTTGTTTCAGAAGGCCTTTAGTAAAACTGGAGCTTCTGAAGTTCCTGTATGTTATTTAAGTACAAATGGAATTCTTATGAGAAACTAGAGACCTCCCAAGGTACCTTCTAATGACGAATGGTCAGTGAACTATCAAATTGTAGTTCCAAAAGTTACAGACAGGAAATACTTAGCCTGTCCCATGAAATTCCATTGGGTGGTCATTTAGGGATCAATACAACTTATCGCAAGATCTTAACTCATTTCTATTGGCCAAAATTAAAAGTGGTGTTGGTAAATACTGTAGATCTTGTCATACCTGTCAAATAGTAGTAAAACCAAATCAGAAAATTCCCAAGGCTCATCTACAATCTATTCCTGCCTTTGACGAACCATTGAGTAGAATTATGGTAGATTGTGTTGGTGCCTTACCTCAGACCAAGTCAGGTAACCAATACATGTTGACCATTATGTGTACGTCAACAAGCTTTCCAGAGGCAATTCCCTTGAGGAATATAAAATCTGAAACAACAGTAAAAGCTATGATAAAGATTGTTACTCAGTTTGGCATTCCCAAGGCCGTACGGTCTGATCAAAGCTCAAATTTCATGTCTGGAATTTTTCAGCAAGTTATGTACGAATTAGGCATTCAACAATTTAAATCTTCTGCCTATCACCCTGAGAGCCAAGGTGCATTAGAATAATTCCATCAGACTTTTAAAAATATGATGCGATCATATTGGTTTGATACGATATGAGCTCAGGAATGTTTAGGTTTCAGTCCATTTGAACTGGATTTTGGACACACTGTGCGTGAACCATTAAAGTTATTGAAAGAAAACTTCTTTCTAATGAAGATTCTGAAATTAATCTTCTTGAATATGTTTCTAATTTTAAATACAAGTTGTCAAAGGCTTGTGAGGTCGCAAGATCAAATCTGCATTCTACGCAATCAAAATGAAGTTAAGATATGATAAAAACTCGAAGGAAAGGAGTTTTCACCCTGGAGATAGAGTCCTAGCTCTGTTGCCAATACCACAAAATCCTCTTCAGGCTAAGTAGCATGGTCCCTGCACAGTTGACAGGAAAATAAATGATTTAAATTACATCATAAATACTCCTGGGAGGCGTAAACAAAATCAACTCTGTCACATTAACTTGTTAAAAAAGTATATTGAAAGAGATAGCCAGGTTAAACATGCAATTAATTTAGTTGTACCTTTCCCACTCAGTGAAGATTTAAGTGAAGGAATATCATCAAATTCTACTGACACTGGAGTGACAAATCTTCGGAATTCAGAAATAATGAAAGATCTGGACCAGAAACTTTCACATTTGCAAGAGGAAGAAAGAAATGAACTTAGATAGATATTATTTGAATATGAGCACTTATTTCCAGATGTTCCTACAAGGACAAACAACATTTTCCATGACGTTGAAATTGTAAATTCCAAACCTGTCAAACAACACCCATACAGGATGAACCCTAACAAACAGGAATACTTGGATAAACAAAATTCAATGTTTGCTGGAGAATGATTTTATAGAGCCCAGTAAGAGTGACTTGAGTTCATTATGCATAATTTTTCCAAAACCAGATAAAACTTTCCGCATGTGTACTGATCATAGGAAGGTTAATAGTGTGCCAAAAACAGATTCATTCCCATTACCAGGAATCGGTAACTGTATTGATAAGATCGGGGATGCTAAGTATGTCACCAAGTTTGATCTTCTGAAGGGATTTTGGCAGATTCCACTAACGGAAAGAGCAAAGGAAATATCGGCATTCGTGACTCCAGATGGACTTTACCAATATAAAGCAATGCCGTTTGAGATGAAAGGGTCGCCAAGTACATTTCCCCGCCTCATGAATATGATTACCTCTGGTCTACACAATTGTGATGCTTACATCGATCATGTCATCATATACGACATAAGGAAAGAACATTTGGCAACAATTCGGAAATTCTTTCACAGACTCACAGATGCATATTTGATAATTATATTATCTAAAAGAGAGTTCTGCCGTGCTCTTGTTACATTTCTGGGGACACTTCGTGGAACATGGACAAGTTAAACATATAGATGCTAAGGTCAAGGCTATTCTGAATGTTCCGTGCCTGTTAATAAAAAACATACCCTTATAGCGGACTATACAAAATTCTCAAAAGCCTAAAACACTGACAACAACATCTGGAACTGGCCAACGCCAACTAGTATTGCGCGTGTCCATAGGACTAATTTAACTTTCGCAGACAGGTGTTCAATTAAATTATATGATCTTACAATCTACTGTGCTTGTTGACAATCCAATCTGTTGTTGTACACGTTGCTATTTTTAAGGATTTTTTTCCCTTGTGGATAAATGGTTTTAGTTCAATAATCTTTAGATTGATGATTCATTTTTGATCTTTTTGTTCTTTTAATTGCGAATGATTACCTGACATTTTTTAAGCTGTTTTTAAATGTCATTGGATGTTATTCCCTTATGCCGCTTGGAACGTTTTCGGGATGAAACATTCCATAACCTGTTTTAATCTATTTTTGATAATGCTTGTTTCGTCAATCAAGCTATGAGCTTCATTCTTGTTTACCTACTTTATAATATTCGTTTCATTTTTTTGTGTGTGTTTTCTGAAATACGTTACCTTTATGTATCTGAGGGATTCTGAAACCAATAATATTAGTGGAGAAGGGAAGACAAAAAGTGGAAAGATATGTCCAAATGTATGTTAATATCACAAGTGCTGTTATTTTCAAGTATGAGAGAACTTTCACTGTTGTTATTTGTTCGCTGCTTACTATACGTCAATTAATTAAAATACATTTTCAGTTGTATTACATCTAGTACCCGTCAAATATACATGCTTTTTTCATTTAGTATTTTTGTATTCCATCAACTTCCTTGTTTTCCTTTAACCTTGTGGATAGGTAACAGCAGCTCTTCTTATATGGTATTTTTTTAATATATGATATAAATATTTATTATATCACCCTTCGCTCGCCGTAAGTCCTAAGCTTTCAATATTTTAACAGTCAACTAAAGTTGCATTGTACAGGAATAAATTCAAGGCTCAGGTACGTCTATTCATAATTACCTCGCACAATTACGTCAAACAAACGCTCAGCGTGGAAAAGATTTTAATCTATCCAATTACATGGGAATGTTTCAATAAATTTCGTTTGTCACTATTATAGTATATAGCGTAGCTGATTATATTAATAGGATTACTATTACGTGTATGAGCAATGGAACGCTCTTTGACCAGAGAAGATTATTTATAATTCGTTATCGTAGTGAGATTCAAATATGAGTTGGCAGGTTACGACAAATATCTCTTTGACTGCAAGTTCTAACCGCTGTTTCTCCTCTATTACGTGGTAAAAATATAGAAAAACATATATTGGGAAATAATACTATAGCAGAAACCAAAGAAATTGCATTTCATTCCAGAAAGATATTTGAGCCTGGGTTTGCCGGTTGCAGCAACTATCGCCTTAAATGAGAGACTAACTACATAACCCATCGACGAAGCGTATATACGAGAAAGGATGAAATAAAGTCGCTGATATAAGCATTCATGCATAATAGACATTCATGAGACGACTTAGCAATACTATTTCATCTAATACGCTGTCACTCAAGACTCCTATGAAAGAAACACTGCATGCAGTAACTAATAGATATGAAGCAATTTGCACCAGAGAGACTGGAGAGTGATATAATGGATCCTACATGATAATCAGTGATATATCTAAATTATATAGGCTAGGGAACATTTGCATAAAAGTTATACGATTTCTAAATCATTCCTTCTGAGATCTGAAGTCAGTTCAGCGGGTTACATCAAACGTTGCTTTTCCTACACCAACCGACCGGTACACTCCTTCGACCGTACGCACATCCTTCAAAAAGGATGGAATGTAGTCGCTGTCAAAAGCATTCGCACAGGCACATCGGCAAAGCAACCAAGAATGTATCTCTCATCTTTTATACTGTCAATCGGAATTCCTATGACATAACTCAAGGCATATATACATTAGCGGAGTGTGGTATAAATATATACAAGAGTGGAAAGTGTTAACCTTGGATCAGGCAATATAGAGTGAAATTTATATAATTTAGAATATGTTTAATTAGTTCCTGAGAATGAGTAATACTACAGAGTGAAATGATGCATTGATAAAGAATATTTTCATACCGTTAAGTTATTTTTTAATTCATTCAATTCTGAAATTTGAACCCGGGACGTCTAGTTACAGCACCAATTGCATTCGCTGCATGAAGAAACCGATATTCCCCTGGTGCACATATAGAAAGAGATGGAACATCGTCACTGATATCAGAATCAGTACTTAGAAGACACACGAGTATTACAACCCAGCAAATAACTTTCATTTAAGACACTTCCATTTGGATTGCTATGACAGAATCCAAGGGACATATAACTTAATATAAACAGGTACAAATATACACCAGACAGGGTGGAAATAGCGATGCCTGGATTCTTCATTGGTATATGTTCAAATATAGAGAGAAATCATATATTACGAGTTTATTTATAATATATGAATATACAAAGTCAATCGTAATTACTGAAACTTGCATCTAAATGTAAAACACATTATAACATAATTGACAGTTTAGCATCTTTCATACCTCTCATATCACATTTAACATGAACGCCCAAACGAATATATTATTGATACGTACTTTACATAATGTCGTCTTTATTTGAAACCTGCTTCATAAGCAGTGATATGATCTAGGCTGATAAAACTGAGTTCAAGGAACTATTCAATCTACAAGGAGTCTCATACCTATACCTGTTGTAAATGTAAAACAATAACAAGCGTTGGCACGTTACATAAATTATTGTCTTGGGTGGCGTTGACAAGTGCAAGTGGGGAAAGTTGAAGAAGTTATGAAGACACGGAGTTTTAGATTTGTAACTGTCCACATATTTTAAGCGTGCATTTTACAAATCTTCGTATGAAACTTTGTTTCAAAATGTTCAAAGCTAAATGGAGGACAATTCCATTTATCAATCCAAGATGACGACAGCTGCTTTCGTAGTCTTTTTATCCTATTATTTACCCCGTGTCATGCCCAAAAGTATTACTTCTTAATACCCATATATATCCTTCTTGATTGTTATGTAGCAATCCTTTGAGCAAGCATGTGCCATACTTTGAATTAGTTGCTAGTTTATCACCAAATAAACATAGGACTGTAGATGCTTTAATCTCATATGCCAGAGCTACTTCTGGCGATTATTTTGATTGATAACAGTTAATCAAGCACAGGTCTTGCCATTTTTGTCCTGCCACGTTAGTTCATGATTCGATTCTGGTTGCATCAGAACCTGATTTAGATCAAAATTGTGAAATATACAGGCTAAAAATTTAGACATTCAAAAACAAAACTCATGTATATCAATCCATTGAAAATAGTTGTCTTTTTCTATTAATCTCTTTTTTTTTCTTTTCCACTTTCCGTGAATAATCAGATAATGATAAGTCAGCCCAAACACTTATCAGTAGAAAGAACTACTAAATGTGACATGGACCAAGGACTTTAATTTGGCAGCCTAAATGAGAAATAAATCACCATTGACTGCAATCAGTAAAGGTCTGGACTATACTAAACAATGTCATTGTAAAAATTACCTTATTGAACTCATCAAGAGGAATATTTGAGTGGTATTACAAGCTATTACCTTGTGGAAGAAATTATTACTGTACTATGGGTGGCAATTGTTCGATTACAACACGGAACAAGTAGGTGATGCAATAGAGCAATCAAGCAACGTAGTGTACCAGTTTGTTTAAGAAAGCTTTAATACAGCTGATATTCAGGAATGCAGCAAGCTGTTATAACATTAAATCCATCAGAGATATATGCAGGATCTAACTGAAATAAATTTAAAACAATTTCAATACTACTGTATTAAAGCATGATCCACTCGATAAAATTTAGCTCGGCATGGTGCCTACCAAAGAAGACACCTGAACTGAACCATTTTATACAGAAGAGGAAGATAGCATGGATTAAGACGAAAGACCAAAACGAAACAGATGTCTCAAGAAAATATAGATGGATTCGGAATCAAAAGAGTGAAATGTCAATTAACACTCTCCACTTACTTCCGAATCTTTCGTCTCAGTTGAATTGAACTTCATAGCTGTCAATCATCAGGCTTTCAGTCCAATGCCTCACACAACTCCATACCAGTAATTGCTGCGCCCTGGTGTATCATTATTGCAAATTCTTCAAGGGTAGAAAAATAAAAAAAATCTGCTGCTGCTGTAATAATCGTCTGCATCTTTAGCATTTCAGATTGTGTACATTTGCTTGTAGTTTTCGCTACTTTAAAAATGGCTTATGTTGCGTGCACTGTTTTAGATGAGTTTCCTCCACTTCTAAGGTGTATATTAGTAATGTTGCAGACATGTAGCAATTGCTGTCCCACCCAGTCACATTATCCTGAAACCAGGCCGACCAGTCATAACACTAACCTCTTAATGCTGAGCGCCAAGCGGTGAAGCTGTTAGTACCATTTTTATAAGTCTTTGGTATGACTCGGCCTGGGACTGACCCACGACCTCCCGCATCTGAGGCGGACACTCTAACAACTGGGCCACCAGATTCGTCTTATATCATAGAAATAGGATTGTTAATTACTTGTTACATCATTAAATGTATACACAGGCATGTGTGTATGTCTGATTCATAAAGTTAATTACTGTATTGTTAATAGTTAGTAAAATATCTTCAGTAAGCTAAGGTCGTGTATGGTGTGATCATTATGACTTCATGTTTTATATGGGTGTATCATACCGTCATGACACTGGGGAAGATTAGATATAAAATGACTTGGTTGTAACTAGTGTCTCTTACTAAATAATTAAAAGAAAAAGAAAATTTATGTTAAGCAAACCGATAGAATCAGCTTGAATTAAGAAATCTTGAGACGTTTACATCTGCCTTTAATTGATCTAGCAGGTTTTTATGCTGCAGAAATATGATCTAATCTCAGGAATTATACTACACAGATTAAGTTCCCTTGTCAACATACATTTTGTTGTATGCATTTCATAAGAAAAATATAACCTACAACCTTTGGAAATTTGATGAATTTTTAAAATACTCATTCATATATTATTTTATGGACTTTTAATGACAGAGTACTATTCTCCATGCTGTTTAATGTAATGACCTTAAGATGAGAAAGTGGTATATATTTAAATAATAGTAGTGAAAGAAAATGCTTACTAACCTGTATAATTTGATGTGATTTGGTATTGCCTGGACCCTTACCTATTTAAAGATGAACAGATGTTAACGTTTGACTTCAATTGGTCCAGCAGGTTTTTATGTTGAAGAAATATGATCTAATCTCAATATTGTACTACACAGAGTAAGTTCCCTTGTCAACATACATTTTGTTGTATGCATTTGATAAGAGAAATATAACCTACCACCTTTGGAATTTTGATTTTTAAATACTCATTCATTTATAATTTTATTTATAACCTGTATAATTTTATATGATTTGGGAATGCCTGGACCCTTACCTATTTAAAGATGAAAAATTTATTTTAAAAAATGAAACACCACTATTTTAGAAGCAATAATCTTTAAGGACATTTGTATTTGAAAATATATGCTATGATTTTTATAATAAATAAGTTGATTACCACATATCAATCATTCTGCAATCCTTATAAGTCCTGTGATAGAGCACTCATTGGCTTGACCGATCGTTGGTTAAAAAATATTGATGATAGTGGAATTAACTAGGATTTTATTCTTAGGCCTTTTAAAATTAATGATACATATACTATTAATCACAGAGTTGAGTTAATTTTATCTGCTAAGCAAAACGAGCACCCAAAAGTATAGAAATGTATATGGTAACTAGTAAATCTGCCCAACGTTTAGATATCTATATTCATAATACATTGTACAATTAAACAACTCTGAAACAACTTTATGCAAGTATCTCAGGAAAAAAGAATTATAAAAAGGGTTGGAGGTTTTATATCAGATGAGGTTATCCAAAAAGTGCACAATAAATTTGCGTGTCTCAAATATGTATCTACTGCTGTGTTGTGTGGGGAGAACCATGGAATTCTTTACATTGCAGAGACTATACATATTATGCCAGTGTTAATTTATTGTATGCATTACATCTGAATGATCTCTTTTCAACACTTCAGATTTATACCAATTGAGGATTACCTTGCTTTCAAGAAACTGACCTTAATTTTAAGGCCTTAAATAGTTCTTACTAGATTATCTTGATGATTTTTTTTTTCACTTTGTAAGGAACATTTGTACCATGAATGCACAAATTCCTCTTGTCAGGCCAACTAAGTCTTTCCATGTCTAAATAGTATATAATTTAAGGTTGGGATCTGAATGGATTCTAAATGCTGGGTCCCAGGCAATGCATAGCTGAAATGTTAGTTTAAAATAAAATAAACTGTCTAATTATGGCAACATTCCAAAGATAGAGGCATGCAACACAGTGAATGAGTACTGGAATTTCTAAGTAAGATGAACTTTGGATGATTTTCTGCTTCAACCATTCCAGTCTCCAGTGAAGTGGAATTCATTTTGATGTGAGAAGAGAAGTCTCCATTCCCTAAAAAATTAACTGTAGCAAGTTTCAGTGATTTCAAAATGGGAGAGAGGGTGATGATGTGAGTTAATAACTTATGGAATGCAACATGGGTATCTAATAGACTGCTATTGATTGCATGCATTATGTTCCATAAACTGTTAAATAAAACAAAATAAATCAATTAGTACTAAGTTCTTTTATTTAGCTTTGACAAAAATATGCCACTATGGTAGTTTGTACTGAACTATGTAGAGCGGTAAACAATTTGTTGAACCTGTCATTGTACAATTTATAATTCATTTGCAAAACATTTTGTCAATTAGTTTCAATCATGAAATATACTGACCTATATAACATAATCATTGAAAAAAGTAGTCCATCTAGCAACAAAATATAAGCACTAAAACCTTCCTCTTCAGTCAAAAATTCATTTCTCCCCAGTAGTCATGATGAACTCATTACTAAAGACATTACTTTATCAAATTAAAATGTGATAATTGCTGATAATTAGAACTTGGTATTTCCAATAAGACAAAAATGTTTCTAATAAAATATGAACATAAATACCTTATAATGTAACAGGTATAGATTGTCTGCATCAGAAATTAATAGTAATTATCTGCGAATTTGCCTGGAGGAAATAAAGTAGAATTTGTACAAAACCTGTAATGTGTGTGCCCTCAGAGGTACTCTTAAATCGGCATCCTAGGCTTTAACATTAAAATGACTATTACACAAAAATGTACTAAGTGAATACAAATTAGAATTCTTTGTTCAAAATCAAGAGAAAAGAAATACAATGACTATATATTTCTTACTGTTTTTTTTAATTGCCTAATTTAACATGGATTCCAAACACTGAATATGTGTTTGGCTATTTGAGAACCCTGATAAAATATATAGGAAGATTATAGTACATATTACAAAATGAATGGTTAGCAAACACAAATGTTAGACAAGTAAATAGTAAGAAAACAACTAGGGAATGTTTAATCAAACATCATAAAATAATATGTTTTAATTTAAGATCATGAGTTTAGTTTGTCCATACTCTAATGATAAACAAACTGTGGAAAGTGCAACAATTTTACAAATGTTGTGTGATGTGTGTAATTTGGATTTTTAACGTAGCTTTTAAAAATTTTTCAGTCATATCGCTACGATGTCTGCAATGTGGCAGTTTATAGTGATGTCTAGCACTGGGGCATCATGCCGCAGACATGTAGCATGATGTCCCACCCAGTCACATTATCCTGACACCGGGCCGACCAGTCCTAACACTAACCTCTTAATGCTGAGCGCCAAGCGAGGCAGCTGTTAGTACCGTTTTTGTAAGTCTTTGGTATGACTCGGCCGGGGATCGAACCCACGACCTCCCGCATCTGAGGCAGACGTTCTAACCACTAGGCCACCGGAGCGCTTACAAATGTTGTATAAAAACCACTAAAATTATTGCAAAAAGGCCAATTAAAATAATTAATGAAAAAATAACAAGATATATCACAGTTTGCTTGTACAAATGAAAATTAATAAACAAAATAGTTTGTATAGAAGTGTAATATTCACTACAACAGTTATATCAATACAGCTACTTCAATAATTATTAAATCTGTCTTTTTACAAGAAATATGATTCACTATTTCTTGATTCAAATTAATAAATATGTCATGGATGTTTTTTTTTTTGTCATGAAAACCAATAATTTCATTATAAATATAAATTCATAATAAATACACCGCTCAATGACATCACATATACATATTACATTTAAGTACTTGTATAAAATCTGCTTGTACCCATTCATTAGAAATGTATTTATATACAAATTGTCATAATAAACCACTTCCTCATTACGGCCCATCCATACTTGATACTACCACCTAATGAAATGGGATCCATGAAAATACTCACCTTATAATATAAACTGCGTTAAAATAAAGAGAATTCTAGCAAGGAAGTGTTCTGATATTAGCTTATTCTTCACAATCACTATATTTTCTTGCTTGAATATTTTGACAACAAGCCTTGTTACACAAAAATGTATGTAAACTATAAGTCGTTGATCATTTACTTAAAGGTTAAGCATGAATTTATGACTAATAATAAACTTACATGTCTCAGCAGGCATTCAGAAAGTAGATAACTTCTGAATTATTTTGATTTGTGCACGTTGTTCTATTTCAAAGCTTTTGTCTAAGTTAATTTCATAATTTCTATATGAATATAACACGTACTTATAAAGTACTGTAATAACAATATTCATAACATACATTGTGATCATTCATAATGTGCCTTCCTATTTACATTCAAACTTTCATTTTCTTCATATCAAAACATACTAAGTAAAAATAAGTAAGAGTTGGTTGCTACAGTTTGCCATTTATAAAATCCAAATTCATCTGAAAGTCATTCCTTCATAGCCTAATAAGCAAGTTAATGTATGTACTTATCTTTCAAATGAATATTAACTTTAAAGTAAATATGACATATTATTTCTTCGCGAACACAATTTTTATGTAAAGGTGTACAAATAGTTGCAGTATTACAGTGTTTAAATCAATTTTATCATTTGCAAATTTGATGCAGTAATGATTTAATTCATTTAACTAATATAATTTATTTCATTAAGAATGGCCAGACATTTTTGATTCTAGTCCTGTAAATTCTATTTGGAAAAATCACATAATTCAGATTCTTTTCATAGCATGATAAAAAGTCACTGATTTCATTCAATATACTGCTTGATGGTGAAGTCAAATATATTTTGAATACATATGGATGCCTTGGACATTATTCTATTTTATAAGTTCATGCATGGCATTATATGATAAATATACTCATGGATAATATAGAAAAAAATATGAAATGAGTTTATAAAACATTGTTAATGTGATTAAAAGTGTTTGATAATGATATTGAGAGCAAAATTAAGTTCTTGGAATATAATGTATTTCTACAATGTAGTCAATTTCTTTGGTTTTTGTTTCATCAATGACAATGTACTTAATCCTGAGCCTTACTCTTAAATATTCTGTGCAAGAAGCTCAAGTTCAAGTTTAAAATGACACTTAAATGTGATAGTTTGAGTTCTGCTTGGTGCGTTACAGTACATCAATATAAGGAAATTATTTACAACCAATATAATTGAAGGGTCATTCCTTGTTCAAAGGCTAATCATAAAGTGGATCTGGGTGATTGGATTTTGTTATTCAAACCCAAATCCTTTCAGTTATGAGTCCACTAAGCTAACCAAGGAACCCTTGTGGTTTCTGGTTCTATTAGCAGCCCTTGATGAAATGCATAAGAGTGCCTCAGACCTATTAAAAATTTCTGAACTTGCACCATTTTGAAGTTTTGATTACATCTAGGTCAGTGTAATTTAGCACTCTTGGACAGAGACATAAGTTAACTTTATTTTAACTTAATTTTAACAAAGTAACAGACTCTCAACTTTGACCTTGAGTAATTGCTTCAATGTTTTCACAATACATGGCCAGATAAAGCAAGAATAGCATTTATGTGTTATTAAATGACTGGACCCCTCTATAAACTCCATCTGGTGTCAGCCAGAAAATACTTGCTGCTGAAGAAAGCTGCTCCTTACTGAGATCTTACTGGCTGTTGGGTAAAGTAGTGTTTGATTTGTACCCTTTTCTTAACACAGGCAGATAAAGACCAATCAAATATATGCTATCTACTTTTGTAGCATTACCGGATGCTTTTAAACATGGCCTTTAAAATGAAAGAAAACTACTTTGGCTGTGTGTGTTTAAAAGACTTGAATCTCTTTGTCACAAAACAACAAACTTCAGCTATAGTATGATTTGAATTTGCATATAATCAAATTCAGGGGTTTAAGCCTTAATTTTGCAAATCTTCGCAAATTTGCTTGTTGTTGGGTTTAATGCCATTTTCAGAACACGATAGGCTATACATGGCGGCCAGTATTAATGGTGGAGGAAGAACCCGGGAAAACCCCAGAAAGAACCAACGACCCTCGAGAAGCTACTGGCAAGCTTTCTCACATATCCACATTGGCCAAATCCGAGACTCGAACCTACGCAGACAGAGGTGAGATGTCAGTGATCCGTAAGGTAGAGCGCATTAGACCACTCGGCCACTCGGGACCCCCGCAAATTTGCAATTTGTTGTTTACAGATCCATGCCTTTCTTTCTAAATTAAGATCAGGATACACACTCATATAAAACTGTTAAACACTCAGCTCCATAGATACATTGGACAAAATCTACAAATTTCTCAAGTCACACCCTCCGAGTCAGCTTAGTACCAAACACTGGTTGCATTATGTGCGCTTATCATGGTTAAATTATAGTTTAAAGATATTTATTCATGAAATAATGTTTCAATAATTTATTATGATATAACTGATAAATTTGTAAAGTTTACACTAATTTAAAGGTATTACTGAAAAAAAACCCTGATACAATAGTTCAAGCTGTCATAATTACTGTTAAACATAGTAAGTTATCAATTTTTAGATTATGACTTTTCAATAAATATTTAAAGAATATTAAACACAATCTAAAAAATTAAAACTGGGTAGTACATACTTATCCTACTGGATTTATCCTAAGAATATTGAAAATATGTATATGAGCTGAAATGAAAACTGTAAAAACTGAAAATATGATTTAATTTAAATTCTTGTTGCAAATACCCATTTAGTTACAATGTCAAAATATACTTGTACATAATCAAATTCCTAACATGGATTTATTAGAAATATAAATAATGAAATATTTTACAGAGGAAAACAAATAGCACATACAGAATAAAAGACATAAAAGTCAAAAGTTGGTTTAAAACAATTTCTTTTAAAGAATAGCAGTTAAACAGCATGAATAATAAATAATTTGATCACAGTACATTAGTCAAGTGTTTACAATAAATGATAAATTTGGAAAGTCTGACATGATAGGAAATTCAATGACATGATAGCAAATTCAAATATTCTGAACACTATACACAGTATTCTCTTTTAACTTTATCTTTTTTAAAACAAAAATCTCCAGGTGTGCAAGCAATTCTGAGCAAACGGTTATCAGCATTTTCTTAGATACTTGAAATTTGCGAATGAAAAAAGATTCATCCGTCCAAAATATCAGATTATATAAAATAATTAGAATTGTTGTGATTGTCAATGTATACAAAATTAAAGGGAATGGAAAATTAAAGAATATATAGCAAATGTATCTACACAGAAAAACTAATCATATATCTATACAAAAAAGACGAATATATATACATATAATAAGGACAAACACATAACCCAGAGTTTGTTTCCAATTCAATATATGTAGTAAGAACCTGTCCACCACAAACACAATTTAGTGGTTATCTGTGTGTCAATTAAAACACATTTCTGTACAAAACAGCCTGTAAACTGAAAACATTGCTTGGGTGTATAAAACAGCTATAATGAAATATGATCAATACAAGGGTTCCTTATAATGTAGTGTTCTCAGATAAGTAGCCAATATTGATATTGTGCTAATGCTACTGCCAGCAAGGTGAAGCAAACAAGTACTGAACAAGTGGATTTTTAAACATACAGTCAACCTTCTGAATAATGGCCAGCCATGAGAAAAGGCAAAACTGACTTTTAAACATGTTACATAAGTATGCATGTTTATCTTTCAAAATTGGTTTCTGAAACAATAACTTGCGCCTATTATTATTATTATTATGTTATCAACAAATTTTGAAATTTGCACAATTTAACAAAATCATAAAATATGTGTTTAAGTCATCCTATCCCATTATTTGGTTGCATTCAAGGTTGAAATATCATGCTCACTTTGATCTATTCCAGAAATTAAATCATCATAGAACTTTATTTTAAATAAATCACTGATCATTGCTTGCTTTGTGCACCTTGACAAAACACTAATTTCACAACTGACAGCTTACACTGGACTGTGTACAAAGGACTGGTTCTTTGGTTGGCCAACTTCTATAAATTCACTTAGAAACAGCTGCTCACACACATTAAACAGTATCTGGATTAATACATTAACTCCTGGCGACAAGTTAACGTGGCAGGAAGTAGTAGCCTACTGCTGAGCTCTGTAGCTTCAAGGCCATGCAAAATACACTAAAGTGGGTGGTATTATACAAAGGTAGATAGATGTAGCTCTATAATGATACCAAATAATCTGGGATATCTAGTTGCACTACAAAATACAGAGGGACAAACCTAATTTTTTGAACCCAATTTTTTTCTACCCAAAATTCGCCCGTGGTCGGAATCCGATTTTGTGTCTGGAATTTAGAACTTTTGGTCTCAGATGTAGGGCAAACCAGTATGAACCTTTGCAAAAGGTAGGATAAGATGGGCATTTGGAATAAAGAGTGGTCTCGATAATGTCGCAGAATAGAAATGGATCAAATGAATAATACAAACACAATGTGTGAAAGATGGAAATTTATCAAATGAATTAATAAAGAAAAATATATGGTGTATAAATACAATGGTTCTCTCACGCTCTCAACATACGATTGATCCAATCACTTCACACAAACATTCACACATTGAAAATAAACCCAAAAATATGAATTCAATATGAAATACAGATTCAAAAAACCTCATGGACTGCAGATACGTTTTATGTGTGAGATTCACATAATCTCACGTATGGTACTACGAATAGGATTCGAATAATGTTAAGGTATTCAAATATGTTTCAAATAATGTTATGCACTATGAGAGAGATTCACATAGTCTCAAGGAATACAACTAATAAGATTCAAATAATCTTATGTAAATAAAAATGTACCCAATTGAAACAACAATTGGTACACATATGCTTCTTGACCCTTGTACAGTCGTACGATTCATCAACTGATGAACCGCACAGTTTCACCGAGTCATTGGGTTGGCCCACACTTATATTGGTCGCTCGCACACTTCACGGATCCAGCACATGTACAGTCATACGTATACACACGTACAGACAGCATACATCCCCCTTGAATCAGCTACGTCTACTTACGTGGCTCCACCACATGTACAGACATACGTACATACAGATTGACAGCACGCATCCCTAAATATTCTGGAACCTCCAGACAGCTCTAAACAGCTTTAGACAGCTTCATACAGATCTAGTCAGCTATAATAAAACCAAACTGGTCATAATAATGGGTTCTGAAAAATCTCTTAGATATATGCTAATACATTAAACTCTAATAGCAACTTGTAATTCAAATTCGCAATTACACAATTATCTGAGTTATAATAAATGCATCATTACACGATATGACATTACGAACTGAATAAGCTTCGAGTATCAAATTAAATATAAATTTAACACTTACCCCTATGGCTAGAGAACACAATGGAAAGCGTACACTCCTTGACGAGATCCAAAACGACCAGTGTGTCGGTTTCAAATTGATCTTCCTTAAATCCATTGGAGAGTGAGTAATAGTCAGGGTAAAATACCCGTGCATATGTTTTTAATGTCCCTAGTCGCAAGTAATTTCCGGCGAGGTACATGTTAGTATACTCGCTTACATGGAAAAACACTTATTCACCCTAGATAATGTTGTACGCCTGTACAACGAAAAATAGTCAAATAGTTCTAAGTCAAAACCAAGTTATTATTTTTTTGCCTAATTCTGTGAGAGATAAAAAAAAATAATGGCTCCATTTAGCCCAAAAAAACTTCCGACTTTTACCATTTTGCTCATGCGCAAGCTAAATGGCCCATGAAAAACGAAGTTTCTAACACAACTAGGCAGTATGTTATTGAAAGATCATCTGGGATTTGGTGTTTTCAGATCTATTCAGAAACAGCTTTCAAAATGTGATTGCTACACGATTTTCTGGAGAAAATGACAAAAACCTCCATGGTTTAATGTGTTAACCAGTTGCTAAAGTCACATTGGTCAAACTACAGTCATTCTATGTGAGAGGCTGTGATGAATAGGGAATCAAAAGAAGCTATATGTGACTGTTCTTCATAACAAGCCAGAACTACACCTGACTTTACAGATAAGTTTTAAAATATTCAATGACCCCTGACCCTAATGGAAAGGAATACAACTCATATCTCTCCTGAAAGATGAACTTTTTCATCAAAGATGACTTCAGTTCACTGGTAATAGATGAAGATATCAAACTATAATGTAACTGTCACACTGGCACAAACGAAAAACTTCCATTTCTGCTAAAAGAACACAACTACTTTTCCCACCATCCTGGAAACATATTGTTCTGACTATGTACCTAATGATAAAAACTACATTGCTTTCTATCTGACTTACATACACCTTCAAGTTACAATGAGGAGCACAGTTTATTCAAAAGAGATAAGAAATGTTTGTGCACTGATTCACATGATAATCATTTAAACAATGCCTTCCTACTGAAGCAAAGGTTTTATTGGCACATACATTCTGGTGACTGTGTAAAACGGTGAGAAATCATTATTTGGTAAGGAAACATCTGGCCGCTGACCACAGAAAGCAGCTAACCATTATGCATTTGACATTTATTAGGAAAATTTGCCACAGGGAAATTATAATGGCAGTTGAGACCAATATACCATAGTACGACCATTTGTAAAGTAATGATTGCACAATCATTTGAATAAAATAAAATTTATTTTCGTGTTTGCAGTGAAGAAAAGCTATGGAATAAGAATCGTAAAGGGGAAAGGGTAGACCTGTCAAACTCTTGTGTCTGCAAAGATCAAGGAAATTTAGTGAAGGTTTTCATATGTAAAGAAATGAAAAGGAAACATATTTTTTGTGGAAAGCTGGACAGAAATATAATTAAGGACCCAATAATTAATGCAAAAATCCCCCAAAGGAACCAGAAGATACAATGCAACTTGTCAGGCTGCACTCTGGCACATATTTAGGCAGATGGACCCCAGAATGGCATACATTTTAGAGAGATAGGCCCTTGGCACAGATTAAGACAGTTATGCCATAATAAAGGTAAAGGTCTAACTTGAATAAGCAGCAGATTTGCAAACAAAATAAAATAATATATTGTGGACTTCAGTAATGCAATGATATAACTCATGTTAGTAGTGGAATAAATTAAAATGATATCAGAGTTACATCTAAATGCTTTTCTTACATATCTAGAATTTATTAGCATAAGGGTAAATATTTAAAGTTCTTCGAAGAGTTAATATTTTCATTATGATTAGCAGAAATTTAACAAAGTTCAAATAAACTTCACAAATGACAGAAAAAATCTGCTAAATTGCAGATTTTGTTTTAAAACAGAAAAATTTGACAAACTGTTTACATATTCTGAAATGATTCCATTAAATAAACATATGACAACAATCCTGTTAATCAACCACTTGCCTAAAAATTGGCAACTCATGCACAAATACTGTCAAAACCTGCATTATTGGAACCCTTCATGTAAAGGTCTTTAAGTCTCTGTGTATGCAAACTATAGATAAAATGGATAGAGGACATAAAAGCTGGAACTGTTAGGTAGAAATGTTGGGCAGAATCATACAAGGCGCCTTTTGTAGCTGAACCAAGTCTATCTCTACTCATCTGCTCCTCTACGTTCTCTTCTGAGGAATCAACATGTCCCATATCACTGAAGCCAGACAAGCCTGACATGATGCCTCCACCACTCATAAAGCACAAGAAATAGATGCACCAGGTTGCCCAGACAAATTCATGTAGTGGTGTCTCTTGACCAGTGGCCACCCACTATTATTGTCAGAATCAATTGAAACTGAGAAAATTGTATTTAAATGCAGCTTTATAGGATGTCCATCCTTCTAATACAAGGACATATAAAGGGGTTTTGAGATGGAAATCACATGAATATTCGTTGATTTCTAATTTCAAGACACTGATATTTGTATCAAAATAACAATAAAGTACCTTCTGTTTAACTCGAATGAGGTCACCATATTTGAGTCCTTATGACTTTTTTCTCATATATTTCAGAGTAGATACTGAGCAATTTGTGGCGCGGAATACATTTTTGCAAACCATGGAAAAATATGCATTCTGAGTTTAGGATGAGAAAGAAAAGCAAACTGACTAAACAAAAAAAAACGGGAGAGTTCTTTTATCACAAATGAGAAATCTCATGCCACAAAAATTAAAATAAACATCAGTTATACATGCTATAGCAGTGGGAAAATGGAATAGACTGAGAATGATATTTGTACCTAGTTTTTATTGAATTGGTTTTTTAAATTTATTTTGCTGCAGTTAATAATTACTTATAATTATTTCAAATTTTATCATAATGATCCCATAACATGCATTAATTTTTAAATAAACTATTAAACCTTTAACAATTCAGTATGCCTTTCTTGCACGTAATTATCATTTATATTTATCTGATGCCACTCTTGAAAGACCACACATCTTAAAAGGACAAAATCCTGCTTCAGAGGAGGGTGACCTTATAAGATGGGAATAGCTGTAACATCAGAGCAACATGTGTTCCCATACAACTACATAAATTACTGAATAGAAAGAATTGAAGGGAAAAGAAATGTTTGTTTGTTTATAATACATGAAAAAGAGAATGTGTATAAAATTATAAAAATGTAAGGATAGTAGATGAAAAAGACGAGCAGGGTAATTTATATCCTGCAAACAAAATACACCTGTTCAATAAGGACATTACAATTTAAACTCTATGCCAGGAACATATGTCCACAATGGACAAAATCTTAAGGTCCCATGAGTGTCTTCTATATAGATTTCACTGTATAATGAAAGTATCTACCTAAAATAATTTTTTTACTAACATATTACTCTTGTCAGTTTAAAAGTACATTAATTACATATAAACAGTCAATTATAAAAGGTGAGCTTTGCTCATTGATTTAAAATTCATTTTATACTCTAATAAAGTAAACTTTCTACAAACAACACGACATATCTACAAAAGAAACACATGATCTAAAAAATGTATTCCATTAAAATTGTATTTCATTGCACTTACAAAATAGTAAGTGTTCATTTAAAATATGATATTATAACAAACCTGATCATACAGAGATGATATATCTAATCTGTCACTCTGCTTATGTAATGACTACTAATAAAAGTCCACCACTCTCAAGTCATATACTACTTAATCTACACTAATTTTAGAGTAACAAACAATACTGAATGCTGATAATTCTAAGTATGACAAGACACCATTGCAACTAGCTTGACATGTGTATCTAGTTTGGCTGAAATTCCTTTAATAGTTTGAGAGTTTTGCTCTGGAAAAGAAATGTTATGGAGGGACATACAGACACACATATATGCAAAATGACTGGTAGATCACCTAATAATACATACCAAGTGAATAACAATCTAATACTCAAGAGGTTACAATGTTACATTTAACTAGCTGCTTGATTAATGATGGTTTAAAAACATTGTTCTCTAGCTATGCTTAAAATGGTTCAATGCACTATGACAAACTTTAGAAGTCCTTGGAAGTTATACTGCAGCTGTATCTAGATGTCCCAATGTCCCTATGAAGCTGTACTGGTTCTCCTGGACAATATTTCCTACACTCAGCTTTCATTATAGTCAATGTCTCATACAACATTTACTGATTTTCCATGCATGCTCTTGATCAGAAAGTCCTTGGAAGTTATTCCTTTACTGCCATTAGAAGGAGGCACCCAACTTTTCAGAAATCAATTTAAGGAAGTAACTATGAGCACCATAGAGTGACAACTTGCTGGAAGCAGTCAACCATGTTGCTGGGTGACCTGCAGTACCAAGCTGGAAGGAAAAAGATTATGTGAACAGCGCAAGTATTAATAATAAAAAAGTCACATTAATCAGTGTGAAGGTATGATTTCATAATATATCAAAGTGACTTTGCAGTTAAAACCACAAATTTATGCACTAAACGATGCACACATTGGCAAAATATCTGGCTTAAATTCCCTCATACGAGAGTTGTGTGGAGGTTATCTCTTATCTGTAGAAACTCTCAGATATATACTGAATAAGAATATGGAAAATATGTTCATTATTTTGTTGATTTAATAAAAAGACTTATTTTATAGTGAACAAAAAAAAATAAAAAAAACTGGGCACCCTAACGGTAAGAAATGCCTCTAAATTCTGCACAATAATCTTTAGGACCCCTTTTTTATAAGATCTAGATAAAAAACTGGCTCATCAAGCAATAATTAAAAAACTCTGAGTCAAAGTGAATCAATAAGCACAGATACTTGATTTGTTTAACACACTGACACCTGGTGACGAGTTTAAGTGGCAGGAGGTAGTAGCCTACCACCGAGCTCTGTAGCGTCCAGGTCATGTAAGATACACTAAAGTGGTTGGTATTATATAAAGGCAGGCAGATGTAGCTCTACAATGATACCAACAAATTTGGAATTTCTTTTTGCACTACAAAATACAGAGAGAAAAAACATAATTTTTTGGACCCGATATTTTTCTACCCAAAATTTGCCTGTGGTCGGAATCCGATTTTGTGTCTGGATTTTAGACTTTTTGGTCTCAGATCTAAGGCAAACCAGTATGAACTGCAAACAGACAGATGAATTTTTGCAAAAAGTAGGATAAGATGGGCATTTGGAATAAAGAGTGGTCTCGATACGAAAATAATGGTTCCGTTAAAAAAAATAGAAAAAAAATTCCAACTTTTACCCTCATGCACATGTGCGAGCCAAATACATAATGAAAAATTATGTTTCTAACACAACTAGACAGTATGTTATTCTAAGATCACCTAGAAGTTGGTGTTTTAGGATTTATTAAGAAACAGCTTTCAAAATATGTTTCCTACTCGAATTTCAGACGAAAACGACTAAAACCTCCAGAGGTTAATGTGTTAATAATACGAACTTTAATCATGAACTTGTGAAATGATCTGCACTAGTGCTTTATCCATATATATATCCATAACTAGGATGAAAATCAAATCTGTATAATGTGGCAAAATCCTGACTACAAGTTACGTGCTGTTCTGTCAAACACATGATCGTATTTGCTGAATACAAAGTATGTGTAATTTTGTCAAACACATGATGGTATTTACTGAATACCAAGTAGATGCTGTTGTATCAAACACATGATGGTATTTACTGAATACAAAGTATGTGCTGTTCTGTCAAACACAAAATGGTATTTACTGAATACCAAGTAGGTGCTGTTCTATCAAACGCATGATGGCATTTATTGAATACAATGTATGTGTAGTTCTGTCAAACACATGATGGTATTTATTGAATACAATGTATGTGTAGTTCTGTCAAACACATGATGGCATTTACTGAATACAAAGTATGTGTAGTTCTGTCAAACACATGATGGTATTTACTGAATACAATGTATGTGTAGTTCTGACAAACACATGATCGTATTTACTGAATACAAAGTATGTTCTTTTCTGTCACACACATGATGGCATTTACTGAATACAAAGTATGTGCTGTTCTGTCAAACACAAAATGGTATTTACTGAATACCAAGTAGGTGCTGTTCTGTCAAACACATGATGGCATTTACTGAATACAAAGTATGTGTAGTTTTGTCAAACACATCAAGCTATTTGATAACATGGTTGTAATACATAAATTACCAGTGTCATAGCATCATGCCATGCATGAATATCTTATACCATTTAATCACATAACACTTCATTTGTAACATTAGCAAGCTTGTTTGTCAATACAAAAATAATACATGTACAGTTTGGTGACTGATATATCATCTATATGTAAACTAATGTTAGGGCTTTCACTATAGGCTGATGTAGGCAACACTGTCAGTGTACTTGTCCATGAAAGTTTACATTCAAGAAGCCAGAAAAGTGAAGTTGATTTCGACATGTCAAGAACTAGCGCCTACCATCTCCATTTCCCAAATTAAACCTATTGATATCCTCGACAAAATGGTGAATCCAGCGCTTGGGTTTTAATTATCAAAATGATGATCTTATGTTCAAAACAGCAGAAACATGCTTTAAAATTAATTTTAGTGGTAACTTTGAAGCTTTTGGTTACCTCAGGCATACACACATTTTCAATTTACTTCAACCCCTAGAAATGCAAAATTGTATGACATTCAGTAATATTAAAAATTTTGAACTATATATTGTGGTGCTTTTGGACTAAAACTACCAAATAATTACTTAATTTGTCCAATATCTCATGAAAATGTGGGATGAGATGTTCTGTCTCTAATAAATATTAGTACACTTTGACTATTTTTGAAAGTTACTGTTTAGTGCTGTTAATAAAATGATTCATTAGTGTTTTCCAATTCAGGAGAGAAAGGTTTTGTTATTTAATGAAGAGCACTGCATATTATGTGTATTTTAAAACTGTTTGATCAATTCAGCCAGTGAAACACCAGACCTGAAGAACTTGTTGCAATAACAATTACATGACCTCTGTCTCATCTGCCTGAAATATTTAGTTCAGCGAGACTTTTGAATGAATATATCTCCTTATTTTCCCATGACTTCACCCTAAATAGACATTTTGCCTGAAATATGAAGCTTATGAATGCACATTGTAACTACTTTTAGCGAGGTAGAAAATCCATGTTTTATGACAACATGTAAGAGCTTATTTCGGACATTAAAATTAAAACTTAAAAATAATAATTTACCTAAACATCTTTAGCAGATCATTATTGCAAAAATATACAAATTGCATTTAATTGCTGTTAGAAACTAAAGGGAAATAACTCGGCAAACAGGTTATGTACTCCTGTACACATGGGCTTTATAATTAAAATCCACACACATTGGGAAAGATTATAATTATCTGCTGCATACAAATTAACAAACAAGATACTCTCTCAGACTCTGCTGAATACAAATTAACATATAATATATTTTATCAAAATTTACTTGTGTCATAATGAGAGACAAAAAAGCTGCTTGTTAAACTTTGGAATTACATCTAGTAACCTCACACAGAAATACTATGTAGTACTGAGTGTTTCTACATTCATGTGACAGTATAATCATATACTTATGTTAATATACACAGAATGCCGAAGCCTGTAAACTCTTCTTTAGATAATTATTTTACCTAATTAAAACAATTCCATATGTATCAAACTCTAGTAAAACATTCATTTCCAACCAATAGTACAAATATAGAAATTATTTACCGTCAGTGAGAAATAACGCAAAATATCCTTTTCATCTTGGTAGAGATATACTGTACTTTCCAACCACGCATTGTCTGTATTTCTTGGGTTATCAGCATATCCCTGGTAAATCTTGATTATAGGATATTAGACTTTAATGAAAATCTCTCTTCGTTATAAAATATGCCTTAATTTAAAGCAGTAAATAAAATATATGACACTGACAAAATATTATGTACAGATCTGTCAGTAAGACGTGAATACTATCAGGAGTTTCAAAATTAGAAGCAAAACTTTGCAAAAAGAATGCACTGGAATCTCTTTGATCAAAACAAAGACCAACTTTTCCTAGTATAAAAGAAGGTGAATGTACAAGCTATACTTACAAATAATTACAGCTGGATTATTGAATTTGAGTTAAAAAAGAATGAAAGCTCAGGGTTAGGTCATTATTGTGATTAACCTTTTCAAACTTAAGATAATTAACCTTGACACATGTAAAATAATGCCCCTAATTATGACCACAATATGACTAATCAAAACTGTAACCAAGTCTTCCCAAAAAGATGCAACTCCACAGTTTACTCATGAAAATGAGAAACAAACGTGTGTTGTGGATGTGATCACTGGTTATCGTTGTTGAGATCAAAGATGCGACTGTAGCAAAAATAAATCCAAAAGTAATTGTATTAAGTGAGACCATCAACAAAGATGAGCCCCAGGTGCACCTGAGATCATTCACTTTGCTGGAATCTGCCTACAAATCATATACAAGAGCTGTTGGTCCAAAGATCTGGCTTAATAGGACACTTTCCGTACAATTTACTTTCATTTCTATTGATTCATTAATTCTGAAAGCACTTGTTTAGAGGTTGTTAAACATGTACTACCGGAACTTCATCATGGCAGATCAGCAAATCTTGTGCAAGATTTAAAGGCCTTCATATTAGATGCTTACTGTCAAATTCGATCAGATTATGTTCAGTGGCTTTTGCGAACCTGTCATTTAAAAGAAATTATATATGCAATAAAAGAAGGCCACACCAGATGGTGGATTAGCTTCATTCAAACAAACTGTGGGTAACAGATCAACATATGTTGTATAAACCTGAAAGGTTTTCAAGCCAAAGAACTTTCTATCAAACCTGGTCAAATTCTGTTCAATTTGGTGACAACATCCCTGTTGAGACCCATTTCTTCAGGAAATCTACTACTGTTTTTGTCAGAATGTTTTGTTTATATTTCACTTGGTGATGATAAGGTATTAAAACTGATGCACAACAGATCGGCCTTGAGTAACATTTGTAAATTTTATACTAATTACTTTCTAATGTTGGAATATAAAGTCTTCTTACCAGCTCTCCTTTCCTGAGTAGCTTCTCCATCTGCTTCTTAATTTTCTTTTTCTGCCGCCTGTCTTCCCCTAAAGCACCAAGAGCTTCCTCAGAGAACTTAATTTTTAGATTTTCTGTTGGAAGACGGCCCGGTGCCAGTATACTCTGTAAGAAAGTTATGTATTAGAACAAAAGATTTCGTAAATCACAAAATGTAAATTTTAATTTCATATGCATTAAGTCTTCTACATAAATAACTTTGCACTTTTCTAGACAACTCACTATACTGATGAAACCCTTAAATGTTTAAAAAATTTTGTGGTTTGTTTTAGTTTGGTTGTTAAAACAGCAGATCCCATTGCATGTTTCATTTTCAATGCTGTAGAGAAATTAATATAGAACATTGTAAGTAGAGACGATATAAAATGAGCAGGCTTGGTTCAAATCTAACAAACACACATACAAACACGAACACAGACACAATTTTCCTATCCTCATAACTTTTTTTAAAGACAACGTGAGAGTGATGTGATCTGTTTCATCTGAATGTGCATCTAAAGCCATATTTTGTTGCGAAAATTCCTACTATACCATTTCATATAGAAACAACACAATAGTCTTGTAATTCTGATAAATGTCCTGCATGCAATGATTTAAATAAAAAAAGAAACACAAGTACATAAATCTAGTTATTTTAACTGACCATTAGGAAAATCTGGGGACAATATAGACATAAATCACTAAAACATTATGATTAAAATTACAATTTATCTCAAAAAGTCTCCCTTTGAATATGGTCCCTCTGACAATGCATTAATAACATTAAGGCTTAAAATAATAATTCATGGTGTTTGCCGATTGATTAATACAATGACTATAAACTGTTTTTTGTATATTGAATGACTTTTGTGCAACACTGAAAACCCACTGACAATAACACAACATCTTGTAATAGATCTTGTTTCCATTGTAGTAAAATCTGTCTTAAGGGACCAGTCTTTCTGTCAAACTAAAAATGATCTATTCAGACAGTTGGTTTCTCAGAAAAGGTCACTACACTAGAAAGCAAACTAATGCATAAAGAGCATGGTCTGTGAATAAAGGTCACAGTATCTCGTAATCTCAGCAGTGGTTTCTCAACTCTGGTTTTACTGTCATGTATTCATGCAGTTATCAATTCTCAATGCCAACAGCTCACTTACTCTTTATGTAGTTCCCATAGTTCAGTTGTTAATGCCACTAATCAGAAAATTCACCCACTAACCATCTGTGAAGTTCTTCAGATTTGGTTGTCAATACCAACATATGACTGACTCACACTGTTTGTGAACTTCTGAATAATTATTGTTATAAATGACCCTATTCACCATACACATGTACTTCCCCATGATCTGTATCTAAACCTAAGGAATACTGGATTAAACCACAACCATATTTACCCTTTACAATGAACTAACCATATTTACTTTTATAATGAACATACCGTATTTACCATGTATAATGAACACCCATCTACAAGATGCATAGTCTCAGTACTATTGTCACATGGTGTGATGGCATGTCAAGGTCTATGATTCTTGATTGAAATTTCAAGAACAGTGAACATACTTTATTGGTGCATTATGGGGAAGCACGTTTGAGACAACCTTTCTTCCCATTGGTGATGTGGGTAATGGTAGAGTCATAACTGCAAGGTGTTAAGTTGTTTCTTCAAACAAATATGTCAGCAGTATATATACCATCTTGCCCTCCCAGGACAAGAAGGACCTTCACTATGTCTTTTCATTTGTTGAGCAACAGACAAAGAAAAAGGATGAAAAGCTAGCTGCTTCCCAAGATGGCAATCAGGTGAGAATGACCGCCACTTAACTATAATACAAATTAATTTAATTAAAAAAAGAAGTCAACAATGAATATCCCCAAAATACAAGTTATTTTAAAATTGGGAATTATACATGAAAAACAAAAATGTTCCTCTTACTGGAAACAAACTGCATTCTCCTGTCCAGCAGGCTGTCGCCTTGCCAAATAAACTAGTATTCATATCAACTCTAACACCGAAAGCAATATATATTGTATTTACAATTGAGCTTGATGTTGTGGATTGTCTGCAACACTGTAACTAACATTTATTTCCAAAATTAGCATTGTAAAGAAGTATCAAAGATTGATGGAAATTTTCTTACGTATACATTGAGCTTAGCCTTAATTTTTAAATACTTATTAGTTCTATTCCGTGGATTCTAATGAATTAGATTACAACAGATCTTTGCTGACAAAGGTTCAATCTTTATTATATATCAACTGAAATCTAATCACATAATTCCTGGTATTTATTAATTGCAGCCTAATTTAAAAGGCAATATTCAGTTTTCTAAACAACAAAATATAATTTTAATGAAAATATGTGTCACTTCCAAATCCCTGCTTGTGCCTGCAAAACATCATTAGCTCCAAAAAATAAAAAAACAGGAAGGAGAAAAATGAATACAAATAATTTATTTGAATACATTTTAAACTTCAAGCAGAAGACTGCAAGGCATATAAATAAAGAAGCAACGAGCAGCTGCTGTTTAATTTCTTTACATATCAGGTGGTTCTCCAACTCAGATAAATATCACACAATTTTTAACAAAACCCCAATGTTATTCAGCAAAATTTCTAGATATACTCTGTTAAAACATGAGCAAACCCATACTTTACCATGATATTGTGAATATACCTTTCTTCATAACAGATAAAAACAATGTCCAAATTTCTTTGTGCAAAAGCATGTACTCATATTTAGTTTGGAGACTAAATTTACTGAACTGAGCATTCATCTGCAATTCCAGTATACCATACCATTTTCTATGGTACATTTTTTGCATGAAATAAACATCTATGAACAAAACTCCTGTAAAACAATTTGATTTGCACACTGAAATACACAGTAACACAGTCTGACATTTTCTTCATAAAAATGGGGACAGATAATAGTCAATATTCAATCCTATTCTTTAATAAATATAATAAGTGAACGTCATGATCTGCTAATATATTATACAATGGCAGGTCATAATTTATCTGTGTGTGCTCATTATACATGCACTTCATTACAAATACAAAATGACATATTTTATACAACAGGTATGGACATTGATTCCATTTCATTATTTAATCACAATATTATATTTAAAAAGTTTACTTAAGGTGCTTTATGTATCCCATGACAGCATTATAGAGAACAAGTCAAAAATAGTACTAAATTAGGCTGTTTTAAAATCTTACCCTGAAAAGAGTCCTATTATAAACATTTCTTTGTTGGCCACAAAAAGAATTAAGTCAATGAGACTCAGTTCCATACAACTTTTGTAATACAGATTATGCAATAAAGAAGTATTTTACATGTTAATTAAAAAATCCAGAAAGGTATTGATAGGTCTGATGAGATGCATCATAATGTCGGCATTTACAGTATCACAAGACCCAACAAGCTATTTATAGGTCTGATGAAATGCATCATCATGGTGGTATTTACAGTATCACAAGACCCAAACAAGCTATTAATAGGTCTGATGTGATGCATCACAATGTTGGCATTTACAATATCACAAGACCCAAAGAGCTATTTATAGGTCTGATGAAATGCATCACCATGTTGGCATGTACAGTATCACAAGCTCTAAAGATAGATTGATAGGTCTGATGTGATGCATCACAATGTGGGCATTTACAATATCACGAAATAAAGAGGCTATCTGTGGCATTTGGTTCCACGACATTTATTGCACTGGAGATACTCACCCCAGGTAAGACCCAAAGTCCAGTGTCCAACCTTCTTACAGCCACAAATTCAAATACTGGCTTGCCATCTTCCATCATCTTCTGACCAGTCTCATCATACTTCCATCTGTGTAAATTAACATTAAATTATTGATCTGCATCCTACGGCTGTTCCACTTAAATATAATACCCAGGGATGGGAGATATTTATAAATAAGTGCCAGGGTATTCTAATTACTCAAATGTTTCACATGAAAATTACCGGTATAGTAAATTCCAAATTACATCTATGGGTCACCAGGCTACTCCATTTTGAAACTGCTTTTCCTTGGCCTCAGGGATATTTTATTGAAACAGCCCTTACTGAACTCCTATGATAAAGATATACGTGAAAAAAATGCTATTGTTTTCTTTATTCAAAATATTTAAATGATAGTTAATAATTTATTGAAATGTATAAGAAGTAAATACAACATATTTTGTTGCATTTCACACATTAACATAAGGTTGACTTTCAAAGCCTACAGTTTACCTATACTATAAAAGAGTAGTTGTTGTTGTGGGGTTTAACGCCATTTTTCAGCACACGATAGGCTATGCATGGCGGCCAGTATTAATGGTGGAGGAAGAACCCTGGAAAACCCGGGAAGATCCATTGACCCACGAGAAGCTACTGGCAAGCTTTCACCCATACCCACATTGAGTGAATCTAGAATTGAACCCATGCAGACAGAGGTGATATAGCAGTGATCCGTAACGGAAAGCGCTTTAGACCACTCGGGGCCCGTATAAAAGAGTAAATGGGCCCCATAATTGCATACCATGTTTAATACCAAAAATATTCGTTTACATACTTATAATGAGACATTTCACCATGCTGCTAATTTTGATGCTGGAAAGGGTAAATGACAATATGCTTCCTTGACGTATAACCATATCCTGAGGATAACATTCAGAAAGGGTGGTACCAGTCTTAGCTCTGAAATTTCTATCTAAAAGAATTTGCTTTCAAGGTAGGTAGGTGGCCACTTAAATCTACGTTGTATAATTCATTCATTATGCCATACCTCTATGTAATATCATAAGTTATATGCCAATTCCTGAGGAAAGCTTCTCTAATAATTTGTTTGAGTTTCACTCAGTTGTCAACATCTCTGTCTGTGTGGGTTTGAATCTCAGGCTCGGCTAAAGTGGGGATGTAAGAAAGCCTGCCTGAGTAGCTTCTTGTGGGTCAGTAGTTCTTCCCAGAGTTTTCTGGGGTTCTTTCTCAACCAGTTATACTGGCCGCCATGTCTAGCCTATATTGTGCTGAAAAAAGGAGTTAAACCCTACAACAACAACAACAATTGTCAACTGAACTTATCTGGTATGTTATGTATATTAAATCATATCTGTTATAATATATATTTATTTCGATTTAATTGTTTGTTTGTCAGTTTTAATATTTTTTTTTTTAAATTAGTGATATGGGGCATTAAATGTCATTTTTGGCATGGAAATTGCTAGGTTATAGTATTGATTTCCCTGTTACATCTCACCAAAATTAATAATAGTCGCCACTTTTACAAATGTTATGGTAGTGTTTGGTAGTGTATTGACAGTAGTATCAGATAAACATTCCAGAAGCAGAGAGTGGGTATCATCTTGGCCTGCTAAAACGTCATGGACTTCATCAAGAGTCTTGCAGTTTTTGGACAATGAAATATGTTTTTAAATATCCAGCAACAGCACAGCTGAAATTTAAAGGAATATTTTCTTTCAAGATCTGATATGGCATACTTTTTAGAACAGTTCTCTTGAAAGCAGCTTTTGAGAATGTTTCAGCCACTGAATTAAACATTTCTGGTCAGGTTGTGACCAATTTATCACATTTCTTTTGGTGCTTGTTACACTGCTGTGTTTATTTTTGCCAATGATTTTCTGAATAATATTCCACACTGATAAAATATAAAAGCAGGAGTCAGGTTAGAATCTCCAAGTTTTCTTCTTGGTCTCTATAATGGCACAGTAAATCTTAGCTTGGTATATATATATATATATATATATATATATATATATATATATATATATATATATATATATATATATATATATATATATATATATATATATATATATATATATCCCATTATAACACTCTAGTCTGGGTACTTAACTGCTGACTGCATCAAGTACCGAATTGCGGTAGAGTAATATATGATGAAAAATGTTGAGTGTTCTTGTGTGTTGCAGGATATGTGCATGTGTGTGTATAAACAAAATGCCAGTCAAATGTCCAATAATATTTTAAAAAGTAAATAAAAATATACCAAACTTTAGACTGCTTTCCTTCAACCCATATTGTCTTACATATGATAGATCAGATTGTGAGGAACATTAAAAACAATGATACAAACAAATCATTCTAATAAATATACTTGCCAGCTATAATTTTTATCAACTGCTGCATTAACTTTAAAGTGATTACAAATGTTGTAATCACTGGAGGAAAAAATGATTAAATTTAGGTTGTTCTTGAGGCTAAAAGCTACATTCTTTTTTAATTAGGAGCACGCAATTACAATGTACCATTATACACCCATTTTGAAATTAAATAAACTAGCATATGTGCCTGTAACAAATGCAATGAGTAATGTCAAATCACTTTCTAATCAATAAAATATCTCGTTTCAGTTCAAAATATAAGTTACATATCATGATTAGTAACCAAGTGACATTATATTAAGTGCAGCACATGTTGTAGCAGTACCAGAACATGAAAAAACATACAAAAATGTCAAACGTACATGTATGTAATCCATTTAAAATCCAATTATGTCCCAAACAAACACATTTGTTCGCAAAAAAGTTATAATCCAAATTGAATAAACGTTGTTCATTCACATCAGGTGCAATTCCAACTGGAAGTATTTCACAATTTTCGGATGTTTGAGACTAGATCTTGGGGAGGGGGGAAAATTTTGTTTTTTACTTTTATTTGTAGCAAAGTCTATGATATTTCTCAGCTGCATAATTTTCAAGGGCTCAATAACACTCTGGCTTTATAGCCACATCAGCTCTTTCTCAAATGCAAATATAGCTACTGAAACAGCATGGGTTGTTTCCTGCGGGTCTCCTGGTCATTGTCATTTAGTAGATTCTGTTGATCGGGATGCAGATTTTCTGTTTTGGCACCTAAGAATAACTGAATGATGTCAGAATCAGTCTTTGATTTGACAAGGGGTCAGTCATTATCAATTTTGATTCAGTGCTGAACATCATCAAGTAAGGTAAAATGTCCCCAAAGAAGAACTTAATCTCTTCAATATTTTCTTCTGTGAATGACTTAAAATCACAATCCTAATCAGCTCTTTCTCAAATGCAAATATAGCTTCTGAAACAGCATGGGTTGTTTCTGGTGGGTCTCCTAGTCACTGTCAACAGTGGGCAGTCATTATCAATTTTGATTAGTGCTGAATGTTCAGCTGAACATCATCAAGTTAATGTCCTCATAGAACAACTTAATCTCTTCAATATCTTCCTCAGTCTGTGAATGACTTGAAATCACAATCCTATTCACAAAATAAGCTTTCATTTTCCTAGACATATTCTTTATGAGATTAAATAATTACCTTAATTCATTAATAAATACTGACAGGAAAAAACTCACTTTTAAATCTGATTTCATTGGAAAGTGGCACTTAATTGTTTGAATTGACCTTCTTTGTACTGCATCTTTCTCTTCAGGGATGCACAGCAACAGACAAAATAAAGTAGCGACATGTTCAAAGGACATGCCACCGCTAACGCTTTCAGTGATCTGTTGTCATCCAGGTGTCAATGAACATTGTTTGACAATAAGCTAGTCTTCTGCCTATTCGGTGAGCTACATTACAGAGATCAAGTCAATGATCCACAAGTGTGGCTTTAGTGCTAACTTTAACAGGCAAATTTTGATAGTCATGTGTACTTTAGCCAAATACAATAGTTGATATGGACCAAGGACAATAATTAGAGACATGGAAAATCTCAGGTGTTCAACAGCCTGTTAGGAATACAATATCTTATTCTGCTGGAATACAACATTGGCTAATTACGTTAAATGGTGGGTGTAAAACCACGTTCTGTCCAATCAAGTGCAATAGGTTTTCCTGTAAAGGTTTTCAACTGATAAATGTTGTCAATTTTTTCAAAATTTTAAAAAACTATATATTTTATAAATTGAATTTTGGAGTTCATAGTGCTACCATGCTCTATTTGGAACTGTTATAACTAAGGACATTATAACAGAGGATTTGCAAGAATTTTTTTTGGATTCCCTGACTTTGTCTTTGCAAGCATAACAAAACCCTGGTCTTGTGGACTCATTTAGTAATCACTTAATATTTTTTTTATCCCCATCAATATCATGGAGTCAGTTTGTAAATAATATTATTCGGTTCACTATGGTTTCAAACAGCAACCATAAACTTTACTATGGATTGAAATATATCTCAACTGGCCTTGTTAAGTTTTTGTCTTTACCCTTGCCCATAAGGCCTGAGAGTATTGTACTACTATGTACATGAAAATTTACTGGTACAGTGTTCATGTATAACTTACGAAGTTATAGTCATCCAGTCGCACCTTCTAAGGCTGATGGATATCATTTCTGGAGGCACATTATGAAAATGAACTAACAAAATTGTGTTGCTTTGTGTCTGGTATTGGAACAATGCAAGTAGTATGATATTGCAGGGCAATGATTGCTAATCTTCACAGTTGTTGTTGTTGTTGTTGTTGTTGTAGGGTTTAATGCATTTTTCAGCACACGATAGGCTATACATTGCGGCCAGTATTAGTGGTGGAGGAAGAACCCAGGAAAGAACCACCGACCCACGAGAAGCTACTGGCAAGCTTTCTCACATAACCACATTAGCCAAATCTGTGTGTCAAAGCCATGCAGACAGGTGAGATGGCAGTGATCCATAACGGAGAGTGCTTTAGACCACTCGGCCACTCGGGGCCCCTCTAATCTTGACAGGGAAATAATTATGTTTACAAAATGTGTATTTAAGTGGCTTTGCCAAATTAGACAGAAATCAGATCAAACTCTTCATTTTAATCTCTAGAAGTGCATGTACAATTATACAATTGTTGCAGCCTCTTGTTCACATGGAACCACCCCTCTCTTAATGCCACCTAGTCATGCAAGAAGCAATGGACTTCTAACAGTTTAGCAGAGTATGTTAAAAAAAAAACATTAGAGATATATAGTTTTACCTAGTAATGACTGTCTCGACGACATGGTTTGGCCCCCAACGACCCAAACTTCCTCGGTTCACAAGTCCTGTACGACCAATTGGATTCATCGGAATTCCATTTTGTAGTTGATAGTTTCCAGAGTAGCTAACTCTACTTGTTTTTGTCACAAAATCAAAACTATTGAACTTAAGTACCATACTCCTCTGGACAACAGGGCTAAAAAGAAATATTCAATTAAGGATTAGTATGTCTGCTGCATGAATCATAAAAATAAAGGTTAGGTAACAGGTCATATTATATTTCAGCTACCACCTACACCAGAATATTCATGCAGGATCTCATACAGCAAACTCTGAATAACTTAGCATTAATTAAATGACTTGTACACTCTAGCTCCATAATGTGCCAGCTGGTTAGGGTCTGTACTGTTGTGCTACAGATTACATATAATAAATTGCAGTGACATAGATCTACTGGCACATTAGGCAATTGCTGACCAGGGTCTGTGCAGTTTGCAGTTTGACTCAACTTGCTAGTAAGTTTATATGGTATATATGAACTTTCTTCCAATATTTTCTGAGTAGCAGTCTGTGAGATCTTACAAAACAATGTGCAAAACTTAAGTAAATGTTTAGGGGCAATTTTTCTTCTTCAATATGAATGGAAGCAAATTGCAATCAACTGTCATTTGGATTTAAAAGCTTAATAATTATGATTGTGTTGAATATGCACAGAGAATACTGTAATAATTGTAGGTACACTTTTAATAGTTACACTAATCCAAACCACATTCACACTGGAGCAAAGGTCAGTCCATTTTTTCTGCCTATACCGCCCTCCTCCTAGCAGAAAAAACAAGCTGGCTGACTCTCTCTTTTTGGAGCAGTTTCCGAATCTCCTGGACTATGGAAATTTGATAGGTGGCAACCTGATTATTCTTGGAGATTTCAATTTTCACTTTGACTGTCCCGGAAACTCAAATAAATAAAAAGTCATAGATTCCATCAATGTTTTCAACCTCAAACAGTCAGTTAACCAACCCACCCATAAACCTGGTCACATTTTAGACTGGATTCTTCATAGACCTGATGATAACATTATGCTGTCTTTGCTGGAATCCCATGACCTTGCATCAGATCACCTCTGCATTATATGCCATCTGGACGTATCGGTCCCTAACCCTCCACCTTTATCTGCTACTAAGAGAAACCTCCGTATGATAAATAGAACCAAAGTAATACACGACATACAAGCTAACCTAACAACGTGCGTACTTCCTACCGCAGAACAACTCGATAACTGTCTGCATTCATTGCTTGACAAACATGCCACAGCTACCAAGTGCTGCTGAGTATTAATTCAAAAGTGTTCTCCATGGTATAGCAGTGTTAGGGACCAGCTTCGCACTGCTAAAAGAGACCGCCATAAAGCTGAGAGGCACTGGCTTTCCACCAGACTCACTATTCATATGCAAATCTATGAAGTCGCTAAGAAGAATGTCACAAATATAGCCCATGCAGCGAAATCAGCCCACTACACTACTAAGATCATGGAAAGTTCCATCTGCAAAGAGCTCTTCGAGATTACTAACAAGCTAATGTCAAAGAACAAATCAACACCACTTCCAACTACCTTCTCTCCAGTCGTCCTTCAGGACATTTTTGCAAATTTCTTCCGTGACAAAGTACAAACCATTAGAGACAAGCTTGACACCACAATTTCAACTGACTCGTCATAACCATACAGTTGGGATATAGAATTTGAGCGGCAACCATTAGCAGTATTTGAACCTGTCTCTATGGATTTGCTACGTACAACCGTGATGAAGAGTGCACAAAAGTCATGTGAACTTGATCCAATTCCATCACTGCTGCTTGGGTGCTTAGATCCAGTATTGCCTTCACTAACTGATGTTTTTAATACCTCTCTCTCATTCGGGGAATTCCGATCATTTTTCAGAACTGCCATTGTAAAGCCTCTGCTGAAGAAAACAACAATAGACCATAACGATTTAAAGAACTACCGCCCAGATTCTAATCTCCCATTCATATAAAAAAGTGTTAGAAAAGGTTGTTCTATCCCCGCTTGTATCTCTAAATTTAAACAGTCTTTGTTGCTATGTACAATTTGCATATCGCCCATGCCACAGTACTGAAACTACTCTTCTAAAAGTAGTTAATGATTTTCTGTCTGCGTTGGATAGCGGAAAGATTACAGTCCTCAACCTCCTTGATTTGTCTGCAGCATTTGACACAATAGACCATGATATATTACTTCACCGTCTCCAGCATGTATTTAGCATTCATGATACAGCCTTACTGTGGTTCAAGTCCTACTTGGTCAACAGGACGCAAATTGTATCTGCAAATGGAATACACTCCAGCCCAGTTGATCTATGTTGTGGTGTTCCACAGGGTTCTGTTCTTGGACATGTTTTCTTCATTCTGTACACTCAGCCGTTCTCAAGTGTCATAAATCATCGTCCAGTGTCTCACCAATTGTACGCTGATGACACCCAAATATACAAATCTAGCTACCCAACTGAAGTTGATGCTACCATCCAAGGTGTAGAGAGTTGCATTTCTGATGTGAAATCATGGATGACATTGAACAAGCTGCAGATGAATGATGATAAAACTGAGGACATTCTGATCACAACACAAAGACTTTCTCATTCCCATCCTTTACCTCAAACAATAAATATCAGCAATGTCAACATTAAATTCACACAATCAGTATGAAACCTAGGTGTTACTCTGGACAGTACTCTCACATTGCACCAACATGGCATGAACATATGCAAGGCTGCATATCTTGAGCTGAGACGCATCAGCTCAATTCTCAAATATCTTTCAGTTGATGCCACTAAAACACTTGTGAGTTCATTAGTACCTTCAAGACTGGACTATTATAACTCAATTCTGTCTGGTTTAGTTCAATATCTACTCCAGAAACTTCAAAAGTTAAAAACACAGCTGCTCGGATCATACTTAGAGTACCACGATCAGAGCACACCTTCCCGCTGCTGTTTATCCAAAACTGGATATCCATTCGATCCAGAATCAAACAAAAAATTTGTTCTCTGTGCTATATTTCACCGTCGGACCCTAGTCTAACATACCTATTTTATCTCACCCATGTGTACAAACCAGCAAGATACTTACGCTCCTCTTCTGACAATCGTATACTCATTATTCCCACTATGAAATCAATGTCATATATACAGCGTTCTTTTGGATACCAAGGCCCACATTGAAGAGGGCTCTCAAAACGCACTTATTTCGACTGCAAGAACAAATTTAAAGACCTAATAATGTTTCCTACCTGAAATATTCTCAGTATGTTTTTTATTGTTAATATTGTTCTAATTTCATGGTGTTTATTTTTGTAATAATATTATTATGTGTTTTATCTTATTCTAATGTTGTAAAGCGCCTAGAGCTTCTCAAGATTAGGCGCTATACAAAGTCATCATACTTATTATTATTTTTAATATGCATGGAGTAAATATTGAAATGATTGTTATTACACTATATGTGCACAGTGAATACTGAAATGATTGTTATACACTTTGAGTGTTACATATTACACTTTGAATTTGCACAAAGTGAAAACTGAAATTATTCATATTAGATTCAGCTACTGGTTCATTCCAATTAAAGTGTATTAAGCAATGTATGGTCTTTGGGTTCTGATTATAATTTTTGTATCAAAAGTCAATCAAACTACTACAAGTATAAAACAAGATAGTAGAGGTCTGCATGTTGAATTTATGTTCAAAGTACTACTTGTAAAACATCTAATGTCAGCCTCATGGTCAAAAGGATGAGCAAGTATATAATGGTAAAAATTGTTTGACTATGTACCCAATGCATCAATTGATTCAGGAAATATAACAGCTTCTAAAAAACAAAAGCATAATGCAAGTATTCAATGAATGTGATATTGAGAACAAGATCGAATAATTGTGTCAAACAGTGAATTATCTTTACTTCATAAAGATTCATTCCAGATATAAATAAAGACACTCCATCAAGGGATTTAGGATTTAATTGCAAAAAAACACCCTGGAATCGAAACCGTCAATTTTCTGACTGTAACCTTCACCCTAAAGGTAAATTCAGAACCAACTATTCCACATCATTATTTGGTTTGTAAATAAAATCAAATTATATAAACTTTAATAACCGAAACCTTAAGACAATTTTTCCTTTTGCTCTAGCCTTGACTCCAAGGTCAAAAAGACAAGTAGGCATATCTTCATGAATTGTTTTAGTTTGAAAGAAAGTAATGCCACGTTTTATTTTAATCCCTCAAAGGATTTTGAAAATATATTTAAACAATAACGGTAACCAATACCCTGTAGCAGACAAATAACCTATGTGTCAAACTTTGCAACACACATTTTTTTTTTATAAAAAAGAATCATAAAAATGTTCGCAAAAGACATTCAATGTCTTACGGAGAATTAGACTTGATGAGTGAGACTGAGATGGTTCACAATCCTCCTGGGTCTGTTCTGCTTCTATGAGATCTTACAGCTGTGTATGAAGTACATTTTAGGTATGTATGTATATTGGTATGTAGTAACATATACAGTACCTCAGCTCAACAGTGGTTATATGTTGTAACAAAAGGCAGTACTATTCCGGCGTATTCACCCAGATATATGCAGTGATATTTTTCAATGCACCAAACATAACTGGTATCAATTCCAATTTGGTTTGAACATCCACACAATAGAACTAAGAGTATTTAGAAAGTAAAACGTGATGAAACAAAATGCATTGGCATTAAATATAAAACTGTATTTAGTATTTTTCCCAGACACTATATGGTCATTTTACTACAATGTGGCCTAACATATTTAACGTGCAATGTCAAACCTGTTCTTTGTACTTTCTCCAAGTAGAGCCCCAGGTGGCCATGTGGTGCTCACCTTTACAGATCACACAAATCTCGTATCTGTCCATGTGGGTAGGTGAGAAAACTTGCCTGTGGCTTCGCATGGGTCAGTGGTTCCTCCCAGAGTTCTTCATGCCCTAAATATACTGGCTATCATGTGTAGCTTATCATATGCTGAGAAATGGTATTAGAAACCATAAAACCAAGCCTTGTTCCAAGTAAAGTGCATATGAAGTCATTAATATTTTCCTAATTGTCTCTGCATAAATAACTACAATTGTCTCTCATAAAGCCCCTCAATATACTGCTGTCTCATTTATAATGCTGGCATGGTCTTGGATCCAATGAGTCAGGCATGTGTTACCAATATGCGATTAGCACAATACCATCTCATCTCTGTTATGTGTTCTATACAAAGTATGACAATCTACTAGAATGAGGTTGATGTGCTTAAGCTAAGATTCTTAAATTTATTTGTTGAGTTTTCATTCCATAGAGTGGGCACAGAAAAACTAAGAAGTGCTAATTATATATTTTCAACAATGTGTTATAACTCCATCATTTGTCCATTTCTAAAATTAGCTTTGAAACAAAAATAATGATATAAGGGTTCTGAATGACACAATTATTAAGCGTGTAAAGATAGAGAGATTGTGTAATTAAGAACAAATATAGTATAGTAAGAGATTTAACATAATAAATTATATAATCATATAATATTGAATGATTACAACCCCTCTGAAAACCAATACCAATTTTATCAAAAGCAATAAGCCACATTAATATTAGAGGAAATATCCGTTAACTCTAATTGTAAATCACTGGCTGATAGCTTTGTTTAAAATTATTACCTGTTAAATTTAAAGAGTCAGAAACCTGTTGCCCAAAATATGTTGGCAACAAGCAAAATTGATGGTATAATGCATGATATTATTGCAGGTGTAAACTTTACATCTAAACTTATTCCAGCTAATCATTAATGAAAGAGCGTTCATATTCTCTTACAAAATACTTACATTTGGTAAAGGTCCACTTTGTCAGCCCAATTTGGATTATCTGATAGTTCAGGGCTGATGTAGGAAGGTGGGTCATACTCAGGAAATTTAACCTGAAATTGATTTCAGACTTGCATAAAAAAATCTGCAAATGCATGCTCTACGTTTGTAAATGTCATATTTGCTTCCTATATCACTGCAAACAGCATAAATCTAAATCAGCATGTATTAATACATTGATCCCTCGCTATAAATCACAACAAAGATGCTGATCTGCCAGTGGACTTACAGAACAGGTCTTGGTCTATTTTGTTTTCAGGTGGAAGTTCATCATACAATAACATAAAATAACATAAAATAATTCTGTAATAATTTCCTAAAGAAAGGATTTACAGTAATCTTTCAATTTAAAGACCATCAGTATACCACTTTCCCTCTGAGACTAAAATGGTGAGATTTTGTTTTTAATTTTGTTTCTTAATTTGTTTAGCTTTTTTTTTGGTGTTTGGCTCACTGCAAATTATTATAATGTGATTCTACACAGTTAACTACTTTTCAGGTCAGGATAATTTAATGTAACTAAAAGTACTTAATTCATTTCGCATGAAGTATTTTCAATGAATTAGGTACATTTAATGACAGTGACCTGACACTTTACTAAGTTACAGAAATGTGCATATTTATCAAGCTTTTCGAAAAGTTCTGTATAACGAAGGCTACTCCAGAGTAAAAAAGGAGAAACCACTCACTATACATTTTGATGGTGAACTCGGAAGATGAATCACGCCTTTTGTTCCTGCATGGAGAGTACATTAGATTTTGTATGCTTCTTTAAGATCATAGGAAATCAAAGAGAGATAAAATAGAAAGTGAGACAATGAAAACACTTATGAGTAGGTCTATTAATTTCATTGCAAAATTTACGATCACTGATAGAGCTTTTCATTAAAAAAGTATAGACTTCAATGCTCTCCCTTTACAGAGGATTATTTTTAACATTTTTGATAAAATATCAAATCTGATATTATCCTTTAATTAAATAAAAACTTTTACCAATGTTTACCAATCTCCAACTCTACCACCACCCCATGATATTATGTGCCGACAGATTAGAGTAACCACGTATGCATCCTCCTAACATCTACCAATCCAGGTACTCACACCGTTCAAAAGGTATATTACATGTGGAGTAAAAAGCTGGTACAGTGTATACTACAAACAAGTAAATTACTTGTGGAGTAACAAACCAGTACTCACACCATCCATTAATGTATATTACCAATTAATTACACGTGAAGTAACAAGCTGGCACAGTGTATATTACATACAAATCAATTACATGAGGAAAACAAGCTGGTACAGTGTATATTGCAAACAAATCGATTACATGGAGAGTAACATAGGCAAATTTCAAGGTTATTGTAAAGATTGGAAAGTGTAACACTTAAAAGATCAAACTGCTGAGAGATCCAGGCAATGTGGATTCCCATTATATATAGAAAAGTAATTATGTTTATGATATAACTCTGTCTTTGTATATTTTGTTTAAACTGTTGATAATTACATTCATTTTAAAATATTTAAATTTGTCACTTAATTTACTGATAATGACCTAAACTGTTTTTATGGACAATATGAAGTGTTGTTTTTCTTTACCCTTTTTCTTTATCAAAATTCAGTGTTGTCTGGAAGCTTCTATTACACTTTAAATCTATGACTATAAGATTGAGAATTAAGAAAGACTGGTCCTGTCTTGGTTACATGTTACATATTTGTTCATTATATAACAATAAATATAAACCTATACAATTAATATTTTGTTTGGACTTTTGGTGTGCAGTATCAGACAGTCTTCTCTTAATTAAAAATAATTTGATAATACTCTATGCATCAAACCTTTTATATCTCTAATGAACTCCTATGATTTCAATTTCTGTCCATGGTATAACGTTAAGCAATAAACTATTGTTCAAAGAGTACTGCATGCAGGTTACTTGGAATATTTACTAAATATAGGCTTGTTGCTAATGTTCATTCACTTTGCATAATATCAAAATAACTATTTCAATGGATAGAATTATGTGGTTGGCATAACTTGAGAATTTATCAACTGGCAAATCCCTTAGCTTCATCCATGTTCGGTTATTGGTCAATTGTTTGGCGGCAGATCAGCAACTACGCTGTAACTTGAGGTCATAACAAGAACAACTTTGAAAACCATGAAGTTTGGTGTATTATGTTATGGCAGATACGGGTCTACCCCGTTCACAGACGCTTATCTGGTGCACATGGTTAAATACTGTACAGCCTTTAAGACTTACATCCCATGGCACTTTGTCATTGGGGACTTCAAATCGATGGATATTGGATCCTGGGTAAGGGGAGGTGCGAGATCGAGTGTGGACCTTTACTTGTCCCTCCACCATGTGATAAACTAGGGCAGGAGCCGCAGCTGCTTTCTTCTCTTCTTGCTTCTTTTCTGTAAAAAAGGTGCAATGAAACCCATGTAACTTTCCTCTATACATTGATAACTGAGTTCTAAAAACACTATTTCACATGTTATATGATTTAATAATAGTCTTTATTTACAGAAACTTCCATTTGATTTATAAACGTGAACAAGACAACAGTGTTAGAGACCCCCTGGCAAAATCAGGCTAGAAATGATAAATTAATGAATGAAAGGACTAAGATTTTAGCATTTTAATGTTGTTGACGCTTTTCATTTTTAAAATTGGCGGGAGGTACAAAATGTCAGGTGGGTAAAGGAAAATTATATATGATCAAAGCTGCTCATTATTATGTACATGCTTATATGTTCACACCTGAGTTACAAGCAATATTGCTCACTAATGTTTTCTGGAATCTGCTGTTCAGCATAAAATATAAATATAACCCATACCATTCACAATTGCATATATGTAATATATATTGTAACGTGCCAAGGGTCAAGGTCAAATAAAATGGAATAGATGGACAGCTCACGCCTTTTTAAGTTACTAGACCTCTGCAGTGTATTGTAGTGTCAAGAAATCTGTGTTCGCTACAAAAGTTCTTATATAGATCAGAAAAGCACAAAAACAAAACAAATATAAATAGTCAACACAGTTTATTATATGTCTTCCAGGGTTGAATGTGTTTTCTCACAAAATCTAATACTCAGAATAGTGCATTATATGATTTGCCAATTTTCAGAACAGATGTTTCATGAAGCATGTTGAAATGAAAACAATACTTTCAGTGTTAAATTGCATGTGAAAATCATTATAAATGTTCCATTTGTCCTAATTCACATGATTTTTAACTCAGGTAATCCCAGTTCCCAAACGAATCTTATACAGAAAAAGAAGCTACTTATCTCAAAATTTGTTCATATAACGTACCGAAATGGTAATGATTTTGTGCACGCAATCAAGGTTTGGAACCAGGCCCGGGTTTATTTTTTAGAGACAAATGGTCAATATGTTAGAGGCACAGTCTGGAACTGGATGTTAATAGTGTGTCACGTTTGTTGGCTGAGACACAGTGTGTTGTTTAGAGCGACACAATCTGAAACCAGATGTCGATAGTGTGTCGCTTGAGTTGAATGCGATAATGCGTGTCGTTTTGTACGAAACAAAGTGTGTCGTTGTGACGGGTATATTATTTCGACATCTAAATGACACAACCACTACAAAATGGATGGGAATTTGTGATTTCAAAATGTTGCATGAAATTGAGTAGGAAATTCGATCATGCCAATCGGAACATTAAATTTCCAATGGATAGCAGACGGGTGTGTTGATGATAACACAGTGACAGTGTCGTCAGCTAAATCCCTCTGTGGGAGGTTTTATCTGATATAACGAGGAAATAAACGGTGAAACAATTTCAGAGAAACTTTACAGTAGTCATTATGAGTACTAAATTTAATAAGTCGGTAGTAACTAGTCTACCTTACTTTTAAGGTTTGAAATTATCAGTTGAGACTTTTTGCTTGGTCTTGAGATCTTTACTGGAATCCAGTAGAACCACAGCTCCCAAAACGGCTTGTCTCACCCTTATTTATATATTATGGAGACACACTAGGGAAATTCATGACAAAGTTTTCACGAATATGACTAAATATGGAAGAATTCGGAAAGATTAACCTGAGCGCCTCTTAGTGGGAAGCCGAGCACCCAATACACACATTAGTAAAAATGGCACCCGATTTCAAACGACAAAAATACTAATTATTTCACAATAAATTATACAAAGATTGAACATTGATGATGAACAGTTTCATCACACTGGTGACGAAAAATTATGAACATACACGAATCTTACCTTAATCCTGGAGAAAAATGGATACAATTGCCTATTTCTCTCGCAAAATAGAAGGTGAGTGATAACTGTTTACAATCCTGTCATGTACACACTGAGCTTCAAAAATCTTTACCCAGATGATAAATATTTAAACAAATCATTGTTATATGATTTACATATTGTATCAAATTACTTTTCCTTTGTGCAAGCATCATATATCAAAACATGTTACTACAGTTACTATTATTTGCATTGGAAACAAGGGTACGACTTTCCAACATTAAGGGAATGTAAACAATAAATGGAGATTATAAAATATCTCCAACATTAATGATATGTGCAAATGCACTTTATAAAAATACAAGTTGACAGGTAGTCTGGATTGTTTCAATATTCTATTCAAAATTAAGACTAGATCATGTCAGGCATATCACAACTCCACATATTTTGTTACTAAATGATCTTGGTAACATGATGTGGCACTGCACAATTAACCAAGAGTACTATTGGGCAGCTATATTGCAAGTCTATCATAAATACATGTCTTCATAGTAAATCTTGAAAGTCTGTTTGAGTTTATTATTATCAGATATCTCTTGGATATATCATCAATATTTAACACAAAAATAAGAACAGACGAAGAACAGTATTTAGAGTCCAAAACCTTACTCCTTTCTAAGATGACAATGACATGTCTGAATCAGATGTATCTTTATCAACTGATTCTAAGATATTGTTGAAATGTCATCATAAATTTTTGAGTTGTTGATCTTAAAATAACCTGGTAAAGTGGCATCACCTGTTTACTACAGTACCAACAATCACTAGTAGTTTACATCCCTGACTCATTAGCTAATGCACAATCATAAACCTTGACACTCACCAAGATGGCACTTTCGTTTGCATATAAAAAGGGTGCCCATATGATAAATATGTGGGGTAGTTGGTAATCTGTGTACTACATATATAATTATATTTTCTATGTTTACAGTAAAGTGTGTCTGTGGTTTATGCTGTTTCCAGTTAATTATTATTTATGTATAGTCTAATTCTTTTCAGAATTAATTACATGGTTAGTATTGTTCACAATTACGTGTACATAGTGTTATCCTTTCCACAATTAATTGCATGGTTAATGTTCTCCCCAATTAAGTACATTTAGTATATTCTTTTCACAATTATATGTTAATACTGTTCAGAATTAGTTGTATATAAGGTATACTGTTCACAGTTAAAGGTAGAGGAATCTGTAGCAAGTGCTTTTACAAGTGTACTCAAGATGGTTCAGATTCCAGAGTGAGGCGGATGTTAAGTTAGAGGGAAAAGCATAACCAGAACACCAATCTTGGATGAACGACTTATAACTTACCCATACATCAGACTAGGTATGTATGAATATAATTGTGTTTTATGTCATCTCAGCACAACTGTCACTATCTAATGCCTAAAGAAATCGATTATAACTTTAAAAAAGTTATGTCTGTGTGTGTGATTTGGATTTTTCATGTAGCTTTAAAACAATTTCAGTCATATTGCTATGATATCAGCTGTGTGGCAGTCTATTATGATGTCTAGCACTGGAGAATCATGCAGCAAACATGTATTATCATGTCCCACTCAGTCACATTCTTCTGACACCAGGCTGACCAGTTCTAACAATGACTTCTTAATGATTAATGCCTGGCGAAGCAGATGTAATACCATTTGTATAAGTCTTTGGTATTATTAGGCCAGGGTTCGAACCACTAGGCCACTAGAGTAGTCTTGAAAAATGTAAATTAGACTTCCAGTAAACAGAGGAGCAAGACAGTAACCTGTGATACTGCAATACGTCCAATCCAAATTATAACTTCATATTAACAAACATAAAGACTTCATCATTACATATTAACACATATCCTGGGCCACAACAACTGCATATCTTCATATATCCAAGTCCATAACAACTGCATATTAGTACATGTCTGGATGTAATCATCAATGAATGTCATCATATATACAGGCCCTATAACAACTACTTATTACCAAATATTGAGGCCCTATCACAAATACTTATTACCATATATCTAGGTCCAATTCAACTGCTTACCACTAAATATCCAGGTTCCATCAAACTTTATATTAGCATATATCCAGGTTCCATCAAACGTTATATTAGCATATATCCAGGTTCCATCAAACTGTATATTAGCATATATCCAGGTTCCATCAAACTGTATATTAGGATATATCCAGGTTCTATCAAACCGTATAATAGCATATATCCATGTTCCATCACAATCACATATTAGAATATTGTTTAAGCCCCATCACAACTAGTTATTACCAAATATGGAGGCTCCATCATAAGTTCATAGTCCCAGACCCATAGCAACTGCATATCAGCCTGTATCCAGGTCCTATCGAAACTATTTATTAGCTAATATCCTTAGCCCTGTCACAACTGCTAATTATCATATATCCAGGCTTAATCAGAACTGCTTGTTAACACATATCCAGGCCCCATCACAACAAATTAATAGCGTATATCCTGGCCCCATCACAAATGCTTATTACCATCTATCTAGTCCCTATCACAACTGCTAACTACCATATATTCAGGCTCTCTCATAACTGCTTATTAGCATATATCCAGGCCCCATCACAACTAATTAACAGCATATATCCAGACCCTAACACAACTGTATATTAACACACACATGGTCTCTATCACAGCTACATATTATCATAGATCCAGCCACTATTAAAACTGATTATTAGCAATGTATAAAGGTCCTATCACAGCTACTTAATAGCTTATATCCAGGTCCTATCACAACTGCTTATTACCATCTATTCTGGCCCTATCACAACTGCTTATTACCATCTATTCAGGCCCTATCACAACTACTTATTTCCATCTATTCTGGCCCTATCACAACTGCTTATTTCCATCTATTCAGGCCCTATCACAACTACTTATTTCCATCTATTCTGGCCCTATCACAACTGCTTATTACCATCTGTTCTGGCCCTATTACAACTGCTTATTACCATCTATTCTGGCCCTTTCACAACTACTTATTACCATCTATCCTGGCCCTATCACAACTACTTATTACTATCTATCCTGGTCATACCACAATTGCTTATTAACATCATGGCCATACCACAACTGATTATTAACATCCTGGCCATATCATACCTGCTTATTACCATCTATCATGGCCATATCATAACTGCGTATTACCATCTATGATGGCCTTATCACAACTGCTTATTAACATCTATCCTGGCCATATCACAACAACTTGTTACCATCTATCCTGGCCATGTCATAACTGCTTATTAACATCTATCCTGGCCCTATCGCAACTGCTTATTACCATCTATCCTGACCCTATAACTGCTTATTAGCAAATATCCAGGCCCCCATCACAACTAATAATACTCATATAACCAGACCCTAACACAGCTGCTTATTAACAAACATCAAAGCTCTGTCACAGCTACATATTATCATATATCCAGCCACTATTACAACTGCTTATTAGCATGTAAGCAGGCTCTATCATAACTGCTTATTGGCATATGTGCAGGCCCCATCACAACTGCACATAAGCATGTTTCAAGACCTTATCATAATTGCTGGTAAAAGGCTCTATCACAGCTGCATATTAACATATATATAGATAACATCCCAACTGTATATTAGTATATAATAAGGCCCATAACAAGAATATATTAGCATATATCCATGTCCAATCACAACTGTATATCAGTATATATCCAAGTCCTTCAGGCATCATCAACCCTGTATTTATCAGATATCTAGACACTATAACAGCTACTTATTTTGCTTATATCCAGGCCATATCATAACTGTTTATTATAGGATTAAATGATCATTGTTGGGTATTTATCTATGTGTGAAGTTTACCTAATCACTCACAAAGTAAATAAAGTCTGAAGGACTTTATGTTAACTTTGTGAGTGATTTGGTAAAATTTACACATCGATAAATATCCAACCATGATCATCTAATCCTTATAATTCCAATTTCATCATTTCTTCATCAAATCAACTTATTCCATCAACAATGCATTCCAATTTAAGTAGTGTGTACGTTCCTTTCATTCGCCTCTTCACATCACCCAATAATACATAATCTGTACAGAATCACATGACCATATTGACTACTTTCATAGTTATGTTTATTCAGAAACTTCATACTTTATATCTTAAGCAATGGCTACCGGTGGTTTCAACACATTTAGTTAATTTGCAACATTATCTTTCAATTTTAGTTAATCCCATCTGCTACGTCATATGACCATGACCTTACGGAATGAACTAGTGTGATAGATTACATTTCCAATCAAATCTTAAATCATAATGGCTTTTATCAATGAACAACATGGAAATATGAACAAGATGATGCAATCCCTTACTAACATAAAGGTAACAATTAAATAAAGTGTATACAGAAATAACATTTCATATCATACTCAAACGCGTTAATACTTGTGAAGACCGTTCAGTGATCAAATGTCAAAAGAAATGTAACTACTGCAAAAGCTATGTTTATCCGGCAACTTCATACTTTACGTATTAGGCAGTGACTACCCGTGGTGTCAGCACATTTCTTTTCATATACAAAAAATAACATCTTTTTTTATTATGGTATGTCCCATACAGGATTACCATTTTATATCTTTTTCATCAGCGTTAATACTTAACAAGACCCTTTCACTTATCTAATCTGAAATTAAATGTTCAGTTGTTAAATGTAGAGTTGCTTGCAAAGCCAGCCATATATTTTGTTTAATTGCATAGCTGAGTGCTGTTGCTGTAGTGCTGGAAGGAATTAATGACTACACATCCAAAATACTTTAAATTAGCAAAACAATCACCTTTATTCATTATTATATACATTTTTCAATGGTGTTAAGTCACATTGGTGAAGATGGTAGTTTTACCATTTAAAAACGTTTTGAATAATGGTATCATAAATATTTGTTTTTATATTTGTGTAAGTGGTCGTATTCACCAAACCACCAACATCCACACACGTTTCATGTTTTTTAAATAATCAAACAAAATTAAAATAAAATTTAAAATAAAAAAATACTATTGAAAACGCCAATACCCCATTTTGTGTTTCCTTTAGTAGCCTATGAGTAATTGATATATTTCAATAGCTTTTAAGTTCTCCTCAGATAATTTCTCGAACCTTGGTTTATATCCTCAACGGCCACAAAATTGACTGACCCAGTCCCGACGCTATTATTGTTGTTGTTGTATATGGCTAGGGTGACTGAGGTCATTGTGTGCCGTGTGAGGGAATTAATAAATCTCTGTTGTTCTGTTTCATTTTCAGCATTTGTAACATACATCACATTATAGTCAAATCCATCTTCATCTGCTTCAATCACTGCTACTATTTTTAAAACTCAATGTCATCTAATTGTTCAAAAAACTCCGCAGAAAATTCCAGTGAAAAATCACCGTAGTCGACCATTTTGTGCGACTATGTAGCAGGTGAATGCCAAATTGTAAACTATGCATTTCAATCAAAGAATACTTGAAAAAGGGTATAATTGATATTTATTTGCTGAATAAAAATTTTAAAAGATGAAACAATCATTTCGCAATGATGTGTCTGCAATGTTTATTTATATTGCAAACAGTACAAAAACCGAAAGGAGTCACAGAATTAATCGATGTGTAAAAGATTCCAGATCAGTGCCACGTGACCATTTACAGCCAATCTAATTGCAGAAAATCCGTTTCATTTATAAAATATGGAATTATTAGCATATATCCAGGCTCTGCAATAACTGCATTTTATCATTTATCCAAGCCAATACTAACTGCTTATTGTCAAACATACAGGCTACATTTTAGCACATATATCTATGTCCATAATAACTAAATATCAGCTTATCATGCCCCATCACGACTGCATATTAACACTTATGCAGGTCCCATCACAACTTCATACCACCATAAATCCAGGCTCTATCCCAGCTGCTTATAACATATATCTTGGCCCCACTACAGCTGCAAAATAGCAGAAAAAACATGTCCCAGCACAACTTCAAATTAGCATATGTCTGGAGCTAACCATAAATGCATATTAATAAACAATATGCTACCATTTTGTTTTTTCGAAAGCATATTAATGTCAGTTATTTTTTACATGTAAGCTTCATTCAAATTTTAACACTAAACTTAAAAGAACATTTGCAATGATGGGGACGAGAAAAGCACTAAAATTTAAAGAGTTCAAAAATTAATATTTTACTGAATTTTTGGGGTAAAAAGGTTAACAAGCCATTCAATAACCAAAACTATCTTTTCATAATCAAATGATGATATTAATGTTCAATGTTGGACAAAAATTTTAAAAAAATTAACCAAGACATCTTGAAGCAAAAACAAAAAACGTGCTGAAACTGCTTGCAAATTTGTCACCATTGTAACATACCAAAATATGGATGCTTATGAACGTATGACCCACCCTTCTGTGAGGAAAGTGGATCTGGGTATATACTAATTGCATGCATAAGTATATTCAAGTGTACACCAATTTTACAGTTGTATTGATGAATAGATGACATGCTCATATGATACTGTTAAACAAAGCTGTTAAAATTTGATCTTCTCCCCTGTATATGACCTAAGCATTTCCTGTGTTGATAGATTCATCCAACAAAATAAAATATCTAGTTTTGTATATCTGTTTTTTATAGCTCTAAATGTATTTTTTTCTTCATATATCTTATTCCATCTTGTTAACTCATTAAACCTTGTGTCGCATTTACATGGCAGGAATTAGTAGCCTACTGCCAAGCTCTGCAGCATTGAGGTCATGTATGATACACTAAAGTGGATGGTATTATAGAAAGTTAGACAGATGTAGCTCTACATTGATACCAAATAATCGGGATGTTCGAGTTGCACTACAAAATACAGATGTAAAAAACTATATTTTTGGACCCATTATTTTTCTTGACAAAAAAATTCGCCCGTGTTCGGATAGAGGTTTTAGACTCGTTTTTTTCCCCACCCAAATTTGCCCATGGTCGGAATCCGATTTTGTCCAGATTTTAGACTTTTTGGCCTCAAATCTAAGTCTAAGGCAGACCAGTCTGAACTGCACACAGACAGGTGAACCTTTTCAAAAAGTAGAATACGGTGGGCATTTGGAATAAAGAGTTGTGTATGAACATGATGGGTCTGTTAAGCACCAAAAAAAGAGAAAAGAACATTTACCCTTCTGCTCATGCGTGAGCGACATAACCAATGAAAAACGTTTCTAACACAACTGGGCATTAGGCTAATGGGAAATCTCTTGGAAGTCGATGTATTAGGATGTAATCAGAAACTGACCCCAAAATGTGTTTCCTATTCAAATTTCAGTCGAAAATGACAAAAACCTCCAGGGGTTAATGAGTTAAACTTCTACTGTATTATGCATAAGCTGAACACATTATATTTATCAATAATGTCTTGTATATCGCCAAAAATGGCTAAGCCATATGTTTGCCAAAGCTATAAAATCTATCTCTAATTTACACTGGTTGTCATTGATGTGGCTTTTTATTTTTCATGGCTTTAAACAGGTATTCTCTTGTAGAAAGTTGTTTACACTGTACAGGATGTGGAATAGGTTTTGGCTTCATAGCTTACAAAAGCATACCACAAGCAGGTTAATGATAAAAATTTATTAAATAAATTTCTCCAGTACAACCATCATATCTACTTTTGCAATTCAGCTAAAATGCGTACTATTTTACAAACGTCGTATGATTGGTTTTGCAATCAATAAAAGCTACCTCCAGTTCTGTATTTTGTTTCATTCTAGCTTCATCTACAATGGAATTTCGTCTTGCTTATACCTGAGCTTCCCCCTCCCACTTATTTAATTTGTATTGTATTACACATCAGCTAAGCACATTATCTATCTATCTATCTATCTATCTATCTATCTATCTATCTATATATATATATATATATATATATATATATATATATATATATATATATATATATATATATATATATATATATATATATATATATATATATGTAAAGAGGGATTGAAAGGAGGGGATATAACTTGAAAAAAATATAGTTTTTCCAATTTATAGAAATGAATGTACAAAGTCTAGAGATGCAGCAAGATCATTACACTTTTTTCAAAATCGCAATGGAGACCAGTTGTACATTATACTACGAGAACATAAAACATGTAAGTTGGTCCGAAGTTATTTCCCACAAATTAACATCATTTAAGTTCTAAGGTGGATGGTGTTGTGTACAGTTAATGTACATTTTGAAACATTAAAGTGTGAGATTGAACAGTACCTAATACATGAACAAACTGTCCTGACTGAATGTTGTTGATTCAAGGCAGAAAGCTGCAGTAGCAGGCATAGCGACTGACTTCAAAATAAGAATGTCATGTCTACGTTAGTACATGGTGATTCATGTAGATTTGGTTTTAAAAACGTCAGGATAAAGAGAAACCTGTTTTTAACTGAAATCACGTCACTCATGACATGATGGCTACTGATAAAGTACAATAGTCAATACAGCATACACAATTCTGTGCATTTAAACAATTGTTGTACACTCTCCTAAACAATGTTATTTCTAATGTTTAAGGCTAAAAGTACCAGGAAACCCTTTCAAAGCATACCTCACATATATATTGTATTGTTATATACAATGCCATGCTATTCTGGCAGAATAAATGTTAGAAAAAATTATGAAATGCGTGCCGTAATGTTCAAGTGTTCTTGATTGTACATGGCTGATATAAACAGTATGGCTTTCATTTGTATTCTCTTTTTGAGTTGTATAATACTGTTTACAACAATGTCTTTAAAACAGGTCTTGGAAATAGTATGGGAATAAAAGTTAAACTGACAACTTAGTTGATAAATACCACAAGAAATGTTACAACTGCATAGTTTGTAAATGTAAATGTATGATATTGGACATTGCCAGGCTCAGATGTATGGTGTTAAGGTTTTTCGCATCTGTTTGTTTAGTATACTGACTGGGTTGAGTGGAGTTCCACAACTCAGTGGTCACTTAACCTCCTGCCCCTCTGCCAAACATCCACCTGATTAAGTGGTCAATCCGTAAAACATGATGCATGTACTACATGTTCTAGAATAAGTAGGATGATAAATAATATTGCATCACCAATCAATACCTCCTTTACTGGAAGGTAATACAAGCAAAGGAAGTATGCATGAGAAAGACTACTACTAATCTAGCAGATGAGTGCTGTTCAGATTTGTTACCTCCTCTGTTTGGCAAACAATGAATTCCTGGTAGTGGACAGATTAGTTAAAAGCTGGTCATACATAAGACACAAGTCTGCTTCATCATTTCAACTGGAAATATATCGTTACAACTTTGATACTCCCCCAATATGGTGCAAATACAATTTGTTTTTAGATCAGTGTGCAAGTTCCAAAGAAAGCTTCATTTGTTAAATGCTGATGTAAAACGTCCTTCAAATATTACTGAGCAGGTGTGACAAACTGTGATAGAATGGACAGAGACAATGGGTCATGATCTGTGGGAATAAACAATATACCTCATCAACAGCTAATGACAAAGACATGCAATTTCACAACAGCAAATACTTCATCTTAATATAAGAAATTGGTACTTGTAAATGTACAATTTTTTCTGGTTCACATGCACTGTTCATTACTGTAAGTTTGCTTTTCTTCGTTCTTGGACTTGCCAAGATTTTGTGCTGAAATTCTGATCATGAGGGCAGCATTTCCCTGTGCAACATCAATACAAATGGGTAATTATTTCTCTCACATTCCCATGTCACAAAAAACACTTTTAGCACACATAAAATCGCATTAAAAGAGCAAAACATCCATTTACAACTTTGTCGTATTTAGAAAGTGTGTATCAAATTTCGTTTGTACAAAGTTTGTAGATTCCAAAATTTGGTGAAATAGTGAAATATAAAACAAAATTTGACCACATAAGTTGTTTGAACATCTATCTCAGATGCAGATGGGCATGGGTTCGAACCCTGGCTGAGTCATACTAGAGAATTAATAAAATGGTACTAACTGCTGTCTTTCGTGACACTCAGCATTGAGAGATAAGAGTTAGAATTGGTAGGCCTAGTGTCAAAATAATGAGACTGTGTGAACATGATGCTACACTTCAGAAGCAAGATGCCCCAGTGCTGTACACCACAATAAACTGCCACACTGCAGACATTGATGCAATATTATGACTAAAATTGTTGAAGCTATGTTAACAAAATTTAAAAAAAGCCACAAGCACAAACAAAAATTCTGAAATTAAACCAATACAAAATTAGCAGATGATTGTAAGCTAATGAGGTGAATTCATAAAAACATGTCTGACTTGAACAATGCCAATGAAACCACTAATTGTATATCATGTGAGATAGGATAATGAAGATATGTGCTAGGATAATAGTCATTTGTAAGATAGAGATGTGTGGAAGGATATCAGTAGCAAATGTCAAGTGAAGTAGGATAACAATGATGCACAGTATAACATATAAATTAGGATAACAATAATGCACAGTATGATAAGTCATGTGAAGTAGGATAACAATAATACACAGTACAATAGCAGTCATGTGAAGTAGGATAACAATAATGCACAGTACAATAACAGTCATGTGAAGTAGGATAACAATAGTTCACAGTACAATAAGTCATGTGACGTAAGACACAGTAATGCATGGCATGCATGTGAGGATGTGATGTGATGTGATTTTGATTTTTAATAAAGCTTTTAACAATTTTTCAGTCATATCGCTACGACGTCTGCAATTTATAGTGATGTCTAGCACTGGGTCATCATGCCGCAGACATGTAGCATGATGTCCCATCCAGTCACATTATCCTGACACCAGGCCGACCAGTCCTAACACTAACCTCTTAATGCTGAACGCCAAGCGAGGCAGCTGTTAGTATCATTTTTTAAGTCTCTGGTATGACTCGGCCGGGGATCGAACCCACGACCTCCCGCATCCGAGGCGGATGCTCTAACCACTAGGCCACCGGACGGTTCATGCATGCATGTGAGGAAGATAATACAATTTATAGAAAAACATTACCTATGTAACCATATTAATAACAAATACTTAGAAGATGATTATTGATTAATATTATTTATAAATATTCATCATTCTTCTGACAATAACAAGACAATGTGGGTATGTGAGAAAGCTTGCAAGTAGCTTCTCGTGGGTCAGAGGTTCTTTACAGGGTTTTCTTCGGTTCTTCCTCCACCCATTATAATGGCCGCCATGTATAGCCTATCTTCTGCTGAAAAATAGTGTTAAACACTGCAACAACAACAACAATAACAAAAACAGTAATAGTAATAATGGGAAATACAATCAAAGAAACGTACAATACCTTCAACTCTTACATCAGTGACCTCAGTGATTGCTAATTTGGATGCAAGCTGATGTTCCTTGAGTGACTCTACAATCCACTGCAACTGGAAGGAAACAAAATTAGATGATTATCTAATGTTAACTACCGGATATAGATGTTTCACTCAAATAGTGTGCTTGCACAATGTTCTTTCATATATAAATTATTAAAGATTTCACTATAGAATGACTAAAGATTTCGGAGGAAATGTGATACATACACAATCCATGAAAATTAAATGTACAATAACAAAACCCTCATTCTTCCAAAACAATAATATAAAAATCAATTACATGTATTATTTTCCATCTTGAATTTATTTTCATAATGTACTTCTCTTTGAAAAGTGCTTAAGACAAAAAACAATTTTGAGTGAAAAATATGTTGTTTTTTTATATATATAATACTTACCCAATCATAATATGTTAGTAGGATATATATATTACCTTGCAAATCCAGTCTCCTCCCCCAATGAAAAATAGCTGTAGACATATGTTGGCTTCTGGTAGAATTCAAACAAAAATGCTAAATGTTAGCTTGCCAAGATTAGAGTCAGATGAGGGTAGTCAGCCTTGGATAGAGGTGGTGGTGCCAAGTCATTAATCATTAGTCACTATGGCAGTAATGCCCACTCTTCCAGGTTGTGCCTGGAGTGGTATGGGGATGGGGAAGTGCTCATATTATGAGCTTGGAAGTTTTATAGAATAAACATATTTTACTCCAAAGTTTTGTTTCTTCTTTAAATACATTACCCATTCTAACCTGTTAGCTGAACACATCAACAGTGGAGGTAATTACATCTCCTTACCTGGCCCTGGTTTGGGTTTCATTATGTATGTGATGCAGTTGTAAGGCTCATAACCTGGTTCAGCATAAATCAATGAATCGATACAGCCTTGAAAAGAAACAAAATTGCTCCTGCAAATCCAGCACAAAACAACCTGCATCATGACAAAGCTGCTGAGTAACCTGGGAAGGTAGCCTGTTGCATTGCTCACATAGGTTCCATCAGGTCATATTGAGTTCTTTTGGGACGAAATGTATCTCAAATAGAAAGTGGAAGATTCTGTATCAGACTCCCATATAATGGCTTGAATGCTGTTTCTCAAGGAACATAATTGCTCAAATACTATGATTTTGTTGACTGCCCACGTCTCACTGGAATGCATGAACATTATTTGGGTGTTTAACATATGACCCAATGCTTAAGGAAACAGCCTGAGTGAAAATAATGCAACAGTCTCATTCTTCTCTCAGAAGTAAGAACAACCTTGATCTGAGTCTTCTGCACAGCCCAGTACTGTTTGATCAACTTTTTCATGTCATACTTTCAACACATTGGGAAGAGGTCAGTTTCAAGACAAAAGATTAATTTGCCACTAGTGGAAATTTGTTATGAGTAATGAAATGAGAAGCTGAATCATCATAGAGAGAGTCTTGTTGATGGATAAAGCATGAATTTCACCAATTTTGACTCATAAAGCAAGAATGACTGGGAAGCATGTTTCATGTCAAAAATGAGTCAGCGAGGCTTTAGGCTGTGGTTTGAAGAGTGTTGCTTTTAACCATGTCAGAACCCATGGTAAGTTCCATCTCCAGACATAGGGCCAAGGCCTTCAGTAGAGAGAAATAAAAACTAGCTAAAAGGTCAGAGAAGTCTTTTTTCTCGCTTATGTATTCCATCCATGATTGTGAAACATACCAGAAATCATTGAATGACAGCCCTAGATTGTTATTGTCCTCAAAAAGGCATAAGAGGATCAAGTTTAGCTATTTGTGGTACTGAGGCTTTCAAAAGAAGAAAATTGTATCTCTTCTAAGCCTATTAAAGAAATATTATTCATTTCTGCTCATAGGTTTTCTCTACATTCCTGCTGATAGGTCTTAAAAGTGATGGGTATCCTTACTTAAGCATTATTCTATCCAACACTTCAATGCAGAAATCTTTCTTTCTGAGTACTTGTTTGATATAAGCTGGGCATAAAGGTTCAGCATTTCTGGATTGGGATGGAAATCATTGATGTGAAGTTGTTTCAACAGGTGAGAACAAGGCAGGAATTTCTTGTGTGGTGTTGTTTTGGCAGGCGAAGAAATGGTAGGCTTTTTCTTGGCAATATCCATCACTTGATTCAGGAGGTTGTTGATCCGTAATTGTTCCCAATCTGAATATGTCTGAGCATATTAATCATCCTAGAAATCAGATGAGATACAAGAAAAGGTACATACACTGAGGCTGTTCTAGTCAATTGAAAGGGCATAGACTGCCTGGGATGTCAGATATTGGAAGCTAAGCATCCATCTTTTGTCGTAGATGTCCACAATAAGAGTCAGTCAATCTACTGAAGATTGAGGGGTGAATGTACTTTTCTGTGGTAATTGATTGATTCATATGGGCTGTTATGATATATTGTTACTGGCCCTGTGCACTGGTCAGCCGGAATGTATAGGATTTAGGAGTCTAGAGTGCCCTTTAAAGTTATATTTTAAAAATGAAACTTAAGAGAAAAACCCTATAGGAAGATAAACCCTTCTAAATAAACACAAACATAATGTCTTACATGAAAAAAATTAAAGAAATATATGTTAAGATTCTTTAAAAGGTATATACTACAAAATAATAGATAAAGATAAAAAATTAAATCTTTAAAATATTGGGTCAATGTTGTTTTATATTATAAAAAGTGTTCTCTGGTGGTACATCCCCTTCAGCTTCTTAAATGAGTTAAGATAAAAAAAATTTAAAAACTCTGTCTCACAGGCTGAAGTCGATTCACTCAATAAGAATATGTTCGGCCATCAGTAAACACTGCCAACTATACACCCTGGTCACGATAGTACTAAAGAGCAAAAAGAAGAAATACGCACCAATAGAACTTATATTAACTTTATCAAATTCATTAAAAAAAGCATTATTGAATTTGATAATGAAATAAAGAAAATAAGTTTCTTTCTTGTCACACCTATTTCTTCTTTTCATGAAAAGAACCTGTTTTTGCTCTTTAGTACTACTTTTCAGATAAGGTTATTGCTGGCATGACCATAAGAAAATTGTCATGTGTGGAGGTGGGATATTCATGCCCATATTTGCTTGTCATATTTCCTGTCCTGAGAATTCTTGGTCTCAAACTGAAATGACAATAATAAATTCACAACTGAGGTGGTGTTAGTGGCAAGGCTAATAATGACAGTATTTTTAGAAAACTTCTATTTGTCTATTAAGAGCAGATTTGACATAAAGAGTCTGAACAACACCCAGTTTAAGATATGCAGGTGTAGTGAGTATCTTTGGCCAGCTCAAATCTTTTATATGCCCCACATTTAACTCTGCCTCTTATCGCTTTTAGTCAAAGAGGGAGAAAAAAGCATGTCATAAACAGTCAAAATCAGTTAAGCACTAAACCAGGCTTATGGTGAAATGGACTCTAAGGAATGGATTAATGACATAAATGTATGGAATGAAACAGAATGCAGAATGAGAGGAAACAAAATACGAACAAAATGAATTAAATTGTAAGAAAATTATGAATCATCATACAACTGCAAAATGCCAGATCCAGAACAATAAACATTAACTGAAAAACAAAACGATAATGCAAAATTCACTTCATGAATGGATTTGAAAATCTACTTACCTGTTTTTTCGATGCCACTAACTTTCCATGGTTGATGCCCTACTGAACGATAACCTAGGATCAGATTCTTTATGTGATATACATTTTTTTCCACTTTTGAAAGACATCAAAATGTTCTATGACAACTAATATTAATGTGATGTCATCATCACTGATATTAATGTATCTTTACATTGTTTACTAGAAAGAAATGAAATAAGAAATACAATTTCTTATACACTTTTCTACAACAATATTTTTATATTTATTGCAAATCTGAAGATGTCTTTTAAATTCTAAGAATTTTCTATTTATTAAAGCACATTTGTTTTTAATAAGACCATTTATGAAAGCAATAGTTTTATACATTTAATACTATCGTTTTGACTATATGGTTTTTAACTTAAATGTAGCACATAATTCTTTAAGAAATAGAATGAAGATATAAGAGGAACTTACAGTATTGTGGATTAAATGAAAATTAATCCTAAAATTTATATCACAAGTCCCAAAGAATAGATTGTTCCAAATGAATTTGAGGTCTTCAATGTGCTAATGTACCCATAACCTTGATTGTGCTGAAGTGCCAACAGTCTTGATGTATCGAAATGACAATGTCCAGCATGTCTTTGAATGATTTCACAAGAATCGTAAAGTAGTGTTTTGTCCAACGAGCATATGATTACTATGTAATTCCAATAAATAACTTAATTAAAAAAATCCTCTCAAATTAGACCTAAATACAACATTAAATTCTTCTGCAGACTGAAATTAAAATAAGAACAGGAGTAGGAATTAATAATTGTTCACTTCTTCCTCCTCACATAAATCCCTACATCTCAGTTATGAATCTATTCACAATACATATCTACTTGATCTACCAGTATGTAACATTACCTTGATCCCACCTGAGTTATCTTGCAAAATAACCCCACCTAATGTATGTTACAATACTCAATCATACCAATGGAAAATTACCCTAACTGTAAACAGGTTCATTATCAAGGATTGATTTAGAAATCAAATCCATGTAAACAACCTATTTAAGGCTTAAATTATATTACAATATAATCTATAATCATGGACAACAAGTAACTATGTATTGCTAACATATTGTTTATTAATTAAATGACACATGGAGACAAGTTAAAAATGCAATAAAGATACACATAACATTATCAAAAAACAAAAATCCTGACTTAGGTAAATGCATTCCTCATGAAGGAAAATGAAAGAAAATAATGAATGGAGGCATTAAAAAGATAATTAGAATGCATTTCTGAGACAGGAAAACAAATATATGGCAAGATGAAAGCTCAAATGCATACGCAAATGGAATGCACATAGAACACACATTAATTTGTTTTTACCATTTCAGGGAATATATGAACATGAATTAATGTCATGCCAGGTTATATAGGATCAACTGCAAAGCCTTAAGGAACATGAAGCCTTCAAAGTAAATGCAAATATGTACAGACACGAACACAGGTAATTTTACCAGTGAAAGTAAAATAGAATGCAAACAATGAATGAGATAAGAAAAATGGAATGCATTCCACAATCAGTTATTTTAAGCTGCAAACTCCTTACAAGAGCCCTTTCTATATTATAATCCAGAATCAAAATTCCAGCACCAACATACAGCTTTTCATCCCTTACAAGCTGTGATATTGTTGTTGTTCAGGTAGACACAAATTAGAGACCTAAGTGGGCCTGACATGGCTAAATTATCAATTCATATTTGCAAACTTGTAAAAGCAAAATCATACATATATTCAAACTGTGGAGTTGAAAATCTGAAACACATATCTGCTATATTGTCTGCATTGCATATGTTTCTGGTTTCATCTGTACAATCCTTATTTGAGCAAAATGAAATAATAAATCAAATTTGCTCACAAATTCTTTACAGTTATTTATTTACACTTATTGCAGTTGCAGTTAAATTTTATCATGAATTCAATGTGGTGATACCAGCTGGTAGAGTGTTAAGACTCTTGCAGTTACAGATCACTGACATCTAACCTCTTTTTGCATGGGTTTGAGGCTCAGCCAATGTGGGTATGTGACAAAGCCTGCCAGTAGCTTTCCCTGGGGCGGTAGTTCTTCTGGAATTATTCCTCCACCAGATATTCTGGATGCCATGCATAGCCTATTTTGTGCTGAACAATGGCATTAGAATAAACCCACAATAGCAACAGCAACAACATGAATGATGCTGTCATTTGCATTTATATATTTCTTATTTCATAAGAGCATACGTGTAACAAGCCAAAAAATAAAAGATACAGCTCTCTACCTTTAACAATTAAATAAATCTGCCTAACATTGGTAAATTAATTTCCATTTTATTCAAACCATGCAAACATGAAACGAAATGATGGCTGGAAGTGGCGTATACAACATTCTAATGCACTTCTGAGACCATAGCAAAAAGCTATGGGATGACAGATGAAAAGTGAATGGAAATATGAAATGCAGTTTTGGTCAAATTATTTTTAGGGTCTGAAGATAATTAATAAAGGTTCAAACTAAACTGTACATTGCTTTAAAAGGTATATAAAATAAAAAATACAGCTAAAAATATAAAATAATTTAGCAAACTAATGGGCTTATTTTTTATTGAAAACTGCATTCTTTTAAAAAGTACATTTTCTCTGCTGTCACACAAGTAAAAATCTTAATATAACTCCCACTAACAACCCCCACAACAAGAAAAAGAAAAACCTTTGTCTAACTGGATGCAAGTCAATACACTTGACAAGAGCATGTTCTATGGTCAGTGAATACTATCATATTTCATGAATTGTTTAGCATCCTTTAATTTTTCGTACACAATCCAGTTATCAAACAAATAATTATTTAAATGTGTCATATTCTTTCATACATATCACTTTATATTTTTTTGAAAATTCCTTTAATTTATTGGACATAACATTTATACTAAGAAGATTTATGTTTGCAAAAAAGATTGAAGATACTGTATAGCCATATTGTTTTTACAAAAATTAATAAACTCCAACTGAGGAAATACAATGATTGACGCATAAGCACTCAAAATGTCATTACGAGATCTACTGGTGTTATTAACAACTGGACAAAGGCCTTCACAGAACATAATCTTTATTTTTCGACAATTAGTTCCTTTTATTAAGTCCATCACTGTAACAAAATACCACAAACATTTCAAAATGAGTTGAGAAAGCCTGTGATGTTTTCTTATCCAACAAAAATTATATCTGAGTACATGCTAAAGTGAAGACCGACCACATACCAATCATGAACTAGTCTTCTTGTTTCATTATAGTCATACACAAATAAATTTATCAAAACTTTGCCTTTTTCTATGGTCAATTTGAAAGTCACGGACTCCATTAAATCAATTCGTACGTATACAATCTTTTAAGTGCTTGTACTGTTTTGACTTGGATATAATAAGCATTTTGTTATGAATCTATTCCACTATATACCCCTATATTGTTATCTTTATTGGCGAGTTTGAATAACAAGTAATGTGTATGATCGTTGGAATTAACAACATCTGCTGCATGGACAATGGCTTAGATAGCACATTGACAGATTTTCATTTCCCTACTGGCAGCCTCGCTGGTTTGACCTCTTCTGTCAAATCTTGCCTTCTATCTGGTTTCAACTGGAATAACCAAATATCTAAGCATATTTAATTAGCGTGTAAATAACACTGCATAGCCATATAGTTATTGAAACAATGTATATAATAAATAAAACAAGAATGAATTGTGTTTTAAGTTCTTTATACTTTTTATTGTAAATTGAAAATGAGGTTGTTGCTGTAAGAATACTAGTTGCACTTAGTTTCTTGACAACGTGGACTCAAATCATTGCAAATACTTACAAGTAAGTCTCCGTTTTTTTTCTTCCTGTCAGCAGACAGAATAAAAGCGGAGACCTACCTGTTAGTCTACCGTAATAATTGGATACAATATACCAATAAATAATACCCATACATGTTCAGACCATCTTAATGATGTTGCCAATATTACACAACATAACAGCTACAAAGATCTATACTCTAAATGCAGACAAGCTTGCACACTGAGACATTATGCTATCTCTCTCCCTCTCAATAAACAAAACAAAAATCTTTTTGAGTACTTTTAATTTTATTGTAATTGGATTCTTGAGAGCAGAATGAGACAGAAAATATACGTTTATTTTGTACGTATGTACCGTTGGGTTGTTGAGTAGCGTGTGTTTCCCTTTATTTTTCATACAAAGTCAGTACCAGAAAGTGATATTTATTTTTTTACATGTAATTTTTCATTCACTGAAATGAATCAATTTTTTTCGTGCACTAAAAATCTGATGAAATACAGTAGTAAGGTATGCACTCTGGTTTGGTTTCGCCCTTCATAAGGTAGGCATGAGTTAGGAATAAGTTTCATATGTGCAAGCTGCACAAATCCACTGCATCATTGCAATTTGTTCTCTGATGGACACGCTAATTTGTGGAATTTTGGGAGATAATGGATGCTTTGCTAGTGTATTATAATCTGGTAATGTACTTGAAAAAGAAATTAAGCTTTGCTCAATCATAAATTAACTACTTTACTCACCTGTTTCTCCATATTTTCGATCTTTTTCTCTAAATTTGTTGAAACAGGTTCAGTACCAGTGTTGGAGTTCGGTTCAGACAGAGAACCATTCTGACTGGGTCTTGATTTGGCATCCTCTGTGGTTACATTTCCTGCTAGCTGCTGCTCTTGTAGTTCATCAATTTTGCTCACCAGTTGGTCCAAACTGATTTTAATAATAATAATAATAATAATAATAACTATTATTATTATTATTATTATTATTATTATTATTATTATTATTATAAATATGGAAGCAATTTACAGTAAAACTTGATTTGAATGATCACTGCTATAAATGACCACCAGCCATTAATGACCAGAATCAATATGCATGGACTGATTTTTACTATACAAATCACACTAGAAAGAGCAACTACATGCTTAACACAGCTGATCATGATGTTTTGCACAATACGTGTTTCAGCATTGCTATTAATAACTATCATAAAAATCGGACATGACCAATAAATACCTTAATATTATCCTCTTTTGTTCACAAGTGATACATATACTTTAGCAGGAGAAAAGCAGATAGATGCAGATAACAATGAGGAAGAAAAGTTGAGTCTGGTTACTGGATTCGTTAGTTTGTAAGGTAAATAACAGACAGTAAACCAGCCTAAGGTATGTGACACAAACAGCCACTGTAGTGCCATTGATAATGGTGCCATTAACATCATCATCATATTAAAATTACTTGATATGGATCTTTCATTTCAAAATGAAGATAGCCTGTTATTAGCCATGTCCTGAAACAAACAAAAGGTCTTAATTTTGGTGGAGGCAAGGTATATGATATCTAAAGAATAGTTTTTCTCTCTTTAAATTCCACAAATATAACCCGATATAATATCAGTGAATAATGTAACATGCTAGGAGCTGTTTCCAGAAGGTGGCATACTGCATTAATGTATGAGTCAAAATATTTCATGTCTAATAAAGACTGATGCTTTTATACGGTACAAAAATAAAATGACTGCATTGCTCAGTGAAACTGTAATGTGATATTATTAAGTAATTTTTTAATAATGTGATACACCCTCAGTGACTTAAATATCCAGAAACTAAACAATAATTACTTTTCTCTCTGTATGGACAATTAATGTTCTGATGAAAATGTTCCCAAATATTTTGGCCAGAAAATTATTTTATTGTACACCTACCAATTTTCTACCAAGGAATGAGCCAGAATGTTACCTTCAAATCCCCAATCCAGAAGGAGAGGTTTTCATAATGTAATCACTATAATATAGCTTCATTATAACAGTCCTCTGACAGGATTGCAAATTTATGATTTATTTATTTGTCTACGTACATTTTAAACTTAAATCTTTAGTAAAATAATACATAGGCTTTGCTTTCAATGAATTGTATATTATTCTGAAAGATTTCCCGATGAGTTACGAAAACAGAAAATGTAATAAACTGGTACATCCTAGTCCTACAATGCAAATCATAGCACATGTTGTTTTAGTGCTATCACCCCAGAACAAAAATATTGGGTTATGTGTCTTACATTGTAGGATTAGGTACATCCCCTACTTAGCGATGTCTGCCATTATTTCCTGTTAGGCTACTGGTTCACTTGTAGTTTCAAACTAATTTTATGAGGATATAGTGTACATGAGGCAGTTAATATATATCCAGATCACCAGTTCTGATATTAAAACACAAAACTGCTATTTACACACTATTGTTAAAGTTTTGAAAAACAAGTTTGCATGTTTTTATCATCAAAGGATAGCATGCAGAAATTGGGCAGTGATAGTTGCTACCTTACTCAGGAAAGGGTTAATGGTCAATCAGCTATCAAAACACATGCTTGTGAATGGGCAAGAGTTTGTTTGTCATACATCCAGATGACTGATTCTGAATATAACCCTTTACATCATAGAGCATAGTTACAAAGTGCAGCGTGCTATAAATAGAATACCTGTTACCTATTCGACCCCATATGCATATGCCTACCTGTGAACTGTTAAGCGGTGTATTGTATGTTACGTTTAACAGCAATTTTAACCATTTTACATTTTTGGTACACATCTATTATATGTGGACAAATTTAAGAGTAAAGTCGGATTGTCATAGCTGTGTACTTATTTTTAACGGACGAATTTTTGATGTGCTTTAAATTGTTGAGAGAACTCGTTCACCATCATGTCAGTGAGGCCGCGTGACCAACCGGATCTACCATTTCTCATACTCGAAATTTACAAGTTTTCCGTCTGCGTCTACATCACAAAGTCATCTGAATTTGATAATTTATAAGAATGAATTGCTGCCTACATCAATATCAGAACCTTTACCTAAGTTATTGAATCTTTCTTAGTTGTGGTTCTAATCGTAAAAACTTCGTAAGTACTGAATGAAATCCGCGACCGCCATTTGGAGAGTGGAGATTACGACTCAGTTACTTTAAATAGTTGATATCGACCAGTGCATAAACAGTGACCATGTGATCTGACGTAATTGTCATTCGCAGAAATGAATGTTGTATCTAATAGGGTTTTTTCCCCGAAGGTCGCGCTACGAAAACCGGCTTAAAATGGCTGACGTTTACAGCCGACGTCAAAAGGCGCTTCCATGCGTCTGGAGTAGAGGCGTCAAAAGGTTCTTCCATGCGAATGGTGTAGAGTCGTCCAAAGATGCTTGTATGAGGTAAATGTTTAAAACACAGATTGATATTTACACATTATTGTTAACGTTTCGAAACACAAGTTTGTATGTTTTTATCATCCAAGGAAAGCATGCGGAAATTGGGCAGTGATAGTTGCTACCTTACTCAGGAAACTTTTAATGGTCAATCAGCTATCAAAATACATGCTTGTGTACGGGCAAGAGTTTGTTTGTTAACAGAACTAGGCCTAGCTACTGATGTCTTGATGAATATATTTCACTACAACACTAGAACTAACCAGGCGAGGGGGCATCAAAAAAAGTATGGTCAGAAAATGTACCTCTTAAAAAATCACAAGGTGAAGACATTTTTGCTTTTTAATAATAGAAGAAGGCAAAGTTTATATTTGTAGGCGACTTAGTAGTCACCCACTTCACCTGGTAGCATGACCCCTGGCCCTCCCCAAAAACTATGACCATTGGAAGAACTATTTGTTGCCATAGAGTTCAATTTCTACATTCTTTATAACAAAGATATAGCTCTTGCTTGTCCATCAGAGTGAGACTGAATTATGTCAATCCAAGCAAGGACTTATTCCAAACACTAAACTAGGCATCACACACTTTCTTACACTTAGCTACTGTCCCATCCGGACTATCAATTCGAGCAGCTTTAGCACTCTTCTGAATATCAGTACAACCCCAAAATACTTATCCAAGTTTGCTAATGGCTTTTTGTCTAAGTCTCAAAATGTCTTGATAATGAAGTCACGTGCACTGCATATTTCACTACATTTGGAAATGAACACAATAATGAAAGCTTGAGTTGTTTATTTGATGTATTCTTATAAATTACCACGTTTACATCTCTAGGTCTTTCTGCCTCTGAATTCAATCACTGTAAATATCAGTACATTTGCCCACCAGGCCGCCAGTCAATTAAAGCCTTTGAACTTGCCGTCCAGCTATTGCATCATGTTATTTTGATGAACTCATATAATGGCAACATGTACATCAAGGGGTCTTTCAGCCACTGAATTCTGTCATTGCAAATATCAACACAGCTAACTGATCAACACGTTTTCTCACAAAGTAGGTGGCTGAAGTAGGACCGGCAAGTCTTTGAATTTTGCCACACACCTATTATATGCATATAGAAGACTCATGCCTAAGTGATTTTCTGCACCCCAGATAAAAAATTGGCGTCCAAATACACATGATTTAGCGTTTCCAAGACCTCTGTCAGCTATAAAACATGTAATTGGTGTTGGGATGCTTTTTTGCTAATGACAATCTTTCCAAAGTTTGAAAACTATGATGTTTAGAAAATGACACAGTCTAGACATTTACATTAATTGCTGCCAAATTTCTATGATGACATCTAACGACTGTAATGAATATCAAAGTTGTGTAATACGTCTTTATCATCCGACAACTGAGGACTGATATTTGACAAGAAAATAATTATCCAAATTTACCGTGAAGACGTTCTTTGTCTGTTGTCATTACTCTCTTGCTCTGTTATCTCCCTTTTATGATGAAACGAATGAGCAATAGCATCTTCCCACTGACGTAGTTCACGTGCATTGGCAAAATGTTTCACTATAAATTAATGGTAGAATATTACAATTAAGGTTAAAATAGGGGAACATGATTTATTTAATATATTTCTACAGATATAAAAACAATGTTGATCCAGTATTGGCGAGTGATGTATTCAATTTTCCAGTGACCACAGAAAGATTTGCTTTACAATTTCATATATAAACATATTTATATACATTAAAAATAAAATGGCTTTTAAAGTGTCGGTATAAAGCAATTTGATCTACTAATACTATTGGCATGTCAAATTGTGATCTGCCCATAGCACAATTATACGCATATATATTCTTGAAAGTGTATGCTCCTGATTCTAGTCCTATAGATCAGTGATGAATTTCCACTTATTAAGCATTAGTGACGTATGAAAATAATGATAAAAAGTATTAATAATCCCCATTTTCTAAATGAACTTTTCAATATGGTACACAAATTGCATCACTCTTTTCTGCTTTCCGTTCCCCCTCCCCATATCTATAATGGGCAAAATATGAAGAAATCTGGAAAGAGAGAGAAAAAGAATTTGGGCTGGATGAAAACCTTGAAATAGAGCTTACACCAAGTAAACTACAATAATATGGTTGGTCGTAATCATGTATATATACACTTTCCTCGGGATTTATCTACAGTGTTTATATAATGAATGATACATTTAAAAGCTGCAATAGCCTTTCAACAATATATGGTAAATTTTTTGATTACAAGGCACTGATAATGTAATGTATTGAATGCTTTATTGTTGATGTTGTTTCTTAAACCTATTATAATGTTCTAAAAATCTATTATTATTAATTAAATATAAAAATGTCAGAAGGCCACTCATGTCTCTTTCTCTCTCTGGACTAGTGTAGTGACATGAAAAGATGCTTGGATTTTACCTTGTGTCATATGATGATGTCTCTGGAGCTATGAATGATGGCACATGTAAAGTCAAACCTACCATATATATATATATATATATATATATATATATATATATATATATATATATATATATATATATATATATATAGAGAGAGAGAGAGAGAGAGAGAGAGAGAGAGAGAGAGAGAGAGAGATTGGGGGAGAGAGAAAAAATGTATGGCTGGTAGTAATGTTAATTAAAGCAGATCAACTGTAAATATATATTAGATATTTTAATTACCTCTTTTGGGTTCATCATTTCACTTAAATGTCTAATGCCACACTTATTTTTAAGCTCGGGTACTTGAATGGCTTAGTGTTTATTGTGCACTACTTTCTTCATTAAAACTACATGTATCTTTCATGTTTAATCGTAAGTGTCTTATATTGATTTATTCAGTGGGAATAAAAATAGAAACTTGAAAATGAAAAGAATCAACTTATCAATATGCAAAGGAGATCATGAATAGCCACAAAAGGCACAGAACTACATTTACGGCAGATACTCTCAAAAGGGATGCGAGTAGTTAATTCACTCGGTTATTACACAGTTGCCTGCAGTCAATCTTAACTCTGTTCAATGGCAAATATGTATATATGTATGTGATATAAATAAAATATATGTATAGTCTGTATGCAGTATCAATGATATATCACTCATTAACTTTTTTCATTAAAAGGAAACTCAGCAAGCCTTGTTTCCTTTTAATGAAACATGCATCTCATGGTATATCCAGACCTGTCAACATTGAAAAAATCAAAGTCAGGAATTTGCCCTCAAATCACCATCAAAAATCAGGAGGCAGGGTAAAAAATCAGGAGGTACAAGAGTAAGGTGTACATATTATGATAAAGACGTTTACTTTTGCTTTCTCAGTCCATTGTATGTTGCAGATTTGCATTTCTGCAAAAGTTCATCATTTATTTGTTCTTGGGTATCACATTTGCTAACAAAAATAGCTTCAAAGGTTGATGCTGACAGGCTAGCTTTATGGCTGGTTCTGTTATTTTTTTCTTCTGACCATTGAGAATGCTGTTGCTATGCGGTATTGAAAGTATTGATAGCATTACTCTCCCAAGGGTTGGAAACAACAGCTGGCCAGATCCATCCTTTTTTTCCCCGAGAGCAACCAAATAAAGGATGACTTACTTATTCATGCAAGCATTGCAGATGTGTCTAAATAATCTGTAGTATCCTTTAAGGTCCTGGCCTTTTTCTCCAACTGAATGGAAGGAATTAACACTGATGTGCAGCATAGAAAGTTTCAGCTTTACCAAATCAAAAATTCTGACACAGAACTGAATGAGAAAAGAGCCATACATCAGTGGCAGAATGCATGATAGGCCACATGAGTCGATGGACGAATCAAAGCTAACTACTTCTCCTAATCACTCCTATATTTATGATCCCATATCTTTTTCTTCACTGGTGAAAAGTCATCAGTTACTTCCTTTTCTTCTTTTTCACTTCATGCTGAGAAACTTATCCATTATGATGCTAAGATTTATTGATGGGGTTGGATAAAGAGGACCACACTGGGAGACAAACTCTTTGTATTGGCGAATGAAAACCAGAAATCAAGCTGGATATGGTAAAGTACTAAGAAACATACCAGACATAGAAAAAAAGAACAGAAACAGGGAAATGGAAAATGATGTTTTTGTAAACAAAATATACATTCTTTTTTCCTCAAGGAGTTGAAAATCGGGATTTTGTTTTTAAAACAGGGGATCGGGAGATACGTCCATAAATTGGGATTCTCCGATTTATTCGGCAGGGTTGGCAGGTCTGTATATCTTTGATACAGTGTATCTATATATATATATATATATATATATATATATATATATATATATATATATATATATATATATATATATATATATATATATATATTCTTTATACATGTACATACACACATGCAGGGAGCTGGGCAGAGAGTAATAACACCAATTCATTTGTTTTCATGGGTAATCTATTTTGTTGCTTTGCAAAATGCAATTATTTAAAAGGACACTGTTCTTCCTCACTATACTGCCTTTTCATAATAAGACATTTCTCCCTCCCTATAGGGCCTGTCATAATGACACATTTTCAGTTAAATGGTATAGTCATGGATCCCTTTTTAATTTTAATAGTGAGATGATATGTAAAATGCATTTCATATAAGGCAATCTCACAATCAGGAAGCATACTCACTTTCCAAAGTGAATAACATTACAATGAGGCAGTGCTACTTGTATATGCATTCATATATGGTTTAGAGGTCTTAACATTTCTTAAATTCTCTCTCTCTCTCTCTCTCTCTCTCTCTCTCTCTCTCTCTCTCTCTCTCTCTCTATATATATATATATATATATATATATATATATATATATATATATATATATATATATATATATATATATATATATATATATATGGTTATATATTGTAACAGTCATGGTTTAATCAAAGAGGAATAATTTTAATGGTATTTATTTACCGTCATGGATTTTGGAGAAGTCATACTGTCTCGAAAATAGATATTTATTTGTTGGGTCTTCACATTCATGGCTTGAAGAAACAAAGAAATACTTGAAAGTGGTGCCCCACAAAATGATGATATTCAGAGTATTCCTTGCAATTATTATATGTTTGTAATATTATAATATAATATGTAAATGTTGCCATAATGTTTACCAAGCAACTTTCAGAATAACATTGAGTCAATTACCTTTAAATACTGGTATATTTATATCCTTACAAATGTTAGGTCAATGTCATTTAATACATCACTGTTTATCTAAGTACACAGTGTTGCACTATAAACTACGGGAAATATTGGACATAAAGTGAATTCCTGTGTCTGTCACATCCTGCAAGAAAACGTGTATAAAAAGATAGTATTCTTTATTTGATATATATCCCACTGTCAGCAAAATAGGTGTGTCTAAACAGTTCACTTCATATTCTTTGTCACCAAGAACACATGGCTGTATAGTTGTTATTTATATGCTAATCCAAATGACCTAGGGTTTGGTCTAAGGTGTTAGACAATCATAAATGAAGCTACCAAGGAGACGAGACTATTGATTGGGAATTCTCTCAAAAAGGCAGTAAAAATGTCAATGACAAATGATAACGAAAAATTTAGAGACATTGTTATAAACGTGTTAATTAAGCAGAAGTAAAACTTGCAAAACACACAAATTGCATGCAAAATAATATAGATAATTGAGATTATCATCTATAGCATAATCCATTGCTTTCAGTGATGACTTCCTTTGATGAAGGGTGCATTGTTTCTATTGCAGACTGTAACCAGCATGCGTTGAAATTAGGTGCATATATTGCTGATGTCCTCATAATAAACCACCCTTGGAGAACCAAAGCAAATGCCTTGTAGAACTAAGTATGGTTTGTCAACATAGGAAATGCTGATTTAATTAGGCAAGAATGTATTAATATAATTATTCCAGAATCTTCTTACTTGTAAAAGTAAATCTTACTGTAAAATTTGAAATATTGTGGAGAATTTTTATTTTTTTAATAAGGGCCTTTCACAAAATTAAATAGTATTACTTCATTAAACTTTTTCCTCTCTAAATCAGCCATCACTCCCAAACCACAAAACTGTATCACCACAAATATATTCTATTCTACAGCATTGTATTTTATTATGATAATAAAAGAATGAAATGTAAATCAAAGATATCCTGGAATTGTATGGCAAATAGCTTTTTCTTAAGAACTAAACATGAACAAACTTACAAAAGGCATTTCTTCTTGGAGGAGGAGAATCTTTTCTACAATAGTGACGACATTTTCGCACAATCAGTCCGATAAGCTGGAAGACATGTACAATAAGGATAAGGGGAGGAGGCAAAAATGGTCGACTGTAATATTCATGAATCAGGCTGTATCGCTGAAAGTACCAGTGCATGTCAGTATTTTCCTGTACCATCTGGAATGTGTAGCTGGAAATGGACAAGAAAAGCTGATTTTCATGGAAATATAAGTACTGTAAAATATTGACAAGAAGCACTTAATATCCAAGTAACACGTAGTTATGACATATATCCCCCTCCTTTGTATTTATAAAGATTCCTACTCAAACAACCCTATAGTCCAGCATTCTCCAATAAGAACAGTCATCTAGTTATGGCATATCCTCTACCCACAGTCTGCCACATTTGTGGCTTAGTACTCTAAGATTCTACACTGTATATACTTTATACTACTTAAACAAGTGAATTACACCCCATTTCCAATTTTAACATATAAAATATTCACAACAGAAAATTATAAGTATCAAACATATATGTGCAACTACACTTTAAATACTATTTCATCCAACTGACACTTTAGTTCCCAACCACCCTTGACATTCTCCCTCGTTCTTGACTTTAAGTTTTTGCACATATTTTTCATCATTCCTCACTAGGAGAATAATAACATACAATAATTTCAATTTACGATTTGATTTTGCAAGAATTTAACTGATGCTTTAAATACCATCTAATACAGGAATAATAAAAATCTGCATAATTTTGCAGAACTATGCTAGAAAGTTATCCTTGCTTTGTGTAGTCTGCATACATTGACTTAAACATACCTGAACATAGCAATCAGCAGGTTCAGCAGTAAGATGTTACACATCAACATGTACACTCCCATCAGCACTGGCACAAAATATTTTCCAGATACTGTTGGACAGCGATGATATTTCTCATCATCAAACAATGTTGCATTGTTTGTACAATTCTCATAACCTTGAAAGATGAAGGAGATTTTTTATTCATTTTTAACGTGATTAAATTTGTGCAAATTAAAACGCAAATATTGCATATTTGTAATACACATATATGAACGATGACTGTCACTGACATGACTATTTATATTGCAAACATTTTAACACTTGTAACAATTTTGTGACATATTTTCAGCAATGAGATAAGAGCATGCAAATAATTTGTGGATCTTCAATCGATAGACTGATATAGAGACATGACAATTATAAAATTTCCATAAAACAGTCAATATATTTCCTCAAGAGCAATTTTCAGTAAGATAAAACAAAATATATACTACTATTGTTGACTTAGAAAAAATGCATTTCAAAACTTTAGAAGTGTGGTCTGATGCAACAAAGACAACATTATGTTCAACTGAAATGTCTGTTACAGATACTTTAGTTCTAATGATATGTCCAATTTCAGAAAATGCAGTTTTAATCAGCATGGAGTTTCATGACCTTTTGTATTTGCAACCTTAGAAAATACTAAAGTTTACAGAATATAACATTATTATTCTCCTCACTTGTCTTGGTTTTATTTCTAGCATGTCCAGGTATCTCAGTATTATTTTATTACTTACCTGTTTGGACCTTCAAAAAGGCTGAGTGTCCCCATCATCATACACATATTTTTGTGCATTGTATGTCATTTCTAGACATTTCTAAAACATAAAAGTTGAAACTTGATCACATTGGGTAGATTGTAGCTTTCGACTTAGCCATGTAAAGTTTTTTTGCTACATTATTGCATTTTAGGTACCCTGTATAAAAGTATAGTACAAGTCACATGGGTAATGTATGCTTATCTACATTTACTCATTTTAATTTAAATAGAAACTGTTTTTAAAACATTTAACACTGACTTTCTTTAACCAAAGTCTATTCAATCCTGATAATTGAATGCTCTGCATCTTAATTGTCACCAAGAAACTTCCACAAATATAGCCATGCACTAAACTTGGGTCAAAATAAGAGCGCATTGAATGGAATTAATCATCACAATCGAGGGTAGTACGAATTTATCAATATTTGTAGCATTCATTGGGACACCACAACACATGACATTCAATAGTGATTGTACTGGATCAAGCCATTAGGTTCATTTCTTCCAAAAATGTCTACCTACTTTAACATTGATTTTACCACATGCACCTCTCAGGGCATCTAAATAATGAACTTCCAAAGGAATATGGATGTATACTAATTCAGATAAAGTGAATTCTTGTCACCCATTACTGAAATAGTCTGTACTGAATGCCTACATGATCCATGTGACTTGTACTATAGCCAAGTTCTCTTAAGACTGTCACTTAAAGCCAATATCTGGATCTGACAACAACAAATTCTGTTTTTACATTCATTGTTACTGTTGTAATAGTTCACACTGTTTCAGTACACCCTATGGTAGAATCATAACGGTTGGCAAAATAGATAGCTGGATAGATAGATGTCTCATATACGTCAGAGACAGAGATAATACCTTCAACTTCTTCCAACAAGAGCTCTCCATAAATATTCCAGTATGGACGCCGGAATATAGCTACCAAAGTGTCAAGGTTAAGCTCACTATTTGGGTACAATATGGCATAGGAAGCAGTGGCATAAGCCACAATAAACACCAACAATATCACAACAAAGTAGGTCAGATTATGAACCTGTAAAAAAAATAGTATTAAAACTTGCACAACAGAGTTGATTAAATTTTATTTGTAAGAAAAAGATGTTTATTCAAAATGCAATATATCAAACTTTACCTAAATTCTCCTAATAGAAATTCAATACTAAACTGTTTCAAGCTATGTATTACTTAAAAATTTATTGAGATATATAATTTGTGGTCATCGTCTAAAAGGGTCTGTAAAAAAGTAAAATTCTAACATAAATCAAAATTAACTAACAATCATGTCAAACTAAATATGGCTTCAATCTATGCAGTCCTGAAATATAACTGAGCAAAACTGAATTTTCATAATGAATTAAGATATCATATAACATAGGTAATATGATCAGACATGATAGAAGATATTATAACATAGGTAACATGATCTGACATGATAGAAGATATTATAACATATATAACATGCAGGACTTGATAGAATATAACATAAATGACATTACTGCAATGTTAACACAGTGAACGTACTTAATGGGCTGTAGATGATCTGTTATATTCACTTATGTCATCAATTTGAATTTCAATTAAGTTCTCAAAAGTTGTTAAAATACAGCTAGCTTAGCCACTGAGTAAGTACTTAATTAGGTTCTCAGAGAACCGATGGCCGGCAATGACTGACTCAACTGGTTTCACATTTGAATTGAAATTTAGGATAATTACATTGAAAGAAATTATGATAAACTGAAAATATATTTTACGAAAACACATTTTATTGAACAAGACATCCTTAATTGTTAAGTTTTTCCTAGCAGTGTTCAAATTGAAGCTAAGCAGGTCTAAGGATGATTGTGTGCATAAAGTTTCATGGTAATATACCAGGTGGATTAGAAGTAGTATATCTTGACAAGAAACTAAAACAGACTGATAACATACATCCCAAAAGCTCTGCTGGTCTATGACCGTGTTACAATTAGGTTCCAAGGACACACATACACCAAGTAAGGGCCCCAAAACTTGTATAACTCAGGCTAAAATCTACACAAAAACCAAAACCAGTGTTACAGTACCAAGCCCAGCTACATAACTGCCTGCTCTCCCACTCTGCTAGTTTTAGTAAGGGTTAGAGATAAGGAATTTTAATTAATATGTACTTTTGTGGAAGGGAGGTAAAACTAATTGTAATTATGCAATACTTACCCATGGCTATTGTTTAGCTTTCTTTTCATGCCGAAAATATGTACTGTCCGTTTGATGTGCATGCATCCTCCCTTAGAGTGAAGAATTGTCAGTATGATGTAGTTCCTTGTGCAGCTCGCTTGTCACTGGTATGTCATGTGCAAAACAAGCACAGCTAACTCATCTTTTTCATAGATGGCTATAACATCAGGATATGAGAGTGGGGTGGGGGGAGGGCATTTAACAATAACCATGGGTAAGTATTACATAATTATAAAATCTTAACCCCTCCCAATAGTTACATTTTAATAGCAGCAAGAGATTACCCATTGGTAATGTTTAGCTGACTTTGTCAGTAAGGAATGTTAGCTGATCAAAAACAGAAAATGGAAAATACTCACCATTGGTGGTGAGGTCCATGGAAGGTTGGTAGTTCTCAGGGCTTGATACTGTGCCATAACAATGGGACACATAGAAAAGATTCCTTCGTTTTGCAGCATTAACGAGCAGAGGTAAAAGGAGGAAAAGGTAGTAAGGGAAAGCCAAAATGCTGCCTTCATGATGTCCTCCAAGGTGGAGAAATTAAGGTTGCCCCATAAGGTAACAATGGCTCGAATCTCACGGGCTTTAAGTTTCATAAGGGAAAGGTCGGTATCAGTAATAGAATGGTATGTTCTTTTGATTGTGGTGACAATCAATTGTGAAATAATGGTAGCTGAAAGGTTTATGGAACCCTTGAGAGGAAGGATAAGACGCTTCCTACCCGTTCGTTTTCCTTTGGTTTCCTTAAGATAGAAATGGAGTGCCCTAACGGGACATAAAAGCCTATCTGTATCATCCGCAGCACAGATTCGACTGAGATTTGGGTTTTCTAATGGTAGTTGAGCTATGAAAGGTAATTGAATTTTGGTTGAAAATCATGGTGAACAAAGGGAAATTAAATCATAATTCCCATTAAACAGGAGGTAGCCAGTGTCACTAGATAAGGAATGAGTATCACTTTGTCGTTGCACTGAGGCGAGGGCAAGTATAAACACAATCTTTTGAGCGAGGTCCTGAAAACAAGCATCACTCAACGGTTCATAGGGCGTTTTGGTTAATGACCATAAAACACAAGAAAGATTCCATCCAGGTGTAAGAGAGCAGAAGAAGGGTCTCTGCCACTCACAATACTTGATCTAATGGGCAATTTGCAAATCCAAACCAATTACTGTGCCTTGAGAGAATGTATGTGTTAGAAATGGCAGCTCTATAGCGCCTGATAGTGGACACAAAACAGTTTTTGTTCTCACAGGGTAACAAAATAACCTTCTTGATGCACCCTTGTAAACAAAGGGTTGTGCCAATTTCTAGCAGTTGGACACAAGGCCCAACTGAGTTACCAAGGACCAACAGCGATAGTGATCCTAGCAAAGGGAATGGATTTAAATAGTCATCGAAACACTGGATAATTTTGGTATTCCCAGTTACTGGAGGTATCCCACCACTATTCCCATAACTCGGGTAAAAAAAATGGATGCTAAACAAATTCCAAAATGGTAGGCCCCGGAATTGAAATATGGGAATGTGTAGATAGGCATCCTGAAGTTCAATGAAGACTGTCCAAAGCTCATTCCAGATTCAAATGGTGGTCTCCATCTTGAAAGGTTCTTCTAGAAGAAACCGGTTTAAAGAAGAGATGTCGATTATAATGCGAAACTTTCCACTTTTCTTGGTGACTAGGAACATATGGGAATATAAGGTGGGTGGCTAATTGTTCACAATTCGCACAACTGCTCCTTTTTGTAAAAGGATGTGCACTTATTCCCTCAATTTCACCAGACTTTTCTTGGTGAAGAAAGATGGAAGAACTGGATAGAGAAGGTAGTTCCCAAAACTGGAGTTGGTACCCCTTGTTCACTATAGAAACGACCCAACCATTGCTCATGATGCTCTACAATGTCTTGAGAAAACAGGCCTAGGTAAGCACTCAAGGGAATGCTGGGAGAGGAATGTGCTGCAGGAGAGAGTTCAAGACCCTAGGGCTATTCACTACCCTCTCCTTTGGGAAAAGAATTGGGCTGTGGAAACTGACTCCTTCTGTTCTAGGTTTGTTGGCCACATCTGTTTTTTGGTTTTTGGGAGTCAGATGGTTGAGAAGAAGGAGGCTCACGGGGGTTGCATATTGGACTGAAGTTGTGTCTGCTTGAAAAACTTAGCAGAAGGCCCATGAGGGTGATTCATATTGACATGCTTCCTTGCTGATTTGATGGGTCAGGAGTGGATGTGAAGGATCTTTGTGGATGATCCAACAAGCCTTGAGATGCCAAAGAAGGAATGAGGCCTCCAAACAAACTCTTGGCTTCAAGTGGAGCAGCCCTAAAGATGCCTTTACTGTGATCAAGAAATACCTTTGAAGAGTCCGAAGCAGCATCATCTCAGATGTGTAGAAGATCCGCTGACAAAGCCATAGAAACAAAATATGCATCCCGAGATGTTTTGGCCACAGCTTCTAGCAGATGTCAAAGGGCAGCTGGCTTCAAGAATGCTTCCCACAGCATACTAAAAGAAGTAGCTGAGGAGAGATCGGCATACAGAAACTTTGGTGACAAGCAGTCAGACTTCTTGTTCCATAGGTTCAATGTCTTTACCAGAAAATGAGGTATACATAGATACATACATACAATAAGAATGTGAACAAAATTCAACGTGTTGAATTAAATAGCTAGCATAGATACCATATACGACATGGATCTGCAGTGTCAATCTAAACTGAAGAACACGCAGCATCTAGTGAGCATGCTGTCATTATTTTGCATAAATGACTTACCAGTACCTAGATATAAAATGATTTTGATAGTAAGTGTATCCGACCCCAGCAGTGTACACAAAGTAACCCCAAGTCCATGAGGGAACTAAAACTGGATGGAAAAGGCTACCACTTAAATATATGGACAAAAACTAATGGATAATGTAACACATTAATATAATTATTGTGGAGGCCAGGTCTTAATGACAGAATAAAATACTGCAAAAGGTAACTTTCCTCTAGTGTTTGGCACACGTTTGATCACATCAACGTTCTTTAAAAAGATGGGCTAGCTGAGCTTGTTTTACACATAACATACCAGCGACAAGCGAGCTGCATACTGACAATTCTTCACACTTAAGGTGGATGTAGGCAAATGAAAATGGATGGTACATTTTTTCGGCACGAAAAAGAAAGTTAAACAATAGCCATGGGTGAGCTATTGCTGCTATTAAGTTAATATTTGTGCCTTATCCAATGGCATGAACACGTCCGGGGCCCATTTAGCCATGGGAAGATATACAACATAATGGTATCTGTTGACAGTCTCTGGTATCAAATATCCAGAATGCTGGGGTTTATGTTTTGGTCAAACGTCACTTGTAACAACTAGAATCTGATACAGGTACTGAAATATATGTCATACTGATAACAGACTGTTAGCACTAAAGATTTGTAGCACATGAAAATGTGTGCATATAATGTCCATGAATCCATCCTAATCATTAGCCACGTCAGTTTAAAAAACAGAAGCAAATTAGAGTCTTGGATTTTGACCCTAAAAACCTATATGGTGTCGAACAGTGAACGTAACATAACTAATAATATTTCACTTTTAGGTAAAGATGTAATTCATATTTGAATTAAATATTTTCCAGGAATAAAATCCTGCATTTTTAATAACATTAACAGCAGCGGCTATATTTTATAGTACAGGTTTCTTTTCAATCCTTTCATAATGTACGGAAAATTATAGGAAAGGATAATCATTATAAAATCAACACATTAATATATAAAAGCTAGAAATAATTCCAAAAACATTTTAATAAATATAGTGTTTATTTCATTCCAAAATAAAGTTTATATTAAGTATAACAATGTTCTAAAGTTTCCAAATACTTTTTCTGGTCAACTTGGGATAGACCCCAAAAACAATTTTCCTGGCCAACTTTCTATTCCCAAATGTTCCTAACAAGCAGACCGGTGGTTGACCCTAAAACAATCTCTCACGAAATAAGCTTGGGTCTTCTTAAAATTTTCTTATTAGGAAAATTTGGGATGAATCACCAACATGTCTTGTCAAACAAGCTTGGAACTGATTCCTAAATTGTTCACCTGGCAAACTTGAGATCAGGTTTAAAAAAAATACTCTTTCAGGCCAATCTGGTATTGATGCAAAATATATCATTAAAGGCAAACTTGGGATAAAAACCTTATCAGGCATATTCAGAAAGATTCAAACTTGGATTTTAGCCCATTATCTTGAGCTGGTAGAAAATGAGAGTGTTCCCAGAAATTTACATACTTGTAAGGACAATATCTGCAACAATTTGTTCTTCATTTTTTTTGACCAGCAACAGTGAAAGAGGCATTTAGTTGTATAAAAAGCATTTGATGATAATGGTCAATCGTTTTAAAATACTTTTTGGGGAAAATTTTTTATCAAAAGAAAGAATTAAACATTTTTTGCTCAAATTAAATAGTGTGAGTTACTCGCATTTGGGGATTAATTGTGTTGATATCTTGTCATGACAGAAAGCAAAATTGAACACTGGATTTGGGACCAAATACATAAACATCTACCAACAGAAATCAATATACATTTTTTAAAAAAAAATTATTTGACTCACATACCATACGAATAATCATCACTAACTTTGGTCCAAGTTCTTTGTGTACAGAAAAAATGTGCAGCAGTCTCACAAAGAACGTAATCAGATTAACTGCGAGGATGACACGGGCAACTTCTAATGTTTGTTCATGATGAAAACCCCTCAAACTCATTCCTATAACAAACAGCGATATTGAGATGACATCCACTATATTCCAACCATCTGTTATGTAACTTAGGAGTTTTGTCTTCAGGGTCATGGATGATGTTGTACAGACCTGTTGAATGAGGGAGTATATTAGAATCATGTGAAATGAAAAGATATATATATATATATATATATATATATATATATATATATATATATATATATATATATATATATATATATATATATATATATATGCGTGTGTGTGTAAGAGTACTGTGCACTAAAATCACTTAAAATGAAAAGATATACACTGAAAAGGGTGCTGTACACTAAGTCTTGAATATGACCATGATCTGGTAAATAACTTTCAAAAGCCTAAACATTATTTTCATTTTTAGCAAACATTTTAGACATCTTGAGGCTAGTAACTAATTTAATTTCATTAAGAAGTCAACACCTAATCATGCACTGAGAATGGACTTCTATCTTGTTGTTTATAATTGTAACTATGTACACAAATAAACAACTACAGTAACTGCAACAAAGGAAGCAAATAATATCTCCGATTTTCAGAGCCTGTTCAAAAGCTATATTAAATCATTGTTATTACCTATAAATAAGAAGTTGAGGCCCTGCTTGTTTGAGTGTTTGTTCAAATGAGATAAGAAGTTCCCCTTGGGCAAGGGTTTCTGCATAAATAAAATTAAGACTAATGATAATATTATATCATTGTTTCAAATTTATTTAATGTAAGAGTACCTTACATCCAATGGATCTGAGGGCTAATCTTGCATCGAGAATGACGTCTATATTTTCTATATGTTTTTATAATTGTAACCATGTATACAAATACACAACCACAGCAACTGCGATAATGAAAGAAAATAATTCATCCAATTTTCAGAGCCTGATCAAAAACTATATTAAGTCATTGTTATTACCTATAAATAAGAAGGTGATGCCTTGCTTGTTTAAGTCTATGTTCAAATGAGAAAAAAAGCTTCCCTTGGGCAATGGTTTCTGACTTAAGACTAATGATAATATTATGTCATTGTTTCAAACTTGTTTGGTGTAAGAGTACCTTACAACCAATGGATTTTAGGCCTATCAGAATCTTTATTCATAAAAATTAATACAGTGATGCATATCAACCCATTATTGGATGCTGAATATACACAGCTTCAAGCAAAGTCCAACTGCAAACTGCCCACACCATGATATGCCTCACATGATGCACCAGCAGATCTAGGTTTACGCTGTTTGTTAAGAGCAACAAGTATAACAATCATCATAGACTCTGATCTGACATCACATTATGTGATGGAAGATCAGGATCTAAGTTGTTTGCAGTTTAATTTAAATTATAAAGTGAGCATTTACATTGGTACTAATCCTCACGATGAATGCATCCTTAACATGTATATATTAAACAGATTTGGATACTTGTGTGATCATCATAAAAGAAGGATAATAAAACTTTTAGAAAACTAATGCCTAGTATATTGAACCTGTTATATGAATACAAAGCAAGCATTTTTCATATATGTGGTGGACAGAAAATAGTTTTTATTTTTATTTTCAGAGAAATTATGTTCATGCACCACTTTGAAAGCCAAGTTCAACACATATTCAAGTGCCAGACATTAAGTGTAAACACATTGCAAAATGTAAAAGGTATAATTATATGCAAATGGAAACAAACTCAAACAGATGAATGAAACAAATGGAAATATTGTATAACACATTAAATTTTACTTCAGTACCATGTTCATAACATATATGAAATCAAATGGAGTTTGTTGTTAATACAAATTACCAATTTAAAGACCTAATTGTACAATACCATATTTACTTGCCTATAAGTTGAGTCAAACTAAGTACCATAGATCCTGATCTACATTCACATAATGAGCCTGCAATTTGGGGTCTATGTTGTTTGTTGTACTGATTGCTACTAACTATGCTTATTGTACTGATTGCTACTAACTGTACTTATCCAGTTAGTACTTATATTATGCACTGTCAGACCTGAGTATGTGTAATATGCAACTAGATCCAACTTATAAGCGAGTAGATATGGCATTTTCTATTGTGAAACAATAGGACTAGGCCTAACAATATGACTATGCCTAACAATAGGACTACGCCTAACAATAGGACTAAGCCTAACAATAGGACTATGCCTAACAATAGGACTATGCCTAACAATAGGACTATGCCTAACAATAGGACTATGACTAACAATAGGACCATACCTAAACGACATAAATATAAATACCAATGAAGCTGTCATATTTTGATATAATGCATTTTCATACATGTGAAAATAAATGAAATGACAGTAAAATGACATGATGGAAACACGGGTCTGTTTACTGCAGATAAGAAATATTTCAGACACATCCTACTGAAGCTGTTCAGTTATATATAACAACTGAAAACAATCCAAGCTATTAAGCTAAATCCATATCATCACATAAATCGAAACTTAAATTGCCATTATAAAAAGATTGATTACTGAAGAGCTTAATTCAACTGACAGGGGTCATTTGGATAATAATAATAATAATAATAATAATAATAATTGGAAATTAGCTCATTTAGTCAATAACTATTCTCCTTAAGCTCTCTTAAGAAAAGAGGATAAATATGTATGACACACAACAAGCTAATAGTAATTATTAATAAGTTTAACAATTTAGTTTCGTTAACAATTCTTCTGACGAATACTCAACATGTAAATCTAAATTAGCCATTTTAAATTGCCATTTTATAAATTATATCAAGCAGAGGTTTGACAGATCTTCCCCATCAGGCAGAAAAAAAAATAATTCAGAACTGTAAGTCATATGCACTGTAATATAGAATAAAAGTTTCTGTCTTTATATTCTTAATTCTACTGAGGATGATAGTTTTAGATGATTGCTTTACATAATATTGTCATCCCACTGAAATGTTGTATCTGTAGATTCATCTATAATACAAGTCATAAAGGTCTCTCAGTACTAGTTCAGTAATGGGTGTCATTTTTAAATTTGATTCAACATACTTTTAAATGGCAGTTATTCACTTTATGTTGAATACTGATACATCCATATTCTTTGGAAGGTCATTTGCACACATGTGCCAATAAATATTTTTATGGCAAAATCTACACTGAAGAACATGGACATTCTTGGATGAGGTCAATCTTGTGATCCAGTAAAATCCCAATTGAATATCGCATGCTGTCATGATACAATGAAAGTTACACATCCTGAAAACACTTCGTAATACCGTTATTTGTTATGATTAGACCAAACATCCTCTCATTATGGACCCAGTTTAGTGTCTGGTCAGCAATATAAAAGTCCTTAGCAAAAAATACTTTCATCTGAAGTTTTTTTGATGACAGTTCTTGTGCAGAACTTTCAACAATTAGGATTGAATAGACTTTGATTAAACTATATTAGGATTAAAGTTCAGAACAACAATTAATATTTACACAGAGAAACCAATCAATGACTGCCTGATCTAGTATTTTTAATTAATTGGTTAAATTTACTGGTAGGATGATAACAAAGATTGGAACAATTAGATTCTAAAAAATTTAGCTATCATAGAAAATTGTATCAGCAGCATTATATTTTCTGTGATGACATTTAGACTATGCTATACTGACAATACTGTCTTATGACTTGAAAATGTGAATTACTTGAGGAATGAAACAATATTTAAGAGCTTTATGTATTTTTAATGAGAGTATTGTAGACTCTAGTGCTGCTTTTTAGCCATTATTGCCAGACTGGTTCCCCTCCACAAAAAATTCATTTCTTGAGAAATGAAAGAAAACTGAAGAGTTATGTGTCCTTCTAGGTAAATTATTGATTTAAGCCATGTTATTTTGAAAATAGATCATACAGCTGATTTTTGTTAAAGTATATTGTGTCTATTATAAATCAAATTATTACAATAAAATTTCAGTATTCAATTTGTTACTATCAAATGTAATAACTGGCTGATGGTAAAGTATACAACACTGATATGTTATTGTTGATAATTATACAATTTGTGTAATAGTTTACAACAGAATGTTGATAAACACTTTAACTGCTTGCATGTTATATTTTTTTTATTACATACTTATTTTCAATATTTGTTATATTAAAGCTAATATTGACAAAGAAGTAGGCCAAGGACAAAAGTAAAACTTATACAAACTTGTTGCATAGTTTAGCACTTTACAACATCAATGGTGATAACACTTTGCAAACTCTATATTGTAATATGTATCATATTGCAATATTAGTATCAATACATAACTGCAGGACACAGTTAATAAAATATATTACAGATACAGATTCTGAATGATTCATGGGCAAAACAATTAAGATGAGATACATGAGGTACTAACAAACAGTCAAGATGACTGAAACACACTCCTGCTTGCTTGCCTGCCTACCATTAACGCAAACCCCAGTGAATCTTCATCTCTATTTAACTATGGTGAGAAATGCTGACAAGGAAACAAACATAAATAGCTGGTCTGTTGCCAAGTATTTTGGGATATAATGACAGATCCCATGTGAATTACACTCCTCAACTTAAGTGTATGTCCAATGGTGAAACTGAGTAGTTAATCATGAATGTATTATTTTGTGGGTTTGAATTTTTGTATTTTGTGAGCAATTACATGTTCATCAGAACTTAAATAAATATTGCACTTAAGGACATGGCAATCTTTGGTCCACAAAAAGATCTCTATTTATTGGGTCTTTAAATTTGCAAGTGCAGCAACCAGAAAATTTTCATAAACTGGTACGTCACAAAACTTGTATATAATGAAATTGAATAAATTCATAGTATTTGATACATTACAAGCTGTTTACATACATTAATGATTAAAAAGGTTTTGCAAATTGCAATCTATATAGTAAATGAATATTGTTCAACTTTTTTTTCTTTCTTGTCCTTGGTTCAATACAATTTCTCAATGCATGATAGGCTATACATGGCAGAGATTTTAATTGGTGGAGGAAGAACCTTGGAAAACCCTAGTAAGATTACACCAACTGTTGGAAATCTATTGGCAGCTTTCTCACATACTCACAATGGCAAACCTGAGACTTAAACCCACATGGTCAGAGGTGAGATGGCAGTGTTTGGAAAAGGTGAATAATTCGGACCACTCTGCCACGCAGGGCTCCTGTTAAGCTTGAAAGTTTCTTTGATGGAAATTTATTTATAAAAAAATATGTAACTCAAAATAAAAATATAATATACAGAACTATAATTTTGAGTTTAAGTTTGCATGTAGGAGTAGCTTTGTGAATATACAACCTGGCTAGGTATCTCTCAAAATGCACTGGGTGAAGAACTGTAATAAATTAATTTGTTTTTATTTCCCATTTTACTTTTTTTTGGATAATCTAATTAAAAAGATAACTGTTAATTGTTCTAGGTTTATTAGCATTTGCAAGATATGTAAAAAAAATTGAATTCATCTCAATATCTTGCCAGAACTGTGCATTCTATTTACATTTAAGCAATATCAATCACCTATTTTACCTTTTGATATATAGCACCATAAAATCTCTCCATTTCTGATAACAGTCCATTTACAGCAAAAGCTTATGAATGCTGCAAATCAGTTGTATTCACTTAGCCCAGTTTTAGATATTTTTTTAATTTTCATAAATAAAGAGAAATTATTAATGTATGCATTTGCATTTTAATTTCAGATTTTATAGCTCAAGTCATAAGCAAAGTGTTATTAAAATAGACACAGAAACAGCAATAAATGAACATGCAGGCAGCTAGCACAATATTCTGGTATACTGTAACTAAAGTGAATTTGACAGTGCCTGTACAGAACATGTCAGTTCCAAATTTCATTCAAAATCAGACTGTTGATCACTATCCCTTACTAAAAACAATACATTACATACAAAATATTTTTTTTTTTTTGGGGGGGGCACAGGTATTTCCTGATTTGATGCACACTTCTAGAAGAAGTGGTTTCTCCCTTACAGCAGTTCATATTGGTGTCTAATCTGTCTCGATGGTATCTTTTCAAAATATTCAGTGGCTATGTAATTCTGATGAGAAAAGAAATATGGCATCTACATACAGGCAAGCACTACTGCTAGTCTCCAATATCAATGCAAATCCTGCAATGTAATGTTTGCTCACATGGAAGACATTATAAGTCATTCCCATTAAAAAAAGCAAGGTAGTGAATACAAAATAGGTATTTAATCATCAAATGGGATATTAGAAATCAGAAGGCTTAGTAAATAAATTACTATCTTGTAATAAATCTGTACGACCGTAAAATGTTCAATTTAGACCCAATTCCATTTCTTCCTGTCTTGCTATTCTTTTCCAGAACAATTCACATTAAACTGAAAAATGCAGAAAACGGAAGCATGGTGTCCTGAAGACCAGTTAAAGGGTTATATAAAAATAAAGTGTGTACCAAATTCTAAATAGTCAACATCAAATAAAAATTTCCAGCGTGATAATAAATTGCATGACTGTTTTATCTTCCTCCATCATATAATATTTCAACAAATCTGTGACAGATGAGTTTTCTAAGTAATACTTCTGTATCAGTATAAAATGTTCAATTATGATGCCAAATTCTACTTCCTTATCTTGGCTCTTTTATTTCAGACGGAGAATCTCACTCTATCCATATGAATATTTAGACCAGTTTTTCTAAAGTAATTAATAATTATTTGAATAATTGTTTAGCATTGACAAGTTCAAGTAAAGTATGTTTCACCAGTCTGTTTATAAACAAATACAAATTCCAGAGTAATAAGCAATTAAAAGAGCCTGTTACAAAAGAAAATGCAGAAACATATAATTTGCTACAGAATAAAGCAAACAAAACATATGGCAATAAAAAGGCAAACTAGACAAATGACTCAAGGAAGTGAATACCTCTTGAAAAGTGCAACATTATTAATGAAATTTAAGTTTGCTAAGAGATGTTTCTGACTACAGGTATTAAAGTAAGCAGAGCTAGAGAATATGATAAAATGAGCAAGATCTTACTGAAATAAATCCATGTGCTTGATTAATTTTGGTCTATCCAGTTTTATGAAGTTAATGGACAGTACAGGAAATTGGTCTTCAAGCTCAACACAGATTTTGTGAAACATGTCTCACTTGTATGACATTACATAATGTGCACCCACCCAATAGATCTGACTTGCAACAATGTCAACACAAAAATTTAACAAAGAATCTGAACAATGAAGACATCATGTTGTTGCTGTTGCCATGCAATGCTTACAATGTTTGGATAAAAATGTAAGTCAACAGTGCAAATACCAAATACAAAAAGTCTAATAATAAGTTTGATAGAGATAATATTAAATACAGCTTTGTGCAAAATTTGATCTCACTCTAGTATATTACAAGTTGCTGAGAATGAATGCAAGAAAAAAGTGAAGACTGGTAAAGAAGAATGTGGTGAGTTTCCTAGAATTTAGCTCTGATGTATCATCTCTGGCATGGACTTGCTAAATCAATCATTACAAAGAAAGCTCTAACACAGAATCTTGATTGCTAATGCTGAGAGAAAAGTGAAGCCTATGTCTTGCCATGCTTAACCAGCTGTGATAAAAACGCAGAGGAGAGAGTTATGTCTTAGTTCTTAGTCAGTTGGTATTTTGTATGCTTTTGCTACCAACTTTACAATGGCTAAATCAATTGCCTGTTAAGAATAAATGCTTAAGACGCAGAATATGTGTGTGTGTGTTTGTTTGTGTGATTTGGAATTTTCACACAGCTTTACAAAAAATTCAGTCATATCACTATGATGTCTGCAGTGCATTTATAATGATGTCTAGCACTGGGGCATCTTGCCGAGAACATGTAGCATGATGTCCAACCCAGTCACATTATCCTGACACCAGGCTGACCAATCCTAACACTTACATCTTAATGATGAGCACCTAGCAATACAGCTGTTAGTACCATCTGTTTGAGTCTTTGGTATGACTCTGCTAGGGTTTGAACCTGAGGCAGACACTCAAATTACTAGACCACCGGAGCAGTCAAAAAGCAGAATATGAACTAATAGGAACTGACACAATTTGGAATAGTGCATTATATGTGTGTGATTGGATTTTTAATGTAGCTTTAACAATTTTTTTAATCATGTCGCTACAATGTCTGCAGTGTGGCACTTTAGAGTGATGTCTAACACTGAAGCATCATGCCACATAAATGTAGCATCATATCCCACCCAGTCACATTATCCTGACACCATGCCGACCTGTCCTAACAATAACCTTTTAATGCTGAGCTCCTAGTGTGGCAGCTGTTAGTATCATTTTTAGCATGACTTGGCCAAGGCTCAAATCTATGACCTCCAACATCCAAGACAGATGCTCTAACTACTAGACCATCACAACGGTCAGTGCACAAGTCTACATTTAAACAGGATAATCATATTACATTTGCATGTAAAATTTAAATCTAGTTAAAACCCTCAAACCAAAACACTGGAGTACAAAAATTTATCTGTCACATTAGCCGATTGGACATCAGAACATGAGTTTATGTTGTATCCTAGACTATTAGAAATTAAACTGAAGTTATATTATATTTTTGTGACCCATGCTATGTTACAGTTCACAAATTTCTTCTTGCAGTAAACGCTGCTAAAAAAAAAACAGACACTGCGCATACCATGTTACACTGGTTAAAGTTATACTTTATTTTTCTTGTTGGGCAATGTAATACATTATGTAAAGGTTTTCAGCATAAAGTTGAATCTGTTTACAATATCACACTGCATTATGATTGTTATCACAATGAACGTCACATGGTCCCTTCATTTCATGACACACTGCAATGGTAATAACAAAAGCTGGATCTAGCAATAATCAGTCGGGGGAGAAGAGGAGGAGGGAATCTGAAATACCATATATGTAAAGCTTACCTCAATATGAAAGAAATGTATGTTTTGTGATTAACTAGAGTATCACATGGCAGTCTGAATAAAAAGAATCCTGGACAAGTTTTCAGGGGATAAAAATTCAAATTCAGGACTAGTTAATCTAAAGGGTTATAAACATTATACATACCTGTCTAATCTCCTCAGTGAAAATGGTGAAGACCCACACAATCAGTACAATTTCCTCTGGAGACAAGTCTGGACCAAGCTTGCTGATTAGGATGTAGCTATACAAGCCCAGAAACACCATGTAGGATATCTGAAATAATAGATATATTAACATGTGCAAATCTGACAATTTTGTTTGTGGGAGTTTACAATTGTATTTTTATAGTGGCTCCATGTTGGGAGTTTACTATTGCAATTTCAGACCAGTTCTATTTCAAACGCTTAATTTCAGACAAAACAAATCTTCTCAAACAGGGCACCATAAAATCCATAAAAAACTGGCACAATGTGAGGTGTAATGCATGAATTTCATTTACAAAACCTAATGCATGCACTTCATGTATTGCATTTCATCGTGTATGATGTGAATTAAACTGCAAACAGCCATATTCAGATATGTGTCAGCATAATTTCAGGTCTACTTTGGCACAGACTGAAAGATTTACCCTTTAGTTTTCTGTGAAAAAATACCTCTAATATCATCACAAAAATGATGCGAATGGCAGATGTTGACTAAATGAAGCAAGACTATTTCTAGAAATTATTATACTTTCAATTTTGATCAGATGCATAATTCTTGATAGAGAAATGCAGATGTGCAAATTCCTGTACATACTGGCTATTTCCGTAAGTCATTGTGGACAATTTTCTGTCAGGCATTGTTGGTAAAATCTTTCATGTTCATCCCCATATCAATTAAAAATTTTGCAATTGAGAATCTAATACCAGTCATTCTCATAATAGCTTGTATTGGTTCAAATGAGCATTTAGATTAGTAATACAGAGCTTAACAATTATGTTGAGCATGGGTCTGATTGTTCGGTGTCATAATCACAAGGAATAACATAACAATTTACCTGGTGTCAGGTTGGGTAAAGAGTAGGCATAGCATAATCATGTCAGATTAATGAATAAACTGACATTCTATTTGAGACATTTCATATGAAAATGAAAAAGTTAGAGTTAAGACATGGGACCATATGTTAAACATTTTAGTTTAAAGTATAGAAAGAATTGTTCTTTAGCCTAAAAGCAATAGTCTGCTAAAATGGCAGTTGATTAAAGTCAAGTACAGTGTAATTGTTATCATAATATTAAAATTAAATAATGCAATGGGATCGCTGACCATATATATCATATATTATGGACAACCATATATTTGTAACATTAAATGTTACAAACAATATTTAGCTTTGGTAATGATTTCAGTCCATAGACATAGTCCTGCTGAGAGGTTTAATAGTATTTGAAATATGTAATGTACATCAACATGTATGCCTTCATGTTACAGTTTAACTCCAGGAACAAGATATTATAAGCTAGGAACAGAAATAATTGGCCTAGAGATTAGGAAAAATGTTGGAGACTTTATTCTCCTACACTGAATTTCATTTTAAAAAATCTCATTTAATTAATATAATCATAATCACAAAATGTACACTTACAAATAATATACAGGCTTTTGTTGGCTAAATCAACATAATTTTCTTCAAGAATAACCTCTTCTCCACAATTTCAAAATTGATAAGACATAGATGAGATAAATATTCCATTGAACTAAGGCACATACAATACTTTTATCCTCAAAGTCTAAAGGTGCACTTTAAACATATTCAATTTTTTCACTAAATGATTCGTCATTGTTCCAATTCTGGGGATCATTTCTAGTTTGTTGCAGAACTATAGATTGGTTGAAAATGAGTAAATCTATCAGAGTAATAACACATAGTCATGTTCTGATTTATGCATATTTTACAAAATCAAAATTGTAACTTTAGCATTTCTCAGAAAACTTTCTGGTGCAAAAAGCAGCAGAATCAGACTGTTATAACCAAATAATGTATTTAACAACAGGAATCAAACAGCCACAGATAGGTGGCTATATAGTACTCAGAACGTCTGGTGTATAATGCATTTCAAGTCTGGGTCTATGTTGTTCTTAAAAGTTGTTTACACCCTATGCACTGGAAATTGGGAAATGTACTGAACATACCACATTATGAAAGAAAATAACCACAGGTGCTTGATAGAAAAATGAGAACTTCTCCACTGTACTGAAATTCTTGACATCGACGTTTGTTTCATCTCCTGAATCATCTTTAGTCCACTGTCTGAAAGCAAGATAAATGTTTATTACAGTATGTTTACTGATAAGTTGAGTTCAACTACAAACTGCACAGTGTGTCCAAGAAAGTAAGGAATTAATTCTTACAGTAATCATTACATAGATTGTAATCTGTTATAGTTGATCACTGATGACCTACCTGGTAAATAAACAAGAGTCCTACAATGGGATTTGTTGCTCAGCTCATAGATCTACATCCTGTAGGATTTCAAGGATAATGGCACACAACATGGTACATTTTATTTTTAAGTAATAACTATATTATTTCCCTAACACCACACCTCATCCCAGGCAGTTTGTGCACTCCAACCAATTTTAAAAATGAAAAGTCTCAGTGATACCAAATATACATAGAACTTTGGTAGTTCAATTATTAATTTATAATATCTAAACCAAATGTCATCAGGAGTGTCAGGCTGTATGTTTTTCAAGCCAAATGGGAGTTTCTTTACTATCATCCATATTTTAATGGGCAAATCTATTTGTTCATACAATAGAAGTGAGTTAGTTCATCATCTTCAATAAGTTCCAATTAATTCATAAAACGTCTGTAGCATTGGGAGTTGTGTCCTTTTGAAACCATGTACATAAGACTTAAATTTCATAAAACGTCTGTAGCATTGGGAGTTGTGTCCTTTTGAAACCATGTACATAAGACTTAAATTGCCTGCTCTTTTTATTTTGTTCAATAATTTTAGAGAAGTACTAAAACTAGACATTGCAATCCTTGGATGAAGTCAGTTGAAGTCATTTTTATCTTAGTATCTTTAATATAAAGAGGGGGAATACTATAGAAGCTGATGACAGCTGCTAAGCCTCTCAGGGATATCATATTTTATCAAGGACTTCGAGATGTATATGCCAGTAATGTTTTATGATAACCCTCCCAATGGTATAGGAGGTGTAGAAATAATGTAATAGTGGAGGTGTTTGAAGCCACTTAATAATCATCCTTGAGGCATCTGTGCCTTACTGTGAGATGAATAAACAAGGTTTAATTCTGACAGTAACAGATTCCTTTTACATCACGGTAAAATGTTTTTTAAGATGCATACCAAGGTGATTGTCAGTGAGTCATCTTGCTTGCAATGACTCTACAGAAACCTTAGTAACACACAACCAAACAACTCCTGTGACCTTGATCTCTTACCCTATAACCACTTTATTCCTTAAAAAATAATATATATCAAATCTGACAATCCATGAATTAACAGAAAATATAGCCTCATCATATATTTGTAACAAATGATCCTGCCACATTCATCTTTGATACTTCATCCCCAAAATTTATCCATGTACACTGCTGAATCTGGCTGAAGGCCTAATGATACAAATTTTATTCCCAAAACTTAAACCAATGATGACCATGACTTTGACCTCTGGACCTCTACATCTGTCACAAAATGTTATATACCATTGTAAACATCTCTAATATGTTGGATGACAATTCATTCATTACTACAGTAAATAGTACTGCTAGGTACAAATAGTTCAACCAATAGACCACCAACTTAAACTTTCAACAAGTGTGACCTTCACATTTGGTCTCCTTATATTTAAATCTTTTCCTTTCTCTTGATGCATTTGTGGGCAAAGTTTAATGATGACCTACTTATGCAATCCAGAGATACAGCTGCTGTTTAAAAACAGATGTTTATATTAACTGTAGTCAAAAAGCTGACAACGAATGGATAAACCTTATGTACTGGCTACTATGTCTCACACTTTACTAAATAGGAAAAATTACTAGTAAAACTACTTACTCCTGCAGGAAAGGATGACTTTGTTTCAAACTCACATTAGTCCTGCCTCTAAGAAGTGGTGGTTTTGACTTCTGTTTCATCCGGAACTGTTGAGACAAATAAGTAACCATTAATTTTATGGAATCAGGTTTTAGTAAAATGAATGCGTACTGTGCAGTTTGAAACGACATGATTATTATGAATCTATCAAGCTCTCATTATTTTTTTACCTTGGCATATAGTAGTCTTATCAACATATTAAAATTATATACTAATGCTATATACACACATGAATATTGTATACCGGTGCTATATACACACATGAAAATTATATTGTAGTCTATATACACACATGACAATTATATAGTGATGCTATAAACAGATATGAAAATTATATGCTAGTTCTATATACACACAAGACACTTATATACTAGTGCTATATACACACAAGAAAATTATATACAACTACTATAAACACAAATGAAGATTGTATCTAGTGCTGTATACACTAAAGAAAATTATATAGTAGTGCTATATACACATGTAAATTATATACTAGTGCTATACACACATGAAAATTATATACTAGTGCTATATACACACATGAAAATTATATACTAGTGATATATACACAGATGAAAATTATATATGAAAGCTATATACACACAGGAAAATTATATACTAATGCTATATACACACCTGAAAATTATATACTAGTGCTATTATACGCACAAGAAAATTATATAATAGTGCTATATACACACAAGAAAATTATATACTAGTGCTATATACACACAAGAAAATTATATACTAGTGCAATATACTCACATGAAAATTATATACTAGTGCTATATACACACAAGAAAATTATATAGTAGTGCAATATACTCACATGAAAATTATATAGTAGGGTTTCACAGGAGATAAGTGGAATAACAATCATATGAAAGATAGATGCAAACTCAACAAAATGTACATGACATTTTGAGAAATCATTAGCAATATACAGCCTGTTATAAATCAGCTACATGGAAAACTGGTGTGATCAAAGCGATTGTTTCATTTGAGAAAAAAATCACACACCAACCTGTTAACATACATTTCCTTTGCACACTGCACCAGAAGAATCTGATTTCCAATCAGTGCAGATTCATTGAATTTGTAATACTCATTCAGCTATTATTTATGAATGATAAGTAATGCATACCTGCCAACTCCTTAAGAGGTACAAAAGATATGTCAAACGTCAAAAAGAGTAACAGTAAATGGTACATTATACATCTACACTAATTAGTTGTCCCATATGTAGGCACTTAACACAGAAACCATTACCTCACTAGACATATCCCCTTTTCTTCACAAAAAAAGAAATTCTTAACTTATCAAGGCTTATAGATAGTATTATATCCATTATGATATATTAAAAGAATCAAAATTGTATACAAGTAATCTAACAAGTGTTAAAAAAATCAAACAACTTAATTTATGAACGTTTTCACTCCAACAGTTATGTATGATATTCAATCCTCCCCCGGAAATTGCACCATCTCCCAGGGCATCGATTAGAATAAAAATGGTACAGTAAGCATGACCTGTCAACTTTTCACCTCAGATTCTATGACTTTCTTTATTACCTTAATAAAAACCATCAACAAAGATTAATCAAGGAAACTGCTGTGCAAAATATAAACTAATCACATACAGTATCTTACACAATAAATTAATAGATTTCAATCATGGAAATGCGATCTGCAAAAGCAGGAAAAAGACTATGGTGATGCTGTTCCATAGCATCTAGCAGTGCATGAGATACTCAGTAGATCTGTGTGCATCTCTTGTGTATGGCTCCGCATGGGCATGAGTGACAGCATTAAAAAAAAACACAGATTGCTTGTAGCAAAAAGTTTTTTGATGATTTAAAAAGCCCCCACTGTAGCTAAGAAGATTTTAGTATTCTCAGTAGTCAATGTAAACAGTAATCATTCAAACAATGACATGCTAATCTCTGTGACAGATCATACCAGACATAATAACAAGAGCATTCTTTTCCATGAGATGAACGTTAAAGCAGTATAATGAGTTGACATAAACAACAGAGGTTTTGTTTCGAAATCATTTGTTCTTAAATTCTATTTCAGCTTTTTAAACAGATTTATCTTTCTAAAAAGTTGACAAATTTGCAGGATTAAATGTTTATATTGACAAATCAAATTATTACTAATTATTGATATCCAAGTTGCACCAGACTGTTACGCTCTTGGTGATGATCAACAATATTATATTAATACCAGACTGTTACGCTCTTGTTGATGATCAACAATATTATATTAATACCAGACTGTTATGCTCTTGGTGATGATCAAAAATATATTAATACCAGGTTACCATATCAAATTTACAAACAGAATTTATCTGGTTATAAAGAAGCCTTAGTTACTTATTGTCAAGAGAGTCAATTTTCATGTTTTGAAAAAAAAAGACATTTTCATAAGTATTTAATTTTGTGGAGTCTGGATTAGGTCATTTTGTTTCTATAGAAGAATACATGTTCTTAGGTCTTTACAGTTGTGGTCAGTAGCAACCAAAGCCTACAAAACTCGGAACTTGTGAAAAATAGTGACTTAACAGTACCTCTACACTGCTGCGAGTTGTTTGAGCAGGAGCAAGTTCACCCTCTTCCTTCCCCTTAAACTTTGCTAGCCGCGGAATCAGTAGCGGAATGGCAATGCATATCAGCAACTGAAAATTAAAATGAAATGCCATATCTAAGTATGTATACAATCATAAATAAAATAACGAAAATGTACACTATGATCTACCACCAGACAGGGCACATGTATACTACACTTTAGTTATTCACTTGTACATGTATCATAATTAGAACAAACTATACAGACTCTGATCTGACATGACACAGTGCAGCAGAAGATTTTGTTCTATCTGCTCACTTGTATCATAATTAGAACAAACTAAAAATACCCTGATCTGCCATCGCACAATGCATCAATAGATTATAATCTAACTGTTTGCTTGTACAAGTATTATAATTAGATTGAACTATATAGACCCTGGTCAGCCATCACACAATGTATCATCAGATTAGGTTTTACATATTTACTTACATTATAATTTAAAAAAACCTAAAGACTCTGATTTGCCATCACACATTGCATCAGCAGGTTACATTCTAGCTATATACTTCTATAATAATTAGAACTGCATAACAGACTCCAGTCTGTCATCACAGTGCATCAATAGAATGGGTTAAACTTTTATTACGAACAGTACAAACTTCACTGTCCCCAAACTGCAATCACAAGCTGCATCAGCATATTGCATTGTATCTGTTACTTCTATCATAATTAGATCAGCAAAGACTCTGATCTGTCATCACAGAGTGCATCAGCAGATAGGGTTATAGCTGTTCACTTGTATAATAAATAGTACAACCTACACAGACCATGATCTGCCATTAAACAGAGCATCTGTAGATGTATCTTTTCACTTACATAAGTATTTTAAATAGAAAGAAACAAAACAGACTGATCTGTCATCACAGTGCATCAGCAGACTGTGTTCTTGCTGTTCACTTAGTATTATAATTAGAACAAACCACATACACCACGAGTGGCGAAGTGGTCTAAAGCGCTCACCGTTACGGATCATTGCCATCTCACCTCTATCTGCATGAGTTTGAGTCTCAGATTCAGCCAAAGTGGGTATGTGAGAAAGCTTGCCAGTAGCTTCTCGTGGGTCAGTGGTTCTTTCCGGGGTTTTCCCGGGTTCTTCCTCCACCATTTATGCTGGCCGCTATGTATAGCCTATCTTGTGCTGAAATATGGCGTTAAAGCCTACAACAACAGCAATAACAGTTGCTAACTTACATCATAATTAGAACAAACTACACAGACACTGGTCTGTCATCATGTTGTGCATCAGTAGGTAATATTCTAGTTGCTTGGTTATATCTTAATTAGAACAAAACTATAAAGACCATGATCTGCATCACAGTGCATCAGCATATCATGTTCTACCTGTTCAGTGGTATAATAATTAGAACAACAGAGACCATGAGTTGACAGCTCAGTGCGTTATAATTAGAGCAAACTTTATTATATGCTCATTTTTTTCTCTGTTAACTTTACATTGTCAAGATCGTGCAGTATTTCATTATTTTGCATTCAAGTGAACTTCATATTGTACTCAAATGCATGACATGTGTGCCCAATAGTGTATTAGGAACTACTTTGTAAACAAATCATGAACACTCATGTAGTAGATGCTTTATGTTTTGGTTGATTGAATTTGTTTCTGAATGAAGCAGATGTTTTGTGGACTGCCACATATCAGCTGCTTTGCCACATTCTGCGTTATCATTTTTGAAACAATGTTTCTGATTTAGGCTAGCGATAGATGTGGCAGGTCATAAAATTGCTGTGTCCCTACAAATAACATGCAAGTGACAAGGTATCAACTGTCATCTTAAGCTGGTAATAAGAATGGCAAAAATTATATTTACAGTTTTACGTCCTAAATTTCCTCAACATTTCCTTTCTTAGTTCTGCAAATCCGAATTACATGAGGCCTGTCATGGGTTCTCAAGCTTGCTTACCCATTTCAAAATTGTACTGTAATTTTGACTTTACTTCAAGTGCAACTAGACCCACCTTATTGCACTCAAAATGAAATAAACAGTTTATTCCATAGCATCTTTTTGATACTTGCAATTGAAAGACTTCATATTTTTCCACATTATGATTTCAAACATTGAATGACAGAACAGAACACACTTGCAGATGTCAACACGCTGATTCCTAGATGCTGAAATCAGATGTACTTCATATTTGATTGACATAGATAAATCCAGTCACTAAAAAAGTACTAAAATCTATTCATTCCAGACTAAATGGAAAAATTGTTGCAATGCGCATTCATTCAGAATATGAATCTAAATTTAAATTTTAAGTAGACCATAATGCCAGTTTCTTTCGAAAGTGATGTCTAGCGCATGGCTAAGTTCAAATTTATTTGGGCTGACTTGTGTACATTAATAATGTTGTTGTGTGACCTCTCCAGTGGCCTAGTGGCTACAGCGTCCGCCTCGGATGCGGGAGGTCGGGGGTTCGATCCCTAGCCGAATCATACCAAAGACTTACAAAAATTGTACTAACAGCTGCCTCGCTAGGCGCTCAGCATTAATATGTTTGTGTTAGGACTGGTTGGCATGTCATGACACAAATATGCGCTATTGTTTCATAAAGACATTTTAGGAGATGTTAGCTAGACAAGAGTCTGATAGGCATACACAATTTGTAATAAAAACAAACATGACCTCATGTAGCACAATTATATAAGGGACACATATGATTGCCTTGATACAAAGGCATTGCAAGTTTCAAGAAGATATGTGAAATCGTTCTTTAGATGTAAACCATACCAGAGTGTTATGTTTGTCTGGACAGACAAGCTGATTCTTGCTTTGGTTATACAACAAAGCATACAGCTATGATCTCTAGATGCACTATCCTTCAAGTTTGGTCTTTATAGGCCTCAGAATTAATATATATATATATATATATATATATATATATATATATATATATATATATATATATATATATATATATATATATATATATATATATATATATATATATATATATATATATATATATATATATAGGAGATATAGGATCAATGACCCATTCATATTTTAATAAAGAAATCAGGTCAGAATTTGATGGGATAATATTGTTTTGCAAGGTTTCTACCTTTGCTAATATCTTAACACTGCTATTTATAATAATGAAAGTAAATTGACATTCTTCTTCAAGTTCAGTCCAAACAGTATCTGGACTATACAAAAAATGAAACATTTAATTCACAGCAAAAATGGATGTGTATGACAGATTATATGTTAAGGATAGTTATGTCTAACTTAGAGAGATCAAACATTATTCCAACTGTTGTACTCAATTATATTTAAATAGGATGCTTTACTCTTGTGCCAGTAGTAATTACTTACAGAAGAAATTTGAGAAAAATGACTGGAATCTGTTTTCTATTGCAAACATTTAACGATATGTAATAAGAATCAGTTTATGTATATCAAAATGGGATAATTTTAAAATTACCATGACTTCATTCAACTGTCTTTATCCAGAGAGTCTGCATAAACATTTTACCTTTAACAACATTTTTACCTTTTTACAGAAGCCATTCATGCCAATAAATATCGCTCAAGTTTCATTCCAAAGGTTCATCTACTTGGTTCCAACAGTGGACACAATGAAGAGATTATCTTTATATAATTTCAGTTGTATCATATCAATTTATTTATTTGAGGTTTTGCAAAACATTTGTCAACATGTTGCAGATTACCACTCTTGAATATGTCTGCATGAATGTAACTGAGTATTGCTTATCATCATGTCAGATACTAAACATCATGTAGTAGGCAACCTTGTGAAAACCATCGTCACTATCACCCAACGCTTTTTACATAAAACACATTGCATGTAAAAGAAACTGAATTAGAAACCAAGGATATAGGGGGAGAAATGGTGGGTAATAATTTTAACTCCATACCATGCAGATGCATCTTTTACATGTGAGTGGGTCATCAATAATGTTTTGCACAACGGATGGAAAAACTAGTCTACATGGAACTCTGGACATATTGACATAATGTAACAGCCTCCACATGCAGGATAGTTGAACACACAGAAAAATTTACAAACAGGAATAGACAGATTGGTTCATTGTTATATGAAGAAAAAACATGAATCCTGCATCCTACCCGATATTGAAATGTTGGTATAATTATGGAGATATCTATATTAATGATGCAATGACAAAATTGTTTTGTCCATAATAACTTTGTAAAGTAAGTCAATAACCACTGAAACCTTTTCATAAAACGTGATAGCATATGATTAATGGACTTCTTCAAAATTTTCAGTGTAGGATTGGAAACTTCTACCCATGGGTCAAAATTTTGCTTCAGACTTAAGGATTTGCTGTGTTTGGTGATAAATCACAATTTCCATGGTGAAAATTTTCCCAACAATACAGACTTAAAATGAAATATTTTTTTCACACTTTCCAGAGTGAAAAGTGATGGTCAACTTCCAAATGGCACATTGCTAATGCAACTTCTAAATGGTATATTGTTAATGCAACTTCCAAATGGCATATTGTTAATGCAACTTCCAAATGGCATATTGTTAATGCAACTTCCAAACGGTATATTGTTAATGCAACTTCCAAATGGTATATTGTTAATGCAGCTTCCAAATGGCATATTGTTAATGCAACTTTCAAACAGCATGACCTCAAAGGTAATGGCAATACACATCATCAAAACTATTTACTGAAGATAGCTTGCACAATAATACAATTCTGTTAAGATACAAAATTAGGTTTGCTTTGATATTGTTGTTGTTGTTGTTGTAGGGTTTAACACCATTTTTCAGCACACGATAGGCTATACATGGCGGCCAGTATTAATGGTGGAGGAAGAACCCGGGAAAACACCGGAAAGAACCACCGACCCTCGAGAAGCTACTGGCAAGCTTTCTCACACACCCACATTGGCTGAATCCGAGACTCAAACCTACGCAGACAGGGGTGAGATGGCAGTGATCCGTAACGGAGAGCGCTTTAGACCACTCGGCCATTGCTTTGATATATATCAACAAATAAATCACAAAACATAAATAATGAAATACTACATGAATCAACTTTGATCTAGAACCAATCAAATATAATAATAAGAATATGAACTGACAAGAAATAATATTTACAAAAATGGCTTTATTAACACCAATCCAGACTAAAAAATATATGGTTAGGTCGATCAAAGTGAAATGTCCAGATTTAAGGACATCAACTTAACTGTTACTGCTGATGAATTTAATATGTTTGTACCAATTTGACTTTGGTTGTATATTGGTCGAGGAGACTTATTTATAAGAATGTTTCGCAATTCACATTTATCTTAATTTTTGTGAAAGAATACTCCGGAAATGATGGAAATCAAGGAGGTTTTGTCAGTTTGTGTGCACTCTGCTTGCAGCAGAAGGTCATCTGCTGAAAGAAGTAAAGTGAAGAAAGATGCAAGTCATGCATTGAATGATGAGTTTTCTCCACTAGTGTTCTCCACTTGAACACATGAACCAACTTATGTAGGAATGTGAGAACAATCTACACATTTGAAATCCTTTCATTTTTAAACAAGATTACACACAATATAAAGTTTCCTAAAAGTAGAGAATATGCTATGATGCGATAATTTACAGCAAAGAATTTTTTCCCTATGAACATTTCCCAAAAAGTTTCTACAAATGCCAATAGATGTGCAGTCACATTAAAAGGAACAAAGAAATATTCTTCCCAAATAGTCACTGCTTTCATGTGGTAACAAGTACATGCACAAACGTAACATAATGATATTCCCATTTCATATCTTCTTATGCAAATATAATGTGTGAGATAATTCAATATTCTCCTCATTTTGGCTGCTGTCATGCATTTAATGGATTCTGTTGGGATATGATGGGCAAAATCAGCTTCTTGCTTAATAGCATGGTAGCGCTACTCCACACAGTGTATCAACATTATGCATTAATACATCAAAACACGTTATTTCATTTAATGATTTTTTGCAAAGTTTAGTCATTACAATGGGTACAGTATCTGTAACTGAATCAAGACTTTTAAAATAGAGTTGTATTCTGATTAAATTTGGGAATAGCAATGTTAGTAAAAACTTCTAAAGAAATAGGGCCTTATAATAGCAATGTTAGTACATACTTTTGAAGTAATAGGGGTTTATAATGGCAATGTTAGTAAAAACTTCTGAAGAAATAGGGCTTTATAATAAGCAGATAAATGTATGTGCTGTTTAAAGTAATGCAGCCTTATTCAAAATACATGGGGTTCTTTGCATTTAAGTCTGCCAATGATATAAAGCAGTCTAATTATTCCTGTTACAATTAGATGTAAGTATTGATGACAATGCTGATGTTGCAGGGAAAATAATATATATATATATATATATATATATATATATATATATATATATATATATATATATATATATATATATATATATATATATATATATATATATATATATATATATATATATATATATATATATATATATATATAGTTGTTATCTACATAAGAACTACTTATCATCTTGCAAGTACCAGTAAGCATCTCATTCTATTTATAAGGATAGGTCTCCTCTACCAATATACAACCAAAGTCCATTAGGTACAAACATCTCATTCTATTAAAAAAAATAAGTCTCCTCGACCATTATACAACAAAAGTAAAATTGGTACAGACATCTCATTCGATTAAAAAAATAAGTCTCCTCGACCAATATACAACCAAAGTCAAATTGGTACAAACGTCATATTATATTTATATGAATAAGTCTCCTCGACCAATATACAACCAAAGTCAAATTGGTACTAACATCATATTATATTTATATGAATAAGTCTCCTCGACCAATATACAACCAAAGTCAAATTGGTACAGACATCTCATTCTATTTTAAAGAATGAGTCTCCTCGACCAATATACAACCAAAGTCAAATTGGTACAAACATCATATTCTATTTATAAGAATAGGTCTCTTCGACCAATATAAAACCAAAGTCAAATTGGTACGCACATCTCATTCTATTTAAAAGGCGACCAATGTGGGTATGTGATAAAGCTTGCCAGTAGCTTCTCAAGGGTCGGTGGTTCTTTCCGGGGTTTTCCCGGGTTCTTACTCCACCATTAATACTGGCTGCCATGTATAGTCTATCGTGTACTGAAAAATGGCATTAAATCCTACAACAATAATAAATATTTAAAGGAATAAGTCTTCTTTACCATTATACAACCAAAGTCAAATCAGTACAGACATCTCATTCTATTTAATATAATAAGTCTCCTCGACCAATATAATACCAAAGCCAAATTGATACCAAACATCATATTATATTTATAAGAATAAGTCTCCTCGACCAATATACAACCAAAGTCAAATTGGTACAAACATCATATTCTTCTTATAAGAATAACTCTCCTCAACCAATATACATCCAAAGTCAAATAGGTATAAACATCATATTATATTTATAAGAATAAGTCATCCCGATCAATATACAACCAAGGTCAAATTGGTACAAACATCATATTCTATTTATAAGAATAAGTCTCCTTGACCAATATACAACCACGATCAAATTGGTACAAACATCATATTTATAAGAATAAGTCTCGTCAACTAATATGAAACCAAAGTCAAATTGGTTCATCACATTCTATTTGTAAGAAGAGAGCTTCTCAACCAAAATACAACCTTGGTCAAATTGGTACAAACATCATATTATATTTATAAGAATAAGTCTCGTCAACCAATATACAACAAAAGTCAAATTGGTACAAACATCTCATTTTATTTATAAGAATAAGTCTCCTTGACCAATATACAACCAAAGTCAAATTGGTACAAACATCATATTCTATTTATAAGAATAAGTCTCCTTGACTAATATACAACCAAAGTCAAATTGGTACAAACATAATATTCTATATATAACTATAAATCTCCTCAACCAATATACAGCCAAGTCAAATTGGTACAGACACCCAGTATATTTATATGAATAAGTCTCCTCCGACAATATACAACCAAACTCAAATTGGTGAGTACCACCAATGTCTAACAGACACAAATTTTGAAGTTCTGACTGGCAATTGAATTGATTGCATCAGTAATCCACAAGTTTAAACCAGTATTGCCGTCAATTAGTAGTGTTTGAACATCTTGTGAAGGGATGTAAATTGCCTGTCTGCTCTTTGTTATTATGACTGTGTCAGACTTTGATTGTTCAAACCATTTCAACTTTGCTATAAACATGTATTGTTTTCACTGACCGTTATAGTGCCATTTGCCTGTGTCATATCACCCATCCATATGCTATTGAAGAGATCCTGGCATGCATTTTGAGAGATAAATCGCTTGTTATCTGCCTTCACAGCAATTAGAACACAGGTTGTTTTCCCCCACTGTGACAACTCCCGGATCAGCAGGCACCATGTCTTTATCTCATCTGTACTATAGCATTCTTTCAAAACTCCAGTTGCTAAATTCATGAACTCACTGCAAATTTGGAAGAAAAAAAATCATGCAAAATTACCTGAATGATTAAATGACAATTCAAAACATGAAGCCTTAATAACTGTGAATTAAATGCACAAAATGTTATACATATATACATATCCATACAACCACCAATATAATGCAACTAAAAAAGTTTGGTTTTGAATGCAACAGTAAAGTTTCCTGCGCAGTCAGACAAGGGTAATAACTCAATACAGTGTTTCAGAAAAAGTTACTTTTCACATTTAAACTAGTTCTTCCCAATATTCACATGCTAAATTTCATTTTTATTGAACAGAAATTAAATCTGTGACATGTCAAGACAAATAGTTATACAGTATAATTGAAACTATAACTATTAACAACAAAACATTCCTGACTCTTGTAGAGTGAGTTAGCTTTTGAGGTGGAAGAAATATAAACACACAGTAAACCATCCTGGACAATGCACATGTGTGCTGACACAAACTGTATACATACTGGATACTGGAGTTTAAATTCAAGACTGCTGACCATGAAATGAAGACCAGGTCATTACCAAGTTTTCGAGGGAAATACAATGAGATTTTGTCTATTAACACGGAAGTCACAAAACTGTCTGGGAACAAAAAATTAACTTTGACTCAAGCTTCTAGTTAGAATATATCCAACTCTCTTGATTTCACTGAAATTTGGCATACAAAAAATAAAATAACACTACTTTTTTTATTTTCATTATGATTGAAGTTACAGAAGATAATAAGGACAGCTTTCATGTCCAGACTATGAGGCCTAAACTCCTAAGGAAACATAACAGGCATACATAATAATTTTTGACTATATTAATCTGATAAAAATGGATTAGTACTATAATCACCACCTTAAAAAATCCATCCCTCACATGCTTGTGTTTAGGTTGCAGTAATAGTTGTCATCTCCCCTGTGATAGAGGGATTGCATAATCCTTACCATATATCAGTTATTACTGGAACAGATCTGTGCACTATACTAGGTTCTAATGTAACTGGGGGAAAGTAAGCCCATATTATGATCAGGTTTTATCAAAGTTTATTTCATTCCAAAAACTGGTCTCTTCTTCAAATGTATTACCCAATCGTAAGTAATTATGAGAATAGGTAAGAGGTGGAGCAAGTTACATTCCATTACCCATGCTCTGGTCCTCTATAGCATGTGTAAAGCTTCAGATCTTGTTAAAAAAAATAAGAGCTAGAGTTAAAATTTAGACATGCCTGAACACAACTTGTTGGGAAATTGCTTTTCCATGCAAATCCAGCACATGCCAAGTGGTCGTGTCATTGAAGCTACTGAATAGTTCAAATAGTCTGCTTTGCAGTTGCTATAGGCTGCTCCAGTTACCAACTTACCTCGATGCATATTAAATGAAAAATACACCCGTAGTGAAAACAGAGAAGGCATGTATAATATTTTACTTTATTCAGAGGACCACGCATTGGTGCATGTACATGTATAATATATATGTACATGTCTAATGTATAGCATGAAAAGAGTATCAACACCGTGTACTCGCCCACAAATCTCATCAATAATTTTGTCACTGGTCATATATGTCTGACTTCAGTTGGAAAAATAGCACAGTCACATAAGGAATGATGAAGCAATTTTTTTTTCAGTACATCCAAAGTAGGTAAAAGTTAGTTTGCATTTTAAACTGCCATTGGTAGTGTTCATGAGCATAAACGTTTCCCAGCAAAATGGAAACTGTTATGACACAGTAAACGTGTTCCAGTCACGTTAAAAAATGAAACAATCCATCAGATTCCATTGCCTTTATTTAAGTTTGGTACTGACTTCCTTTGAAGAAAGGTTCTTTGTTTTTATTCAAGATCATAGCTTTCTTTACTGAATGGTGCATGTGTTATTGAAGTTACTGCTAAATGACAGCTTTTTAGTACCAAAACAAATGCCCATTTCTGATTGTGGTGGGAACACCAAATAACTGTATTGTATATTGATACTGATTTTCTTTCCCTTTGCTTAGTATGTTTTCATAATAAACTGTGCTTCAAAGGTAATCTGCTTTCTCTAAAATTTCAGGAAACTACTTTGTCTGGGTACATTTTTAAAAAAGCAACCTGGCATCACTTGTTTGACTGTAGTTACTGTTCCTCCCTGCTTACTGAATATACAAGTAAGATCTTTGATTTTTTTGGTTTGTTTTGTTGTATTTTACATTTGTGGCAGTAAAGTGCTACTGCCTTCAATGCATGGAACCCTACTGTGGTTCAAGTCCTACTTGGTCAACATGACACAAATTGTGTCTGCAAATGGAATACACTCCAGCCCAGTTGATCTATGTTGTCGTGTTCCACAGGAATCTTTTCTTGGACCTGTTTTCTTCATTCTATACACTCAGCCGCTCTCAAGTGTCATAGATCATCATCCAGTGTCTCACCAATTGCTTGCTGATAACACCCAAATATAAAATTTAGCCACCCAACTGAAGTTGATGCTACCACCCAAGGTGTAGAGACGTACATTTCTGATGTGCAGTCGTGTTTGACATGTAACAAGCTGCAGATGAATGATGATAAAACTGAGGCCTTTCTGATCACAACACAAAGACTTTCTTATTCATATAATTTACCTCAAACAATAAATATCAGCAACATCAACATTAAATTCACACAATCAGTAAGAAACCTAGGTGTTACTCTGGATAGTACTCTCACATTGTACCAACATGTCATAAACATATGCAAAGCTGCATATCTTGAGCTGAGATGCATCAGCTCAGTTCGCAAATATCTTTCAGTTGATACCACTAAAACACTTGTGTGTTCATTAGTACTTTCAAGACTGGACTATAGTAACTCAATTTTGACCAGTTCATCTCAATATCTACTCCAGAAACTTCAAAAAGTTCAAAACACAGCTGCTCGGATCATACTTAGAGTACCACGATCAGAGCACACCTCCCCGCTGCTCTGTACCCTACACTGGCTATCCATTCGACCCAGAATCAAACACAAAATTTGTTCTCTGTGCTACGTTTCACTGTCGAACTCTAGTCCAACATATCTATCCGACCTCACCCATGTGTACACACCAGCAAGATAATTACGCTCCTCTTCTGACAATCGTATACTCATTATTCCCACTATGAAAACAAAGTCATATGGACAGCGTTCTTTTGCATACCAGGGCCCAGCAACGCAGAATGATTTGCCCGCTGAACGTAGACACAAAGACATAGTGATCCCATGCAAGAGTGCTCTCAAAACTTACTTATTTCGACTGCAAGAACAAACTTAAAGACCTAATAATGTTTCCAACCATTAAAATTCTCAGCATGTTGCTTATGCTTTCTAATTTCATGGTGTTTGTTTTTGTTATCTATCGTTATATATATTTTTATATCATAGGTGTTGTCTAATGTTGCAAAGCACTTAGAGCTTCTAAAGATTAGGCGCGCTACAAAGTCCTCATTATTATTATTATTATCATGCATCAGAAATTTAAAAATGGGTCAACTGTCTATAGGGATGCAGGTGTTCTGGTCTGATGATATAGACTGCTACAGAAAATGTGAGTGAAAAGAAGAGGATATCTCACAACATACAGTATTCATGTTAGATGTCAACATAAGCGGATTATGATATAACAATGCACTGTTAAGACATTTATCAATATGGACAAAAAATCTGTTTATGTGATAATAGATACATTTCAGTGCATTTTATATCAAGTCTGCAGCTTACTTTCATGGGGCCTCTGAATTTCTCCACTCCAAACCAATGGCTGTACATACAAGTTTAAACGGCCACCAAGGTAACCCAAAAAATAAAAAATCACCAGATGATATATTTTGCCACCAATAAGGGAAATAAAAGGTGATTTACGACATTGGCGAAGCCCTGCATGATTGCTGAATAAACTTTTTACACATTATTTTTCGTACTTTTAAGAAGAAAAAACCTTTTTTTTGTGTACAAGAAATACACATATAAATGTTCAGAAGCAACACTATGATTGTCTTGTTTTATTCATACATGATCTCTTCCCAAAAATGATAATAAACTTTTTACATTTATTTTTACTTTTAAGAAAGATTTTTTTGGTGCACAAGTAAATTACATGTATATGAAATTTTGAGATCACACCATGCCCATGTTATATCCGAACTCATGTTATAACAGAGCGTACTATAGCGGGGTCACACTGTTGTAGTCACGTGTGAGTTTGGATTGCTCAACAAGGTGTTTATCGTTTTGGTTGAAATAGAATGGCTAGGAAAGAGATATAGTTAGGTAATCCAAGGACAAGTACAACCATACGATTGTTGTTGATATAGAGTTTAACGCCATTTAGGCTATACAGTGTGACCCCGCAATAGCGCGCTCTGTTATAACGCGAAATCAGATATAACGCAGTCGTAGCGTGGCTCCCGAAATTTAATATACCTGTATTTTTCTTGTGCACAAAAAAATCGTAAGTATTACGAGAAAAAAAAACGTAAAGCGTTGCTTATCATTTTTAGGAAGAGATCACGTATGAATAATACAAGACGATCGTGGCTCGACTCCTGAAATTTTATATGTATTTTTGTCGTACATGAAAAAGTATTTTTCTCGTACACGAAAAAGTATTTTTTTTTCTTTCTTCTTAAAAGTAAAAAGAAGAAAACACGCATAAAAAGTTTATTCTGGGATCGCGTAGGTCTTCGCAAATGTCTCAAACTTGGATTATTTTTCCTGCTGCAAAACATACCATGTGGCCTTTTTATTTGTTGGAGACATTGTTGGCTGTTTAAACTTTTATATACAACCATTAGCTTGGAGTGCAGAAATTCAGAGGCCCCATGAAAGGAAGCCGCAAACTGGCTCTAAAATGCACTGAAATTTATATATTGTTACATAAACAAATTCTTTGTCCATACTAACAAACCATCTAAACAGTGCATTGTTATATCATAATCCGCTTATCCTGAAATCTAGCGTGAGTTCTATATGTTGTGAAATATCTGCTTTTTTGTTGTTGACATTTCTGGTAATGGAGATCAACCGGGCGAGGCATTGTTTCGTAATATATCTTTCATCGGATTTTCGGCCGATCGCTAGTAATTAATATATTTACAAAGACTGACATTTGTATGTGGATTGTAAGTAAAATTCCTCTTAGTTTCCCTTAAAATTAAGTTGTTCAAAACGCTCACGTTTTCTGTAATAATCCCTGTCATCACAACACCTGCATCTCTATCATCTGTTGACCCTTTGTTAATTTTCAGACGCATGCGTGGAAGGCAGCAGGACGCTGCTACCACAAATGGAGAAAAAAACAATACATCTTACTTATTGGTTTATTCAGTAGGCATGGAGGGACAGTGGCTAGAATAGTCTAAACGATAGCCAATTCCTTTTTAAAAGTGTACCCAAATAAAATAGATTGCTGAAATTTCAAAGGAAACAGATTACCTTTGAAGCAACGACTGTTATGAAAACGTGTTCAACAAATGACAAAACAATACCAGTCTCAATCATGCAATACAATTATTTGATGATGCCGCCAGAATAAGAAAAGGGCATGGTTCTCCAAAGCTGTCCTTTGGTAGTGACTTCAATAGCGCATGCACCCTTCATCAAAGAAAGCCGACTACAATCTTTCAATAACAGTAAAGTACTTTTCTTCAAAGGAAGTCAGTACCGAACTTAAATAAAAGTGATGGAATCTGATTGATTTTTGCATTTCCCAATGTGACTGGAACACGTTAACTGTGCTGTGAAAGTTTCTTTTTTTAAGGAGAAAGTTTATGCTTACGAACGCTACCAACGGCGGCTTAAAACGCAAATTAACTTTTACTGACTTGGAACGTACTTTAAAGTAAATGTGTTTCGTCATTCGTTACGTGATGGTGCTGTGTTTTTCCACTGAACTCAGACTAATATGACCTGTTAAAAAATCATTGAATATTTTAAAGCTGTGTGTGTGTGCATATTTGCGATGGAATCACTTGTATTGTGGATTCAATGTATATGGTGAGGTTCGCAGGTGAGTACACGGTGTTGATACTCTATTCATGCTATACATTAGACATTTATATATAATATAAACAGGATTCATGGTTCTCTAAATAAAGTAAACTATTATATTATGTCTTCTGTTTTCACTACAGGTGTATTTCTCATTTAATATGCATCAATTCAAGATGGCAACTATGCCGACGAAGAACGTATTTTACCGCCCGCCTTTATTACCCACCCCCACAACCAATTTTCTGGTTTTTTTGGGGGGGGGGTTTGAGTTGGTGTATATTTTCTTCAGCTAACTGACTTGGCTGCTATAACACGGTTTGGTTCATAACACGGTCGGATTCTATGGGTCCCAACTAACTACAGTGTTACAGCGGGGTCACACTGTACATGGCAGCCATTATAAATAGCGAAGGAAGAACCGTGGAAAACCCCAAAAAGAATCACTGATCCACAAGAAGCTTTCTCACATACCCATGTATATTTTCAATGGAGAAAAAAAAACTCAACTGCCTTACTATGATTTGAAATTCCTTTGGTTTTGTTGTCTCAGCAATTCTGTCCATCAATTGTAACAAGATTTTATTTCCCCTAAAGACCTGTGTCATATCAGCCAGGCATGCAGATTCAACAACTGGGTTCAGATGAAACACTCACATTAGCATACCAGTTGCTTCAGCACTCTGATTCTCTCACTTTGTACAAGACCATGGAGATAAGAAGCTATAGAGAGTAAACATCCTCATGTAGACATTGAGTGCATATGCCTTTGGCTTCTGGATTAAAGAGAAAAAGGAGGTTAGCTTTGCATTCCAGCTTGCCACAAACAGATCCACAAATGCTTGACAACATCTGGCACAGATTTACCTAAATATGCCATTTGGCGTTAATTAGCTGATTCTAGCAGTATATTTAGTCTGCTTGAACACTACATGTGCCATCAATAGTGTTGTTCTTATTGTTTTTACAGTTTTAATGCCATTTATCAGCAAATGATAGTCTACATATAGTGGTCAGTATATCTGGTGGAGGAAGAACCCAGCAAAATCCAAGGAAAAACCACCAAAGAACACACCTGAACGGGCCACATGCCACTAACATCCTGAAATTGAGATTGAATCTGCAAGAGAATGCTTGACAAAAGTCAAGTAAGATTCTCCCATTTGCCAATATGTGCCCTCATGTATCCCAAATTTGGGTTTGCTTGATCCAGTGGGCAAAGGTTTTGTTGTCATATGTCCAAGAAAATCATTTGTAATGGACTCAGCAATAGGTGGTCCAAGATGACGGCATCTGCTGCTGCACTGACAAGACCCAACAGAGGAAGAAATTCTGATCCCTTGCAAGAATAAGAAGTACAATCAAAATGATTTTCGAGGCATGTTCTTGAGGAAGACAGGTCCTGCTCACAAATGTTTTGAATTCCATATCCAAGTTGGTAAAATTTTGAGATGAGACAATATTGACTATGATAATACATTAGCAAACCAGGGGGCTTCAAGTCTTCAATCTAGAAATATAACTCACCTGGAACTTTTGCAGACTGTTGCCCAGGTAATAGGACGTTGATTGAAGTACATACCTTGGAGTCAAATTATGGGCAGCACTGTGCTAAACTTTAATTATATTTCCAAATTACAATATTGAAGTTTCATAAATAAAGCTTAGAAAATTATAATAATACCATAAAAGCTGAGTTGTAATTTGCTTTGATATAAGCGACTTTACATATCATACCTGTCAACTTTAACGCTGAGAGGGAAAAAAGAAACTCCCGATTTTGGGATCGCTCTACAATTACCTACCAATTTCATAATATCTTACAATTTTTGCTGAGAACTCCTGATTATTACATTCTGTCTTCGATTTTATTTTTCCTAAGAAAGAAAAGTCCTACATGTTCTGTTGTATCACATATGAATTATTGTTGTGACGAAATAATTACTTTACTAGAAAGAATTTGCTTCTTCACTAAATAGAATGTTAAGTTTGAACATTATTCACATAAATTAATGATTTTGGCTTTACCCTAGAACAATACAAAGATAAAAATAGACCAGAACAACAAATAAACCAAAACAATAAAATTGTTGACAAGTAATTTCAATCCCAAGAATGATCACTAAGAATGCTGCAACTGGACCAGGAAAATCAATCAATAGTTAGTGAAAACAAAGCTTTAAAAACGCCATGATAAATTTCCTGATTTTAGGTCCCAATCTCTTTTTTTACTCCGTCTCCCTATTTGGCTATTGAAAAGTTGACAGGTATGCCTTACACCCCGTTTTACAAAACAATGGTAATCATGCTAATGTTATGGAATAATAAATAATAGAGAATTACACATCAGTATACTGGTACAGCTGCTGGTCAAAATTCCCTCTTAACACAAGCCAGTTTCGGGGTTTTAATGATTAACTGGCCTGTATTGCTGTCAGAAAATGAAACACAAATTCACTGACTATCAACAAAGGAGATGCCGAAACATCAAGCTTTCCATTGTGTGGAAAGTTATGATGTTGTTCAGCCAAAACACAAAACTAAAATTGATTTATGTTGATCTTAGTTGATCTATAATGAGAATTTTTGCCTTTATTATTACCAATCTTTGTGAACATGTACGTGATGATGGTAATGTGCCTTGTACAATTAAACGTGCATACCTTTTCATAAATATTATCTCAGGTTGTACGACTGCTTATATCATTGAAATGAGTAACTCTTGAGAATGTGATGCAGCGTAAATGAAACAGCAATTAAGGACTAGCTGAAATGTTATCTGGAAGATTGCAATTTGGTCAAAACAATGAATAAAGCAAAATATAAATTTAATATGCTTGGGAATAAATAACAATTTAAGTGACGCTATGAACTCTTTGCACTCTTTAAGTACTGTACATCATAGATCAGCCTGGTCTCCCAGGTAAACTCAACCGGTCCGCGAATTACTAAGCCTTTGTTTACCTTTATTTAATTTCGCGTTAGAGAAGTCAGAAAATATGCACATGCAAAAAAAAAATAAATAACAAAATAATCATAGTACTTTATAGCAGTTTAATAAGTATCGGGTCACTGAAAATGATATTTTTTACATGCATATGCCTTAGAATACGGAAATTATTATTTATTCATGTCCCAAGATTTACAGCCATTACAGAAGTCAACAGGAATACTTAAAAACTGTCAAGTTTAGACATTGGCCCATGAATAAGCCGACCCTCCTTCTTCCAAGTCTTTATTTTTTCTTACATTATTTGGCTTATACCCTAGTATATATGTTAGTCTAAATTGTGAATATGATACCACCTGGTCAGATAATTTTTGCTAAAAATATTTATTCACCTATACCTGCTCACTTAGGAAGCTAAACAGATCCTAGTGAAGTCTCTAAATTTTAAACCTTACTAACACACTAGTAAAACATCTCATGAAATATTCCTACAAAGTTGTATTCAAATTTGACCAAAAAGTATCAGAGAAGGAAATAAAATTTGTTTGTTGCCGGTTGTTACAAAATGTAAAAGGTTGCCAAGGCCAACAAAAAATATAATTTTAGCGAATCATAAGAAACATTCTACCATCTTTGATACAACTGGCCATTTGGTAATATGAAATAATGGTACTAATTGTTATTCAAATGTGTCAGTAAATATTGGAAGAAATGTTGTGTTTTTTTTTTTAATCTGTTTGCTATGGAAGTCTCATGGTTGACAGGAAAACCACCAACAAAACACTGTCAATGTTTAATTACATCTAGCAAGAAGATATACATGGGATGTCAAAAATATGTTTCCAACTGGTAAATATGGAAACTAAATATGGAATATGCAAAAATAGAAGACACACAAATAATCCAACATAATTTTGGTAGAAGATAAAAATATATTCCAACACAGTGTGCAGAAAGCTGGTCAGGTGTTTTGGAATGAGATATCAAAGTAGAAAAAAAAAAAACAACATTTTTCTTCCATGTGCCTTGGAAACCAACATTTTCTGGGAATCTTCAAAAAGTATAACTTAGCAGAACAAGTCTTCAGATATATTCATATAGTTTTGATATAATGTTACAAATAATGGCTTCCCCACAATTATTATGTAAAACAAAGGCAAGCCATCAAAGCATAACTTTGTTAGAAGACATCCTAATGAATATTCATATTCAAAGAATGTTTGATGAAAATTGATGTAGTAGTATTTTTCAGATGTCAAATATTCTTTTTGTACCTGTTGCTAAGGAAATCATTCAGCTGCTGTAAAGTAACCACAACAAAATCTTGAATAGAAAATTCCTAAAGGGCATTTTTATAAAATCATGTCAAACTTTACTGTGGGATTTTCCAAAGACATAATATGTTAACGTTTTTTGATAGCATGCCCAGTGGGTTAGGAGAAGAAATATAAACAAATACATTTTGCTACCTGGCTGCTGTGGAAGCCAAAAGGTCATTGGGTAAGCAAATAATAATAACTTTCAAAAATCTGGTGAAAAATGTCACAAGAAAAAGTTTTACAAACAGTGATAAAGACTCATGTGATGGTTTTCCAGGACCTATTAAAAATAAATTAAAATTTTTGTTGCTATTGGAGTGTAATACTTGCTGGGAAAGTCACCAGACACTTGTTCAAAGAAAGAATCCTACAAAATTTTGATTCAAGTTTTTCTCAAAAGGTTTGGAGAAGATGACAAATATGTAGACGTTAGAGACATATGAATCAGACAATTCACAAGAGACACAAAACAATTCTTTAGCTCAAAATAAACCAGTAAAATAAGCTAATGTGTTTGATCTCACCTGGTATTTGAATTGATTTGTGCAAGCAACTCTGTGTCATCAGTTCGATGTGACATGGAATGTAATAATGCATTTGCCACCAGTGCTCCTGCTATAGCATCCTGTAAAGATCAATATAACAAAATTATGCAGACATTCATTCTGCATTCAAGGAGTGGGCTTATAAAGTTGACTGATCTATTTTGAGTGGAACATTATTATTAGGACAAAAGTTCCCTTTTGTATGTATCGTTATTTCTATTGCTCTGAATGAACAAGTTCAATTTTGTAAGCCAAATTCATTCTTATTTCTCTACTCAGAAAAGATTTCCTCTTCTGTATAACTAAAAAACCTAATATAACTACATGTTTTCAGTCCATATACAGAATGTAGAATGCGGCATCATTTGTTTCCTCAGTACAGCCTAGATTAATAATAATTACAATGGTGTCAATTAGCGCAATATTACATGATGAAAAAGATAAAACAGTAATAACTTATGATGGAGGCTGCACATTAGCATTCATATTTAAATCTAGTTGGTATTCAGGGGGTGATATAAAAATATCAACCAAATGAAGAAAAGAGCAAAACTCGAGTGTTGTTACAAACTTCAGCAAGGGATAATCAGACTACAATTATTTTATTTATTTCTGTGTCGGTGAGACAAATATTACCTTTCCATGCAGCCAAAACAATTTTGCCATCTCTTGTCGGGTTGTAAGCACTGACCAAATGAACAATTCCTGTGCAGGGTCATCAAAGTCGGGGTCTTTTTTCTTGGCCATTTGCTCTTTAAAATAAAAAAATATACTCACTTTACAATTTTCTACAAGTTTTATTAACTATTATTAAATGGTTGAGTAGTGCAGTATGAAAACACCTTTTGCATCCATGAGCTCGAGATCAAAATTTCACTCACATCAATTGAGTCTGGACTTTAATGCACACAGATAAGTAATCCAACTGCAAAGTATGACTTAATAAAATATTAATACTGTCCAGACACATGTAACTTTTTCGTCATTTTTGGGGTAATAGATTTCTTATTTGTCATCTGATAGAAAAGTGCAAGAAAAAGTGTTTTGAGGACATCTACTGCCAACTTCATAAAAGTCCCATCAAAACAGAACGTATGCTCATCATATGACAGTGTTTCATTTTTGACATACTTGCAAAGGAAACTGCTGTATAAATGCATCTGAACCAAGTTTCAATCTGACTTAACCATTATAAATGGTCTTTTGGAGTCAAGCCCAATCAAGACTGATCAACCTCTTAAGAGTGTATATTTGTACTCAAACAATTCAACCTTTGAACAGAGAAGCCCCCGAGTATTTATCAGCATTTTCCCCACCTCCCGAAACTTTTAAGTTGTAAATTTATGTATATCACATAATAAATTAATAAACCAGAGGAACAGAGAGAAGATGCTATATAAATATATCCCCTCCACTGTACCATATGCAGAATAGATCTGATGTTCCCTACTGCATTTCATCTAAAGCATCTACTTGAAGCAATCTTTTTGGCCTGGGATACATCTTTTGATGAATTTTGATCTGAGTAGCTCTAAAGTGTATAGTTAACATGTAATTGTTATTTCATGGCTCCAAGTTTGAAAGTTGTGTATTCTATCATGCTAAAATGAATTGGGATTAGATGGGCGGAGTGACATAAAAAGTTGTGTATAGATGGGCAGAGGGATATACAGACATAGTGGTGTATGGATGAACAAAGCAACATGCAGACATAGTTGGACATGGATGGACAGAAAGACATGCAGACATAATGGTGTATGGATGGACAGAGGGACATGCATACATAGTGATGTGTGGATGGACATGGGATGGACATGCAGACATAGAGGTGCACAGATGGAATGCAGCAATACAGAAAATAAAATGACTGCATCAAATGATTTGGACAATTGGGCACTGTCCCACCCTCCCAATAAAGTTTAGAAATGGGGTGGGGCAAATGGGAAAAGTGGAAACCTATAAGGTCATAGCAGAAGCGTCTCTAAAAATGAAAGTCAGACAATAGTAAATGTTATACTGTATTCTTTTGCAACAGGTCTTTAATATTAAAATACAAATATGAAAACACAAAACATTAAAATCTATATTCTCTATTTTCCTTTTTAAATTAGCTAATGACATGTTAAAATTAGGATGTATTTTCACTATACAGTCAATCATCAATATATCCATCCTTAAGTTTTGAAGCGGCGGTGAATGTCTTGAACATTACTGTGACATAAGAGTACAACTGGAATTAAGAATATCCAAAAACAAATCTAGTATTGATTGTTCATTTAAATTAAAAGAAAGAGTTGTAAGTCAACATACCCTTGAAGATCATGTTTTGATGCACTGGCAATGCAATCATTAATGTCAACTTTGATCATTCAAATTCTCCAATAACACAAAATGGCATAAATTAAGATCAACTGGAAAATTGTATAATGGTGGGCCAAAAATATAGGAGACCGGAAGCCAAATTTTCAAGAATGTCACATTGTTAGCAGTCTATACTGACAATGTTGTACAGCTTTGAGACTAACGGCTTTTATTATTAGTTTTATACTAACTCAGATGCTTATTTCTATCATACAAGTCCAAGTATAAGGATGCATTATTTAAGCCACTGTGGACAGCCATTTCAGTTCTCTGAAGGATGATAGTACCCAATGAAATGTTAAAGTTGGTTGAACTAAGGGTACAATTTCTTCAACAAAATGTCTAATCATATTCCGCCTAATGTGATGATACATATTCATGTTATTAAAGAAACGTAACTGGTACTTCGATTAAATTTGTCATTCATCAGCTACTATCATCAACCAACTAAAATAGTGTTCTACAATAGAAACATGCACTGGAGAAAAACCTAGTTTCTACTTTTCTTGGATAACATCACACATTATTCATATTTCTTGGCCCAATCCTAGCTTTTTGTGTTATTATGCCCACATAAATTCAATACTTTTGAGAAAAAGTGTCAATGTTAGTGGAATTTTCACAATCGAAAATTCAATACTTTTGAGAAAAAGCTTCAATGTTTGTGGAATTTTCACAATCGAGATTTCATAGATATAACTCTGAAATAGATTAAGATATCACCCACACATAAACAGTGCATTCACCCTACTCCGACCACAGTAGATATAAATTACTAAGAAAATGTGCAAGCCAATTTAATATCACTCCCAAGTACTATCTTGACTCTGATAAAAGTATAGAGTCTGTAAAAGCCTCAGCTGACAAAGCCAGACTCTTCTTCACCCATTTCTTACCCTTACAACATTTGGCTTCATTCAGATACTTCTCGGCATTAATCAAGGCATATCTGTTATCTGAGATGTAATGTGGAACATAGTAGTCACCAAGTAAATCTTGTATCAGCAGCCCCACATCCTTCAGACTGATTGTCTTATTGGACTGTTCAAAACAAAATTTTAAATGAATAAGTCAAAATTGCATAATGATATTCATAATTACAGGCAACCTCAGATACAAAAAACTAATCAGGACTTTCAGAAAGAAAAACTCGGTGTTCCTGAACTTCATTATTTTGATTGGGAAAGATGATGATGATGCATTGTCAGTTAAAATTAAAAATTCACTTGACCTGTTGACTGTTTGATACCAGTCAAGTGAAGCACAAACTGGCCTAATTAATTGGAAGCAAAAGAGAACATCACAGTCAACATGAACTTTGTTCTTGTGATGTAGACCATGAAGTGATATTTTCTATTCCTTATTTCTGCATATGTGAAGTTTCGGAATTTGCAATTTTAGTAAAACAAATGCTTGCAAAGGTCAAATTCTGGGAGCTGAAAAATCGTTTGTTGAAACAAAAAGAATCACTTCCAACTGAGTTTAAATCAATGTTGACTGTACGAGTTGCACGCAAGTGTTCTATAATCTATGTCTCAAGGTTTACACCACAAATCACATACAAGTGGTCTAAGGTGTCTGTCTCAACGTTGACCATACAAGTCAAATACAAATATTTAGTCTGTGTCTCTAGGTTTACAATATACATCACATGCAAGTGTTCTAAGGTCTCTGTCTCTAGGTTTACAACATAAATCACATACAAGTCTTCCATTGTCTATGTCTCAAAGTTGACCATACAAGTCAAATACAAAATTTATGTATGTGATCTATGTCTCTAGGTTGACTGTAACAAGTCACATACAAGTGTTCTGTGATCTATCTAACCTAAAAATCTTATGATTCAGCCATCTTTATATTCAGTTTCATAAAAAATTAAAATTAAAATATCAAAATGCATGATGATGTCAGCAATTAAATATACTAATATCCAAACTACAAAGACCCACAAAAATAATCAAAGCCCTCCCACACCTTTTAGACATCCTTATTACAATGTTCAAGCAGTAGTCAAACCGCCATTATCGACATGAGGGATCAATTTGTGATTTTTCCACACGGACAGAAAGCAGTAGAAATAAAAGAAGTATTTTCCAAATTAGCAGGTATGTATTCTTTTTCTTTACTTACACACTAAAAATACTGTATATATACTCATTGTTATTGTCTGGCAACACAAATTAGATATTAACAACGTGTTATGAACAATGTGCTCTGCCATTGTCATTGAAGTTACTGTTAGTAATCGTGTACAAGGAGAAATTTATGTTGCAATGTAATTTGATATAAAGTGAACATTATTAATGCATCAGTCATTTGTTATTTTAATTTCCAAAATGTAAATTTTGAAAAGAAATCTTTATAATTTATACTGTTGTGCAAACACATTTCAGCAACGATTTTTCATTTGAAACTACTTGAGCTAAGTAGCTGCTTTTATTGTACAGACTGGTGCACAATGTTTCCTGGTGCATTCTTCAAAAATAACTTACAAATGGGTAAACTCAGACTACAGAAAACAATTTTAAGGCATGATTAATAGTAACAACAATAAAAATTCTCAGTGAAGATTTGTATATTTACATATATATTATAAATGTTTGAAATTGCATATTTTGTATAAACTCAGACATATAATATGTAATATTTAATTCCTCATTTTACATTTCACATCACACAATTTGAAAAAAAAATATTTTAGAAAAATTAGAAAAAAAGCTAATTAATTTTATATTCCCATATAGAAGGAAATTTAAAAACTTTTATTCCTTATATTTGCAAACAGCTATCACAAAAATTTCTCACGTATAGCTTTCATTTGTTTGAATATTAATAACTATTTCCAAATATTTACCCATTTACTTTTAATATTACAATACTAACTGTATTTCCATCCCAATTACTTTCACATTTTCTCGTAATGGTCTCATTCATACTGAATTATGATAGCTATTAAAAAAGATTATCTATTCATACACACAGACATACACACACATATCATACCAGAAGAAAGTACAACTTCACTGTGTATGTAATTATTTTAATTTTCTAAACAAAATCACCAAATGAAATTGGATGAGTTGATGGCACTTTCATCAAGATTCAATCACCAAAGGAAAATGTAGCAGATTATTTATACTTACTAGATTAATTACCTTCTTTGAATGTACAGGTCTGAAATGTTTCTATATTTTATTTTGTCATTTTGTCATTAATAATATGGAATATTTACGTGTGTGAAAAACCAATGCAATAACATATTAAACTGCATGGGAATATGACCTTTTTCCTATTTAAAAGAAAAACAAAAACATGACATTATCACAGATTATAGAAAAAAAATATAACTTAATTTAAAACCACCATTCAGATCAATTGATCAACCTAAATATTATCAACAGGTGAATAATTTCATATGAATAGTTTTAGAATGATTCCTGCATAACGATTCAAACATAAATGTACTACAGTTACAGCAGAAAGCTGTGTGGGGCATTACAACAAGGCTATTGCAGAACCTGAGTTTTAATTGGATAGACAGTTGGTATTTTAAAGAGAAGGTTTCCTTGCTTGCACTTTAGGCTCAGGTCTTCATCTATGAGGTCTTGTCAGGTAACCTCGTCTACACAATTTGAGTGTAGACAGATACAACATCATCAGTCATAATGACCATGAAAAGAATCAGCCTCATGACTTCATGGTCTTCAATGTGTTAACAGATCATATTGCCAGCACCTTCTTTGATGTCTAATTTTGGCCTATGTTATATGTATATTTTCCAGCTATATTTTAAAACCAATTCCTCTGCTGTGATATATTTCACATTTCTTAAAATATGTAATAAATTAGTTTTAAAATAATTACAATACTTAACAAGACATACTAAACAATATTGTTTTCCTCTCTTTCACAGAAATCAATTGCAGGTGCATAATGATGAAAGAACTGCATGCATTAAATCAATTGGTCATACTAGTATTTTGTTTTGTCTATCAGTGTTGTCTGAAGTTGAATGGAAACCCTAGCGAAGGTGTAAAACAAATTCTTAGTCAAATATTAAATATGTTTCCCTATCTTTGCCTTATGTTTAACACAAGATGAAATATTGTTGACGAAGATATGTTTATATATCATATTTAGGGTACTCAGTTGCCAGTAATGTCTATTTAGTGTTTGTAGAAATTCAGTACACTTGTACATCATTACTAATTCACAATTACCTGTAAAAATAAACCACACAGCAGTGTTACAATATAAACAAGCACAACAAAGATTCAACAGGTGTCATATCAGTATATCAAGCCTAATAATTAGATGTAACTACACTAATGGGCTGAATAGGAATGGACTATGGGGAAATTCATATTTCAATATAATTTTTTCATTTTCAGTTTATAGTGTTCATTCCTGGTGCTATTTAATTCAACTGTGGAGTTTAGAACATTTTTTTCTTCTTCTAATTTTGTGATTTTAAGTTTTGTGTTTTGAATCTCAATGTCCTAATAGTCCATTGTATTGGCTTCTGTTTTCAATATAGCTGTCATACTTGTAGACTTAATGTATCTGCTGTATTTCGTACAAGTCTGGTTGACTCTGGAGTTGAGTCTGATTTTGTCTTTAACGTGGATTTGGTTTTCTGTGAGTTTTATACTGGTGTATTTAAATGTATAATGCCAGTGTTGGAGGCATGTCATCCTATGAATAGAATGTTCATTGGTGTGAAGTTTAGTGTGCACAAAGGGTTCTGTGATATTGTATGGAGGTGTTTTCATTTGTTAAGTGCAAATGTATGCCGTATCAGTACTTCCAATGAAAGTTTTGATCATGTCTGAAATTTGATTTATACTCACTGAAGTACCATACTGAACTTCTTGTTCTTCTGTGGGACAACATAAATAGTCAGTATATTCGAATGTGTGAAGTTCTTCAGATATAATAACATATGTGATAAATACATTGATAAATCAATACTTCAGATTTTAAATAAGAGTGTATTTATATGAATATTAGGATAAATCAGAATGTAAAATATTAGTATATGTGATCAGAGGTGGTGGTGTGGAGAAAGTGAATGTTTGCGAGGAAGAGAGAGGGAACATTACTGGCCCATTCATTTGTTTATACACACACACACACACACACATATATATATATATATATATATATATATATATATATATATATATATATATATATATATATATATATATATATATATATATATATATATATATATATATATATATATATATATATATATATATATATATATATATATATATATATATATATAATTAATAATAATAATAAAAATAATAATAATAATAATAATAATGAGGACTTTGTATAGCGCCTAATCTTTAGAAGTTAACACCTATAAGATAAAAAACATATATAATAATATGATTACTAAAGGAAACACCATGAAATTATAAAATATTAAAAATTTGCTGAGAATATTTAAGGTAGGAATCATTATTAGGTCTTTAAGTTTGTTCTTGCAGTCGAAAAAAGTTAGTTTTGAGAGCACTTTTGCATTGGATCACTGTCTTTGTGACTAAGTTCATTCCAATTCATTCCACGTTGCTGGGTCCTGGTATGGACAAGAACGCTGTCCATATGACTTTGTTTTCATAGTGGGAATAATGAGTATACGATTGTCAGAAGATGAGTATAAGTATCTTGCTGGTGTGTAGACATGGGTGAGGTCGGATAGGTATGTTGGACTAGAGTCCGACAGTGAAATGTAGCACAGAGAACACATTTTGTGTTTGATTCTGGATCGAATGGATAGGCAGTGTAGGGTACAGAGCAGCAGGGAGGTGTGCTCTGATCGTGGTACTCTAAGTATGATCCGAGCAGCTGTGTTTTGAACTTTTTGAAGTTTCAGGAGTAAATATTGAGATGTACCAGACAAAATTGAGTTACAATAGTCCAGTCTTGAAAGTACTAATGAACACACAAGTGTTTTAGTGGCATCAACTGAAACATATCTGCGAATAGAGCTGATGCGCCTCAACTCAAGATATGCAGCCATGCATTTGTTCATGACATGTTGGTGCAATGTGAGAGGACTGTCCATAGTAACACCTAGGTTTCATACTGATTTTGTGAATTTAATGCTGGTGTTGCTGATATTTATTTTTGAGGTAAAGGATGTGAATGAGAAAGTCTTTGTGTTGTGATCGGAATGGCCTCAGTTTTATTATCATTCATCTGCAGCTTGTTACATGTCATCCATGATTTCACCTCAGAAATGCACCTCTCTACATCTTGGATGGTAGAATCAACTTCAGTTGGGTGCCTAGATTGGTATATTTGGGTGTCATCAGCGTACAATGGTGAGAAACTGGATGATGACCTATGACACTTGAGAGTGGCTGAGTGTATAGAATGAAGAGAACGGGTCCTAGAACAGACGCCTGTGGAACACCACAACATAGATCAACTGGGCCGGAGTGTATTCCATTTGCAGACACAATTTGTGTCCTGTTGACTAAGTAGGACTTGAACCACAGTAAGGCTGTATCATGAATGCCAAATACATGCTGGAGATGGTGAAGTAATATATCATGGTCTATTGTGTCAAATGCTGCAGACAAATCAAGGAGGGTGAGGACTGTAATTTTTCCGCTATCCAAAGCAGAGATAATGTCATTAACTACTTTTAGAAGAGTAGTTTAAATACTGTGGCAATGGCGATATGCAGATTGTACTTGCTAAAAAGACTGTTTGAATTCAGATGAGATACAAGCTGGGATAGAACAACCTATTCTAAGATTTTTGATATGAATGGGAGATTAGAAACTGGGTGGTAGTTCTTTAAATAAGTATGGTCGAGTGTTGGTTTCTTCAGCAGAGGCTTTACAATGGCAGTTTTTAAAAATGATGGGAATTCCCCTGATGAGAGAGAGAGGTATTAATAACATCAGTATATATATATCAGTACATTTAAACATATTTTCTATATTTGGTTGAAGATACATTGTAGAATTTGAAATAACTACAGTCATGCTTGTGTCCAATAGTGAATAATTACAATTATTACAAATGCTCATTGTTTTCTTTTTCAAATGATAACCTTATACATTATTCCAGATACATATAAGTAATCCTTTAAAACATTATTTCAGTACAAAAAACAAATATGCTGTGTTTCCTGACTAATAATTAAACTATTTGGAATTACCACCATTTGTATTATTGTTTGTTACCAGTACTTTGCTATTCCTGGTGAATGAGTTGCTGACTAAAAGTAATAATGTAAATTATGTAAACTATAATCAATATTAAAGATTGAAACAAATCATACGAGATCAAGATCAACTTATACTAATAATAATAATAATAATAAATAATAATAATAATAATAAGAATAATAACAATAATACTAATAATATAATTTATTATTATTAATTTTATTTATTGAAATACAATTGCAATATGATGATAATGATCATTGTTATTATTATTATTATTATTATTATTGGAAGCAAGTTGTTAAACCAGTCAAGAAAAATTAATCTTCATACAACATGAAAGAAAATAACCATCTGTTATGTTTGAATTTTATTGTATACATTTGAGAACATGCCAGAAATCGACAAGAGCAAAGTTATTCTGAGATTATCCCCATGATGCACTGTTAACATTCAAAAGAGTTCAGTGGACAAGTTTTTTTTATGCTTTAGTATGTGTGTTCTAAAGAATTCAGTGTGTTTCAATGTGAATCATTCATACAATATATTTTACTCTAATAAACAGTACAATCTGCATACGTTATTATTTCAAGGTACTTGCACCTTTTCTCAACTCTTTGCTGAAGAGCGTCTAAATGACAAAACATACAAAGTGACTAAAGTAAAAAAATTGACTCTTGAGCGCAGTTTTCAAATTCAGCATAGAATACCCAGAGAGCCATTTGAGATCCACTTTTGGGACCAAATATTCAGTGGAGTAAATACTCCAACTCCAAATATCGAGTTCCAACTAGAGTTTCAGATGTTTTTGAGATCTCAGGATATGATTTCCCAAAGGTCTAAGAAAACGTCAGGGATTTTGTTTCTGTTTTAAATAAGATGTTTCCTTTTTGTATTAATAATGTATGATTAAGTTTTGTTTTTTATTATCAATTTCCAACTGAGCTTTTTGTCAATCTTACTTTCAAGTTCCATCAACTTAAAAAGATAAAAACACTGACGGTACATACGTTTTCATTCTTTTTTTGCCACATCTTCTTGAATAAAATCTTTAACAAACTTCTTGAGGAGACCTATAGAGAAACATGAAGTAAATATATTAAGAATAACGGACTGTATCTACAAAAACAGCACATCATACTAATCAGCTAATTATTCAAAAAGTCATAGGTCAGATTAATGCAAAATGCTGTGATATGGGCATAATCAGTGTCAATGGAATATGATCAAACCTTTGTAAATGCTGTTATGCATATTTAATTTAATTGTTTTTATGTTAAATTTAATTTGTTTTTATTGCATGACATTCTACTTTAAGTTTTTACTGGGTCTAGAACAGAGTTCATTTCACCTGATTTTGTTTTTGTTTTTGAGGTAAACAACTAATAAATGAAACTTTGTATCCAGATGCTGACCTTAATTCACAATCAGCGACAGTTTTTATAAACGTCTTTAAAAAATCTTTCTTTAATTTGAGTCAAGGTCACAGCTAGTAGACATGATATTTATCATGTCACAAGCTTCCATTTCTTTCCAGAAAATTGAACTCTTGACCCTCATCCGGGAATCTGTTTTGTGTTGTGTTTTATAGATGATGTTATGATAAGAATTTTATCAGATGTGACAAAACACTTGAGCTTCAAGTAATTTTATGTTGGGACCAGTTTGGGCTGAGTTTGTTATTACTTCAAATTATTGAAATTCAAGTGATTATTTTTCCCTAGAAATAAGTGCTCAGATAATTATTGGACAAAGACATTCCTTGGAAATTCTACAGAATTCAAAGACTGGAATAATATTTTCTGTGATTCAACAAGAAACTGTTGACACATCAGTACAGCATGACTATTACAGACAACATCGCCTTCCATCTTGGATTCCATCGGGATTTGAACTCTGATTTACTTAGAACTTTTCATTGATATGACTTGTGCTTTTTTATTCTTGGATTATTTTTGGACCTAATTCGTAATACTATAAGTTCTTTTTTCGTATTGTTCACTTTGTATTTTAGAGAAATAAAAAATTTGTTTAATTTTACAAAACTTGTTGTCTTCACTTTTTTCTGTTACTTATTTCAAGAGCATAGACTCATAACAATGTCACATACAAAATCAGAAATGGCATGTGTATCAATTTAACGAGTTGCATACATATTTGCAGCAGTTATGTTCGTGCCTATCCTCTGTAACCTTCCACCAATATGCATGAAACCATTTAACAATTTATAATGCAAAATTATTCATAAGTTCATTTTTATCATTCAAAAAGTATATTTGGTTCTGATATTTGCACCTCATTCACTAAATTTTACGCATGCATCCAATGTTTATTTATATTCTTACCATCCAAGTTAGTCTGATTTTCAATCTTTCTTTAGCCAAATTAAGTTTTTGAGAATGAACACAAAGATCTACAGTCAAACAACTATAAAAACAACTATGCATCATGATCTAATGGAAAAGTTTCTCTCCAACATGTAATAAATATTCTGACTTATTACAGAAGAAATAATACTATTATGTAATTACTGATAACTATCAAAGTCTGACTATATGAACCCTACAAATTTTCATTAATATTATGAGAAGAAGCAATATTAGACCAAATAAAAGTGAAAACACACAGAAAGCAAATTTTACAGTAAACTATGTTTCCCAAAGAATAGTTATCTGATCACATTAGCATTAGAAATATAAGACTGCTACTTCCCTAATCCACCCCAACAAAATCACAAACATTTATCTTAAAGTTTTCTGTGTCAGACAAAAGGCATTAACTCTCTGCCATTTCCTCTCCTTGTCATCATTAGCTGTTGCAAGTTTTAAGCCGAGTGAACTCACAATGAGGATTTTCACATAACCCGGTGGTTGGAGGGTCTTCAAGTGATGTTATTGCTTAAGTATTCTTGGAGAAACAAATTTACTGAAATATCTGCTCTCTGCTTTGAATACATTCCTAACCAGATTAACATTAGGAGGGAATAATGATCCTCATGTGAATGATAACCCTTTCTCCAGGTCAAAGCAATTAAGCATATTGTCAATTGATTTTGGACTGTTCTATCAGGTTAAGAAGATGAATACCGAAGGCATCTTACTGTCAAAATTCATTGATAAATTCAGCTTACATATGATGCTGTGTTGATTTAACTAGTTTAATGGACACATGAACCAAACCCAGAGAATCAACCCGATTCAGATTTTGTTTCTGCGAAACTAAATTGCTGAGGCATAAACTGCAGGAAGTTGACAGCATGCCAGCCAACAGCTTCAGACTGAAACAGTGCATATCAATTTGAGGCTCACTGAAATTATTCTAATTTCATAAGGTGAAATCCGTATGAGGCAATTCTGTTATTTGACAGTGAAGGAGAAGACAGTCCAGGCAGAGGGGAAACACACCTGAGCTTGGTTGTTTTGGAAGATTCAGCTTTGATGTAATCTTTCTGGGTAAGCATATCACTCGCTCATATAGATCATTTACTTAGCACTTGCTCCACATGAGAAGAGCTATCAGAATTATCTTGCAGTTCTGACCCTACATTTTCTGTACTAATGTTGGTACTAAGACTGTGGAAGAGGGGGTAGCAAAGGCACATAACCCCTCCCAATGGACTGAAAGCACATCCATGGTCCATGCATATGGGTCTGGTACTGACGAGACAAAGGTAGGCAGCGTGTTGCTCCACCTTGTTGCAAACAGGTTGATCATCAGATGCCCTCAAAGTGCAAACGTGTGAGGAAAAGCCAATGGACCATTAAAAATATCCTAACCCTATCAAGAGAGAACATCAGTCATAACATTTAATTTGCAATAATGTGTTTGATTTCCACATTAAGCAGAAGCTGGTAACACCAAGAACAAACTGCCATTTACCAGCACACAGGTCAGGCAATTTGGTGCCCATTAGAGGTACGTCACCACTACAGGGTTGTCCTAAATTGTCAGGACTTGGATGGTATGTTAAGTCAGGGTTTTGCCTGGCCTGTTGTCCCTTTCTTGTGCCTGTGACGGCAGGTTCCTAAACAAGGATACAGGTGAAGTGGCCAGTTGGAGGAGCATTTTTCTTCAATTGCTTACCTCTGAACTTCTTCAATTTTGACCCTAAACAGCAGAAGCAAGCCAAAAGTAGCCATTTTTTAAAGCCAGAGCGTGTTGTGGTTTTAACAATGTGGCATGTAAAAACACATCACAAAAGCATAAAGTCAAGATTGGTAAAGGTAGTCAATGCATTAGCCATTGTATGGTGAGCACTTCTGTTAACGACCTGAGTAATTCAGACTCTCAACTCCCAGTAGTGTTGTTTTGCCAATTTTCCCACCAGTTGGAAAACTACAAATGAGGCCAGAACCAGTATTAACGATGTGGCAACATTTCTAGCCAGCTTCAGTGTGGCAAGAAACACATTCTCATCAACCCTGTAAAACAGCATTAAGCGTGTAACTGATGCCGGGCGTTCAGTATGGTATGAAGTGGATGTGTCTCATACTGATGCCGGGAGTTCAGTAAGGCATGCATTGGATGTGTTTCATACTGGCATGACAATAACATGGCTGGTACCTGGCTTTCTGAAATGAAGGCATTAACATTCCCTAAGTTACAGTTATGTTCGAACAGGCATTCATTAAATTGCTTGAGTTTTGCTGACAGTGTAAGCAAACAAAAAGAAGCAGACTCTTCTTCATCATCAATATTGATCAACAATTTTGCTTTATAGTCATGACTGGTAGTGGAGGGTGGCAGGCATTTCAAACTTGGTAACACGCTGCATATCTCTTTGATGACAGCCTTAAAACAAAACTCCATCTTCTTCATGTACAGATCAGAGAAGGGCTCTGCTCAGAAGCATCTTTACACTTACTAGGTGAATAATCTTGGTCTAAATCTGCTTCAATTTTGGGACAAACCATGCCCCGAGGTAATGATGATTCAATGCCACTGACCCTAAAAAACCCACTGCAACAGCCCTGGAAGTAGACAGTGAAAACAGGAAAAGCCAGCTCTGTCAGGCAATTTTGTCACACCTGGTCAGGCAGTAGGTTAGCAGGAAGAATGATAGACCCGGTTGCTTACAGATGTGCACAAGCTAGTTATGCCATCAAAGCTTAAACCTGGAAGCATATAACGTTGTGTATGTGGCAGAAATTGGCAAGAGTACTATGTCTATATGATATAGACAGATGAATTTTCATCTTTTGTATAGCTCAGTTTCGGCAGTAGCATGCTTATATTCCTAACGATAATGTGATCATGGAATGTATTCAAAAAAGAAACTGTTATACATTGCTAGTTACTAATAGTCCTTGTATGGTGATGCAAACTTGGGACTGAAAATATCAAATATTAGTACATGCATTTTAGAACACATTTGCACAACTGCATGAGTGACCAGAACTTCTTTTTTCTGCTTTCTCACTCACTGAAGCCTTCTATATTCCACTGAAAGTAATACTAAGCCAATAAATAAAGACTATGAAAATAACTAGGACATCCAAACATAAACAACATTACAGTTCTGACCAGAATATGTTGACACATTGAAAGTGATAATAATTTTAATATATTTCAGAGAAAGATAACTTGAGACAGCATATTTACCATTTACATGATGTTTCATTCACATAGTAGGAAAATCAAATAAAATTCAGCTGAAGAGTTGTGATAATTCTGCTATTCCCTGCGAAAAAAATTCATGACTTCATGAACACTCATGAAAGTTCATAAAATGTTCATGAAAGTTCCACCATTAAGTTCATGAACACTTCATAAATTTTGATGAATCATGTACTTGACGTTCATGAACTTTTATGAGCTATTATAATATCTTTAAACTTCCTGAAATGTCATGAATTTGGTTCATGAACAATTCAAGTACTCTGATGCAACAATAAGATATTTATTAAAAAAGTTTATGACTTTTATATACCATCATTCATATAATATTCCTGCAATTAATTATATAAACTTCCTTAAAATTTTTGTGAAATATAAATATAATTGAATAAATTAAAAAATGACACGAATACTATATAAATGTTCATAGAGATCCTTTATTTTCATGCTTGTTTACTTAACCTGAGTAGCTTTGGATTAATATGTGTAAATATGTTCTGGCCAGAATGAACAAAATGTACTTGCTATAAAAGCTTTCACTGACTTTGTCATAACCTTTCTGTCCATTACTGTCTTAAACTACATACTCTGTTGACTTGTAACAATCACCAATTGCCAGTTTGCTGTAAAAACCAAAATATGCAAACACCAATTATCCTGATTGGATGATTGTGATAGAAGACGTGACATGATTGGCTAATATACGCGTGCGACTTCAGCTGCTGAGCATTCTTTTCCCCACAAACAAAAGAACACGCAAATGGTAAAAACCTCAAACAAAGAACGTGAACTCCAATGGAATGAACAGATGAAAATATTTTCAGTATCACTTTTTAAAGTCAATAGAGTGTGTGTGCATGATATGGATTTTTAACGTAGCTTTAACAATTTTTCAGTCATATCGCTACGATGTCTGCAATGTGGCAGTTTATAGTATTGTCTAGCACTGGGGCATCATGCCACAGACATGTGGCATGATATCCCACAAAGTCACATTATCCTGACACTGGGCCCACCAGTCCTAACACTAACCTCTTAATGCTGAGCGATAAGCGAGGCAGCTGTTAGTACCGTTTTTGTAAGTCTTTGGTATGACTCGGCCAGGGTTCGAACCCACAACCTCCCACATCCGAGGCGCATGCTCTAACCACTAGGCCACCGGAGCGGTTTAAGTCAATAGAATTGCAGGGAAGAGATTATGAAGAATATGATTTGGTGACAGCAAAATTAGTAGGAAAAGCATACCCAGCCAGGATTATCAACTTCCAGTGAGTATATAGGTCATGCATGATTATTTCCGTGGAAGTTATATGGATATTTTATTGGTTTTGATATGTGCCATATTAGTTCTAACCAACTTAATGAGGAATGATTTTTTCAGACTCAATTTAGAGTTGATCCTCAAATTTTTGAAAATCACTAAACATTACTCTGCTTCCATATTCTAAATCATACATCCCCTTTTGATCTCAATTCAAGATGTGGAACTGCATCTGCTATAGGAATTTAGATGTTCCATATTGTTTTCTGTTTTGTGACATCACTATTTCTATGATCTGATCCAATTTGGTAAATAAAAAAAAAAGCTAAGATGGAAAAGATATTAAGTGGTGACTCTGCAGCAATGTTAAAGATCCAAACAGTAATTGGATGGAATATCTCATGCCGTTGATGGAGACAATCAGTAGTGACAATTGGTGGAACTTGATTAAATTATTGACCATGAAGAGCTTCACAAAAGAAGAGTTATCCATCAGGTCAATCTCAGGGAAAAAGATCAGTAAAATCAGGAGAAACCCCTAAAGACAGCCCCTTGATGATAAAATTTAGATATGCTTGAACGGTTGGTTGAACACAATTGCCCCAATATCTCTCAAAATAATTTCAAAGAAACATTACAGAACATATAAAATGTGCTGAAAAAGGTATTAAAAAAAGAAAAGAATACCGCTTGTCAATTTACATGTTTTTTGTTGCATATTAGAAATTTATCTGAAATTAAAGACCATTTTTAAGTTATTATGTTGCATTTTATACTGTTTTAAAACCTCACTTTCAATGTTATTTCATGATTCAGGATGAAATGTTACTACAGATATTTGTGAGTTTGTTGATGATCAAATATGTTTATGGGAACTGTTCAAGAAAAATCATGAATCATTCATGAAAAACTTTGTTCAAAATAGTTCATGAGTATGTTCATGCACTTGTTCATGAATGATGATGACCCAGTTTGTGAATATTTATGAACTGTTCACCTAACACTGCCATCTCACCTCTGGCTGCATATGTTCAAGTCTCAGACTCAGCCAATGTAGGTATGTGGGAGAGTTGCCAGTAGCATCTCATGGATTGGTGGTTCTTCCCAGGTTTTTCCTCTACCAGTTATACTGTCTGCCATATGCAGCCTACCTTGCACTGAGAAATGACATTAAGCCCCAAAACAACAACAATATCAACACGAGCAACTGCAAAACACAGTATTCCATTTTATATGTGCTTTTCACTTTGCAAAGACAAAAGTCATCATTTAACCTTTCTTATTAATACATTGTATTGGTCAAAACAAAATGTGATTGGGGTAATGTCATGAAGTCAGTGCAAAGCAAAATGAACTTTGCCTTCTGGGCCTGTTGGCTGAAATGACAGACTATCTATATATGGGGCCTCAAACACGTGGCCCCACATGTGGCCAGACAGGCCGTATCCTGTGGACCACAAAATGAATGGCATCACAAGGTGTCATGAGGGATAATAAAGGTGGTGTGGCCCTAGGGCCATCAAAAATGCCCTCATGTAGCCCTCAGGATGGTTTGAGTCTGAGACCCCTGCTCTACGGTTTCCATTTTGCCTGACTCACAACCAGAAAGGACGATGTAAGTTTTGGGATTCTCCAGCATGCATGCATTTCTAAAAGCTGACAATAGAAGAGACAGTTTCCCATTTTCATACTAGTCTGATGGATATTTATTTATTTCATAATCAAAAACTTTGTTCTAAATAGCTGTTTAGGATAGTTGATAGAATACAGCCTTTAATGGCTGATACAAATATTTTGTGCTTGAACTGTTTATATTCAACATACGGCCAGATATTTGTTTGCATGGTAGGTATGCTTGGTCTAGTATGAAACACAAAATTACTTTGACTACTCTACTTCTTATTAACTAAATTAGGCTTTTGTTATGACATTCTAATTCATCCTTTTTAAACTGAAAGTAGAGTATAGTTTTAAATAGTGCTCAGTATTCAAGTTTATTGACTGCTTGGTAAATGTGCTACAGAGAGTTCAACACTTCAAAACAAAACTTTAATTTGATGTGAAACTAAATGGTACAATATGAGCATAGGACACCTTTATACCAAAAACACAGATATACGTAAAAATCAGAACGACTATAACACAGCCTTAATTTATAGTAAATTAGATGAATACACATAAATTTGTTTCATATTAGTGATTTGCAATACCAAATGTATTTTTATACAGAGAACACAACAACAACAGCTGCAACATTTACTATTGCTACTATTGAAAATAACAATATATCTACAAAAAAGAACAAAGTTGTATAATTACTAGGTATTTTATAACATTTATTTTGTATGTGCTATAAAGGGATATCTGCAAATAGAGTGTAAGAAACATTATGACTAACACGTTTAGGAGGTTCCAAATGATAAGCTTGTGTGTTATAAGTTCCTCAAAATAGTCATTTTGCAATGAAAAATGCCCAATTCTAGGGATGCAGGCCTCAAAATGCTATTACTGCAATCATCCCTGCAATAGTCTTTAAAAATATCTTCTTACCATGTTTTATGATTCTACACAGGATGGCAAACAATAAGCACAGGCTAAATACAAAATACTTAACTTATGGTTGAATAATCTTAAAAGATTATAGCATGTTCAGTTGAAACACAGAATTGAAATTAAAACAGTGAAGCATGAAATATGGGTCAAAGTGGCCAATATTTGAGATGAATGTGTAGTACTCCTCAAAAGATGCATTCTCCATCCAAAAAGCCAAATAAATCTTTTTAACCAAATGGCAGTTAATTTACTGGCTGTCATAAAATGTGTACTATCATCGGTTTCATTGCACTTTATCCTAGAACACATTTAACCAAATATCAAAGAGGCTAATGATTCATCTTCTAATAAGATACACTTGAACTTTTAAGATCTTTCTTTTATTGCAGCAAAGATAAAAACTAATTAAATCTGCAATGACCGCCTGACTTTGTAATCCATATAAGGCATTTGTCCCAGTCAGTTTACTGATATCTTTGACAAATTGTGAAAGAATGTCCTGGGTGATAATGTGTTCTCCAGATATCTTGAGGAGAACAAGCGCAGATTTTTTTTTATAAATTCTTAAACCCTGACATGAAAGGATTATTCAATTCTGTAGTCTTCACAATTACGCGATCAAAAGTCACACCAGTAATCCTAATGGATGTGCCGTATTCCAGTCAGGGTAATTATTTTCTCCATTTTTCATTAAAGTTAGATCCACAGTTACCCTTCTGTGTTCTGCTTCTTTCACTTTCTTGGCTAACAATTCTCAGTGCACGCCGTTTTAATCTGGAGATCACTTTCTAGTACAACAAACACTGAGGTTAAACATGTGGACGACATCTTACGGTGTTCAATAGAGATTGTGAGATTAGGGGAAGCTACTCCGTCATAACAATGCCTATGCTAGTCTGGTTCCCTGTGTTGTATGCTTCCTGTGTTGCACTCCCCTATACGAAGAGCGGAGTGCAACGCAGGAAGCATACAAAGCTGGGAACCAGTCTATGCCTCTGCCAGAAGCATACACGATGCCATTCCTCATCTAAACTTTTGGATATGAAATAAATCCTGATCGCATTATGCGAATCCTTTGCATCAGGAAAACGCAAAGCAACAAAAAGTGTGCGTAAACTTTCTCTAGTATGCGCCCATGTTGCAAAAATGTGCGCATGTGCTTAAAGGGAAACACCGAGTTCTCTTCTACTTCACAGAGGTCAGCTAAGAATATTTCATCCCTTCTATCAGAAGTAATAGACCTTAAATAGCTTGACTAAAAGTATCTCCCTTTAATTTTGTAAACCTTTAATATCTCCAAAGACATACAATGAATTTTCGTGCATTTTTTCCTGTTGTTTATATCAAGATGCCATCTTTAATTTGATAATATTTCCTACTAGACTTTATAGTTTTATCACGTAAGACATTGGCCTTGATATTTATAATAAGAAGTTTACAACCTGAATTTCAACATAAAATATCCTATGTACTATGCAAGTGATTAACATAATTGTTAATTGTTATCCTGTGCACTTCGAAGGACAATGATAAAACATACTTTCAAATCAGGTAACAATGTTTTTTGTTTTTCACATAAAATTTAATTTCTTTTAATTCCAAATATTCTGAAGATCGAGAAATGGTCATAATGGATATAAGTTTGCTATTCATCTGGTCCTTGATAACATTTTCAATCCCAACATTTTCTTAAACAATGATCAGCTCAACTTTTATTAAGCAATTATTTTTCTCCATAACTATTCTCACACCTGCAAAAAGTAAAACCAACCACAAAAAACACTATAACAGTACAGCATGATGTACCAGAAAGTTTATGCAGTTTGCAAAGCAATTTATAAATAATGTACAGTGACTACTAAAAAGCTTACATTGTTGTACAACAGTATCAGTCTTTTGATTGTCAGGAAGTCCTTGAGACTGACACCATCATCTAAAAACAGTTCCACAAAATTCACTCTGTTCAGTTGTAAGGCAGACAGCATAATGTCATCTAAGCTGCCAGTCTGAAGAAACAAACAAAATCATAACTGTACTGTGTGATATTTGACCATCTTTTAGAGAGCTTAGAAAGATACCATGTAACATGTTTAGCTTGCTAAAATAAATGTTTACCTGGCTCTGTTGTTTTGTTACAGGTTAATGGATCAAGTAGTGATTGATGTTAACATTCATTTTCGAGAAAGACTGTACAGAATGTGTAAAGAGAAGCTGCACAAAAAAAGCACATCAACGCATGAATTTAAAGTTAATAAATTACTTTAATCCAGGAAATGTTATTGTAATTAGAAGTTTACAAGTTTTATAAATGTTATATAATCACACTCAAAATTGTATTGACTTGTACTTGAAAACTGAATTACACAATGCCAAGCATTTTCCATAGCAAAATAACGTGAATTCAAGACTTCTTTTGTGTACAAATTTAGTCTAATATCTAACTTTAGGAGAATAAAAAAACAATAACAGCAATGTAGCTGCTGTACAATGGGCATATTGGTATGGAGCAAATTTACAAAAATTATATTAAATACACTGAATTTACAAAATTTTACATAAATGTTAAAATGTCAATGCCTAGTGTATATCTTTGCATAAATATGCCATATATTATTTAGATTGTCTATCAAAATATGTTATATGTTTTGTTTGATACAATGGAGGGGGAACAAAAATAGGAGCTTTGATAATAAAGGTTAACTATTGGCTTTACAGGAAGTCAATCAAAACTGCAAAGAGTGAAAGACTAACCGTCCATCTTTTGTCGTCAGTAAAAATTTCACTCTTGGCAATATCAATCCTGTTCCAGGCTAAAGCTAGTTTCAGCTGATCCATCACTTGGTTATTTTTGGCTGAAGGAAATCAAAATTATCAGGTAAGGCAGACATGTATGTAAGCAATATATACTACAAAATCTATTTGGTTGACACAGTCCATTAGATCGTGCAGGGGGATGGAACGAGAACACAGAATTAATATAAGGAACTCAAAACTTTCCTTTTCTCTGCTTGAAATTATAAATGTTTTTGTGTCTATCTGATCATTGATTGTGTTGCATATCTGCACTTATATGTGGCAGTGTTTTGGACAGATAGATGGATAAGTAGGTAGGTATGAAATATTTTTGCCACTCTTGGAAATGGCTGCCTTTAAGCTATCCTGAACCTGGATATGAATATGAACCTCTTATCACCTGACCAGGTCCCATATGATTTCTTATCATTTGACTATGTCTAATTTATCCTCATCTGACCAGGTCTAGAATGGTGTATTTTATCATCTGAAGATGTCCAATATAACTTCTTGTCATTGGCCAGGTCAAACATGATATGAGATACTTAAGTTCATTCATGATGGACAGATAGCAAGTAGTAAAATGTAATGATCCAAAAACAGTTAGAAAAAAACAGGAATAAATCTGAAGAAAACAATTTATAAGTCTCGACTTCAACAATTAGCTTTCATACCTTGTTTTTTGCTAGATTCAGAACTTTGAAATTGTTTTTTTTTTTTTTTGGGGGGGGGGGCACCAGCAGTCAGTAATAAAGTATTGTGAATTTGGAGTAAATTCTGTGATTGTTTATCTCTTTGGTTCTTCACTTGCCAGCTATCTACATAAATGCATGGATTAGGGTTTAAACTCATCAGAGAGCACATGTCAATATTATTGTTGCTTGTACCATGTGACTACCATGCTGACATGTTGCTGATATATTTTCTCAAGGTTGCTGCAACAGGTTTCTAGTAATTATTCTTGGAATACATACGCTGAGAATTATGTGACCTTTCATTTTTCTACAAAAACTATATGGTTCTTATGTAATATTTTCAAACATTTTGTGCAGTATTGGAAAAGGGGTTTACACAGGTATCATGTGACTAATACACCTCCGATGTCACGGACAGGTTGCATTTGTTGGGCAGTCACATGACCAATGCAAGTGACGAATACACTAGCTCAAAATTTCATCAACACTATAGTTTCATCTCATATGTTTAGAAGATCAAACACAAATTCAATAACACATGCAATTTGTGAGAAAATAAATTATATTCCTATCAGTTTGTTGATGTACAGCTTGATGTAAGGTCTATGAAGTTTGCTAGGTCCACTAGTAAACACCTAACCTATACCGACTGTGCATGTTAAGAGAATTCCAACTTTTCAATAAGTAATGCATTCTGACCACATATCCCAACATAAATGTCAAAATATCTAAAATGGGGTGGGAAGGGTCAGAGGAAACTTGGACCAGGCTGAATGCACAATTTTTTTCTTTCATCATCTTACTCTTTAAAGCCGGTTTTGGTTTGATATCAATTACATCACATGACAAAAATCATCAGCTGGCACAATTTTAAAATATTTGTGGACCCCATTATACATATTTTATAAATTAAAGAAACCCACCCGGCATTTTATTTTAATTATAGTTTCTTCTGACCCCCCCCCAAGTATTTATGGAATAGTCCTAGCTAATACAAGCTATCCAAACTGAAGAAATCTGTTTAAAGACAAGAATGCATCACACTTGCTAATCTCACAATGAATGTAAGTTACAAAACTTACTATAGATATAGCTTTATACAGTTTTGCTAGGTATCATCACATGTACTGCATCCTAGTGTTGTCTCTAATAAAATCATAAGATTGTTTTTATCTGACACTTCAATGGCATATATTAAACTGTGAAAACAATTACTAGTATTTAATAGCAAGTAGCTTTAAAACCTGAACAGAAAATAAAATGTTTACTGAATTCTCTGTCTTGGCTTTGATGATTTAATAATGAACACATTTGATACATTCAGATCCATAAAAGTCCATTGCACTCAATAGACCCATCATTTCAGTTAAAATGCATCTATTTCCAAACATGCAAGTAAATGCATGTGAACTTTTCATTGCTCTGTCCAACACATGTACTATATACCTAGTGTAAGAGAAATTATATCCTGTGCATTAGCTTTCATTCAAAATGAAGACAATTTATGAGAAAATATATAAAACAGCAGTTCACAACCTCAGGTCATGACACAAATCAGGGTCACAGTTTCATAGTGGGTGCTCACTATGGTAGCAAAGGATTACTAGAACAAATCCTTTATATTTGCTTTTTTAAAGCAGAAAAGTGAACGAAGGGTCAGGAGGTCCAGTGTGTGGCCAATTTAGGGTCGCAGCCAAAACAAAATGATGGGAGCCACTGATATGCAGGAATTTAATTAGTGCTACCGTATGATGCCTCTAACACAAAATATAATATGGTAACAACAATGGCAATTATCTTGCCACCATAAATATGATACTATAATCTAGCGATATGCTAATATGTGCAAACAATTACATTTAAATTTCAAGAACACATACCTTTCAGCAATGCTTTAAGCATGGCTACATCAATGTCTCGGGCACCAATGTCAGAGTCGCATTCAAATATATGAATCAGTTCAGACTTGGCAAGGCAGTCCTTGATTAGCTGCATATTAATATCGATCTTTTGATCTGCACAGAAATTAATTTCCTTCATTTGCTTCTGAATTTCCTTTACCAGGTTTGTACTCAATCGCTTCTCAGTTCTGTTGAAACAAATTTATCACATGCCCAAAAATTACTAATTCACTGAACGTTTCCGTTCACCAGAAAAATATATAAACTGATCAAAAAATAATCATTACCTACTAAGGAATTTTCAAGGAAAATGTCATATTTATTACCTAATGCATAATTTTGCAGATAAAAATCCAGTATACAATATACACCATTGCTATTTCTGCTTAGTTATTGTCTCCTGAGTGATTCCTTTTCTTTTTGTTAGATTAGTCATCACATAATGAGTTATACCCTAGACATTATAGATTTGTTCCAGTAAAAAAAAATGGTGACATCCTGTATTTTTCATTTTTTTTCTGCTACATTATTGAATCTATAATCAGTCAGGAATTTATTTTGGTGAATATATTCAACAAGACATGTATTTAAGGTAGGTAAAATCACTCTAAATTTTGTTCTGCAAAAGGTTGGAAATGCTGAATCATGGATTATTGAGATGTCTTATAATCACTAATACTGTACTGATTGTCATGTTTGATGATCCAGAACATTGTATTAAATGTGTATCTAATGAAAATTCATCAAACAGTGTTGTCATTGGTGACATCATTTGTGTAACAACAATGTGCTTAGTATAACTGCTGGACACTTATAACTTGAATGTTTTGACTTTGTTTTTCTTCTAAACACATGTACATAATAAATAGTTATTTTTGCTTTAAATAATAAGTTCTTTGTGCACTTACTACCTCCATGTGAAACAAATGCATTTATTATCCTGATTTAACACGTATAATAGAAGCTGTGGTGGCTGAGCAGTTAGCATCTTAAACTCATATCCAGAAGGATACAGGTTTGAAGGGGCCCCGAGTGGTCTAAAGCGCTCATGGTTACGGATCACTGCCATCTCACCTCTGTCTGCGTGGGTTTGAGTCCAAGACTTAGCTAGCGTGGGTACGTGGGAAAGCCTGTCAGTAGCTTCTCGTGGGTCGGTGGGTCTTCCCTGGGTTTTCCAGGGTTCTTCCTCCACCAGTTATACTGGCCGCCATGTATCTTGTGCTGAAAAATGGCGTTAAACCCTAGAACAACAACAACAACAGGTTTGAATCCCATCCAGATCAGACTTTCAGGGTTGACTATAGTGGTGTGTCTCTGGGTATGGCATTTTAATCTAAAAGACTCAGAATGATATATCCCCAAACCAAAATGCATCCTTGCTGAAAGCTTGTGGCAAGCTTGCGGTAAGCTTGCGATAAGCTAGTTTGATGTTTATAAGCTAACATGGATGCTTGCGCAAGCTTGTACAAGCAAGTGCAGGCTAAAGCAAGATAGCTGGATATAACCGCAAGCTTGCACAAGCTTGCGCAAGCTTGTACAAGCTTTCTTGTTTGCTTCAGAAATTAAAACTAGCTTGCACAAGCTTTCTTGTTCGTTTCATAAAGTAAAACTAGCTTGCGCAAGCTTACTTGTTTTCTTCAGAAAGCAAAATTAGCTTGCGCAAGCTTTCTTGTATGTTTCAGAAAGTAAATTTAAACTAGCTTGCAACAAGTTTCTTCATATATATATATATATATATATATATATATATATATATATATATATATATATATATATATATATATATATATATATATATATATATATATATATATATATATATATATATCCATTGCTTGTGAAAGTTTGAGACCATGTATCCAAGTAGCAGGTACCATCACTGTCACGCCCCTATGAAAACAAATTCATGACTTTATGAACAATCGTGAAGTGTTCATGAAAGTTCCTCAAGTAAGTTCATGAACTTCAAGAATTTTGATGAATCATGTACTTGAAGTTCATGAACACACTGATGAATTTTTATGAACTATTATAATATCTTTGAAGTTCCTGAAATGTCATGAACTAATGGTTCATGAACAATTCAAGTACTTTGATGCAATACCATGGTATTTCTTAAAAAAATGTATATTAAATATCTATATCATTATATTCATAAAATGTTCATGAAAATTTATCATACCAACTTCTCACAATATTAGTGAAATTTAAATAAAGGTGAATTTTTTCTTCTTTTTTTAAAATGATATACTGTATAAATGTTCATACAGATCTTTAATTCAATACTTGTTTACTTAACCTGAGTATTTCTGGATTAATATGGGAAAATATTTTCTGGCCAGCATCAACAAAATGTATCTGCTTTAAAAAGCTTTCAATGACTTTGTCCTAACGTTTTTTTTCTTCTCTCCATTACTGTTATAAACTGCATATTCTATTGACTTAGTCACTGGTTGCCAATTTGCAGTAAAAACCGAAATATATTAACAACGATTATTCTGATTGGATGCCTTTGAAAAAAGACGTGATATGATTGGTTAATATACGCGCGCGATTTCAACAGTTAAGATTCCTCAGAAACCAAAGATCATGCAGATGGTTAGGCAAAAACCTCGAACAAAAACCGTGGACTCCATGGAATGGACAGATGAGAATATTTTCAATATCATTTTTTTAAAGTAAGTATAAGTGCAGAGAAGCGACTTTGAAGAATGTGAAGGAAATGATTTGGTGAGAGCAGAATTAGGCGGAAAAGCGTACCACGCCCGGATGACCAAAATTACGGTGAGCATCTTTTTCTTGGTCATTCGTGATTATTTCAGTAGAAGTTATATGGATATTTTATTGGTTTATATATGTCATCATATTATTTATAACCAAGCTAATGACACGATTTTGTTCAGACCTAATTTAAACTTGCTCATCAAAGTTTTGAAAATCACTAAACATTATCACCCCCACCCCCCAGTTCTCGATACCAGACGTGGTTCGATATCGATAGGAGTTGAGATGTTCGAGATCGTTTTCTTTTACATGACATCACTGTTTCTATAATCTGATGTAATTTGGTAATTTAAAAAAAGAAACCTTATGAAAATAGTTAATGCGTGAAACTGTTCACAATAAAAGTGCAAATAACAACGTGATGAAACCGGAAGCAGCTATACGCAACATGCGGAGTCTGAGTGGATGCATTAGTGACATACTAAGGGCCTATACCACACAAGTCTGGCGTTTTATCAATAAAAAATGGCGAAAATATTTGAAAGCATGAAATAACCGTTATCTGTATTATATACGGTTATTTAGTAACGATGTTGTCAAAACAAATGTCATATTTTACTGAATAAAACATCCGTCTCCTGTGACTATACCTATGGCTAGACAGATTCAGTTAATATAAAACAGTGACAAACTTCTGCAATAATATAAATGCTCAGTATTATGTGTAAGGGATTAAATCATTTTTGAGTTGGATCATATTATTCCAGTAAGTAAAGTGGGGTACAATGATAATGTGCTAAAAGCTAAAAACAATGTTGATCAGAGATTATCTGTAATTAACTAACTTTACCTTTTTTTCAGACCAGACAGCAGAAAAGTAAAATTGTTAGAGGATGAAGTTTGTAGGTTAAGGAGGAAAATTTGAAAACTGGAGGATTCAAGATGGAAGAGACATTAAATTGTGACTGCTGCAACAGTGTTAAAGATCCAAACAGTAATCAGATGGAACAGATTAAGTTGCAGAAGGAGACTTTCAGTAGTGACAATGGACAGGATTTGATTAAATTATAGATCCTGAACATCTTCACAAAAGAGTTATCAGACAGGTTAGTCTCTGGAAGAAGATTGGTCAGGAGAAACCCCAGCTGAAAGACAGCCCCATGACAATGAAATATGCTTCAACAGTTGATTGCAGGCAACTGCCCCAATATCTCTTGAACATTTTTCAAAGAAAAATTACAGAACATACAAAAAGTGTTGCTAAGGGTAAAAAAAAAGAATATCACTTGTTAGTTTAAATTTATCTGAAATCAAATACAGTTTTTAAGATAATATGTTGCATTTTATACTGTATTAACCCCATCCCCCATCTAAGGTTATTGTATGATTCAGGATAAATAGGTATTTGTGACTTGTCAGGTAATCATATTTGTTTTATAGGCACTGTTCATGAAGTCATGAATCATTGAGAAACTTTGTTCATCATAGTTCATGAATATGTTCATGCACTTGTTCATGAATGATGATGATCCAATTTGTGGACTGTTTTCAATTCATGCACATTCCTCTCATATATTTATGTGCTGTTGAATACAAAAAATGTACAGCATAAAATGTAATCATTCATCTGCCACCATGACAGCTTGTATTCATAAACTTACATTTTGATGGCAACTCCATTCTTATCTTGAACATCAATTTCAACTGTTTCTGCATATTTGAAGGCATATGATAAGATGTCCGCTGCTCTTCCAGATCCCTGAAATAAAAAAAAATTAAAAATGTTGATTGTCTCCTTAAGATTGTGTATATACCAAGTATCATACTCCTCTTATGGCTGCCTTTTCCGTTATTCTAATATAAATGTATCTCATGCAAACATACATGCAAATTTGTATGCCTTAATACACAAAAATGTTTATTCTTTTAAAAATAAAAACTGTTTCAAACTTTGCTGTACTTTCTTACCATTCACAGCATGAGAAACATGGTATAGTCACTTGGTAATAATGTTCAGAGAGGAATTAATTTATAATACTGACAATTACCACAAGACCTCGGTGTGGCATTCTATAAATCAGTCATATTTTAATACAGCAAATTCTGAATAAAATAAATCTGATGGAACTCAAAAATAATTATTACATTCCAATTTCATTATACACTAGGAAATCTTAGCATAAGCACTGGAAAAAGGCACTGTAGCATGATTTATAAGATTCAATATATTTTAATCAGATTTTCTTATAGAGTTAACTGTGACCTGCCTCATGTCATGAGGTTACCTTACATGGAAAAATTAACATGACAAAAGCATCGTATATCATAACAAGTGCACATAAAATAAAACTAAATTATATCTGTCAGCCATAAGTCATCACTTTTATTAGTGGTTTACTCAGTTACTTCATTAGTTTGTAATTTATGAACCTGCTTGAATTTGTGTTCCTTCATGCAACATATCCAAAAGTTGGTTAAAACTGTCAAATTGTCCTTACAAGACTTGCAACAGACAGAAAGCTCAGTACCAATTCCGCTCTGCATTCCTCACATTAGATAATTTTGTCCCAATAAAATGTGAAAAGTTACATAAATTTAAGTCATCTATTGTGTTAAGCCTAAGTGATTGTTTGAATGCATGCTGTCCTAATGACTAGACATATATATATATATATATATATATATATATATATATATATATATATATATATATATATATATATATATATATATATATATACGACTCCATAGTCTTAGACTAAACAATAGAAAAGAAACAAAATCCTACAAGTTTAATATGTAAAATGCTACAAATAGTTTATTTCCCTAGAATACACAGTGAAAATTCAAAAGGAATTTACAATAATGTGAATTAAATCCCAAATAGTGCTATCACCAATCCTATTGAATAAAGTTCTAATTAAATTCCAGTGTTCAGATTAAGATCCAGTGCTGAAGGCATTGATGTGCATATAGTCATGAACTAAAGTATGATGATGTATTAACAGTCTTTCATTTGATCACACCTCTGTCTGCATAGGTTCAAGTCTCGGATTTGGCCAATGTGGGTATGTGAGAAAGCTTGCCAGTAGCTTCTCGTGGGTCGGTGGTTCTTTCCGGGGTTTTCCCGGGTTCTTCCTCCACCATTAATACTGGCCGCCATGTATAGCCTATCGTGTGCTGAAAAATGGCGTTAAACCCTACAACAACAACAAACAACAACAACATCATTTGATCACAATAATATAATCGAAAATGTCCTTGTCTATTCACTATTAAGATTATATAGAAAAACTAAGACAAAAAACGAACAGCCAGGATGTAGGAAACAATTTCATTTTCAGAACAATCCAAGCATTAGTTAGACAAGCTCTGTAACTAAGATTATAATAAAGAACATGGAAAACATAATGTCCTTGACACAGACCAAGACAATGATCCTAATATTTAACCCACACTCTTATCAAAATATTAATAATGTATTATTTGCTTTATTATTTGTTTACCAAAATAAAAGCATCAGTGTCTCTAGTCAGGAACGATAGGAACATGCTTGTGGTCAGGGTGAAGTCTAATGTACAATTATCCACAGTATATTATGAATTTAAAAAACTAACTAAGAAACAATGCAAATTAAATATGTATAACAATATATATATGGAAATGTATACATTAAAACAATACTGCATTTTAATCCAAGTTTCCAATTTTGCAAGAAGTAGTCCCTCACAGTTTTATCGTCTGCTATACAACATGTCAACTTGACACTATAACGGGATTCTCAAGAAATTCCCTGGCATAACTAGTCCGGGTTTCTAAATTTTTTAGTAATTTTTTCGCATAAACACATTAGATCCTACTCATTGTCAGTTCTCTTCATTATAATAGCTTACTTTTTTTATAAAATGCTTTACAATTTTTTTTACATATTCAGTTTAGTTTACTTCGTATCTCTTGCAATTTATTGGCATTGTTACATTTAATTTTCTAAAACCAGCTCTAAATCTGACCAAATTACTCGACTGAAATACAGACAGAAACAGTCCAAAGTAATGTAGTCCATAGCCCGATTAATAAACATTGCATCATTTCAAAGTTATGCACATAATAGGCCGACATCGCAAGTTACGCAAACTCAGGGGTGGTATCATGTGTATTCAAAATTATTATTATTTTGAACAGAATATTCTGGTGACATTTGCCTCTTTCAAATGGTAAGCATTTTAGTATTTTATTTTCATCAATTGGTCAAATTCAGCATTGGTGATGGAAACCTTATGCATGACAGATATATATATATATATATATATATATATATATATATATATATATATATATATATATATATATATATATATATATATATATATATATAAAGATTAGTTTCAATGACAATATTTAAGTAAATATTAAGTAGCCATCATTACCTTGGTTCTTGCAATTTATCAAGTGCAAATTTAAGCGACAATTAACAACTAGATAATAATGCACTCTTTATCCCTATTGATGGTTTGGATGTCAGGGTTATGTTATTTCTGAGGTGCAGAGCACTGGAGAAAGTAAAAAAACCAGTGAACTAGGATTGTCAAACACACATATCCTTGCACATGTTGAAACCAGGGATAGTTAAAAGTTAAAAGACCACATGTGTTACGCTATTACTGTTATAATAAACACATTTTGAATTATCATCTGATCATATTTGTTCATTGATCAGCCCACTACAACCAAGCATAACCAGCAGTTTCTACATCTCGGATACCTTCCAAGCTCCCAAACAGTTGAAGGAGGCTTATGAGATTCAAATAGTGGACTTTGTGGTCGCAAGATGAGGAAGTGTGTGTGAACCATATAATCACTCTTGCTTTAACAGAGATTAAATTATCTAGTCATTAAAGGCTAAATAAAATGACTGGAAAATATGCAATGGCCAAATTAGTTATCTTCAATTGTAGGTTTTTAGAATTTCTACTTGCAGATTACAGCTGTGTTCCTATATTGTGCCATCATAAGAGCATCATAATTCCTTACAGATCCTAACTATACCATTTCATCTACAGTTTTATGAATATATATGAGTAAAATGCAAATCCACAAATCTATACAACTGCCCATAAGTTAATAATCTTTAACAAGATGACTTCAACTGTTTCATGCTACTGTTTCTTCAACATACAATTTCTGATTTATCTAACTTCTATTTACCTCTCTGTGAACTTGACCTATGTAAATTACCTAAAATGACTCTCCTACAGCGAAGCTTAAAATATCAGCAGTACAAAATCACTCTTGTGATTGTCAATCAATTAAATAACTTGTATACTGGGAGTTGTATCTTGTTACATTTACCTTTCAATCATATTTATGACAATAAACTGAATAGACTTGACAGGGTTGATATTATTCCATAAGAATTAAACACAAGGTTAGGTGAATCTTAAAATATGATACATTATGTGCATATTTTACCATGATAAAAATGGTCTTTCTCTCATTTGTATTTATGTATATATTAGTGTTTTTATAAATATGATTGTTTTGGGTGGGTTGGCTTGCCAAAAATCTTTTGTGTAGCTGTTATGAAACTAGACTGGACCACAATGAAAATGTTAAATATTCAGTACATTATTAAGAAAGATTTAAAAACCAGTCGTCATTGAGTTAAACATCATTGCTTAAGTCTACTGAAATAAACAAAGCATGCACATCATATTTACTCATGTATAATTTGCACCCAACTAATATCAATATTGACCAGGGTCTCTTCTGTTTGGTTGAACTTAAAAGCAGAACAAACAGCATGTGCCACAGCGGATATGGATATGCGTTATTCGCATATGAAATAGCATGGTACAAGAGTAGATAAATATCATAATTTAAACATGCAGTTTGCTTAATACCTTGACTATGACAGCTGGTGTATTTTGTTTGAGTGCATTTTGAACTGTTTCCAATGTACCTGGTCCTCCTTCTAGAACCAGTATTACTATAGGCACTGACACGGCATCTGAAATGGACAGTAAATGGAAAATTGGTTCAACATTCAATATAACAGGTTTACATAACACAAGATGGATTCTTATATAGTAAGGCCTAGGTTACTTTGCACCAATCTTCGGCTTCTTGATGCTTGTTCCTGATGTTAGAACTAAGGTCCACTGTATTTCATGTCTAAAATAATTCACTGTTTGATCAAATCTGCTGGTTTCCAAGACGGAAAATTCCTCAAAAGAGGAAGTATACCAAGAAATTCTCACATTTATGTTCTCCAACCATTTCTGAATGTATTCACAGTGTGAAGAGATATTATGTCTACTGTCATCGCAAGACTCATAAAGCTGGGTGCAAAAGAAATACATAATTTAGCTAAAGAGTTAAAACAGCTTGAAGCACTGGATCAAATTTATTTTGCTTGCAAACTGTTAATTAGTAAAATATTATGACATCTTCATAATTTGGAGACACCAAGATGCAAGTGGTATGTGCATTTCTTACTGCTGCCAGAAAACCTTATAGATTTGAGTGGTCTGGGTATTTGGAAGATTTTATAACATAACGAATCATAGCAATACTTTGCTGAGGTTTTGAAACTGTAGGTCATAGACTGGCATCTTTAGATAATACATACCTTTAATGCAGGTATGATTTGCCAATGTCTTGCCATGAATTGTTTAATATCATAATTCATGTGCCAAGTAGGCAAAAGGTTTACTTTTCTTTCTGGAAAACATCATTTTATGGACTGGTAATATTTCCATGACTTCTATTATTTTCACCGTACAAGAATATAATTTAAAAAAAAACAAACATTATTTGTTTAACTGAAATACATTAACATATGTTAATAAAAGGACATATTTAATAGAACAAAATCTTTTGATCTTAAAAGTCATGTTTGAAATTTGTAAAAGTTGAATAGAGACATGAAATCAAGAAACGTAACCAAGGTTTAAAAATGTTGTCTTTTGAGGACTGGTATCAAATAATTGCTACATGTTGATATTCAAAGTGAAATTAGGAACAAAGAACTTAGGGACCAAAATATGTGTCTTTTTTAACTGATATTAAGACTGATTAATTTAATTTGTTTCACTGATATTAGGTCTTTCAAGACTGATTAATTTAAATTATGAGAAAATAGTTTAAGGAGCCAAACATGTGTCCTTTGTCAACAAATGTCATACTTAAGACACCTGCACAAAGAAGTGAAAGGTGACTTAAGGGATCAAAAGCATTTATCTGATCTCAACCAATATCAGGTTTACAGAGACATAATATGGCAATGAAATGAATAAAAGGGACTCGAGGGACTAAGCATTTTCCATTTGTGGATAGACGTCTGGTTCATAAATAATAAATATAGTAATAAAATAAGAAAAGGGACTAAAATCTTTTGCCTTTATGGATAGTTGTAAGGTTCATAGAAGTGGAATATGGCAATTAAATTAGTACAAGGGTCACATAAACATGTGCCCTCTGCCAACAGGTGTCAAGTATTTAGAGGATGAATACAGATATAAATTAAGAAATGGGATTTGAGAGACCAAGCAACTTCTTTTCCCTTTATTGACTCACAAGTGTTGTCCTTATGAGCAAGTGTAGCAGAACTTCAAAACGTCTTGGACACAACAGACAGGGCAAGATTTTGACCAACAATAAAATGACCAAATTATTTACTGGGAGTTTATTCTATAATAAGAAATTCTACAGCTGTAATTTTAATCAAAAAGGATCACAAAACAACAAAATGTGGCTATGTGAACCTAACTTTAAGCTGCATAGGTAAGACTGGGAGGAAAATGCAAATGTGAGAGCAGGATTTGTTAACTCTATGGCACTGACGAATGTCCAATAATAATTTGCATGACCTTGTATATTTGTCTGCTGAGATAGTTTCAGTGTATTTTATATAAAGACTTTATAACCACAGACCTAACCTAAGCTCTTATTTTATTTTCTGGTAAGCATACAAACCAACTAAACTGAAAAATGATTACACTGTTATTAAACAGGGCAAAACAAACTATTTTTAGTTTTATGTCTGTCTTTGTATTGATCGAGATAAATTAAACTTTAAAAGTTACACAGAATAGAAGAGAAATGAAAAAAGCACGTGTAACAAGTTTTTTTTCCAGCTATTAAATTTTTCCAATACACGAGACTTTGAAGGGTGACATATAATGAAAAGGCATGTGTTCACAAGCTTTAAGAGAATCTGCTATGATTTTATCTAAAGTGTGAAGTTCTCCCTTTCGACCTAAATAAAGAGGGAGTAGGATGTGATGTGATTTGGATTTTTAACGTAGCTTTAAGAATTTTTCAGTCATATCGCTACGATGTCTGCAATGTGGCAGTTTATATTGATGTCTAGCACTGGGGCATTATGCCGCAGTCATGTAGCATAATGTCCCACCCAGTCACATTATCCTGACACTGGGCCGACCAGTCCTAACACTAATCTCTTAATGCTGAGCACCAAGCGAGGCAGCTGTTAGTATCATTTTTGTCTTTGGTATGACTCGGCCGGGAATCGAACCCACGACCTCCTGCATCCGAGGGAGTAGGAACAAGGAGGGGTAGCAGGTATGGTAATGATATATTGATATTTACCTAACACTTCAAAATCCATATCCCTTTCCTTCTGCACCACTGTTTTAAAGCTCTACGGAAATCAAAATCTTAAAACAAATGTTGCCTCCATTTATATAAGCATTAACACGATGATTGTTTCTGAGCTCATACAGTTCCTTATTTGTTGACGAATATTTTTGTGTGCTGAGAACTCCCTTTCAATCTGAAAGGACATATGCATAGCTAGCTTAGCCAGCCTGAACAAGTTGGGAAGCTGTTATTTATGGTTTTCATTTTCCACATCTCATATGCATAGTCTTCTGCTCCAAAGTAAGATTTTTCACAAACATAAGCTATGCTACAGACAAAGGTATTTTGATCAAATAAACATTGCTATCTCTAAATTGTATTTTTAGATTCTTATTTATTCCGTTTATCTTATATAGCTTTGCAGCACAATATCCCACTGGGCTAAATTGTTTGAGAAAAGAAATGCAAACTGCATTCTACTTTGAAACTGTATTTTAATTAGGCTTGGCCTTCTGCCTTTTAAAACTTTATTTATAAATACAACTGAATGGGGAGGGGTTGACTGCAATGACGTCTGTTTTTGCCCATCCAGCATGTACATTATATTCATATTTGACACCATTTTGCACTCAAAATCACTGATTGCTCTCTCCAATAACACTTTTTCAGCTCTGATAATCTGATATACTTCATAATTTTGAAAACCATTGTTATCATAACTATCATCAATCATTATTTGCCAAATGAAAATAAACACTTCTGGGAATCAGCCATTTTAATTTTTCTGGATAGCCCATATTTTAAACGTGCATTTGTAAAAACATCCTTAATGCAAGGTTAAAACCATACAAAATGCTTGTTCCAGGACCCAATATGTTAATCAAATTTAGTTTACCAACTCACATTCATTTCAAGTGTAAACAGTCTTCTACCTGAAAAAGACAGATGTTATGACAAACACTATAATGACACTTTTCCTGGCATTATTTCACTTTAAGAGTGAATGCCTAAATAAAAAATGTATACTGTACTGAGTACATTTTCATAAGTGTGACTTTAAGCTAATTTGATAAAGTTATCATGCATTACTGCTCTCCAAGTGCAAGAATTCAAACAAATTTTGTGTCACTTGTGCAATCACGTTCCCTGGCAGCATCTCTTAGTTTGTAGTTGATATTCAATGGTTTCAAAGTAAATAACTTTTGAAGTGTGACATTTAGAGATAAGAGAATAACGAATGCCATAGCGAGCTTATATTTAATATCAAGTGGTTCAAAGTGTAACCAACTTTGGGCAATGGCATACTGCATAGTGTTTTCTAAAATTTTAAACTACATACTGAAAAGGTATTTTTATTATCACTGTTATTGCTATCAATATTAATGTCATTATTATTTTAGATTTTTTTAAATGGCTGACAAGATATATGCAATTTCAATATTTCATCATACTACAGTTACAATGGCATTTAAACTATTCTGCTACAAGAAACATTTCCAAGATTTCAAACTAAATCAGTAATAAAAATAATATACGTTACTACTGTACAATCAGTCTCAAGGTAATACACTATAATGGTTTCCTCAGAGTTACTTCAGCTCCACAAAATAATTTTGTGCTCACATAATATATTAGAAGATCTCTGGTATGAAAGTTAAGTTACAAAACAATTATGGACTTATGTTTTGCTCAATACATTTCTTTGACTGAATGTGAAATATATATATATATATATATATATATATATATATATATATATATATATATATATATATATATATATATATATATATATATATATATATATATATATATATATATATATATATCCAATAACTCAGACTAATATTTTATTATTATCATTATTAATTATTATTATTATTATTATTATTATTATTATTATTATTATTATACACCTCTCTAATAATGAAATGTGTATAGTACCAACAGATGGACCTGGAGATTAAATAACTCTGAAGCTGAGTTTGAGACTGGGTTTCCACTGTCAGCCAATCAGAAATAACCTTTCAAAATAAGTCAATTATTACTGGTTAAAACAAAATCTCATGTTAAAATGCAAGCACAAGAAATTTCATGATTCCCAGGTCATGGTTTAACCTGTTTGCTTATCAACATTGGTAGATCCCTCAATCAGCCAGCGCATTATATGATGGCAGATCTGTATCATCACTATTTACAACTGGACACTCATACTATACAAGAAAATATGAAATATCAAGCTAAACTGCATTACCCTCTCCTGTGTCAGTTTGCATTTCGGATATTTCCCGCTCCAGCTCAGCCCGGAAAGGGATCTCAGTTGCAAACTTGTGCTGGGTCCCATCATCGACCAAGATAAAGTGGCTGTGATTTGGATCCAGAAAACTCTCCTTGTACTTCAGGCTCTCCTCAATACGGTATCCTGCTGGCCAGGACCCCTATATGAAAATATAGGGTCATAAGTTCTAAAAGAAATTCCCCTTTCCTAAACTGATATTTTGCATTTTTTTACTGAATTTATCCCCCTTTCTGCATATCATTGAGAGATGATGCACATAAGACTTTAGCATTAAAATTCTCATTTATCTTTCTCAATGATAAGACGAGAAGGTTAGCCTAATAAATGTGTTGGGAAAATGGGGGGTGAGCTTATTATCAAGAAAGGCTAAGAAAGATCTTATTGTTTCTAAAGACCAATATAAATCATTTTTTGTTGTATCTTTAAATATCATGCTAGCATTGATTGGAATTGTGGATTTAGAATCGAAAGGTCCCAGGATTGATTCAATTTTGCTGTCTTGCTCTCTACAAAGATGAATTAAAAGTATTTCTAAAAGGCAGAATTATTTAGTTATTGAAATGATGGAATTAGGATTTGAAAGGTCACAAGTTTGAGTCCCTGCAATATCAATGCTGTATGATCTTCAACAAGGCATTCAATCATGCTTGCTTTTGCCAATCCAGCTGTGAAGGGGTAATGGAGTGTGTGTGATATTAAATTCAATTATTTTAAAGCTGACACTAAATTTTCATGGTTCAAAGAGCTTTTGTGTCTCAATCGAGGCCTGAATCAGATTCTTCATAGTGACAATTTTTTACCCCTTATAAATCATGATGTAGATTTCGTCAAGGCAGGCATACAAAATGCTATTAATGTGATGACCAAAGCACTTGTAATTTTATCTGTGCAATCTGTATATGAGCAAAACAAAACAAGAAATAAAATTTGCTAACAAAAAAACAACTATTATTTTTAAACTTATTGTACCTGCTGAGGTTATATTTTAATTTATAACATATTCAATGATGTTGTTTGTATTTTATGCATTACTATTTCATCAAAGCATGCTTTAAATAAGACAACATATGACACCTATTTTATTACCCTTGATGGTAACAATCTTGAAAACAGAAGACCTAAGTCTGTAAATGCGTCTCCAAACTAACAAAACCAAAAGGAAATAATGGATAAAAGTGATAAATGCAAAATCTGAATAAATTTAAGACCCCATAAACATAAAACAATACAATTATTCCAACTACAACACTATGGGCTAGAAATGTCTCAAAAAAAAGCTAACTCCACCTGAATGTTTCATAATTGATCTAAGGACAAACCTTAATCAGACAAATGGAGAGACTGACAAAGGTATATTTATATGCCCCCACCACAAAATATATCCTGGAGTTCATGCTACCAGGCAAAGTGGGTCACTAAGTCACCTATAAAGTATAAACTTTGCTTTCTTCTGTTAGAAAAGTAGGAACAACTTTTCAAAGTGATTTGTTAGCTTTTCACTTAGTGACATTAGTTTATGACTTTCAAGATGCTTCCCTGCCAGGTTGTTCCAGTGTTGTGTTGTAGCCCAATGTAAAATATATTGCATGCATCAAATAATTGGTGTTAACTGCACCAACAAAGAAACTCTTGCACATTCACAGGCATGTGTTTTAATAGCTGACTGACCATTATCCTTTTCCAGCCAAGTAATCGTTGCCTGGTTTCTCATTTGATCATCAAAACATACCAACTTGTTTTTCGAAACATTAACATCAATGTTTAAACATAATTTTGTGTTTATAAGAATGGCAAAACCTTTTTTTAATTTTTTCAAGCTTTTAACCGCCGTGATTGCATTTTGTTCTTCATAAACTCATTCTGAAACCCAAAGTGAGCCTGTTATGGTACAATAATGTCTGTCATCACTGTGTCTACTTAAATATTATTCATTACATTTTCTGTTTTCGTAAATCACTGGGCAAATAAATTTAAGAAACTACACAATTCACAGAATGCAATGTCTAAATAGTATGTGACTAAAGATTTAGATTAACAATATAATTATGCAGGTCAGAAATGTACTGGACTATGATATGTTGCGTAATTTGGAAAGTGCTTTAAGGACAAAGTTGTTTTCCTGCATTGTTTATTTTTGTGAAATTATGAGAAAGCTGAAAAGCAAATAATGTCTAGCCAATACATAATTTTACTACAAGGATGTATATACAAATATTAAAACAATAATTCAGTTATCGTATCAATGAATTGTTGTAACAAGGCTAGAAAGTGAGTGGTTCTATTACAAAATAAGAAAACCATTCAAAAAATAGATGAACCCGCATACCATGCATAGAGCCATATTTAATTCTTGGCTGTATTGATTCAGTTGGAAAGATCTTCTAGTTCTTTTATATATTGACTTCAATGCTTCAGTTTGTTGTCGATGAACAGTAATATTTTATCAGCAAAGATGAAATCAGGATGAATACTATGGTGTGAAGAAACTTGTGCAGGTGCTCCCATGTATACGTTAAAAGGAGTTCTTAAAACTACAATGAAATAGTTTAAAAACCTTGACTTTTACAGAAACGTTTTAGAAAATAAAAATAAAATATTATTGTTTAAGTTGATTAAGCATTTGAACCAACTTTCAATTACAATACTGTAATCTAGTTAGTCCTATAAGTTGAAATTAATTACAGTGCATAGTTTATAGTGTGCTCTTTTATAGTCATATGGTCAAAACACAACATACACATGTCTTCATCCAAACATTCACTTTCAAGTATGAATAAACAGCATGTGAATATGAAACATTTATATACTTACAAAAAGTTTTCATAAGATACATACAACAAAGAGAATTTTCTACTTAAAGATAAAGTATTGCTTAAAACCAATGTTAAATGCAAATATGCAAAGTGAGAATTAGAAGACAATATTAGTATAAATAAGAGAACCAAAGCTCACAAATACTACACACACACCCACCCACACACACACACACACACATCAGATACATTAAACATAACATGACTTTGAAGTGTTCTTACAAAGCAATTTAATATACCAACATTATTGGTATATCAAATTATAATCTGCCCTTCATACAATAATATGAATATACAAACATTGTTGCACTATATGCTATCAATTCTATAGATGGGCAGCAGCCGGCTGTAGATTTTCTATCATATTCCATGAAAAATGATGGAAAATTTTAGCATGGAAAACGTTGGAGTATTTGGACTAATATTCCAGCCTCTGTCCAGGGTAAGCTGGAAAACCCTGAATAATTCTTGCATGGAAAATGCTGGAGTATTTGGGCTATTATTCCAGGCTATGTCCTGGGTAGGTAGGGAAACTCCGGACATTTCTAGCATGGACAACGCTTTAAAATTCTAGCATGGAAAACGCTGAAGTATTTAGACTATATTCCAGGCTATGTCCAGGGGTGGCTAGAAAACCCTGGACAATTCTAGCATAGAAAACGATGGACAATTCTAGCATGGAAAATGCTGGAGTGTTTGGATTAATATTCCAGTCTTTATCCAGGGAAGGCTGGAAAACCCTGGACAACACTAAAATTTAGCTGAAAATTGTTGAAATATTTTATGAAAACGAGATTTTTAACAGTGATGCAACTTTTATTTGATGATAATTTCAAGAAGAACATGATCCAAATTACCCCAACCAATGGGCTGAGGTGTTTAATAACTTTTGAACAAGGAAACAAAAATTAAAACTATACTTGTCACTGGTAGCTTAATAGATTGTGCACTAGTATTCAGTAGATAACATAGCTTAATTTGTCATAAATGTCACTAAACTTCTACTGGTTTGTCATAAAATCCAGATTACTGGTTCCTTACATCATCCAAGTTTCTAAAAATATGTTCTCCTACTCTAGTTATAGTTTGAATTTATTCTGAAGCAATCTTAACAACAAAATAACAGAAATTCACATTAATTTCTATCTCAATTTTAATAATTTTATTAAAATATTTTTTTACAAGTGTTGTTTCATAGTTCATTCCCAACATTTCTTAATTTTCTGTTGTCACCACTAGAGTCTGGAAGTGATGGTACTCTTGATGGTTTAACCAAATCGCAAAGCTTCTGCCTCACCATCACCTCCCCAATGTTATACTTCTTGACGATTTCTGAAATACAAATCGTTGTATATTAATAAATAGAATCCAGCAAGTTTCAAATTTATTTCAATCCCATATATATATATATATATATATATATATATATATATATATATATATATATATATATATATATATATATATATATATATATATATACATAGAGAGAGAGAGAAAATGAGAGTTATGCCTGAAACATTTCATGCAATTACAGTACTTTTACAATCCATGAGGTTGGTAGTTGTAATGAGGCACTTGGTCTGATGACTAACTTAATAGGCTTAAAAACCTGTGGTTTCCATCACAAATTAAACAGGCTACTTAACTTAAGTCTAAGTAGTTAGAGCGCCTGCTGCAGGATTTAGAGGTAACAGGTTTGAACCCTTAACCGAGTCATACCAAAGACTTATAAAAAATGGTACTATTAGCTGCCTCGCTTGGTGCTCAGCATTAGCCCTTTACCTCATGCAAGTGTCTTTTGACGCTTCTACTCCCTTCACGTGGATGCGCCTATTGACGCCTGCTGTAAACATCAGCCATTTTAAGCGGGTTTTCATAGTACCACTTTCAGAGAAAACCCCCTATTAGATACTACATTCATTTCTGTGAATGACAATTACATCACGTGGTCACTGTTTATGCCCTGGTCGATATCTGTTATTTAAAGCAACTGGGTCAGAGTCTCCACTCTCTAAAATGGAGGCTGCGGATTTCATTCAGTGCTTACGAAGTTTTCACGATTAGAATCACAACTATGATAAATTCAATAACTTCGGTGAAGGCTCTGATATTGCTGTATGCAGCAATTACTTTTTATAAATTATCAAATTCAGATGACTTAGTGATGTAGATGAAGACGAAAAATTGTAAATTTCGAGTATGAGAAATGGCAGCTACGATTGGTCACGTGGCCTCACTGACATGATATGACTGTGAATGAGTTCTCTCAAGATTTTAAAGCATATAAAAAATTCTTCAGTGAAAAATAATTCCACAGCTATAACAATCAGATCTTAATCTTAAATTTTTCAACACAAAATAGATGTGTACCAAAAATGTAAAATGGTTACAATTGCTGTTAAACGTAACATACACTACATTGCTTAACAGTTAACAGGCAGGCCTATGAGTATGGAGTCGAATAGGTAACAGTTGCTCTATTTATAGCATGCTACACTTTGTAACCATGCTCTATAAGGTAAACAGTTAAGAGGTTAATTAGGACTAGTCAACCTGGTGTCAAGATAATGTGACTGGGTGGATTTGAGACATTATGCTACATGTCTGTGGCATGATATCCCAGTGCTAGACATCACTATAAATTGCAACACTGCGAGACATAGTAGCGATGTGACTAAATATTTGTTAAAACTATGTTACTAAACATCTGAATCACGCACACACAAACTGGCTACCATATACATGAAGTTGTGATTATACCATTTAAACTGAAAGTAGATTTACATTGTCCATTTGCATATTGCCTGTCTACGCTATAATATTTCAAGTAGTAGTTGTGTATATGTTTAAATGTCACAATAATGTTCCAGCCTTAGTTCATAAAATAAATGTTACAATTTGGCATATATTTTATCATAGGTTAACAAATTTTAAAACGCATGGTTAATAATTTTTAAAATATACCATAAATTATTTGAATTCTGGACTGGTCTTGGAGAGGTGGCCTTGTGTGTACTTATTATTGGCTCTTGCCCCAGTTAGTATCTTGCCAATATATTCACCAGAGCTGTACATCATTCTGAATATTTATTTAGCATCTTTGTTAAAATCTAAAATTCCACATATGCCTCATGATGGGTGTGAGAAAAAAACATTTATCCCAATTTTCACCATCAGATACACAAAGTTTCTGATATATTCACTTATCCATATACACAACTCCAGGTTACAGATAATGTTCTAAACAATTGAATTTGAAACAAATGTGGTATTACCTCTTGCTTGCTTGATTCAAATTAAAAGATCGAAGAATTTCAATGAAGCTGTTGCCATCAAGTTGTTTACATAACTGTGCCTTGCAACTTTTTTTCTGAAATTAAAGGACACAAACTAAACAAGTATTTTTGGAGAGGAAAATTGATGATCATTTGCAGCAGTTTACACCTGTACATTCTTATTAATTATACAATAAGTTACTATTAAATATTACTGATATGGCTGAATATAAATTGGATAGACAAAAACAAGCCATAATCTGAATCGAAGATTAATTGGAAAAGAGATCTAACGGTATATTTCCGACAGTCTGAAATTAATTAAAACAAATTTATCTTATTGCTACAAATAGTACAATGTCTGGAAAATAATAATGAAAAGGTAAAAAATACAAATACCAGTCAGATCATTAATAATATCATGGCTGAATAAAATTTAAAGTGAAATTTACAATTTGGAAATGTATCTTCACAAGGCCGCATGTACCAACTTTTAGAAAGACAGCCATGAGATGACTGGTCATTGTGCATTAGAGGTAAGTAAAAAATATTGCCAATTACGTAAACAAAACTTAAAACATAACACATACCTTTCAATATCCTTACAGGTTTGACGTTTAATTTATCAGTTTTCAAATAGCATTAAAAAAAGAAATTGTTCCATAGTGTATATTTTGTAATAGCTGTCCGTAAATTTACGTCAAGCAAAGTGTTTCAACGGCCGTGCAAATATCTTTGCTAAATTTGTTACATTTGGACTGAGTAATGACTTACCTCCACTTTTCGCAATAATACATTCATGGTATCCCTTGAATCCACGACAAATCGCCATCAATTTCCCATGCGATATTCCTTAATTTCTTTTCGTGGCGAGTGAACATCAGCCATACAGATTATGCCTCCCTGAATGGGACGATTATTCACCCATATAACCAGGGATATTTCTGGTTCAGTGGTCATCTTAAAATCCTGAGATATTTTACATTGTACAATTTCAATGACACTCTAATCGAAAATTGCGCCCAAATTCTAGACTGGTATTCCAATTTTTCCAACGCATGAAATTGAAATATGCCGGCTTTTTGAATTTAGTAATAGGTTAAAAAAATAAGTTCGTAATTTTAGTCAGCGTCATCAGCCAGCATCATACGGAACAACCTCGCCTATTTCTGCGTGATAAAAACATGACTCAATCACAAGAAGGTGAATACTTGACAGAAAAATCAGACATTTTGTTCTCTTTTATGTATGATTTATCTAAAGAGTTAATATCTATACATCAGATACCAACACCGTGATTTGGATATGTTGGGGAATGATCGGTTTACAGTAAAGTGGTTTTAGAAGACAAAGCTTACGACCAAGAGGCAATATCGTGTCGAGGTGAGGAACACAAATGGAAAGACACAACAAATTGGACACCCAAATAGTATAGGTCAGTATGAAATAAACGGAGTCTTGACTTTATCTCGTTTGCCAAATATAAATTGACTATATGATTAACCGCCCAACATGACTGGTAATTAAATTGTAAGCAAGTATAGGAGCCCACGTGATACAAGCATAGTCATTTGTTAGCACTGGCATTGGGCAATAATTATTTAATCCTGGTATTGGTATAAACTGACAATTGTGTTCGAAGCTTCAAGGTTGTAATTCATTATATAATTGTAATACAAAATAGTTGTTAAAAGAATTGACTGTTTAATTTCAATAAATGTGATAGATATAAATATATACAAGGTCAAAAACAAGTTTCCTCTTGCACCAGTTGTAAAATTAGAGTAGGTATTTTTGTTTTTCAATATATATATATATATATATATATATATATATATATATATATATATATATATATATATATATATATATATATATATATATATATATATAACTTTCAAAGCAACCTAATTTGTGCAATTTTATTTTAACAAGCATAACCTTGTAATTGTCAGTCTTGGACATGTTAACTCCAGTGATACTTGTAAGCCCAAACAGGGACTGCTCTGGTATTATGATAAAGTTGTGAATTTCTTAAGTATTTGTAGATTATTCCAAAAAGGTCTTTAGGTTACTGCTAAATTTTCAGACTGCTACATATACAAGTAAAATCATAACTTAAGTCCTGGAAAAAAAAATTTTGAAAAATTTGACATTAATCTTAGCAAGATTAAAATTTAAACAAGTTTTACCATGAAGATGATTTTTAAACAATATGTTAATGTTATAATCAGTCTGACTATACAGTCCGTAAACGTTTTAATGCTGTTTGTGTATTACAGGTACTGGCGTTCAGGACAAAATGTGTAAGCAGTATGAAGTTAATTCCACAAAGTCCATTCCTAAGAGCACAATGTACTGGAGGAAGAGAAAACAATATTAATTCCAGGAGTAATAGAGAGTTTCTTCACATTGTAAATAATATATGCAGTGTCTCCCACAACATTGTTTATTTGTGTGAAGATAAGCATTATTCTTTATACATTTGTTCTTACCTAGTACATTCACAGCTTAACATGGCTCATAGCTTAAACACAGTTTCATTACCATATCAATAATTTAAGGAATAAACAAATTTCACTATAGAAAACGAAATGGAATTTTCAGAGTTCAACAAAATCTGAGTATATGGTGAAATCATTCAGTATTTACAAACAGAATATTCAATGTGCATGTTTGAACAGAACATTCACTCTATGGGTTATCCAACACATCATACACAATATATGCACAATGTACACCATATACAACCAAATCAGCCAATTACAAAAATTCCAGGAAATATCTGATCAGTATTGATTCTTGCAGAACAAGATATAATAATTTATTGTTATGCATTATCATTTAATCGTACTTCAGATTTTAATTATTTAAAATGTTAAATATAATATTTACTTTCATTTTTCTTATAACGTCCTAAAACGTTATGACACTTGATTTGTTTTTCTGAAAACATTACATAAATTTATGAAGTGTATGTTGTATTACATGTACTTTGTATGATTGAGTATATTATTGTGTATCAATTACTTGTCATTTACATGCATTCATTGTGTATGATGTTTGCGTTACCCATGTTTAAACGATGCATGCATTAACATTGGATTTGTCAAACTAAACTACTGTAACAGTGTAATATTAACTGTACATATTCAATTCCCACAACAAAACAATAATGTTTGAATGTCAAGATTTTAATATCAGTTATACATGTTCACTAAAAATTTTATTTCTTATTACAGTGTTGTTGATATAGGTGAATCCAGTTCTGTTGGTCTTGGAGATTATGAAATTGGTGACTGTACATAATACTAGCTCTTCAAATATAATGAGAATATCAACAGATGAATCAACTAGATATGGTGACAGTGACATGAGTTTTTCATGTGAGTCAGAAGAAAGTATAGAGTTTTAATCAAGTTCAGACGATGAACAGTATCATCAGGTGAATGAAGCAACTCAGTCTTACCCATACCGTCACAGATCCCCCACTTTATATCATAGCCCCATAATAAGATATATACTGTAGTGAAATCACAAAGTCTGAACATGTTATTGCCCTTGGAGCTTTGCCAACAAGACATAATTTGTCAAATGATAAATATGTGACTTTTTGGACTTGATTTGGTTGTATCTTCCTTCAGCAAACACAGGATTGACAATTGTCAAAGATTTGAAGGAAAAATGTGAATTCAGTAAGGAGTATCTCAAATACAATTTTTATTGTGAGATCTGCAAAAAATTGTACTCAAATAAAGAAGAAATGTGTGAAACTGGGGGCTGTACAGGTGCAACTAATAATTATGAGCAAACATCTCTTTGGAATGAAGTTGGCTCTGACAAGAAAAAAGACTTCCTTTCGTCATCAAAAACAGGATCGAGTGTCTTCGAAAACCTGTTATTGCTGTTGAAATTGGAAGTGCCATTTATGGTGCCGTTCTCCCCAATCATCATGAAAAGGACTAAAATGGCTCTCACCATTGCACGGCAGAATTTCATACTTATACACTGTAGTGTCAAGCTCATGTGGTGAACAGATTTGGACATATTTATGATTTTATATGCACCAGATATTTTCTGGTCAGGATTTAACTAATTTTTCTGGATATCATTTCATACATGTAAAGTTTGTGTTACACCAACATTTTTGTTTTGTGATGTTCTTTTGATAACGAACATTTAATTATGTATGTGGTACATACAATAAATGATGCACTACTTCAACACTTGTGGTTTGTCTTTCTAAAGCAGGGGTCAAGTGTGTGTGTGGTTTAGTTTGCTTATTTGACTTGTGTCCTGTATTTCTTACTATATATTTATCATAGGTTTGAAATAATAGTTTAGTTTCAAGTTCAAAAATCTGTGTTGCAGTGCAGTTTAGTCATGATTGCTCTTTCTTTAGGTAATAAAAAATAATTCTTAGTACCAATCTTGAAAATTGACTAAGTTCTTTTCCAGGGTTTTCCATGCTGAAATTTATCCAAAATATTATAAGTCTAAACTGTCCATCGTTTTCCAGGGTTTTCCATGCTGGAAAATTTCAAAGTCCAAAATGTCCAGCATTTTCTATACACAATGTCCAGGGTTTCCATGCTAAATTCTGCAGAATATTTCATTTTTCCATAGTTTTACAGGGTTTTCCATGTTTTTCCATCGTATTCCATCCTTTTCCAGAGTATACAATGGAAAAGGTACAGCCGGGAAAAAATTAATAAAATAAGTGGATGAAAGCCTTGAAACTGAACTGAGACTAAGGAACCTACAAAATCTGGTTCATCGGGAATGCTCTGTGTACAATTTCCTTGGTATTTATCTACAGTGTCATATTATCAATGATGCAAAGTTGCAATAACCTGTTGACACTATATACAGTAAATTTCCTGGTTATGAGGCACACATACTGTAACGTATTTAATGCCTTTTGTTGTTGTCATTTGTTTTCTTTTTCTTAAACCTATAATAAGGTTCTTTATGTATGTATGTATGTATGTATGTATGTAGTTTCTAGCTCTGTGCCCAATTTTCCCCTGTTTAGCTCACTTCTCCATATTCTATTCTGTCCAAATGGAGAAGTCACTTCTCCCTAAAATTCAAGTCTATCTTGATCCCTGATATCCATTCCACAATTTATGGCAAACCATAAAGATGCTTCCTCAATCATCCCACCTCTTCATTTGTCAGGACATCTCTGTTCTGAATGACTCCCCATGGAGCTATACCAATGGCAACAACAGGTTTCTGATTTGTAGTGGTCAAACCATAATCTTTAACTGCCTCCCCTACATGTTTCATCACACCAGCATGGGTTCCTCCAGTTATGATCCAGGCCCCTGAAAAAAAATAGATGATGGTTGTTATGCAACACATATATAATTGTTTTAAAAACACTAGGCACAAAAATATACAATTTAGGTTGACAAATTTGTATTACTTTAAATTATGATTAGTAATTGAAATTAGTAATTACTAACAGCAATATAACATGCACAACAGACAATATATGAAAAAAAAAACAGAGTTGATGAATTATTCTGAACCACATTTATCAATATAAAAATCCTGGGTACAAGTACATATGTTCAAGGTTAACACATTTATATTATTTTAATTATTAGTTGAAATTAGTGATTACTAACAGACAATGTAACATATATTAAAGACAATATATAAATCCCAAAATGAACCTTTTTAACCTTATCTTTCAGCTTAGCTGTAGGGAGTAAATTATTTATACAGCATAGTGACCAAACATTTTGTATGCAGGAATCACAAACCCATGCAGACAGAGGTGAGATGATGGTGATCTATGAAAGCGAGAAACAATGATCACTCAGTCACCCAGGGTCCCATTCTAATTTCCCACTGGCAAATTTCCTATATAAATATTGTATATAATTGTCACCTGTCTTCTACATTTAGCAGCCAGGTGTTTCCTAAGCAATCCATGGTTTATCCTTGCATTCAGTCTGAAAATTGAATTTTTGCTTCGTTAGGAAGGCAATAGCAGGTAAAAGAATGTGCAAACATTTCTTATCTCACTAGTACTCCTAACTCCAGTTATGTTGACGGCATAAAAAGGTCTCAATGTTCAATTAGAAACATATGCAGTTTTTTTCATAAAGTTAGAGGGTCAAAGCAATTTATTTGCTGGATGGTGGGAAAAGTTTAATCACAGCAGAAATGGAAGTCACCTTTGTGGCAGTGTGACAGTTATAGTTAGATACCTTCATCTATTTGTCTTTGAGAAGGGGTAAAGTTGTTTTTTCATAAGGGTCAAGGGATATTCAATATTCAAAACATATAAGTAAAGGCAGAAGGAGTTTTAGTTTCTGGGTCACAAGGAATAGTCATATATGGCTTCTATTGATTTTCCATGTATCACAGGCTAATTCTCAGATAAATAAGCTGTCTTTTGATCTTCGTAAATTGAGCAATCGACTAATCCAGATATTGTTTTGATATCATGAACAAAACTAAGATTGGTGTATATTTTGACCAGGATACAGTAATCCTGTGTGGAACATAAATTTAGGAGAGAATATAAACCTGTAAATTTCATTTTGTTGCATAGTGCACATGAAACAATCTAAATAAAAATTAATAATAATAATAATAAATAATAATAATCAAATCATGATGTCTGGTGTAATGGTTTTTCTTCAAAATCCAATTTTAAAAGGTGAACATGTTCACAGCAGTCATTTGTGTACAATGGCCAGTTTTGCTTTTTCCATGAATGGATGCAACATATATTCCTATCACTGAAGGAATAGATCAAAATTAAGAAAGAAAACAATAAACTGTAAAGCATGATAAGTTGGCCATTGTGATCTACTTTTGGAGGAACTAATTACTGCAAATTATAACGTATAAATTAACCATATAACTGCATCATGCAATTGTGTTCTGATGCTGTGATTATATCAAATAATGCAATGTGTTGTGGTGATCAACAAAGCCTTGAAAAAGACCCAATAAGGTAATAAGGTAACCCTTCAAATGGGATTTCATTTGTCTCAGTTCTACCACCAGCAGCCCCTTCAATATTTGATTATTGTCACCTATGTGACAAACAAACCCCATGGATTTGCAACCATATTTCTTAACACAATGTCTTGAGTAAGGTCCTTTGAGTTCCATTTCATGAAACAATAATGCCATATTGAATAACTTAATGACCCTCACAGCACTATAATCATTACTTCAGAATCCGCAAACACAGCATGTATATTTTGGGGGTTGAAATGAAATTGAATTTAATATTATGTATCCTCTCTGAAAAAGATATTAACATTCAGTGTACAGGTTTACACCAAGACAAGGAAAACTGCATCAGATATGCATTAACATTCAGATATTCTGTCAGAAACAAAAAAAAAATGGAACCCCTAAAATAATTCTAGCATGCTTTTTATGTGACAGTGATAGAGATTAGAGCGAGTATGAGAATAACGTTTTTGTAGAATAATGTTGCATTAAAACAGTCGAACAGGACAAACCGAAATCTGCCAAAATGCAAAAAACATGAAATTTGTATTCCTACATTTTTAATCCCAACCTGTGCTATATGCTGCCTTCATAAGACCACGTCGGAATACATCTCGTAAGCGAGGTTTCATATTGAAGTTTTTTGCACCACCAGTTACAGAAATGAGCAAGTTCGGTTTTTCCATTCCCCACACATTCATCATCAGTGTCAACATGGTGGGCATATTAGTCTCTCGGTCAACACGGACAAACTGTAAAATTTAAGAAGATAAATTATCTGGTGATGTGTTCATGCTTTCTTGTTTATGTCAAACAAAGTTGATTGTATAGTTCAAGTCTGCAAAAATATTATGAACTTCTAATAGAATATATTTTACTTTGATATCTACCTGGAAATTGGTGTCTGATCTATCAAAAAGAATTCTCATAGTTATTCTTTCTATATGTTAATTGCTATTACTATACTAGCTTTTATGTCAAATAAATTATTTATGTTATTTGACTGATTTGAGGGAAAGTCAGATTTGACAATTATTTGGGATATATGGCTTGCAAATCAATTCCCTACATAATCTGCATTATTCCAGTTTACAATAAATAATCATAGAGCAAGCTATGACATGTGTGAAAACAGCCAAAACACCATCATAATATGACTGAATCAATTTATCTTCATATAAATGCAAACTACAAATATATTTAACTTTGTGTACAATTATGGTAATTATACTATTTGTATTTGTTGGCAGGGAAAGTAAAAACTTAATCTTACTTTTGCAATATTTCCTCCACATCCAACAAATTCAATCTCCCCAAAGGCATCAGTAGGTACAGCTACTGTGTCTCTTTGAAAATCCCATTTTAATTTGGGTGCACTGCTCTCCACTTCTCGTTTTGGGCGACTAAAGGCAATTTGCTCATGGCCATATTTGTCATCCTTGCCATACCCACACTGACAAATGCTGGAAAAAGTACATTTTATGCAGAGTGACATGATATGTACCTGCATGCTTGTATTAGGGTTCAACAGCATGTCAGCACAACAATGGCTATATAGTGCTAATTAAAGGTAAAACTATAAAAATGAATATATAAAGAATTGCAGATAGAACCTTAGAAAGACAAACCCTTCAAAAATACATGCAAACATGAAGGAAAATTAGAAATGTTAAAATTATGTAAAATGTATATGCAATAAAATGCTAAAAAAAGTATAAAATCCATCAAATATAAGGGTCTAAGTTTTTTAAACAACCCACAACCTTCAGAAAGTCAAATGACAAATGAGCAAAACCAGATTATATATATTAATGTACTGTAATAACCAAATATAGATTCAGAACTATTCATGGGACATTTTTTAAACCTTGATCTTGAAGCAAGAACATTTTAAATAGATAAACTTAATAATATTGCTCAATGTTTAGATGACAAAAATTCTTATATAGGTTTCAATTTGCGTATTTCTAAAATCCATTTTGAAAGGAAAAATTAAATTTCCAAACAAAATCTTCTCATTCTAAAATATGTGTGCATGAAATTAAACCTGCCAAATTAGACATTTTTATATAAAGAATGCTTGTTGTTCCAGGAAAGATTTTTGTATAACAGACCCCATTTATGATATTAAATGTTAATACAATGTTACCCACCAATATCATCATGCAGATGGCACAACATTGTCCGACATCCAAAACACAAGGCACGAACTCAATATTTCTTTACAGAATACTCTAAACAAGCTGGACAACATGTGCACATGCAATGGCATGGTGGTAAATACTGGTAAAACTAAAATATGACTTATCTCAACACGGCAAAAAAGGACAAATCTTGATAGTGATGAACTGTGTCTGACATGAAAGGAAAACAATTTGCAAATGGTTTGTCATGATAGAGTACTTGGTGTTTTGGTAGATAATAACCTATCATGCACTGAACATATGAAACATATCAATAAAAAAGTAAATTCAAGTTTAGGGCTTTTCAGTAGGATAAGACATTTTCTCCCTGAAAGACACGGAAAACTATCTTAAAACAGTTATATACAACCCTATTTAGACTACTGTAATATAGTATGGGGTAATTCAAATAATAAAAACATAGCAAAGCTGGCACATCTTCAAAAAGAGCATTTGGGCTAATATCAATCCAGAAAGAAGGTAAAAAAAAAATAGCTGTTAAGTTAAAAATATTACCTGTTAAAGACCAAATCCATTTGAGAAAAACCAAATTAATGTATATATATATATATAATTATTTTTTAAAAATGTTTCCAGTACTCCAGAACTTTGCTCTGGAATAGTATCCCATTTGAGATTAGAAATGCCCACTCTATTTCCTTCTTCCAAAGAATAATATATCCAGTGGCTTCAGAGATGCAGCTAAAATAAATAAATTCCTGTGTATGAGGGCCTAAAGGTAGATTAGCTCTTAGCTAATTGTGTTACCGTCTTTAAATAAGGTCATTATTATTACTATTATTATTATTAAACCATACATATCCCACTTACATAATTGACACCTCTTATTAAATAAACTATATGTATATATAATATATATATATATATATATATATATATATATATATATATATATATATATATATATATATATATATATATATATATATATATATGTATGCCCCTTTCTGAGGTTTAACCATACATATCTCCCTTATATATTCGACAGTTACCTATTACTAAAGAAAACATATGCATAGACTTATTTTTATGTTTGACACCTATTTTCACCAATAATTTTTTGTGTGAAAATTCTATTCATGCACAGTGGCAGTGATCTTATAAGTGATGAACAAAACCTAATTTTTTTTACATCTCATTCCCATCTAGAAATGTATACACAGCAAGCACTGTATTTATTCCCTTTTATTTACATTATTCACAACACAATGGTTAGAATTTAATAGCTTGAATATATAAAATTAAAGTAAATTGTCAATCAATGTTGTGTACCGTGGTTATTTAATAGTAAGTATATTAATTCCATTGTCAAGTCCAAACAAACCATAATGATGTTATATTTTTTTTGAGTTTTGCTGCATAAACGCTGTTTATATTTCATACAATAAGATTTTTATTTAGTTTCTATTGGCCTTTATCATAAACTAGATCTAATCCCCAGGTGACACAATGGATAACTGATTTTCCTTCAAATTTGTACTGCAGTAATGATGACCAGCAAAAACAAAATAATACAACTGATCTTTTCTTATGCAACAAAAAGTATGCATACTCAGCATGTGCATTGTTTGTAGAATAAAAAACATGTGTAAAATACACTGAAAGGCATGCTCTCTGGAACTCTGATATTGAAGGCTACAAATAATAGAAAATTAACCTACCATACATTTTAACATATACATTTTAAAGTTACATCTCTAGTTACAAGGTTTGTCATATGACGGGCCATGAAAACCTGTCTAACATATTTCATGAAAAATGAGTGTGTGCTTATTATTGCTTTAAGATTTACTTGTAAACATAAATTCCTTTGCTAATTTGACATTTTATAGTAACACTCGAGGAAATGAGCACACTCAGAGTGTTGCTAGAATCTAGACAGAATATGGTTAAGACAGTGTGGGTGTTAAGAAGAAATACATGAAAACATGGAAGTCACTAAATCAGGAATATTAGGTCACAGTGGCCAGGTTTAATGCAAATAAATACTTTTCTGGTGATGCATCCACATTTAAAGTGTCATAGGTGTATATGTCACAGTAGTCAGCTTTAATACAGTCAAGTTACTCTTCTGGTGATGCATCCACATTTAAAGTTTCATAGGTGTATATGTCACAGTAGTCAGCTTTAATACAATCAAGTTACTCTTCTGGTGATGCATCCACATTTAAAGTTTCATAGGTGTATATGTCACAGTATTCAGCTTTAATACAATCAAGTTACTCCTCTGGTGATGCATCCATATTTAAAGTTTCATAGGTGTATATGTCACAGCAGTCAGCTTTGATACAATCAAGTTACTCTCCTGGTGATACATCTACATTTAAAGTTTCAAAAGTGTATGTCACAGTGGTCAGCTTTACTACAGTTAAGTTACTCTCCTGGTGATGTATCCACATTTCAAGTTTCATAAATGAAAATGTAATAGTTTCTAAGATAATGAGGATGTAATGAACAAATAGCTGCAAAAACTAAAGTCAATCATTAATTAAAATTAGGTCAAAGTGACTAAGTTTGATATGATGAAGTTGCTCTTTTAGAGGTACATAAAAGTTTAGTTACATAACAGGGTAGGTCACATTTGAAAAATTAAATGATACTTACCAAGCTGAAGTTTGACGATAATATAATTGAACCCGATGAACCTTTAGGGATTATACGACATGATACAATAACAGGTTATGTGACTTGTCAGTTTTTAGATAGGCCAAAGTATACATTATAAGAGACCTCAGAGGGTGGGTGGGCATCAAATGACTTTATTACTAATGGACTGGAGCTGTCATTGAAAAAAGATTTTCACTGAATGTCAATTTAGATGTCATAGTTCACTAGTAATACTTTAGGAACACAGAGTCTCTGCTCCAACCAGCCATTTTTAATGTTGTAGCCAAAGATAGCTAAATAAATGCATTATCAGTTGTAAATATCTGCTTTCCTGCAGTCTATCTTTTTTAATAGAAACATCAGGTATTAAGCAAATCTTTGTTAGGTATTTTATTTTCCAAATAATAGTTTTGTAAGAAACTGTTTTTAGATAATGACATTTTAATACTAAAACCCTATGATCGTACTTTGCAATGTAAGATAAGTGACGTATAATGCGACCGTTGATATCATGCATTCAGGAATTAAATTCCCCCCCCCCTTTTATGGCTAGCTTCACAAAGTACATCTCCGTCAACCAGGAGTTCAGAAATTTATTTTGGCCGCGCTTTACAAGCTTTGCATGTTAGTGAGCTGCTTCCTAAATCCTAGGAATGATCACTGAATACTGTGGATGTTTTCTAGACAAGCAAATATGATCTCCATTCCCATCAATGAAACTTACATGAGTCAACTTGACCTGGTATTACTGTACCGTATATATAAGCATTGAATATCATCATTAAATTAAAAGAAGGAATGAAGAAACATATCACATAGCATATGTGCCCTCAAAAAACTAATCCGGAATAAATATGTTATTTAGCAAAGAGTTTTATTTGCATATATGAGTTGACAATAAGAAATAAGGTGGGATATACAATGTGGGAAATAGTTATCACATGTATGGTAGCATGAGACCACATTTAAACTGTTAACACAAATCACACCCATTTTAAGCATTGTTAGTTATAACAAAAATAGGGCACGGTTTACTTGTCAATCAAATGCTAGTGCTTTCACTCACTGTACAACAGGCGGTTTCTTGAAATAATCGCTCTCATAATCGATATCGGCAATTTTAATAATCGACTATACATGGTATCGGCATAATTGGCATAATTGGCAAAAAGTGACATAGGTACAGCATTAAATTTTCTCAATGCTACTTGGGTGTTGTCTAATCAATGTGATGCAGTCTTTAATGAACTATGGTCTGTGTTTTTTTAGGGTTAGGTGGGGACTTAGAATATGGATTCTTCTGCAACCTCAAATATAATGGCCATCAAATGAATAATAGGATCATTTCTGTTGCAAAATGTATCTTCGAGGTTAAGTCTAGATTTGCAGAGTGTTTCAAACTTGGCCCAGTCAGCCTAATTTCTTGTGTGTGAATTTGCTCATTGATAGTAAAGTTAATGTTTTCTTAGAGAGATTGGGAAGTGGTCACTGCCTTGAAGGTCAACAGGATCCTTCGAATCATAATCGAAAAGCATCAGAGAACAAATTGTCAGACTAATGCATGTATATGTACCCATTCCAGATTAAACATGTCAGTGATTTGGTGTTTTCTAGACACAAATCATGTCTAGAGATAAAATCTTCTACCTTTTTTTGCCTATATCATTTATGTACTTTGATCCCCATAAAATGTTACCGACTTGGAAATCCCTGAGTAGAACAAATGAGGCAGGCAGCTGTTGAATGAGGTTGTCTAATACATCTGGTAGTTAGTTGGTGGTGTTTTGTGGTATATAAATGGAGCTTAATGTAATCACTCAATGAAGAGTGACACTTAGAGCAATGGCTTGTAAATGTATGTTCAAGCGGATCACATTATGAGGGATCCTATTGTTCACAACAATGGAAGCTCCCCCTGTTAGAAAAGGATTAATTCTTAAGAGGGTCATGTTGTCTGCATCTTTAAGAAAGATTTCTTGCCGAAGAAACACTCCAAGGTACTGTTCACTTAAAAGGAGAAGAATATAATTGAAGTTGGTTTTAAGTCCTCGACAGTTCCAGTGTATGGTGGTGTTCTTCATTAGGAATTAAATGTAAAGATGGTGTTATTAATTATATTAGACCTATCATGAAGGAAATTTTTTATATGTTTTTTTATCAGGAAGAAGAATGAGGTTACATTTTTTGTTTTTAGGTTTGGAGCCACCTTGAGTACATGGAGCAGATTCTTCAGCATACACATCTTCAAAGTAGCCAACCTATTATGCAGCTGTATTGGGTCACTGCTGAATGTTATCTGATGGAAATCGTCATTTGCAGGATCCTAATGTGGGACATTTGAAGGTACTGCTGCATCGGGTAGATTTGTTTGGATCTGTGTATCCTTTGTTATCTTCTGAAGGGTCTTTACTACAAATGAGAAAGTATGGCAGTTCTACATTTTACCACCTTTGACTCTGGAAAGGGGATATTTTAAAGTTTGCTTTACATTCTGAATTGTTTTCAACTGTTTCCAGCTTTTGTAGTCTTTAGAGTTGGCATTGTGGTCTTTGCGACAGTTTACACAATGTGGGGTGGCTTGATAATCTGGTTCCCAATAAGAATAGTTGCTGCATCCATCACAAACTGGGCTTTTGGAGAACCTGTCATCATGATGACCATACTTCTAACACTTGAAACATCAAAGTCGACTTGGAATGTATACCTCAATGCTGACATGTAAAATTCCAACTTGTACTTTGTAACCCTTGGCATTGTTAGTGTGTTGAAGGTAAGTATAATGGTGTTGGCATCCTGTAAATTTCTGCCACATTGATAAACATTTGAACAATGGCAGTGATACATTTGGTCATAATGCCATCAGTGATTTCTGTGACACTGATGACAACAACTCAACCCCTTTGATGAATTCACATATGCATGGGCAAAAGATGGTTACTGGTATATCAAAAACATTTTTGATTTTTTTTAAAGTTCCCAGTTTGTCCTCATCACTCACACTCCATAAACACGCTACAAGATCTTATGTTTTTTAACAGCTCTGGTGTGTTGACTAAACCAAGTAATGTCTTTTTAACTATAAATTGTGATAGTGTGGCAAGAAGTCTTTCAGTGTCTGCGAATTAAATGACCATGAAGAATGAAAGTCATCTGAGTTTGGTAACTTTTTGGAACTCCTGAGCTGCTTTTAAAAAATATTCCATTATGTTTTGTATTCATCACCCATGCTCATCTGCCCACCTTGGATTCCAACAAGGGGACACTTCTCAAGTGTCAGGGATACACAAAAGGTATACACAGTAAAGATAACTCCTGACTGACTTGTTAAGTCACCACATTGTATGAAGCCTTTCTGAGAGAGGAAAGAAAGTAAAACAAAGAAGTAGACTGTAGGGGCAATGGTGGTATCAAGAGAGATACAATGAATAAAGATAATGAGAAAGTGAGAGAAGTAACGTAAGAAGACCTGCTAGTGTTTGACCTATACCTGCCAGTTTTTATAGTTTCAAATTTATACCAAATTTTACAACTACAGGTTAAATAGGATACAAAACAGTAAGAGTGTAAAAAACACAAAGCAATAAATAAAGACATCAATGGCCAAAACAAGATAACATCTCATCTTTTGATGATTAGGGGTTAATGGATAAAAAAGACTTTTTAAACTAAACTGTAAAATAAACCCATCAATGGGCAATTTTTACCAAATCTGGATTTCAGTTCTGTTTCAGTTACATAGCATTTACATTTAAATTATATAAAGAATTCATTTTGATTAAATTTGTTTGAATTCCAATCACAATTGTTTTCCAGCTAATGTAAATTCATATCAGCACTTTGTTTATGGTCTCAAAAATGCATTATGATTTTTCATTCATCACTTCCATTAATTATCTCTTTTTGCCTTCACTTGATTGGAACAAAATGGAAATACATGTACAGAAGGTAAGTTTTTAGGTATGTTAAAGAGAAGAAGCAATTGATTTCATATCATGCATTATCAAAGGTTACTATATGTATAAATGAAATAGCAAATGCATACACTTCCCCACCAACACACAAAAACCCAACTGAGTTTACAATAAATTAAAATAAAACTGCAATAAGTGCAAAAATCTAATTGTAGAACATTTGTCAGCAAAATTTAAAATATGCCTTCATTTCTTAGACATAAAAATCTACATCCAAAGTCATCCTATCAATGCTGGTTGTTTTCTGTCTCACTCAACCAAATAAAATGTCATGTAAGCCATAGATTGAAAAGTTGTTTGGGCCAAATAAAAACTGTGTGGTTCTGGTTACCCAACTGACCCAACGTCTTCCTGCCGACCATTAAGAAATATTCAGGAACAAATTATTTTTAGAAATTATTAAATGAAAATAAAAATGTTTTTAAACTCAGCTCACAATGAAAGCGACATAACTACAACTGATGTATCATTCAGGATGATAATAATACAAGCTTTTCCTGCTTTATTTAAATCGGTCCGAAGCAAAAGTTTCCTAAACCTTATTTTTGTTTAAAATATAACCAAGAACCACACGTTTGTTTTAAATTTGGGCTACATAGTGTTAGAACTTTGATTTTGGATTATCATGTGAACTTTAGAATCATGATAAAAATTATTTTTAAATCAATTCATTAAATGCCACTTCAAACTGTTCCATTTCTGTTTAGCATTCTTTGTTTTGAATTTGTGATCTTTTTTGTCTTTCTTCCAAATACATTCACCATTTCATTTGCATTGATTCACATTCATTCTCCATTAAATCAGGCCTCCAATTATTCTTTTCAGACAAGTTCTTTCCCCAAAATCATAACCAAACTATATCCACAGTACGATCTGAATGGAACTAAAAATAAATTGGGATTGATATAAATTTGATTCAATGAAAAATAACATATCACAAAAGGATGCCACTGAAAATGCTATAGTAAATAATTCAAAGTATGTGTATATAATATGGAAATAGGAACTGAACATTCATATTACATGACCTGGCTATACATATTCCAAGGGTAAACTTGGAATATTGACCTAACACCTTGGACATCCGAGGTTTTTCCATGGTCTTCCTATGTAAGCCTTGGAAACCTCAGACAATGCTGATATTATGTCCAAGGTTTTACAAGCAAACCTTGCACATTACCTTGTACATTACAAAAATCCTAGGGTAATACCTTGGACAAAACCTTGGATAAGAGAACTTATTTTATTTTTGGCTTAGAAAAACCACAGAAATAATAACCTAGTCATTTTTTTTCGCTTGGACATAGCTCAGAAATATAAACGGAAATTTTTTAGCAAGGTAATGGACTTGGTCTGTTTTAACTGTGCACTTAGACATTTCTCTATACTTACTCAGAATGTATTTTTACAGTTTATTAAAATGAATAATGTTTGTCATTACCAAAACAACTAACAAGTCTAGAATTTGAATTAAAAAATTGACTTAATCAATGCTGATTGATTGATATCGGTTTTACAGTGTACCATCTCAGTTCAGGAATCATGGTGCCAAACAGGATCACAGATTTTGGTTCCACATCTTATTTACATGGAAATAAAAATGTGAGATAATGAACCAAAATCTATATACATGCTGGAATCACCCCCCCCCCCCCCATTAGAAGAATTCTTAGCATCATACACTTTTAATCTTTTTAACTTTTAATTTGATTTCATTTGTTTGTCTAACTGAAAAGGAAATATGACGTCCATGATACCCATCTCATGCTCTATTTTATCTGTTGCATACGAATTTGCAAAAATGCAAACATCACTTTTCTCTTAACTTTATAAAGAATGTCAGGTTACATAATTAAAATGATTATTATTTTTATTTTTACAGACCAACATGTCAAATCACATTTTTTCCCAGCAATAAACGTGTATATTTTGTTCCCCAAGTAATTAATTCCCTTCACTAGTAAATGGCATGGAAAGTATGGCATATTATTTGAAAAATATGCAATTTTTCCTTAAAATTTAGGGTTGAAATAAATAAGGATTTGAATCCACAATCACCAAAACCACCAAAAACAGCTAAGACAATAGCAACAAAGTAGACCACCAGGATAGCAACACCAAAATAGACTAAGACAGTAACGCCACAAAAGTCCAAGGTAAGATAAAGATGCAGCAATTTCAAAATTTCTAAAAACTTTCTAAGCAACAAGCATTGTGTGATATCTTTAAGGGTTGATTACAGTAACCTGGAACGCTGATTATCGCAGTACTTAATGTTGTTATCGGTGTTATTAAAACCAATGTTATTGCTGTATTGTTATAAGTTGTAAAGTTTCTCTGCCTTTCCCTCTATCTATTCGTATAAAAAAACTTGGTCAACCCAATCAGTTAAATTTAAATTAAACCGCATATGGTGGCTGACAGATTACCATACCATGGGGAACAACTCTATATCATCGTGGTATGTACCTAACTTACGTATGGTAGCACGCACATATTATAATAAATATAAATTTCAACTTAGTCATAAGATGGAATGTCCATGCTTGCACTGGCAGAATATTTACACCAAAATAAAGAATGCAATGACTGAACTGAATATACTCATTTCCATTAAGTTAAAATCCATGAAAACAATAACAGAAATTAAAAATGAAAAAATATATATCACTTAGTCTACATTGTAAGTGCAATGTGGTCAGAGAAATCTATATATACAAATGAATCTTTCATTAATATTATTATTATTACTGAAATATTACCGATTTTAAAAATAGTTGAGCTATTAATGCTTTCCTGTTTGTGTAGAATAAATAGGATCTTAAGCAACATTTTGTCAATTTTGGTCCATATTGGCTACCATGGAATGAACGTCCAAGCGTAACTGTGTAAAGACGCGTGTCACTATTAGAATATGATTTATAATCATAAAAGATCAGACGATACACTGAATATATTTCATAATCAAAGCCAATGCAGGTAAAGCAAGCTCGGTTGGAGTTTTGTATGATCAACTTAAGGTGTTTATTCTTTTTCATTGTAAACTTATAAAAAAATTATTTACATTTTAGAGGAAATTGCACAAAAAAATATTTCCATCCTTACTAGCTACAACTTTACCTCTGTAAAGAACTGATAGACGGTGCGTATCCAAAATTAATCAGAAAATCCCATTTCCCGTGATAATATAAAGCCCTCGATAATACAGCATTGCACTATACAGTGAAATAATGATACATTAGTTTAAACTTGTCAGGCACTATGCCAGGAACAGAATATAATCTAGACTGTATTTGTTAAAAAAAAGATTAGCATGATGGTCTCAAATTCAAAGAACATTCAGTTTTAGAAATATAGCATTTTCAGGTTATATACTATGTTTTCAGAACTAAAGGATTCCAAACATGATTTGTAAATTTAAGGCTGCCAGTAACAGTTATGTTCTATGCGTACTGTTTGTTTTGTTTATTCATCATATTTTCTATTTTCAACCAATATTTTTTTTACAGAACTGACCCAAACGAAATGGCAGAATATCAAAGAGGCGATGATAAACAAGAAAATCAGTGAAGTGCTAAAACCATCATGAAACCAGTATATAGAAGTATTTTCAAAATTAAATGGATAATATGGCACTAAAGAAATTGTATGGGCATTCTTGATATTTGGACCTTTCGAAATTCTTATAGTCTGTAATATTTGCTCCATTATTGTTGGTCTGATGTTTTATGCCAGGGAGGCGTCCAAGGAAACTTCGGACGATATAACATAGGAATCCTCAGACAGTATGTCCAAAGACACCTCGGACGATATGTCCTAGGAATCTTCCTGCGATATGTCCAAGGAATTCTCTGAATGTCTGAAAACCATGGACATGTCAGAGGATTCCTAGGAAACCTTGGAGTATTGGTTACATTGGTTTTTAAAACATTTGTCCTTGGACTATTACTTCAGAAAGTCAGCAACCAATGCTCCGAGGTTTTTCCTAGGAACATTTGTACATCCGGGCAATCAGCCATTAATATAAATTGTGTATGCAATCAAATAATGTAATACAATGCAAAGAAACAGAGTGATCTTACCTTTCGTTCTCTTCAGTGGGCATATAAGAATTGCATTTCCTCATTTTGATGTAAGATTTTATCCATGCAACCTCACTGTTCTGAAAAGATTAAAATTCAAATTAGTAAATGAAAAGAAGTAAAATATAAAACATACAACACTAGTCACATGATGGCGCCAATCCCCACCACTATTATGCTGTTCAACATAGTTGATGTAACCATTCATTTAAGACTGTAAAATGAAGGGCATTTTTAATGGTATAACTTAAAAACATTAAGTTTTCAATGATCCATACTAAATATGAAATGTGATTAAAACCGATACAAAAATGTTCATTTTTTCAAAATCATTCTAGTGGCTTTAGAAACTAAACCACTACATATGAGGCTCACAAATTCTAAACTGATTAGAATGGTCTGTTGCATTTGTTTGTATTAATCACCTTCAAAGACACATAACGAAAAAATTAAGAAAAGTGAGTATAATCTGATAATTTACACCTTTCATTTGCACTGGTCACGATAACAATTAATCAAAACGCCCACACTCCACAGACTTTAGTACCAGTTGTTAGTCAGTTATTATTTATTCCACTCTCACACTATCTATATTTGAATTACCAGTATTGCATAAAAATGTTGGTAAGAATCGAAAAGGGATGGGGGTCTAACCTTGTCTCACTATAAAGTTATCTGGTTCACTGACAGTCTGATACTTCATTATAATTTACTATGTCACTTGTAAAATTTCAAACTGTTAAAACTTCATAATTTTACATTCACTTATTACAAAATTATTTTAATGAACCAGGTATAATTACTATCTACTTAAGTGGTAAATGTTAAAAGCCAAACCAATACTTTTTAAATAAAAACCACTGTGCTAATCAATTTGGGATTTGTTAATTGTTGCTGAAGAAATGTTTTTAAACTGAAGTGTCCCTAAAACAAATCGCTATACCACAAGCATCTTGTATACACTGATCAGCTGATGACATTTTCTGCTTAATACCTGTAACATTTTGGACCCAAAAATCTACAATACTGGGAAAATTCAATTAAGTAATTAAAATTATATTTGTTTGGAACTAAAATCTACATGACAATGGTACCAATGCTTATTTTGATGATGATGATAATGATGCTGATGATCATCATTGTCATCAATAGTAAGAATGAATTAGATTTTTCATGCATCTACAGTTCCTTAATTAACTGTTCAGAATGTTTCAGCAAAACTTCAAAAAAGGAACAATATGTACAAACAAAATTTCTGCATGAAGACATGCAGTAAAAATTCATAAAGTTTTCATAAATATTCAGCAAAGTTGGCAGTTTAAACACTCTTGATATTCCATTATACAGAACCTGTGGGAATAAACAATAAAAACAGTTTGCATCTGAAATGTTTGTAATAGCAAATAACTTGCATTTGATAAACAATTGAGATACTGATAAATGTGTATTGACTCAATACACAAGTGTTTTGTTTGCTCTTTCTACTCCTGGAAACTAATATTATAATTACTGGCACATTCTTACAGTATAGAGAAGTACTTTGACAATTTATTGGCAAGCAGTAAATATACAAATGAGAAAGTATTATAACAGCCCATTTTATCACTAATGCAATTAATTTAGCACAAACAGTAAATATCATAATTAAACCTAGAACTATTACAGACCTAACATCCGAGGGATCAATCAAAATGTGTTCACTATAGTTGTCCCCTGATACAAGCAAATAGTTCTGAGCCACCCCATAAATAATAATTTTGGAGCCCCTCCCAATACAAACAAATTTATATATACTCACTTACAAGACGATTCCAACTACAAACTGCACACTCAGATCTGCTGTTGCATAATGTGCCAGCAGATCTGGGTCTGTGCAGTTTGTTTTTAGTAATCATTAGAACAAGCAATATTGACCCTAATCTGCAGGCTTATTATGCTATGACAGATCTAGGTCTTTGTTGTTTACAGTTTTATCTGACATGTAAGTGAGTACAGATGATACGTTCAGCAAACAAGAAGCCCAAGTGAAGTTGAGATCACCCAAAATGTATACATTTCCACCTGATTTATTAATAGCGATGAGTGATATCAACAACAACTGCAAGACTTTTTCAATGTTTGCCTTAAAATAATTTATTCTTATTGTTGTTTAATGCCATTTTGCAGCATATACTATTCTATAACTGGCAGTGGAAGAATCCAGGAAAACCTGGGTAAGAACTGGCGAGCTTTCTCATGCTGACATTAACTAAGGATGAAATTCTATCCCACACGGACAAAGATGAGATGGCAGTGATTGGTAAAGGCAATCACTTTTGACCATTTGGCTAGATGGCCCGTAAAATATTTTGAGATTAAATAAACCCAAAACAAGGAAATAGATCTTCCAACTTTGAAAACTTTCAAATATTACAGCCACAATAAAGCAATGTACTTGTGTGTGTGTGTGTGTGTGTGTGTGTGTGTGTGTGTGTGTGTAAATTGCTAAATGGGGAGGCATGAGTGAGCAAACACAACCATACTGCTGGCACATCTTACAACCAAAGACTTTTCCTGCATCCAACAATAAATCATTTTCTATAATTTCATTTTAAATATTATTATTTTGAACAAAACATTCAACTGTGTATACTCTAAATAGATCGAAGAAAATAATTTATTGCTGCATGCTGAAAAGTTATTTGATATGGAAAAGATATTTTAATGGCAAAAATCAAAAGCCCAGATTTTTGGAGCACGGATGTCACAATTTAGATTTAGCCATGCTTCTGTGCCCCATTTATGGTATTTAAGTCAATGCCCAGCTTCATCTATTAATTTATGTTATGCAGACTTGTTCCCATAGTGGTTTTGTTGTTTCATTATTTGGCCTTTCCAGCAACATGAAGTAAATAATATCATAGGGTTCACATGCTGAGAATCAAACTTGGCACTTCTTTAATTTAACAGTTTAATAGTCAAATTGCCATATCATTCTGGAAGAAACTAGTGTCACCTGTGACATGAAACCTGCTTTAAAATTCAGCTGTAGAGGTCTTGATGGTTATGGATTCCTCTCGAAATGTATGTTTGAATGGAAAAATGTATTTGTTACTCGGTGAATACATATGTTTATTTTATCACCTGATCACTTTATTGTCTTATTTAAGCTATACATTTTATACTTAGCAAGCAGTTTCACATCTGGATATATTCAAATCATAAAATCATAAAACTACTGATTTAAAAGTGCTGTCATCTGTATACTGAGGTAGGTTCAAATTCATCCAAACATTAGGACCAATGAGCAGATCCATCTTATATAAGGAAAGGTGCTGTACTGAGGTGCATTATAAAGAGGGACAACTATATTGTACTTGCTCGTGTAGGCACACACCCAACAACAAACTGTGTATAGCCAGGTCTGCCATGTATTTTTGGGATGATTTTCTTTTTGGGCAGGAGGACCAATTCCAAGCATTTTCTCCACCTCTTTAAATCAAGGTAAGGCACTGTAAAATTGCTTCATAGAATCACACTATTTTGACTGCCCAGTCTCTACACCTGTCTTTAAGAAAGTAGAAAAGTAGGATCCAGGGACGTACAGACCAATATCAATTCTACCTGTATTGTCAAAATTATATGAAAAGCATGCAGCCATTTAGGTCGTTAAATTTTTTAAAACATACTCTCTATTTCATAAAGCGCAATCAGGATTTAGAAAGTACCATTCGTGTCAAATAGAACTAACCCAATTAATTGATCTTTAGCTGAAGGAAATGGATAATGGACTTATGACTGGGATTGTTTTCCTTGACTTCAAGAAAGTCTTTGATCTTGTTGATCATGCAATTCTGCTGCAAAAGTTGAACTGTTACAGGTTTGATAATCCTTCTTTAAACTGGTTTAGGTCATACCTAAACCAAAGGTCTTAACAAGTAATCATTGGCAATATTTGCTCTCAAACTCGCACTATTCATTCAGTGTCCCTCAAGGCTCAGTTTTAGGTCCTCTCTTCTTCCTTTTCTATATCAATGATATACCATTAAATAATGAAACAACAAATTCAGATTTGTTTGCAGATGATGAAACCTTGTATATATTTAGTTCCTATACTGAAGTTATCCAGATGAGATTAAACTCAGATATTATTAGAGTCCAAAACTTGGCACAACAAAATAGAATGGCAATTAATGAAGGAAAAACAAAATGTATGATTTTGGGGACATCACAAAAGCTACACAAGTCAGGGAACCCAGAGCTATCTCTTGCAATAAATAATCATCCATTAGAAAATGTCAAACATGAAAAGCTAGTAGATGTGTCCATAGATAATAATTTATTATGGGACGACCATATTGATAAGCTTTAAAACACTGTCAACCAAAATTCCTCTACCCATGGAAACTCGCAATCTATACTACAAGTCATATATTCTTCCAACAAAGTATTATTGTTTAAATGTATGGGGAAACCGTGTTAAATCTGAGCATGACAGGATTTATAATTTTCAGAAATCAGCAGCATGAATAATTGTAGATACATCTATTGATCATCTCTCAAACGCATTGTTTACAGAACTCAAATGGTTCACAATATATGACAGGATATATTTCAAAAGGACGTTCTTTTTTTTTCATAAACATCCAGATGGAACTGCACCAGAGTATCTTCAGGACTTATTCAGGCCTTTTTCAACACAATATCAGTTGAAATCATTATCACATGGAAACCTTCTAACATCAAAACCAAGAACATAGCAATTTAAAAAGAGCTTCCAATACTTTGGCATAATTCTGTAGAACAAACATCCACTACATGTAAAATCTGTTGAAAACATTACAGCATGTAAGAAGAGATATTATATATCATGTGTGTTTCAAATAGATAATGGAATTTAGTATTTTAATACAAAACATGTTAAAATACACAGTAATTATTGCTACCTTCATATAATGTGCCTTGTTTTACTCTCCTTAAGAGGACCTCAAGAGAGTATAGTCCTTAAATAATGATTCACCTTCTATAGATAAAGTATTATTATTATTATTATTATTATTATTACAGCATAATATGATACTGTAAAACCTTTTTTTGAGAGACTATCCCATATGCTAGCAAAAACTCACAAGACAGGTGATCCTTCAATAAGGATCATCACATTACTGATGGAATTTTAATAAAATTTCCTAAATGAGAAATTGGGAATTTGTGCATGATTAATTTTAACAGTTAGGTTTCAGATAACAAATGAGTGCTGTCTTTAAGGACATTCTGTACGCAAGTCAGAGTTTGTATGTAAATGTTCATGCTCATTAATGAAACATATGCAAAGATAATGCCGTATATCTTTATTTTACCAAAAACAAAACTGAATCTCATTAAGAATGACAATGTAGTAAGATACGATAATAATTTTAAGAAAATTTAAATATCATGGCAACTCTACCTTATGCGTAAACGTTTATAGTTTCGGTAAACGAGACTGATGCATCATAGAGCTGGAAAAGTTGCTACTAGTGGTTTTACAACTCTTGTGAAGAATTGATGCAATGAAGTCCAAACAGATGCTTTCTTTTTTCTTCCTAAATGTCTTTGTAACCCCAAATAGCTTTGGTGACACCACTATATACACTGGTGAATCTAGAGGCATTAGGATATTGCTCTTCAAATTTTGCCATTTCTGCAAACAGATGAAAGGCATCAGCTATTTCTTTAACTTTGAATTAACTTGGTTCAGGAGTTTCGATATCACTTTTGGTTTCCTCTTATTCTAACATTTGGGCTTTGATCTCCACCAGGTCTTCATTACTGAGTTCCAGTGCATGTGATTATATCAACGCTGTGACATCATGCTCATTAACTTCTAAATTAAGTTGCATCTCAGTGCCACAACATTCTTCCTTGCTTAGGTTTCTAAACACGATTCATATTTGTTGCCTTGCTCTCACCCCAAGAATCGGCAATGTTTTTTATGGCAACATAGAGTACGACTTCCAAAACCCATTCAAATTTTTTCTTCACTTTTAATTCCTCAAACAATCTGGCGATATGTATGTCATAAATAATAGGTCTTGAAAGATCTAATCACCATTGGTTGAATCATATGTATCTGAGGGTAAAAATACAACTTTAACATTTACATGGACATCATCTAAATTTGCTGGATTGCCAGGGGCATTAAAATTACGTAAAAAGGAGATTCTTGGAGATAAGTAATACTCAATCTCTGGCACAAAACGATTTACAAACCAATCTAAGAACATAACCAAGGTTACCCATGCCTTCTTGTTGGTGTTCCAAATGACTGGTAATGCTGCTTTCAAAACGCCTTAAAGTGGATGCGGATTTTTGCTATGGTACACCAGCAAAGGCTTCAATTTAAAATCATTGGCTGCGTTACTCCCCAAACAATAAGGTTAGCTGATATTTACTTGCTTTACTGATTGGCTTTGACTTTTCTTCTGTGCGGTCAGGTATCTTTCCCAAATGAACCTGTTTATTCTCCACGAACATTTGTTCAGAACAATAACACCCCTGTCTTATAATCTCAGTCAAAACATCAAGAAATCCACTCGCTGAAGTCACTTCTGCTCTTTGACTAGCTGCTTCCATTGCCATTTTATGATGATGTAAATTATATCTCACTTTGAAACGATTTAACCACCCCTTACTTGCACTGAACTGTTCATTGGATTCACCTTACTCCCCACGATCTGCCTTTAAGTCTTCATAAAGCATTCTAGCCTTTTCTTGAATCAAGTTCTGACTGATCAGCATACGCTATTGATTTAGGTCCTTAATTCAAATCATTAACAATCTTTCTATTTCAATAAGCAAACCACTACGCTGCTTAGTAACGATCATAGATATCATTGGTACTGATCCTTTAACGTGGTCCATAATACGGACTTTGTGCGGAACAACTGTGTCGATCAGAGCTTGGCTATAGCCTAAATCCTTACCAATTTGCAATGGAATTTCTCCTCTTTCTGCACACTATATCATGTCTACTTTGCTATCCACTGTTATTTACTTCATTTACTAAACATCCGTATCATTTCCACTTCATTCCTGCTTTGAAGGCATTATGAGGGCAAAAATTATTTTTGTTTATACCACAAACTGAAAATCATGAGACAATACATATGCATGAGCAGTGAATGAGAACACAAGTTAAAGATACAATCCTATGCCTAGGCATCATTGATGACCAGCATTCTTTTGTTATTCATTTGCATCCAAAGTAGTTCACCTCTTTTGTAAGTAGCGACATGTACATGTAATTGAAATTTAATTTGAAATTGAATAATTGAAAATTAATAGGTCTTATGAGCTCGTCCCTATTGGTAAGTTGCAATAAGTCAAGACCTCCATAATCCGAGACCCAACTGTATTTGGAATAAAAGACAAATGAAACTGCATGTGTCTTATTGCGTCTTGGTATAAGTGGAAGCAATAACTGAAGTGTTCATATGATATGTTGCCAAACCCAGTATCAAGGGAGATCACTTTTGTTATAAATCTGTGATCATAAAATAAATGACAGAAAGAAGCAAAGCCAACAAACTTTGTAAAACTTAGCAAACCATTTAATTATCAATATTACAAAATACAAATTTAAGAGGAGTTTACAGTATTATGAACTATACTAAATCCAAAATAATTCTGAGAAAGTTGTATTAAACTCCAAAAGAATGAAATGTTCCACACAAATTTCAGATTCAAGAATATACTGGTCTGCCAAGAGTCCTGATGTGTCAAAATGGCATTGTCCAGAACTCCTCTGAGTAATCCATATTAGTTCAACAAAAAAAACATTATAGTCAAATGAGCACATTCCACTGAATAATTCAAACGCACATTTTATCTCATTAAATAATATCTGATTACAACATAAAATATGTCTGCAGACTAGATGTTATTACAAGAACACAAGAAATAAAAATAAGAAAACCTACCCAGTCTTAGCTACTTAATTACAGGCCAAATGCTAAAACACTTCACTACTACTACATGACAATTCACAAATTTGTAAAAAAAACTCACATGATTTAACTCATCCAATGGGAACTAACTTATTTCTTCTAAGATAGCACTTGACCAGCGTGTCCAATGGGAAATAGCCAGAAACTTGTAAACATATTTACTAACAATGCTATTATCAGTAACTGTCAACAACATACATACGACTCTATTTTGAGATTCTAAGAAATTATACATTCTTTAATATCTTAAAAATAGAACCTTAGTGCATGTACAGAATTAAAACTGAAGATAATCACTGCAATTTGAAATCATGAATAAAATGTTTTAAAAAGTATTGACATACACAATGATTTATTTAAAAGCCACTCTTGTGAGTATAACCTTATGCTTTCTATGCTAAAACATTTAGCAAGGGATTAGGATGCATTTGTAAGGTAGTAGTACATCTCCTAAAAAAGCCATTCTTAAAAATAAGATGATCCAATGCCAATTAAAAGTAACTAATATTTAAAATAAACTGAAGCATAATTCAAATTGCTAGGGTATCACTATATCTCATGATTTGCTAACAAAGGGGAGATCATATAGTTTTATTTAATTTTCCCCATTTCCACTCACATAATCTAATTGCACTTCTACTGCTTCATCATGATGCTGGACGCTGGCTCTACTGACTTTCTGATCTTTTTTACCCAGCTGCTGGGACTGAAGCCAGTCCTGAGGAATTTCAGACTCTATAGGGCCAACTTTTGCTGCCATGGTCAGGAAGTAGAATCTTGTCTCTTTTCTACATGGTTTTCCTGGAAAGAAACAGAGGTAACATTTGTGAATTAAAGACCTTGAAAATACAACAATAGCTAAACAACACTTTCAAAAAGACTTGTAGCCCTGGACACTCTTTACACATTTTCATATAGTAAGTAATAGTAAGTATATGTAATCCAATCTGAAGAAGAAGGATGCATGTCTAAGAAACAAATCACATGTAACATTTAGAAACTTAATAAAATGTTAAATCTGTACATCATGTAGAAGAAAAACATATCTTCTATTTGCTTCTTTCACATTGTACATGATCATTGTGACAAATTGGTTCCTCTACTGTACATCCATCCAGGAATGCCAACATCATCCTTCTGTCTACCATATTATATACTGGCAAACCTATCCTGAGACTATATAATTGTGTTGTTTGTTGCTTGGGTTAAATAAGTAAAGCTGCAAAAAGTATTGGTTCTTCATATTCTCATTTGAAAATAGGAGTCTTTTATATGGAAGCAGATGCCAGCCATCCATCTATTTTATTTTCTAACCATACATAGTACCGTAATATCATAACAGCAAAAACATAATATTCCTAGAGGTAGATCATGGGTATTTGTTTTCTCTAAGTGGGTCTAATTCTGAGTAGAAGCATGTTCATTTTGCTGTTTGTCTTTTTTATTGACAGTGTACTGTTCCATCTGCAAAGGGAGGTTTGATTGAATCCTTCCAAATTCCCTTCTAAGTGTCACTGTAGTCTTCAAAATAATGGAATGAGTTGTGTAATTATTCTATATGAAAAGCTGACATTGTATGTACTTGGCACCGTCTAATTGGCATATATTTAGGTTGAGATTATTTTCAGATTAGGAATTGCATGTGGACTAAAAACATTTACCTAAATTAAAACCATTTTCACTTTCCTCGCATTATTTTTTTTCCTTTAAACAAGACTGAGGTGTCTGTCCTGATGTACACGTATTTCATACATCAACAAATCTTCAAAACAGATATGTATTGTATAGGTCCATGTATATATACATTATACTTACTGTAATTGATTATTTTGGTGGGCATCAATTTTTGTGGTTTAGCAAAATATTCCATTTTCGTTGATACAAATTCATGGATATGTCTACAGAAATAGCCTTACTGCATAAGTTTTTTTTAAAATCTAATTCCTGTGGCAATATCAAGCTTCAATAAAATTGTACTCAAGAAACACGTGCATTTTTAGTAATCAATTAATATGATGGAAGTATTTTACCAGACTTTCATGTACTCAACATACAAACATGAATTCACTGTAATCTATTTAATACACGTCAATGTCATACAGATATTCATCGATTTATGCAATTTCAACTTGCGCAACTTTCATATGTGATTTCATATGAATATTTTCTTGATTCAAGTGTTTTAGTGAAGACTAAAAAATAATTAAATTATTTGTCTAAAACAAAAATAAATTAGGCTAAATTAAAGGTTTTAACGTAAACTGAATTACACATTTTTCAATGAAAATTAAAAAAAGAAAATGAATTGTGTGAAATCGAGTTATGCAACCATTCTCAGGGATAGAGCTAACATGTAAGTCGGGGGTTAGTTGTATAAATAGCACTGTTCATATACTCAAGAAATGTGAATTTACATGTTCTATTACATATACAGGTACAGTATGTAATATACATAATAATGTTCATGTACTCAACATATACATGTAAAAGACACACCTTGGTGTCAATAGTGTGGGTCAAATTAAAATAAATATTTATATTCATGTTCAATTTTACTATCATAAACATGCAGTTCTAAACAATCTTTAAATTATTTTTCCAAATTTTCCTTATTTAGCCTGTTTAGTCCTGAATATGAATAGGTCGTAATATTTTACTTTATCAGCTAAACATGGCTACAGACATGACTTATGACACAGATGTTTTGCCTCTGTAGAAACATGTGTTGTTATGTATTTCATCAACAAATAAGAAACTGATCACAGCTCATCTACGCAGTGAGATTTTACAAATAGGTGATTGGAAAAGCACTTGTTTGATTAACAAGCAATGAATATATCATAGACGATATCTTGGATGTTAACTTCGTTGTTAACAGTGAAGGTAGCAACCATGGATTGATGATGTCAATGATTCTGATGATGATAATGATTTAAATAATAGACAAGAACAGACTAAAATAATGACACATGGTTTCATGCACTGTTTGACACTGATTCCGACCATGAAATCAAATTTGAAGGATTTCAAACTGAAATAGGTCGGGGAAGAGTTTTCACCTCAATTGCAGCTAGAATTTATATCAGATTTAGACTGTGATGTAAAATAAATTAGAAGTTTTGTTAACCAGGTTAAATAAAAGTATTGTCACAACCAAAATTGAACCTGAAGAATGGGTCATGAAAGATTTTTTAACCTCACTTGCAGCCACAATTTATATAAGTTTGAGAATGTGATGTGAAAAATGGGCAAAGCATTCACTGAAGTCAAAGTAATTTCTTAAATTTTGTTTTCTATACCTAGTATTTCAAACTGTTTTTGTAAACATATTCATATATAAGTAACAAAACTTACGTGTCCCTTATGGATGAAAGACTGAGTCAAAAATCCCATTGGCGTCAGAATTCGGCTTTACCTTGAGTAAAAATAAAAATCTTTGGTACAAATGAGGGTAAAGGGAGACACTGAAAACATACATTATTGTGCTGCAGATTATATTATGTTTTTAAAGATTTTTAGATTGTTATACTTAAGAAAATAGAAACCAATGTTCTACATATTTAGTAAACAGAGTTGAGGTCATCATAATTTCTGCTGCTGCTGTTGTATCATGATGTTTTACAACACTGTGTTTAGAATTGCTTCTCAGATATAAGATATATCAGCTGAAATTGGTATACAGGATAAAATGGGTAAATGTCATTACAGAATTTGTATTAGAATTTTTGAAACATTACTGAATGGTTTGGTTTAATTTGGTTTGTTGGTTCACGACACAACAACACATTGCAAAGTAGGTTCTTCAAACTACTGAGGCAATTGGAGTAGAGTTTCTTGTCCACAGATACCACAACAGCTGACTGTGGCTGATGTGATTATAAGATTAAAGTCCGCGTCCTTTCCTGTCTGGCAATCTAGTCACTGTTTCGACGAAGTTCTTTCATTACCTTAGGAATGACTGTGATTTCCGTTGCAAAGTATTTTCAACTATTGCTTAATTATTACTATAATTGGAACAATATCCAGGTTAGACAAATACTATCAACTCTACTAATTTAACTAAATTTAAGTTGCCTTCCTTAATATATAAAATCGACCCAAAAGGCCCGTGGATCTGCACTTTTTTATTATTATTGATATGAACATGAAGTCATTTAACTATTATTCCACGCACAAAATAGAGAATGGACAATGACAAAAGGAAATGGAAGAACTCAAATATATCTAAACCAAAATCTAGAGTTAAAAACACTGAGGTAAAAATGCAAATAAGAACAGCTAATTTATGATATGTTGCCATGTATTGACATGTTTTCTGCTAATGAAATGAATTTTGCATTGCAACAGTTTCATTCAAGCTGCATTATTTTCTTCACTAACTTCACATATCCATAGCATTATCTGATATACAATGGTAGATCAGCATGGTAAGTTTACAATTAGCAGCAGAGGAGGTGCACAGACCTTTTGCTGAAACGTTATTTTTGAAAAATAAAACTTCATACAAAAAATATGAAAAATTAGGTCAATAACACCAAACCGAAGGCTCTAACTTACCTAGAGTTTCTCTAACTGGGTTAGTTTTTTATTACTTTATCGTTATCGTTTGTGTTTTTCTAAATTTTGTATGTGCGTTCTGGTTACCCGCCGGACATTTCATTGAGGCCGCACCTCCTCTACCGCTATAAATGTATGAGTAATTAAATCAATCTCTCAACAAAATATTTTATCAAGACCTATACGACATCGTGATCAAGGATCGTGTAAATGTATTGTTATAAATCTGTGTGGAGCAGATTGTTCTTTCGAAAGGAAGTTTTTGAACCTAATCATATCCATATCCCCACTACACCAAGTCTGATGAATATTTCGCAGAGTATGTGTATCGAATCCATTAAACACAACTATAATATTACAATTATGTCTGATCACTTTAGGTATTTGTGTATATTGGTGAATAACATAAATCACGTCTGTGCTTTTATATCTGCCTGAAGAAAATATTCTTGCTGGATTTGATTGTTTGTCCTGCATTACATCATCGTATACATCTAAATTATTAATAAATCCATCAAGGTCATCTACAGATGGGGCGTTCTCAGTATCGGTGATATAAACTAATAATATCATTACCATGTTCGTCTGACAATTTTGCATTTTCATTAGAATCTTTAAGTACATTGTAACATCTCTGATCATCAACTAACTGCGCTACTAAATACAACTTACCCCACTTGTGCCATCTCCTTATCAAATTAAGCAGTAATTGTGTTTTACCCCATCCAGATGGACATATTATTATCATTGTAATGCTGAAATATGTTTGACTGGTTCTTGTTTTCGTGTCGCTGAGAAACCAATGACAACCATGTTATACAAATATAATAACTAATATATATTTATATTGTGTTCGATGTAGAGCATTCACCCCCACAAGTGGATTAACAACAATAATAACAAAAAATAAAAAGCGTGCACCTACAGGTAAATGTGTGAAATGTGGTACAAATAAATATAAAGTTATCTCCGGACACAACGTGTCTGGTGGTGATGTCTCTACTTCATTAAGAAAATTACCAGGAACTCCATGGGCTAAATACCCAGGACAAAACATCTTCCTGGATATATTTAGTGTGGTCCTGGAACCCGACTTGATATCCAACTTGACGAGCGAGATCAACCAAGACCTGGAGAGTATCCAGTAAATGCTATTGATCAAGCATGTCACGCTCATGATGTGCTTATAAAAGTAAAGATTTGCAACAAAGACATATTGCAGATGTGAAGTTGATTCACTTGTTAAATTCCATAAAATATAAATCTTTTAGAGAATCATTATCTAAATGGTTGGTACAATCTGCGATGAAAGGCAAAATAGTATTAGGAGCCAGTAATTAATCAACCAATTATAAAATAATAAAATCAATTTATTATAGCCCAAGATGATACTGGAGTGGTATAGCAGCGATTAGTAAACTCGCTGATGCAGCAAATGTTACACGTTCTGTTACTGCAAAATAGTTAGCAGGATAGGCAATATGGTAAATTTATCTACCACTGCATAAAAAAAATTTCAGCATGCACATTTTGATGTCAGCAATTATCATGAAGTTCATTAAGCAGATATTTTATTTTTCCGCATGACACTATTAAAATATGTAGACGTCAATCACGTACATACAACTATGCGTTAACTGTCGTTGCAAGCAGATATAAGGAAGCAGAACCGTTATGAAGTAAAACAGCCACTGAAGTTTCTTCTGCTTTTGAACTAATTTATCAATGAGGACCCTTACAATGGCCAGGAATTTCTTGGTGCAGTATCATCTCTGATGAATAACATAATGTCAAAATTAGACGAGGACATACAGCAATTCATCGTGATCAGGCAATTGTTTAACGATTTAATCGAACACTTGCTGAGCGGTTATTTGGATATCAATATGCGAAGGAAATAATTCAGAAATACATGAGATCTCGCGAATGGGTTGCAAGATTACCAAGTGTGCTATCTGTGTTAAATAATGAAATTACTAGAACAACTGCCAAAAAAACATATTAATGCTATTAAAAAGAATATACCAATACAATGACATGAATTTTCAAAACAACCAACATTAGGTAATGTTATTGTCAGGTATTTATATGAACCCGGTGAACTTGATGACGGTAAAAAAAAGAGCGACTGATGCTATTTGGATTATTATGACACATAGCATTTCTAACGTGGAAAGATCTACGGGTAGACATGCAATCTACAGATTAGATTCAACTGCTCATCAACGTGGATTTGTGCACGAGTAGTTACAAGTAATTCATGAAGACACACAATTACCACCACATTCACATTTGTAAACTAGCACCTCGATATCGATTACATTCAAGACAGATCAGCATCACATGACCAAGACTACTATTAAATCTGTCTACGGTAAATTGTCTTAGATTATTATTTGAATATTATAACAACATTACTGTGTTATATCTTGCACATTGATTAATATGTTGTTGTTTTAATGTCATTATAAATTCAGCATCGTGATCAAAGTCGCGCTTTTTTTTGTCACATTGTTTATAACTAATTATTTTCTTGCTATATCATCGCCATTGCCAGCAATGGCTTCAAGAATTTGACCATTATTTATGTGAAGTCTATGACAATTCTTTTGACTCGAGACACTGCGAGATAAACTAAGTTTGACCATTCGTTACGATCATCGACGATTCAAACATTCGTATCAGAGATGGTTAATCCTTTTCATGAATGAATTGTCATTGCATATCCTAGCGTCCATGGAGTTTTGTTCATAGTTAGCGCGCTCTCAACTACACTGACAGGAACTAAACCAATATCATTTAATACAAGATTTTGTTTTTCTGTTGATTCTGGTATATCAACGTTGATATTTTGTCGTCGTGTATCTGCTGGTCGATAACACAATGGTACTGGCAGATTTGAAATTATTTATTTGAAATTTTTTCTTTATATCACAGAAATAATTGTTGCTGAAGTGTATCACAAGCTATCTTTCTACTTGCCACTATGAAATCATTTGGTCTTCATAAATTCCACAAATTGGTAATAGGAGTTTCTGAAATTATTTCACTTATCAAAATGAATTCATTGGACGTTGTGCAGCTGAAGTTCGGAGACGAAGCGTAGAAGAGTGTAAATCTGCAAAGTATTTTTAAATTATGGTTGATGCCACCCCTGACGATCTGAGTCATACTGAACTTCTTTTGTCATACGATACGTACATGAAGAACTTGAAAAAATTTCCATCAAAGAGCAGTTTTTCATCTTTGCAGATTGTGCAAAAAAGACTGGATCTGATATTGTAAGATTAGCTTTGGAGACTTTGGAAACTTTGAAAACTCGCTTTGAGGACTGCCATGACTAATGCTATGACAATGGGGCCAACATGTCAGGAAAGTACAAAGGTGTTGAAGCAATTTTCCTAAAGAAGAACCCACTTTTTGTATTCTCACCATGTGGCTATCATTTATTGAATTTGTGTGGACTGAATGCTGCCTTAAGCTGCACATATGCTGAGACCTTCTTTGGAATTGTTTAAGCTGTGTATAATATCTTCTCTGCTAGTCCAAAACGCTGGGAAATATCACAAAAGAAGCTGCATGGTGTGCCTCTGCATGGGCAGTCTGGGACGCGATGGACTGAGAGACTTGATATCATTTGTCTCTTCTCTAATCACTTGTGTGGAATCATTGCCTCTTTGGAAGATGTTCAGAGCTTGAATCTGACTGCAAAAACACGAACTGATGTGAAAGGATAAATAAAAAAACATATGAACTCTTTCAAATGTGTTCTCATGGCATGCATTTGGATGAAAGTCCTCACATTGACTGATCGCTGCAACCAGGTCATTCAGGCAAGAAAGGCAACTATTGATGTTGAGGTGAAGAATATTGAGACATTTATAAGTCACCTCAAATCTGCTCGGGATGACTAGCCAACAATTTTGAAAGAAGCCAAAACAGTGGAAGTGTCTGGAAAAATCAGTTCAGAATTTCCAATCCATCGGAAAGTGAAGCGTAAACATGTTGTTGGAGAACAAGTTGAAGGCGATGAACATATCACAGACTCAACGGAAATATAATCAGAAGAAGAGGCAACTTTTCGGAGAACTGTTTTTCATCACATTATTCATTCAGTTATTGGTGGACTTAAAGTTCGTTTCACAGCCATTCAAAAAAATATTGGCTACATTCTCTTTCTTGTAGGAGTATCAAAAACAGTCTGAAGATGAAATTAAGAGTGTCTGATCTGATTTTTTGAAAAAATGTTCATGTAAAGTAACTGAATCTGAACTGTCTGAAGAATTGCTTCATATGACATAAATTGATGCAACAAATTTTGGTGAGAAACCCCTTTTTCTATTTGACTTGTTGAACAAGATTTCAGAACTGAAGCTTGGTGAAATCTTCAGAAATGTAGTGATAGCGCTGCGTATTTTCACTTCAATACCAGTAACAGTTGCCTCAAGTGAGCTTCTTTCAGTAAATTGAAACTCATCAAGAATTTCTTGCGCTCAGCTATGGGACAAGAACGAACTAGTGATGTTGCCATTTTGATTATTGAGTGTGAATTAGCGCGAAAACTTGATTTCCATGATATCATTGAGGAATTTGCAAAACAAGTGCAAGAAAAATTACCTTGTAACAAAAGAAAGCTGGACTTCTTATAATCGGCTATTTATTTATTTTTTTTTTTGGGGGGGGGGGGCGCTCCAAAATCTGAATGATGTTCGGGGCCCCTAAATCCTCTGCATGGCCCTGGTTTTGACCAAATTTATTTTTTATGAAACAGTCCTGATTTGTTAAGTTGTGAATCATGTTTTGATGGACAAAAATTTGTCTCATAGAACAACTTGGCTTATTGAATTGTCTATCTGTTCTGTCAGATTGTGACCGGCGAGAGTTAGTTACAATGTGTTAATTGGTGAGTGTACACATTAGTTTACCCCGAAATCAAGTGTCTGTGATGACCCGTAATGAAAACGCAATATCGATTTTACCTGCCTTCCACCACACCTATGAACAACAACAAAATGCTCAATCACTACAGGTTGTCATTTTATACTAGGTTTAAAAAAATACATAATGGCTATAAAATATATAATGACTATCATGTTGTACAATATTTGCATTTGCTTTGTTTTGTTTGAAATTATCTAGCAAAAATAACACGGTGATTTAAGAAAGAAAGAAAACGTGTACTGCAAAACAGTACTATCAGATTGTAAAACAAGACAGGAAATCAAGCGGTTCTTTGCTACCTCAACATATTTAAATGTCACCCTATTTTATTAGAAAAACTGGTAATAAGTCTCTCTCACCCTCTCTGATACATATATATTTTGAGCCAAGAATATTTATGAATAAACTCGATTTTATTTTGAGGTCAAAATGTATTAATCATTTCACTTCTTTAAACGTACCTGTCCACGATTACTGTTAAGACAAGTTATTTGACTGGCCGTTTACCAAAACATTATTACAAACCGTGAGCGTGATGTGAAATAAGGACGACATTTTCTATGTATTAGCCATGTGATTAAATACAAACCTCGATGTTTAGGTTCAATACACGTTATATAAATATAGATGTCGTTAGACCTTGAACACAATAATCATTTGAATCTGATAATCAGTCAAACAGTCAATCATTAACAGTTCATTTCCCCAAATAAGCATTAAACAGTTTTGAGAATCTACGACAGAATCAATTAAGACAATGTCCAAATTTACAAGGAGGACTCTGACGACTTGAGCCGAATATCTTGACTTAGTTAAAGACAGCCTTTACACCTGGGTTGAATGTCTTTACTTCGTGAAAGGAAAACTTTATATCTGAGCAAAAATAAATTGACCTAAATAAAAATTTGCTAAGTCTTACCCCTACCTATTCTATGCTTTATATTCATAGCCTGTTCTTTTCGAGCCTGTCAAGTTTGTGAAAAAAATATCAGAGAAGTTATGGAACCAATCAAGACTAAATTTGTATGTAGTTGCCTTTAGAGGGTTATGTGACCTCGTTAGGCTACGATGACCTTAATCTGATTTTCACTGGCGGCAATTAAGTACCTCGAAATGGACTTCATCTTCTGACCAAGATGTATTAGCCATGTGATTAAATGCAAACCTCGATTATCATATCGATAATTTACTAAAGTCACAGGACGATAACTCTCAAACCTAACCTAATTTGATATGCACATGTCCAATGATATGTCAAATACCTTCGTAAGATCTGTGGTATTTAGGCTAATCAACGAATGCCATGCTAACTGAATTAAGCCTATGGACTGTCATCCAATAATATCGGTCCAATGATATATGGCGTACCAAAATAGTCAAAATTACCAATTCTGTTGGACAGGTATTATTATGTCGTTGACGCAATTGTATGCTGCATCAGCAATAAACGTTGCAGCTTCAGGATAGTTTTTACACTGGTCTCATTCCAACTGTAACCAGATACCGTTACACCGAAATTCAACTGCTGTTGGAAATTTAAAAAAAATATTCGAATTATCTCTATGCTCGCTATTCAAAAAGTATTTCTTACCGTTGCAACAATACAATAAACCGATGTATCAGTAAGAAACAATATTGCAAATGTATGATATATCATTACAAAAACAAAAAAGTAGCCTACCGCTCCTCCGGTATTTGGATGTTGCTAAAACAATTCGATAACAACCGCGTCACACTTCTGGTGTCCTTTAGATCGCACATAAGGATTATACTCCAACTTTTGTGAACGTACTAGCTACCAGACTATAATATTAGCTTGAAAAGCTAGGCCGGGAGCAGCGAACCTGAAACGATATACGCATCATTACACCTGTATTGGAATGTCGTTGGAGCGCTAGGCAAATATCGACCCCATAGTATATGGATACCGTTGCAACAACATTTGGGTTACAAAATAGTGTTACAACAGTATCTTTGTTTCGTTCTAACATAAGTAATTACCTCTGTATCAACAACATTTAGTGTTGCAGTGATAAATGGATGCCGTTGCCATCACGAGATTTACACACACACACACAAGAAGCTTATCAGATATTCAGGTGTAATGTCTTCGCAATGCTGACTACCAATATATATTTCTCGTGTAAAGACGAAATCGTGTAAATGCAACATTTTCAACCATTTTTAAAGACAAATGTTGATTTTACGCTACAAGTAAACAATAATTCACATAAGTGTCAAAATAAGGTTCTTCGATTTTATATAAGGTATCATGTTAATAAGCTGACGTGATTATCACCGATCTGATATGTAAGTTTTATTTCCTGCAAGACGAATTACGTTTTAGTGCTATATTCAACTCGTTACATTTAGCTATTTGAGACATATTTGATTTCGAACTTTAAACTAAAAAGACATAAGCAATTTCAGTAATTGTAAACGGGGTTTTAGATTTCTGCCACTTACATGGTCCATGCAAACAGCACATCATCAGTTACTGAATGTCGCATGTAAACATTAATGATCAACAGCATTAAAACGCAAAATAATCATTGTTAATTTTTACATTGTATTATGTGACAGTTCTCTCCGTAAAGAAAAATTGTTTTGTATATTATATAAACCGCAACAGTACCTTTAGAGATGACTTCACGAAAGTTGCTAGTAAACAATGTGCAGAGAAACTAACCAGAGTACCTTAGATATAAAAATGTACGCAAGAAGAAAAAGGTTCAAGAAATCAAAACCATATAAGGGACAATTGAAACGAAATATAGAAGATTGGATAAAGGACGAAAGGCAAATGATATCTCAAAGTACATACCATTTCGATTGACATAGTCTTAAAATCTCTCTACTTCTATGTATTTTTGCGTACCAGAAAAGCTAAAATTGTGTGAAAATATAGATCATTTTACGTTCTTGTATGAAACGCTTGCAAGAGCTTTATACTTGATTCCACATTTATTGCATAATGCAGAGAACACCTCTTCCATTATATTTGTTAGAATCGGCAACGAACCAACGACCCAGGCTTTTTCACATACCCATGCTTGTCTAGCCGAGACTCCAACCCACACGGATGGAGGTGAGATGCCAGCATTTGTAAAGGCTAGTGACTTTGCCCACTCGGCCACCAATGGCCCCGTGCCACAATTATATGATCTTCATTACTTACTCGTTTACATAGTGCATGCTACCTGATTAAGTGAGGGACTCCGAGTTGCCGAGTGGTCTAAAGCGCTCTCCGTTACGGATCACTGCCATCTCACCTCTGTCTGCTTGGGTTCGAGTCTCGCATTCAGCCAATGTGGGTATGTGAGAAAGCTTGTTAGTAGCTTCTCTTTCCGGGGTTTTCTCGGGTTCTTCCTCTACCAGTAATACTGGCCGCCATGTATAGCCTATCGTGTGTTGAACAATGGCGCTAAACCCTACAACAACAACAACAACCAGATTAAGTGTACAGGTCATATCACACACATATGTCCGTACTAAAGAAATGACAAAGCATCTAAAGCGCCATATGTGACTGTTCTGAAGGATAAATTCTGATGTTACTGTCTTTGGTGTGGGCTTGCCACATTTCTCAGCACACGGTGGGCTATGCATGACAGCCAGTATAACTCATGACGGAAGAACTCAAGAAAGCCCAATGTAAGAATCACCGACCAACATGAAGCTACTGGCAAGCTTTTATATCTACCCAGATAAGCTGATCCCGAGGCTCGAACCCACACAGAGAGAGCTGAGATTATAGTGATCAGTAATGACAAGCCCTTTAGACCAATCAGCTACGCTGGACATACGAATTCAACAAATCTGTGCTTAAGATAAGGCACACCATCTAGAACGCCATATGTGTAAGATCTATTAGATAAATCCATGAGCCATAATATTTTCTTTTAAAATCATGTCGAGAACAAATTATGTATTATGTGTTATGCTGTTTGTCTTTTTATTTTATGAAAATTTGAAATTTTGATACTTCTTTAGAGGCGTCATTTTAATAAACTTTCAATAACAACAACAACATATAGTTTTACCACATGCCACCGCCAAACGTATTCCAAAAATATATCGTAAGGAGCCAATAAATAAAATTATTAGCAATACATTTTCCAAGAAAAGTATTCATCCCACAGATTTCCAAACAACGAACAAAAGCAGGCATATACGCATCTACCTTAAATAACGTCTTCATATTCTCAAACTAGTCTGCTGCAAATATGATTTGTGCAACAAATGTCCCTTACGTACACCGTCCTGGACTTTAAATATTAAGGGACATATATGCCAATAAGGATATGTATTTTTAACTTCAAACATTTACCTCATGACCAATGTTATACAACTATGGAGCGCTCGCTAAAGGTCAAATAACTGTAATTATTCAACAGAGCAAATCCAAAATCTTTGTTATAACATGTTCCAAATTCATCCCCACCCTTGTCTACTATCTCTACTCCAGATCGTAAATCCTAAATCTATAAATTATGTGATAAGTGCTCTCTTTACAACTACACATGAAAGTTTGGTGGTGTGGTCATATTTGTTTCTTTTTTTAGTCTTGATATTATGAACCAAATCTTTATATAAGTAACATTCTAGAGAACCCACGATCTGGAGTCACATATTACAACTTTCTCTGAAATATATTATGCAAGGGGAAAATTACTGCAAATCTGAGTGATTTTGCCTGCATTGCGGGGTTGGGTTGGGTGGGGGGTGTGATAGCACACAGACGAATGTTCAGATGGAGGTTTAGGCATGGGGTGTCACAATATCATGAAAATATATTTTTTAAGAACATGAATGTACGCAATAACTGACCTACCTGTCACGAAATATATCGAGTTCCAGTTGAATGAAATATTAACAAGCTGATGCTACCATTTCACGTTCATTTATGAAAGCCCGTCTTATATTGTTCAATCCATATCATTCCCACTCCATGGCAATCCAAGCATCGAACAATAAAGTGTTAGAAATGTGCAGAATTTATATTCGAACAACTACTCTCTAAGTATTTGGTTATTAAAAGAAGTTATGTGTACTATGGGCAAGCCAAGGTGACAAAACATTTCCACTACAACATGTTCTTTTCTTGTTCGCTCTTGAATCTGTGCGCAGAGAGAAAATTGACACCCTCTGGTCTACATATACAAATGATTTGTATAGCTTTCTTATCGTAACCTATATTTTCATTGTAAATTTCAGAGGAGAACACCAATGCAAGAACAGAGTGACAAACACTGTGAAAACGTTTCATTTCAGGCATTGTACACAAATGAAAAGAAAATCAATAATAAAGATTTTATTTAACGGCTAAATTATGTTCATTACTTCACCTACAAATTTAGCTTGAGGGAGCACAAAGTTATTCCGGTAGGGACCTTGGTTAAAAAACGAATAGGTAAAATGAGACCGAATATTTAAATAGATAATAACAGTATGGGTTGCAATTTTGGTTTAATGGCACAGTGTGACGCTGTAAAAAAATCCCTTGGAATGTGTACATATACCATTATAAAAACTCGCATTATTCTATGGAACCTGATGACAGTTAAAGTTCATTATCCTCATTCAGATCAATTCTTAATTGCTCTCTTTCACTGCACATATAATCTTGCTTATATATTCCCTATGAGAGAGAGAGAGAGAGAGAGAGAGAGAGAGAGAGAGAGAGAGAATGCATTAGGAATTTCGGTAAAAATGTATAGCATGTTTACATCATCTGTCAAATAAATTAACTAAGCGGGCAATACATGTTATTTTAATGCATGTGATATAATTCAAGGGCACAAAAACGTTTAATATGCTGTTGGATTCTTGATTTCTGGCAGACGGGATTGGGTAGTACAATTTTCGTTCAGACTAGAACTTTTCCCCTTTCACCTGAAGATACTTTTCTTTACAACTAATATAATGGACATCATGGTGATAGTGAGGATTGCCATAAATCAAAGCAAGGCTATCTTTATCAAGAAGTTTGAATACCGGAATTGTTTGTCCGAAACTGAATCTACCCCCACCCGCAAGATTAAATAGTTTAATGGCAGCTTGCGTAGGTTGAGAGAGAGAGAGAGAGAGAGAGAGAGAGAGAGAGTCAGTCTAGCCAATCTGGTAAAACATGTTGAGAATTGACGAACTGCTTATACAAAATAGTTCACTCAATCCATACATTATTATAGCCGTCAAGCTAGGAAGAATATTTTCACTGGCACGCCTATGTGGTACTCTCTGTTCCACTCGCAGACACTTTATTTCCGGTCAAATCATAGCTGAATCATGATTCTTGTGTGGCGTATCTTTGAAGAGCAGTTAGACTAAAATCTAGGTACTTGTTTGTCTTCAGTTTAAAAAGAGACCATAAACCATGGGAGGAGGGGTTTGAGTGAGGTTATGGGGGCTAACAAATTGAAAAAATGCGAATATTTATAATAAATTACAACACTTGGTCGTTGTTCTTTTGTGTGTGTGCAGTACTTGTTTTTCTTTTGGGGAGTTGTTTTTTGCATGTTTTTTGTTGTTACAGGTGCTTTTCAACGTTTTATGTTGTCAAGAACAACACTGCAGGTCTGACTATGTCTAAACAACTCCTAAACTAAACCAACATTAATAAATGAAACATGAAACTGTGTACATAAATCAGCAATCTTACTCCGTGATCTGACAAGTTTTTAGCACACAGGTAGACTAATCGTGTACGGTAAAATACGATTCAAGGCTAGAGTACATCTACCTAAAAATTACTTCATGAACATTTCAAAAGAATACGTCGGACTACAATATTATGTGAGAAGTTGCCTCTGTCAGTAAAATATATCTGTACAGGTGCGTTTAACGGTATTATTTTGTAAAGAAACCGTGCCGTTTACTGAGGAAGGCTTTTAGCTGAAATACACAAACCCATGTATTGAAGTTTGAGTTATGTATTATAACTGAAAGATGCATTCACATAGTTTACACAGAACAAATGCAAATATTCTGCTGTAGCATACTTTATGACCGATTCACAAACAAGCAAAAACTCCCCAAAAACCTAAGGAAAGAACAAGGTACTGAAAAGGCAAAACAAAAGAAAATGCAGAAAGAAAGAAAAGAAGAAATAGACAAGAAAATGAAAGAAAACTTAATACAAAAAAATAATCAGTATACTCAAGCATCATTATCTTTGTAATCATCTGGCAGTATTTCAGCTCATCGATGTGGTTGGTATCATTATACAAACCTATCCTGCAGAGTACATTTTACGTCAGTCAATTACACCTACCCACCCAAACAGACTGATCTATAGTCATGCTTCTCGGAGCAAACAACGACAAATACAAATTAGTATAGGGTCTACCATCCACTAGGAAAACGTCCCTATATAATCATTATTCCCCAGGTAAATTATTCCCCAAGTCAATTATACTATACCGTATTTACCACTCACCCCCTACATTTCTTTTGAAGATAATCAACCATAAGGGTAAAAACAGATGGCAACCAAAGGTTAAGTGTGAAACGTGAATTACATTGTACGTCAGAACGTTATGTGTCAATGCATAGTTTAGGAATTACCTTGTATTTTGTAACATTGTGTTACAACGCATAGTTTAGGAATTACCTTGTATTTGTTAACATTGTTACAATGCGTATTTTTAATAATTACCGTGTATTTCGTAACATTGTATTACAATACACAATTTAGGAATTGCCGTGTATTTTGAACCATTGTGATACAATACATGTTTTAGGAAGTACCTTGTATTTGTTAACATTATGTTACAATGCGTATTTTTTATAATTGCCGTCTATTTCGTAACATTGTGTTACAATACATAATTTAGGAATTGACGTGTATTTTGAGCCATTGTGATACAATACATAGTTCAGGAAGTACCTCGTATTTCATAACATTATGTTATAATGCATAGTTTAGGATTTACATTTTAGGTCATAACCGTATCTTATATTCAAACTCAGTAAGGCGTCAAGAGACGGTGCCGGACAAAGGATAATGCAATAACACATCTGAAGTAGAAAGCTACCTTAGGGGCAAATAATCATTACTCTTTTTTTTCACCTGTGAAGTTTTATCTAGGTGAAATCTTACGGGGGTGAGCTTGAGGTAGGAAAGGCTGAATTTAAAGCTACCCTTCGATAAAGCTCTGTATTTGTATTTAAAGGACATACTGGCACGGGTTGGAGCATAGTTTTCTATTCAGAAAGAAAACACAACGCTGACATGTGGGAATGGCTAGCTTATGATAATATTTATCCCTAGACAAAATATTTTGTTTTCCCAATGGGTAAAGATAGCCGTGAGGAAAATTGGCTCTCTGACACCAGTCAACAAAGTATGTCACTAATGAGACACATTCTCATGAGGATGTCATCAATGGTACTAAATCTGAAAAAAGGAACTATTTTTTCTGAGAAAATAAATGCCAGGCCACACCCACGTTGCATGGATGAAGCAGCACTGAAAGCCCACGTACGTTTGCCTAAAAATAATTCAAATGAACATTTCGAGCACAGGTTTAAGACAAGTTAGATCTCGATAAGTTAATGAAAAAAAGGAGAAAAGAAAACAAGATGTCTTGCTAGTTGTTTATGTCAGGAAAATATTATAGGTGCACAAGTTTCTAGTCACACTGGGATATGTGCTATATCTTGATAAGGCTTTTATATCATAATATACGAGCCCCGGTATTGAAGTTTTACCTTATATGTTGTAATTGCTGGGTAGATTTAAATAGTTTACCTATGGGATGTGTACATATTCTCAAAAATAAACAATTGCTTTTAAATCAATACCAAGAATGCACAAATCTAACTATTTCATCCTCGACGTTTCTCAATTTTCCTTCTCCTCCTTCTCTTCGACTTTATCTAGACTCCTTTCTTCTTCCACTTTCTCTAGACTCCTTTCTTCTTCCACTTTCTCTAGACTCCTTTCTTCTTCCACTTTCTCTAGACTCCTTTCTTCTTCCACTTTCTCTAGACTTCTTTCTTCTTCCACTTTTTCTAGACTCCTTTCTTCTTCCACTTTCTCTAGACTCCTTTCTTCTTCCACTTTCTCTAGACTCCTTTCTTCTTCCACTTTCTCTAGACTTCTTTCTTTTTCCACTTTCTCTAGACTCCTTTCTTCTTCCACTTTCTTTAGACTCCTTTCTTCTTCCGCTTTCTCTAGACTCCTTTTCCTCTTTTTCAACTTCTCTACCACGCCAACTCTTCTGTCACCTTCAACTGTCTCAGCTACAGCGTCAATCCCGTATCCAACTCTTGAAGAATCGAGACCCAATGGAACCTGAAGTTCTGTGTCCCCTAAAAAGCTTCCTTTTCAAAGCTTTGTCTTTCCTTAGAATCTACCTCTAAGTTTTGTCGCCAAATTACGAGTGGCTAGTAGTGAAGGGGGCCACCATAGGGACAATGGGAATTAGCATTACAGACCCCCCCCCGGGCCAGTATAGGGACTATGTAAATTTAACATGGTAAAAATTGCTGGGCCACTATAGGGACAATGGAATTTAACATGGGAATAGATTTTGGGCTTGTTTAGGGACAAGGAGAATTTAACATGGGAGAAAAAAACTACTTTAGAGACAAGGGAAATTAACATGGGAAATAGATTTTGGGCTTGTTTAGGGACAAGGGGAATTTAACATGGGAGAAAAAAACTACTTTAGGGACAAGGGAAATTTAACATGGGATTTTTTTTAAAAAAAAATTTTTAAAAAAAGGTGTAGGCAATGGAAAGTCAAACTCTTTTCGAGACCTATGAGTGGCCCTGAAAAGGGCCTTTGGGTTTCTTCTGCTTCTAATTTCTTCTATTTCTCCACCAACTTCTTATTTTCTGTCCTACACTCTTTCTCTTCTTTGCTTTCTTTTCTTCCTTTTTTTCTCTCTTCTTTCTTCTTCTCCTCCTCTTCTTTCTTCCTGTTCTCATTTTCTTCTTCTTTTTCAATTTTTTCATTCCATGCTCTTATCCTTATCATTTCCTCTTCATCCTCCTTCTCCTCCTTTATTTCTTTCATCACAGCACTTATCATTTCCTTTACTTTTCTTAAGTTGTTACGCTCCATCTTCACTCGATGGGGGCTATAAGAATAGTGATCCTCGTTTAACCTCACTAACATTTGCTCCATCATACCCAAATTGTCCAGGACGTCTTGCAATGTTTTCATTTTATCAAGCTGGTTCGAAGCCATCTTCTTTTTTATTCTTTGTAGAATGGTTTGAACGACGAATACTGTGGGTTCTTAAAGTGAAAGCGCGGACGTGATGGAAAACATCCCCCTAAAACATAAAATTGATATTACCTAGATCATAACATCCCCTACTTTTCTCATTTCATATGATCTACTATCCACATACGTGAAGCATCAATAAACAAACCCCTAATCTACTATTTACACACGCAAAGCATTAAAATGAAACCCAAATCTACTATCCATACAAACCTACGTCAGCGCTTACAAACACAAACACAAACACTATACAAAAAAGAGTCAGTGTTTATATTCACACTACTCTACCTACACACATTGGCAAATCGATTGTTATTTCTTTTCTAAAGGTTTTGGTAGCCCTGAAAAGGGCTGTTTGTTTTTTTTTGAACTCCATGACACCTGGTTAATGATGGCACCTTCCAGGCCTGGCACCACACACACATCTTCTTCCCCAGTCTCTTTTCACTTTTTTGGGGGGAAGAGCAGAGGCGGGAAAAGTGGCTTCAGAATCCCAATTTTCTGTCTCTGGGATTCTGAAATTTCCTCTCTCCTCTTCTTTGTTTCTTCTCTCCTCCTCTTCTTTGTTTCTTCTCTCCTCCTCTTTCATCCTTCCCTCTTCTACTAGGGCCTCTGCAGCCAGCTCATTCACTATACGCCTGGCATATTCCAGGTGTACATGAAGTTCAAGCAGTTTTGCTAGTCTGGTGTTCATTCTCTTGATCAATCAACAAGGGTAGCTAGACTGCCGAACGAGTTTCAATTTATACTAAAAGCGCGGACGTGATGGAAAACATCCCCCAAAACATAAAATTGATATTACCTAGATCATAACCTATCAAACGCGCGCACCTAAAGGAAACACTCACTCACTTTTTTATACTGTCCATCACTATTCTAAAAAGTTTCATTAATCACTTCAATATACTATTCACATACGCAAAGCAATCCAATCAGACCCCAAATCTACTCTCCTCACACCTCAAACAGCCAAATACATGATCTTAATCTACTATCCACACACACGTACGTGAGCACTTACAAACACACAATCATAAACACAAACACATACACTCACACTATAAAAAAGAGTCAGTGTTTATATTCACACTACTCAACATACACACATTGGCAAATCGATTGTTATTTCTTTTCTAGAGTATTGGGTAGCCCTGAAAAGGGCTGTCTTTTTGTTTGCTATGGCAATCTTTTAGTTTCTAAGAATGCGACGTCCTCTGAGGATAGATTTTCTGACGATAGGTCTGCTTCTTCGGAAAGAGAAGAAGAACTCTTTGGTGTCGATACGACAATTGACAAAGCCTCTGTCAGGTTCAGGTTGTTGTTGCTGCTGCTGCTGCTGCTGTTGTTGCTATTGCTGCTGTCTCTGAAGTCTGTACTTCTCTGTCCATTCTTCTTTCTCCCTGTTCACTTCTTCTCTGAAGAGCTCTTCTATCAGGTCTTCAGTGACTTTTAACATTCTCACATTCTCTATCTCTTCTGGCTTCGGTATCAGACTGTGTCTGACCCTATGCAAATTCACGTAGGCTTCATTTAGCTTAGCTAGTTTGGAGCACATCTTCGTAGGAGAATGAGTCGACAACGGATGGTTAGACTGTAAACTACCCCGGCTTTAAAGTCAAAGCGTGGACGCGAAGGAAAACATCCCTCTACGGTTTTTGAGCCGGAACGTTCAATGAGTGTCATGAGAGAGATAGAGAAAAGTCAAAGAGCATGAATCAAAATTCTTATAGCCAAACAAACCACAAATGCATTTTTTTTTCAAAACACAACATTTTTTATTCAAAATCACTTAACACTAACCAACAACAACTCTAACATTTTTTGACAATAATCCAACAATATAACATCAAACATTTTTTTCAAATGGCAAACATTTTTTTTCAATTAACACTCTACCTTAAACGGGGCTGACAACGTTGTGAATGAAATTGTGATTTCCACTGTTGGAAATCATTAGGCCATTGATGGACACTACGTTTCCTAGCTTGAGACAAAAGATAAGCATAATGGTCACAAAACCATTGATCTACTTTCACATCGTTTATAGAAGAAGAACGAGGATCAAAATGAGTCACTAAATGTTCTAAGGAATAGCCCAGGCTACGATGATGCAGAAAATACACACAATATTGTCCACACACCAAGGAATCTGTGCCTTGTAATTTCACATTATTGAATCGGGTGATCTGAGCATTTCTTCTCATAAAGTCGATGATATCGTCTTCCAAAGGAGGCAATCCGTACGAATCGAAATATTCCACACATCCTTCTTGAGGAAAGTAAACGGCTACCCAGTGGGTTCCTGGGAGATGACTGTCGTCCGTGTTGATCACATAAGCTAGATGGTCTTGAGGTTTGCGATGAGGGAATTCATCTTTAGCACAGACGACAGGATTCCAAGAAGCCGTATACGAACTGTGGTTCAAAAGGTAATAAAGTTCCCAGGTATCCATTTTTTGTCTGTTTTTTTTTCTTCTTTACAGGTAATAATAAGTCATCAATTCGATCCTGACTTTTTGCTTGAAAATGTCTGACAAATAACCGTTTCTTCGTTTCGTCTCCTCACTTTGATTCAGGAGAGCTTCGATACGATTGATCTCTTGAGTGGTTAATGGTGGACAAGAATGTTCACGCAAGTCTTTATACCACTGGTGCAACACGACTTCGTCCGAGATGAAACTCCAAGCTTCGTCCAGATACTCGTCCAATTTTTCTTCTTGTCTCAGCATCAGGCATTTATCGTGTTGAATTTGACTGGGATGATCGTTTTGACATCCATAGCAATCTTTCTTGATCAATTCCGTCATTTTTTCGACCAAGTGTTTGGCAAAACAGGAGACTAAATGGGCTTCTTGTTCTGGCCATCTCGACTTCATCATGACAACTTCTTCGTCTTTGTCTTGGGATTCTCCTTCCACGGTCTCCTCACATTCCATGTCCAAAGTTTCTCCACTAGGTAAAGAGGGATAACAGTCTTCCATTGCTTCTAATAGTCTAGAATGACTTCTCTCAAACTGTTGATTTCTATCGTATTATCGAATTCTGCATACAGGATGACGTTCACTGTCTCTTTCACTTCTTCTGCAAACTGAAGTTCCACGCCAATCTGGCCGGATTTTATAGGGTGGAAATGTCCCTCGTCACTGCCTTGGTCTGAAGTGAAATCGAAAGCCCACAAAGCATAGCCCCCTGCGTAATCGTCGTACGTAATGCTGTGACTGGTGTTGGTCCCTAACTGGCCGGTGGCTTCGTACAGGGACAAGTACGATCTCAAGTAATTCATCTTCGTGTCACTAAAGTCAGGTTCGAAAAGTCTGGTACACAAGGTCTTGCCATTGCGACTGACTTCGATTTTCTTCACCTTAAAGTGTTTAAACTTAAAAGGATTTTTAGTGAAGGCTCCGTTGAAGGCTGAATTCTTGACCATACCAATGATTAAACGTTTGGGTAACTGTCCTTGAAACAGATGATCTTCGAATGGAATATTTTGTCCCAAATCTCCTTTTATAGCAATGTTGACCGTGTTCAAATACGACTTGCTGACAGGCAAATAGTGAGGATGTACAAATTCGCGGTGGACGTGATAAGTGTTTCCACCTTCCTCGTCAGTGACTGTGGCAGAATCCACTTTGAAAGGAATGACACGCAGTAACGGCACGGAGGTGTGTCCCACCACGTTGTACTCCACCACATCGGAGTACACAAACATCAAATGCAGTCCCTGATTCAGTTCTACCGGGAAACGAAAATACCTTGCAAAATGCCCGTTGTTGTCAATGTCTGCTTTCTCAATTTTTTTGGAGTGCTTATCCGTGACCAAATTGAGGTCTCCACCCAAAATGTCATACAATTCAGGGCAAAATTTAATACGTATACTTTTTTCCTCACTTTCAAATTTGATGAGTAGACGGTGAGACAGTTTGTGGTACTCAATGGTGTCACGTTGTTTTAGTCCGGTCAGAACTTTGTCAAATGTTGCATAGAATTTGTCAGCGATGGCCTCCACCAGATGTTGACCACTAAAATAATGGCCTGAGTTAATTTTAAAGTGATAAACGTAAAAAGGAGGAGAAGTGTCACTGCTGCTGCAAGGTATTGGGGTCTTGGGAAGTGATTTATGTTGAGAAGTGGTCGTCATGGTTTGCTGCACTGTTGGGTCCAGAATTTCGACGTCAAAAGTGTTTTGAGTTTCATTGATGTTTTTGATTTGTGTTGGGTAAATCATTTCTACCAAAGCCACTTCCCAACGGGCTTCGTGATCTAATGGGATGGCCTGAGGTAATTTGGCCGTGTAACAGCACAACGTGTTGTGGGGAAACACCTCCATGGAACTGTCACTGGGTAAGGTTAAGTAAAATTGGTTTTGGTGACTCATAATTCCAGAGTTCTGTGGCTGAGGGGTTACTGGACGTCAGAGGCGTGTCTCCGCCCAAAATGGGGTTCTGGTTGTGGTTGTTGTTGGAGTGGTGACTGGCACTGGCACTGGACACAAGGTTTCCGTGGTTCCCGTTCGAAGAGAATTTCAGGGAGGGATTGGGAAGCAGGTAACCGATGCAACTGCTCAATAAAATGGTCCACAATTGTTTGTCTCCTTGTTGCAAACTCAAATTGGCAATGGCTGCCCCGATGACACAATACACCACAAAGATTTGGCAGAAAAAGACGATTTGCGTTTTAGGCACACGTTCTCCACACCACACCCACAAGGGTTGTTTTTGTAAATCTTGCACAGAAGAATTGGGTGAAGGAGTGGTCGACGTAGCTGCGTCTGTGTGAAAGGGCATGATGGTCACTTCTTTTTATAGTCGATGACTTGCGAAGCGTCGATCCAAGAATCAAAACTGGGTGGATATCCTTTCCAACGTACTTTGACTTCTTTGACACGTCGTTTGCCCACTTTACGGGTTCTGCGTTCGAGAATGCTTTCGATGTCGTACACGTCGTCTTCTTTTTTGGTGACACGTTGTAACTCGGGCAAGTAAAACGTTCCTTTGAGCACTTCTCCGTTCATGTCTTCCAATTTATAGACGGCAGGATGACGGCCATGCACTCGTCCAGTGACACGAAACAATTCGGTCGTCCAGTTAGGTAAGTAACCTTTGTCGAAAGTGCGTTTGGTTTTGCCAATGCGCACCCAATCTCCTACGGTCAACTCTCCACTTTTCTTGGGGACAGCCCTCGTCGGGGGCGTACCAAACAGGCGCTCAAACACCAACACTTCGTTGTCGGGAGTCACTTCTTGCGGGGCACGTCCAATGCTTCGATGGTAAGATTGGTTGTACGCTTGCACCAGGTGCGGTAAGATGTCGATGTACTTCAGAGTGTGGTGATGCGTAAAATATTTCCACATGCGTTCTTTCAAAGTGCGTTGAAAACGTTCCACGATGCTGGCTTTGGTTTCGGGATTCTCGGTGGTAAAAAAATGAATGTCACGTTTCTTTAATTCTTTTTGGAAAGCTTGGTCCAGAAATTCGGTACCTTTGTCCGTTTGCCATCGAAGAGGGTGACGACCGCTTTGTTTCAACACCCGTTGCAGGGCTCGCACTAACTCGCTGCTCGATTTGGAAATCAAGGGCACGACCCAGGCAAATTTGGAAAAGACGTCGATGACACAAAACAAATATTTGTAGCCACGATTGCAGCTGGCCAAATGAGAGACATCGGCTAAGTCGGCTTGCCATTGATGATCGATGCCTTCCACTCGGGTGCGACTTCTGGAAAACTTGCGTCGAATGGGTTTGTGTAAAGTGTAGGTAGCTTGTTCTTGTAACCATCGTTGCACTTGAGGTAAACTGAGACTTTTCAGTCGCGTTTTGGCAGCACGATACAATTTTTGAACTCCTGCGTAACCTGCAGGATGGGAGGGATCGTAGTAAATGCTGGCTAAGACTTTTTCCATTTTTTTGTGTTTGTTTGTGTGTTAATAGGTCACCCACTCTTCGGTGATGCTTCTTTGGGTGGGTCGAAAGGGTGGTTTAGAAACGGATTTACGTGTCCGATGGGCTACGGGAGTAGAAGTCGAAGGTAGTGGTGTTGGAGGTGGCAATCAAATGGCTTTGGTCTTCTTTTCTTTTTCACTTCTGGTTTCCCTTCTTTCTTTTTCACTTCTGTCGAAGGAGGAGTGGACATCATCTTTTTAACCCAAGCTTTCATTTCTTCTCGTTGTTGTATGGGGATGCAAGGATGCTGCAATCTTACTCGAAATGGGAGCTGCTGACGGTGTTTGAAACACTTCTCGCATCTCTTCTTCCTCAGGTCTTCGTGGGGTAGCATCTCTGGTGACCGGTGGGGATGGCAATAGTGGTGGTGGTGGTGGTGGTAGTGATGATGGTGCTGGAGTTTTCATCAAGGTCTTAAATTCTTTCAGAGTGGGTAGAGCTGTTTCGTCTAAAGCTTTCTGGTGAGAGAGTTGCAGTCGTTGCAAAGGTTGACCGTACTTTTGCGATTTTTCTGTTTCGGACAAATCTTGGCGATCCATCAAGGACTGCAATTCGTGTTGTAACTGGGACATCTCGCTCAAAGTGGGATTGGGAGGTAAATGCGGGGTGCGTTGTTCTTGCCAACGATGGTATTCTATCCATCGTTTGTAAGGCACTAAAGCTAGTTTTCGTCCTTCCATGGGGTTGTCAGGGGTCGATTCTGAGATCTTGGGGCTTCCGAAGGCCTTTTTATCTTGCTCCCACCAGTCCTCCCAACATGGTTCCTAAGACTCCTTTCAGTAAGGGGCCTAACAAGAGGGGTAAAATGCCTCCACGTTGGACCAACATCTTCTTCTTTTGACGAATGGGAATTTTCTTTTGAACTATTTGGCGAAGAACGTCACGATGTTTGCCTAAGCATTGTTTCTGGTGTTTGGACAAAGGGATCGTGCCTTTCAAGAGTTCAAACAACATTCCCACACGGTATCGATGACCTCTTTGGAGGCTGATTGAATGAGTTTTTTTCGTAGAGGTGGAGAAGCTTTGGACAGGACAGATAACATGTCCCCATGTTTGACTAAACGAGGAGGCAGTCCTTTTCTTTTCTTTCCTTGGGGTTGTTTAGAAGAGGGATGTCTTCTGGAGGGTGACATCTTCAGGAGCACCAAAACACTGATACCTCCGACTTGGTCACAGGCCTTATTTATACTGGAACGCGTCGCCACTGATTGTCTTTACGTCGTATCAACTTCAGGACAGGCATGACACGTCGTGCAGGGGTACGCAACGGACTAAATCGAGCCAGTTCTTGCTTGGACAAATCCAGTAAACTTTGTAACATGCCCGATCTTTCTTCGACTTTGATTTTGGGAGAAGGTACTTTGTGAGCAGCAGCCACTGTCACTAAATTGGAGGGTCCTGCCACTGGGGAAGTTCTTGGGGTCATCAACGGAGAAGTTCTTGGTGTGATCAACGTCTCCAAGTACTCTTCAGTTCTTGGTGTCATCAACGGAGAAGTGGATGAACGTGAGGCTGCCGGAGACGCAGTCACCGCCGTGGCAGGTCGTGGTTTGCGAGTGTAAGGTTGCGTCCTGGCCGAAGTGCCTCTCTTGCGACTAGTTTTCTTCTGTGGGCTTTTCTTTTTCTGGGGACTTTTTCTCTGTTTCTTTTTTTGGGGGGCTTCTTTTCTTTTTCCGGGATGGTGTCTGGTAAGAGGAGGGTCCCGCCACTGGAGAAGTTCTCCTTGGGGACCTGGTCTTTTTCTTCTTCTTGGAGCTTCGTTTGACTTTTTTCTTGGGGAGAAGTTTGGGGGCATTAGGATCCCATCTTAAGAGAGAGCGAATGATGACCCCTCCTAGAGTACCGCTCCCTCCAGGTTTCAAAATGATTTGTTTTTCGGTTTGAGTGTCGATGCGGGGATCGGCCAGTTGGGTCAAAGCGACTTTGTTTCGATCAAAAAAGCGTTTGGTTTGATGAGGAATCTGAATGATTCCTTGGAATAATTGGCGTGCCGTCACCGTGAACGATCGTAAGACTTCTTTGAGACTAGCTTCTAAGACACGAGCTCGTATTTGTGGATTTTTTCTCGACTGATGCCATACAAGGCACGAATCAATTTGACGGGAAGATGCAACTGAAGGGACATCATGTTCAAAATGTGTGTGAGACAGACGAAAAGGGTCTGAGGTTTTTATAGATTTTTTTGTGGAGTGAAATTAAGTCGAGGACGGAGACGTGTACATGACAGGCTCTCCGTCTTGGCACCAGTGGTGAAACAAGTGGGTACGAAATCGCAAATCATCGGGGGGCGTAGGTTTCAAATCGACGAGTAAATAGGCGTGTGGAGTTTGAGTGGCATCGTCGTACGCCTGAGTCAGCCAAGGCGTTCCTAACTGTTTGGCTAAGACTTGCACTTGCGATTTATATCGAGGGCTTTTAAACAAGACCACGTAATGCGCATTGAGACCGATGGTGCGATGGGCTTTACCTTGTTGAAACAAATTTTGGGTGATGTAAATGACACTGGCATTACGGTGATGCCCTTTGCGCGTGAACCATAGTTTAATTTCTTCTTCGTCTTCTCCTAACATGTCATCAAAAATGACCAAATGGGTTTGACGGGAGTCAGAGACGATGCCGTCGTCTTCTTTAGGAATGCCTTCCACAAACACGATGGAATCCCCTTGACTTTCTCGCAAGAGGCTGTACGCCGATTGCCACTCTTTGTAACACCACACGATGCGTTGAGGTGGACGATCGATCAAATGATGTTTATGTTCGATCAAACGTTTGACGAATTCGGTTTTGCCTGAACCGCTAGGTCCGGCAATGAGCATGTTAAAGGGATGGCGAAGATACAAAGCCTCCCAACTGGCATGATCTAAGTGTTCGTCGATGACTTTGACAGTGGAGGAAGAGGGAGCAGAGACAGCAGAAGTAGCCATAGTGTCAGGAATGTCACTTGTGACACGAAAACAAACAAGCCGAGAGTTTATATACTTTTTTCAGAACACGTTTATTGAATGTTTTAAACATGAATACGAATGACAAAAATACATAAAAGCCAAAGGCTTAAGTATAACGATAAAAGGCACATGCAAATCATTAACGTGGAATAAAAACAAGTGTCTGTACAACATGTTTTGGGTAAAGTTCTGACCCGTTCTATAGGGGGTAAGGTCACACAAGTGTCCTCCCGAAAGGGTCTTTCAGGCCTGTCCACGACAGTCCTGTCCTGGGTGACGGGTTCTTCTGGCACCGTCACTAACACTGGTTGCAAAGTAACTTTTTTCCTTGAACAACTCTCGTGCATACTGGGCCACTTCTTGGGTCCAAGCGTCAAAATCCCATTTTTTCCAGGCACGGACATCTGTCCAATGGGGGTGTAAGTCACAAGCTACACACACATCTTCATACACGTCTTGGGTAGCCAAAAGTTGACGAATCTTCTTTTTCCCGTAGAGGTCGAGAAGTATCCAGATGAAATCGTAAGGCTTTGAGCAAAAGGAGGCTCTTGTGAACATTTAAAGGCACCACTTTCATGTTGAATGGGTGGTAAGTACTGTTTATAAAGAGTCCACAAGGAATCGGCTGGTAAACGAAATCCCAGAAAACAAGTCACTAAGACACACACCACTTGTCGACCCAAATTGAATGGATACAGTTCTTGTAATAATCGATGGTAATGATCCACGGTTTGAATATGGTCATTGAGTTCCTTCCGCGGAATCTGTTCAATTACATGCGATAAAAGTCGTGGCATGACTGCCTGTTTTTATAGTCTCTCTGTTTCGGAAAAATACACGACATGTACTTTCTAGCCAGAGATCTTCGTTCTCCAGTGGGGGATTTAAATGTTGCATACTGTAACCGAAACGTCAGAGTTCGTTTAGAAGTTACCTCTTCCGCTAAGTAGATTCCACGTAAAATATGTCGGTAATCCTTTACCTTGTCTTCCTCAATGCGTTGCACTAAGTGAATCTCGAAGTAACCAAAATGATCAACACGTGGATCATCGGGGGCCTGGAAGTATTGAACAAGGTCTGGCCACTGAAACAATTTCTGACGAATCAGTTCTCTTGTACCATTCAGGTACCAGTGGTTAAAAATCTGGTGAAGTAACGGATGCAACTGTTCCTTACGTTTCACTTGTGTTTTGACCAGCTCTCGGTAAATGCGTTCTCTCAACTCCACAGGCAAAGCACGAATGTTCTCTTGTAAAGTATCCATGAATAGTTCAGTCCGTACAATTCACAATCTTCTCCTAGAGCAAAAGTAATCCACATAGTGATTAATTTCTGACCACTGCCATTCAGGGTAACGTCCAAGAATGTCACTGAACTCTTTTGATGTAAACGGTCTAGAGTAATACAATAGGACGAATGCACACTTGACCCAAATAAATCTAACACACTGGTTGACTTTTTTCACTTTCCTCTTGTGAATTTCTCTGCACAAAAGTTCTACAGTGACCCACTGAGATTTCACTCTGGCAAACCCCTGCCAAACTTCCTTGTAAATCTTCTCTTGTAGTTCTTTAGGTAATGATTCAATATCGTTTTTGAAATGAAGTTTAAATACTGGTCTCGGTGATGTCCAACATTTGACTCCTAGCCAAACTGGTTTCTTCTTCGTCAACGACATGGTAAGTTACTTTAATGTTTCGGTCCCACTAAGGGTAAGTAATGACAATTCGGTGACCATCGAGCATGTTCTACGTAGGCCGAATCTTACGGTTCCCAGTGGTGAAGTGACACACCGCAACTGAAGCACTTGACTTTATCTCCTTCGCCCAAGTAGAACAATCCGGCTCTGGCTAATTCTTCGGGGGTCGGTCCTTCCAGATACTTAGACCATTTTCCTTTGAACGATTGAAGACGATTTTCAAAGTCGCAGTATTCCGACAAACGCACAGGAAACGAATATTCGCCTTTCACAGGTTCGTTTCGATGAGGGTTCGGTGACATGGACAGGAGTTTGCTCAGAGCTGGATGACATCCGTAGGGGGGTAGACGTGAAGGTGAACATCCACCTTTAAAACGAAACCCAGTAAAATGTCCAAGAGGACGAACGGCATCGCTTTCGCATCCCTCAGGTTTGGCACGCGCAGCATCACTTTCCATGATAGGGGTAGTGAGAACAAAGTTCCCATGATGCTTTACGGCATCGCTAAGGTCACAACGTACAGCATCGTACCCATCGCAAGACTCACAATCGCATTCCACTTCCGAAGCCCCACACTTGAATTGTGCCTTTCTAAACTTGTTTTGTGTTTCTCTGAAAGTATTCATCTTGTTCGCTTGGTCTTGGTAGTCACAATGAACTATCGATCTTGACCATAGTCCCTTTTTAAACTAGTCGCAATGCAGTCTCAAGCTTGTACATCGTTCCTTTTTTATGTTTTTTATGTCTAGTTTTGGAAGGTACCGTCTCTAAGGTGCCGCCATCATTGTACCGTAGTGTCATGGGTGGAAAGGCCATAGAAAGGTAAGGACAGTGCGGAGACCATCGAGTATGTTCCAGAATAGCTGAATCTTTGTAGATACATAGATCCATTCGTAACTTCAGTCCGCAAGCGAAACACTGTACTTCGTATCCCAATCCTGACTCAGGTCCCAAGTAGACAAATCCTGTTCTAGCTAAAATATGCGAAGAAGGTAATCCTTTCCTATCCGTAGGCCATGCTTGAAACGTGTCCAATTGACGGGCACAATCACAATAGTCAGGCAAAACACCGGAAAATGGTAGGCTTTGAACTTGGAGTTCTCATCGGGTTTCTCACTCGATTCTTGCTGTGGCGAAGTCATCCTTCTGCTGGGTGGCTATCCGCTTACAATCAATGTTTTATACCAACATGTCCATACGGCAAAGTAAAGTGGTTGGGCAGTCGCACTCGCTTCTGGTACACGATTTGATAGACTTTTTCCAAGGGTCGACTGACGATGTGGTGAGTGGGTAAACGTACAATCTTGTTCGGTTGATAGGTGGTCACTTTAAAGTGTTCATCCTCTCCAGATTGCAAGGCTTCTTTCAATACCCCAAAGTTGACCACACGACTGGTACGATAATTCAGAGTCAGTCCTTTCACTTTGCGCTTCGTGTGCACTTCTCCTTGTTTGTCCCGGTATTCGTAGCCGTAATTGTTTGGACCGCCACTGACAAAACTTAGAATCTTGTCGTCAGGATGCTCGTCTGTCCAGGCTCCTAAACGGTCTCCTTCGATGTCAGGGTGCTGTTGACTTGGGTGATGGATGTAAATGCAACTGTCCGTGTCAAAGTACAGGACGCGTTCCCCTAACAGTTCTAAAGCTTCGTACAATTTTAAGCGAGCATGGGCTGTCACGTAAGCCGCAATGATGACATTTCCAAAAGGGTCGTCTTGTACAAAGTCCAGATCTTCTTCGTAATTGACCAAGATCAAATCCTCACGAACGACGTCCACGTGTTTTATGTATTTGGTTTTGTCGTGAATCATCTGGAAGTAGCGGGAAGTTTCTGTCAAATATTCCGTCTTGGGTAAACACGGGCGTTGTGCCATTTTACCCCACAAGCAATTTAACATCACTTTGGCAAACGATCACCTGCCTTCGTTTTTCTCGATGTGGTCTAAAGAGATGCCTTCTTGTTCATAGTATTTCTCTTTGAATTTTATTTGGTCTTCGGGAGTGTGACACCAGGACGGATAGCCGCTGGCTTCTTGCTTCAGTTTCAAAAAGGCATCCTCGTAGTCGGCTAAAATGCCTTTCTGACTGGGGTCACCCTTGTGGTATTGTTGTGTCTTGGGAAAGTGATAAATTTCGTACACTTCTAACAGTTGGTATCCCATGTCCAGAGCTTTGAACAATTCTAGGCTGACCCAGGTTCCCGTCAAAGCCCGTTCTTCCTAGGTGTGCTGACAAGGCTGATCTTGGTTGCACGTTTCGGCACAAGTATGGCACAAAGGAAACATCAGTTTGCCTTGGCAATGGTGAGGTAGCACGGGATGGTACAAGTTAGTGGGAGGCAAGACTTTGCACTTGATCAGACCTTCGTATTGTCGAATGTTTTTCAGGTCGATGTGTTCCGTCAACATTTGTGGGTGTCCTGCAGGAAAGCGACAATATTTGCACACGTAGGGATACAGCGAACACACGTCCAAGTATTTGATTTCTTCTCCTTTCTCTTCGTCGGCTTGGTACAGCAAACAGGTGGCATTGGTCCTTCCTCCGTACAAACTATCCCTCGGGTTCAGCGGGTCCATGAACTGGTAACTTTCCACGATGCGTTTAAACTCGGGATCGGTTTTCAAACGGTGATCGTACTCGTGTTCCCACATTTCCACCACTTGGTTTCCTTGCTGTTCTAACTTTAGGCGTCGCTGACAAGTGGCCTGGTACAAGTCTTCCATGGTTCGTTGTAAAAACTGATTTTTAGTGCCACGGTCAGGGTAACAGACGGGACATCCGTGAAATAAGCAACCGTTAAACTCGTACACGATCTTGGGCTTTTCTAAGTCCCAGCCATCGACCGAATGCGTTCCGATGGTCTTTTCGCCTCCTTTGTTGCGGGCATGCTGAATCCATTTGTCGCACAAGTAATATAACCAGCGTAGGTCTTTGACCGAGTATTGACGTTTGACATAGTTGGTAGTTTGAGGACTGATGACAGCCACGGTGTTTTCAGGCATGAATCTTTGCCGGTACACTAAGGAACACGCTTTGGCAATGGTGCAAGCTTCTTTCAAAGGATCGACCCCTCCGTGTTCCATGAACAGTTCTCGAAATTTTCCACAGCAACGTAGTAAAATGTCCACGTCGGAACAACAATACTTTAACATTTCTTCCTGAAAGTCGAAAGGGTCCAAGGCGTGAGCCTGGTACCAAGCGTAGAAAGCTTCTCGTTGTTCGGTACACATGTTGTCAGGGTCGTAATAGTGAGCCTCAGGCAAATGGGGCAGAACGACGTGTTGATTGGCTTCCGTATTGAAAAAGTGTGGAAAGTACCCTTTAGCCATTTCTGTCATTCCAAATGTTTTAGGCATTCGACTCAAAGGCATGGCCAAATAGCTCATCGAATCTTTAAACTGTACTTGTCCCACTTGAATGAAAATGATTTTGGCTCCGTTCAAATTGACTTTAGGACGCTCAGTGCCTTGTTCCGTATAGTATCTCAAAAGAAACTGTTCATCGTATCCGGAGAAATTATGAGCCATCACCGTGGCATGACGATGACAATCTCCGTAACGTTCGATGTCATCTTGGCTCCAAGTCTTGTCGATGGGGTCTAAGGCCCATTGGGCGAAATCGGCTAGCGTGTTCGGTACCCGAAAGATTTTTTCACGTCCTCCAGGAATCTTGCTGCAGTGAGGGCAATGACTGAAGATAGGTTCTTGAATGCACTTCTCGCACGCTCGATGAGCCACGCAGAAATTAGGAATGTGAATGCCGGTCTCTTGCATGCATTCGAAATCGAAAAAGATGAAATTGCCTTTCTTCTTGTGTCCATCCTCTTTCTCTGGTGGGGGTTGGTATTTTTGCAAGTAGCATTCGTGTTCAAAGTCCACGATGTGGTGACAAATGTGACGTTTTTTCTTTCCTGAACATACGTGTGCCTTGGCATTATTGGTACGTAGGCCTTGTCCACACGTGGGGCACAATCTCAGCAGTTGACAAGCACATTTCTGTTGTGAACCTTGCGTCTTCAAATGTTGTTGGTAACAGGTAGGACTGACAAACGTGCGCAGACAAGTTGAACAATGCACTGGTCCTTCGCTCAGACAGGGTGGAGAGGCCAAACATCCTGAGCATTTCAATCCGCAATGCTTGTGTTGCTCTCGATTATTATAACCATGGTCACATTTCGCACAGTAATATCTGTATCCCAGGAATCCGGTGATACTGGTAATGGTATCGAAATGGTCATCGTGATAATAGACATGAATGTATTTTCCATCCTTAAAGTCTTTCCCTGGAAACAACAGAGGCCCACGCACTTCTTGATGGTACACTTTCAAGGTGTAGCGTGGAGCTAGGTTATCTTGCAATTTTTGCATCTCAGGAATGCCACAGGGTGTGTCTTTGGACAGTCCGGCTTGTTGTAACAGGAGTTCTGCTTCATTTCGTTGTTTGGCTCGGTCCGATTTTCGAATATTCTCCCAGGCTCTTTTCCATTCTACCGTGTCGTTTTTGTTGGCATAGGTTCGTCCCACCACGATAGCCCTGACTAAACACATCTGGTCTTGAGGGTTGTAAATTTGGACGAGGCTACGCTTAACGCTGCGAAGCTCGTTCACCAATAACATCTTTTTGCGTCCAGTCCCTTGAGGAGGAGAGACGTGGGTCATGTCCAGTGTGGCTTTTCCATCGGTGATGTCAAACTGGTCATTGGATTGTTGTACGTGTTGAATTTTGTCCATGACTTTGGAAGCGGTCAATTCTGCAGGGGTGCTAAACTCGATCCAAACAGGGGATTTCAAACCGTCGTGTTGTATGGAGAGTCTCAAGCGATCGTCTTCTTTGGGTTGACATTGTCGCTTGAGTGTGGTGAGCAAAGAATCCCACACCCCGGTGATGAACCCTTCTGCTTTCTCTAACGGTACTTCAGCCTTGAAATCTTTAAACTTCACCGTGTATTTGTAAGCCGTGGTTCTAAATTTTCTAGAGGAGCGCTTTTCCGTCTCTCGAATGGAATAGTACTTTTCAGGGTTGACTAAGGGTGGTGAACTTTGTTTAGAGGGTTCGGATTCTGGTTCACTCATGTCCTCTTCAAAATTACTAGCATGAATTTGTGCCAAGACTTCAGCTCTGGTACGAGGCGATAGATCACGTTTCTGCCTCTTATTTCTTCTTCTTCTTTCTTCTCAAATGAATTGGATCGTTTCATCTTGAGTGCAAAACGTCAAATGACTAAAGTTTAAACACCATAGACTAATTTATAGTCATGGCAGACCAGCGTATATAAAAGGGTGTGTGTCTTGTCCTTTCACTATTCATTTCACTCTCAAACCGAGCACAACGATGGATAAGACTAGCCAAATCGAACGTTTCATCAGAGCTTTGCGAAGGGTCATTAGAAAATTCTCTTCAGACCAGTCGACGGACTACTCTCCTTCCTTTCGAGATAAAAGTCAAGATACTTGCTATATCTGTCAAAAGAAAGGGCATTGGTCTTCAGAGTGTCCAGACCGTCAAAAAAGAAAAACAGGGGCTAGAAAAGACAAACGTCAAGATACCTGTTATTATTGTCAAGGAAAAGGACATTGGTCTCCAGATTGCCCAAAAAAGAAACAAGAGGAGTCAGAAGAAAAGAGGGATTATTCCGAAGAAGAGAGGGATTCTTCAGAAGAAAGCAGCCAGGTAAAGAAAAGGAAACAGGAGAAGAAAAGAAGAAGCAAAGAAAGTGAAGAGGAAGAGGAGGAAAAGACTGTGACGGTGAAGAAATTTAAAAAACAGAGAGACTAAAAAATGAGACAGAAGGAGTGTAAGAACTTTTTTAAAGTGTTCTGTTGTGAATTGTGAATTGGATTGTAACTATTGATAAAATAATAAATTAATTATATAAGGTAAGTGTCTTTGAGTTTTGATTTTGAATAAGAAGCTACACTTACGCACTCATATATACGTACTATAGGGGTTAAATAGTTTTTTTTGTTGATTTTTGATTTATTGGCAATTGAAAGTCTATCTCTTTTCGAGAGACGTGGGTGGCCCTGAAAAGGGCCTTTGGTTTTTGGTGTAGGGGTGAGTTTAAGCAATCAACTTTAACTGCCTTAAGCCTTTGCCACGGCCAAGGCCTACTTCTGGACTGCGTACTGTTGATGATGATGATTTGGTTGAAATCACTAAGGGTGGTACGGTAGGCTTAGTCACAGGGTTGGAGTGTTTAGCTCGGGAAGGTCGTATTCTCTTCGGTCGTAATAAAGAAGTCTGATACATTTGTTTCAGACTTCTTAACTCCGCTAAAATGTCCAACAGTACCGTGACCGTTTGATTTTCACCCTCTTGTTTCTTTGCTGCTACTTCTTCTTCTTGTTGTTTTTTTCTTACCTCTTCTTCCTGCTGCTGTTGCTGTAGGAGAAAAGCTTGTTCCGCTTCCTTTTGTCGTTGTATAAATTTCTCCAATTCTTCTTTCTGTCTCTGTCTAAAATTCTCCAATTGCGGTAATGAAGGTGACGAAGGTTCCGGAACAAATTCTTGCGAGGTAAGAAAATCCACAAAATCCCAATTTACCTCTTCTGAAAGTAAGTCCGGGTTCCCTTGGGTGGTCTCCACTGCTGGTGCACCCCAATGGATCGTTTTCTGAGTTTCCGTCATGTTGAATCACTGTCGCATAGATTGACTGCACACAGGCGCTAGCGAATCTATATAGACCACGTGACGTCACAGACTGCTCTCTTCGGATTGGATGCGGGCTGACTGAATTTTGTAAAGCGTGTTTGGATTGGTCAACAAACTCAATCCGTTTCAATCCTACCTCTACCTATAAATAAGTGCAGTTCACTGCATTGATTCACCTGTTCTCGGTGCCTCAAGATGTGGACCGATGTGCAATCTTCTACGCTTGTGTCTTCAATGATGTTCCGGACGGACATACCCGTGTATGTCCGATCCAAGTGGACAGTTGTCCACAGGACAGACACCAGTCTGTGGATCGTAGGATCTACGTAGAAAGACAAGGATGCCTCAAAAGAGTCATGATTTACGGTCCTACAGTGAGACGCAGCCTAAGGACAAGAAGAAGACCAATGCGGTGCCCTTTATGTTAATGGATACATTAACATAAACCCAAAGGCCCTTTTCAGGGCCACTCATAGGTCTCGAAAAGAGATTCACTTTCCATTGCCTACCCCTTTTAAAAAAAATTTTTTTATAAAAAAATCCCATGTTAAATTCCCCTTGTCCCTAAAGTAGTTTTTTTCTCCCATGTTAAATTCCCCTTGTCCCTAAACAAGCCCAAAATCTATTTCCCATGTTAATTTCCCTTGTCCCTAAAGTAGTTTTTTCTCCCATGTTAAATTCCCCTTGTCCCTAAACAAGCCCAAAATCTATTCCCATGTTAAATTCCATTGACCCTATAGTGGCCCAGCAATTTTTACCATGTTAAATTTACATAGTCCCTATAGTGGCCCGGGGGGGGGGGGGGGCGGTCTGTAATGCTAATTCCCACTGTCCCTATGGTGGCCCCCTTCACTACTGTGGCTTCTTCTCGTAGTAACCCTATTGATCTGCAATCCCTGTAGGCGAGTGTCAAATTTTCTCTTATGAGTTCTGAAAATTATCATTCGGGTCTCAATTATAATCACACACCCATCTCCATTTCGATTGGATATCGATGTGAACCGATCCTATCAAAAGTAGCGGACAATGTCCATCCAGCTGTATGTCAACGTGGGGACGGTTAAGAATACGCCCTGTTCACCACGTGGACTTCTTTTTGATCTTTGGACTAACTTTTAACACCTACGTGTGATAGCTGCAAGAGTTCAAAACTAGCCCTCGGTAATCTTTAGATATCAAACACAAGGCCGCGGTAATATTTCCAAAACAGGTAGATTATAGCTTATACATGACTTCATAGCTGCAGCTTAGCAAACGTGGCAATGACCATATGACTAATTTGACTTTCGTAGACAGGTGTTCAATGCAGTTATATGATCTTATAATAGAATATGCTTTTTTGACAATCCAATGTTTTCTTGTACATATTTCTATTTCTGATGATATTTCGAATAGATGGTTTTAGCTCGATAATCTTTAGACTTTTTGTTTGATGTTTTATTCTCGATAATCTTTAGACTTTTTGTTTGATGTTTTATTTGTAATATTTCTATTCTTTTAATTAAGAAGGATTACATAAAATTTTGGAAGCTGTTTTTAAATGTCATTGAATTCTAATCCCTTGGGTCATTTGGAAAGTGTTCCAGAACTCTTTTTAATCTTTTTTTTTCTGGAAGAAATGTTTGTTTCGTCAATCAGTCTTATGAGCTTCATTATTGCTTAACATGGGATATTATGACACTCATCGCCCACCGTATGTTCTAAACTAAAGGAGTTTTCAGTATTTTAGCAGGTAACTAAAGGAGCATTGTGCATGAATAAATACTAGGCTCAGGTACGAGAAGCCATAATTACTTCGCACAAACACGCCAAACAAAAATTCAAGGTGACCGAGGTGTCAATCTCACCAGTTATATAGAAGTGTTTAAAAGAATTGTCAGTATCATATTATATAGTTCAGCTGATTGTGTAATAACAATACCATTATTTTTATATGCACTGGGACGCTCATTGATAAAAATTCGATTGAACTCCTTTGTGGTTAGATGTTACCATGTATATTATTAATTCTTGTGATGTATATATGTACCTAAATAATGTAAGCAATTAGCATATACTGTGTAGTAGTGTAAGTTGTGATATGCGGAGAAAAACACATCAAAGGAATACGTAAGGAAATAAATATTGAGAAGAGAAACACAATTTGACTAATATCAATATATACAAAAAGGAAATGAAAATGAAGAAATTAAATGTTATGTATAAATAGAAAAAACTAAAAACTAATATATATATATATATATATATATATATATATATATATATATATATATATATATATATATATATACATACATACATACATACATACATACATACATACATACATACATATATATATACTCTGCGCATCGGCTAATTCTACGCAAGATACGTCGTTTCTGTAAGCATTGGATCACGTGCTACTTTGGGTCAAAGATACATTTCGTATCAAGAAAGAACGATCATACTTTAATTAAGAAAAGTGATGTTCATAAAGTGTATAAAAATATCATACAATTCAACTCGAAATGCATATGAAAATATGATTTCTATATGTCAATCTGAAGACTCACTGCATGACCTTCTTAAACCTGAATCATACATATAAATATATTATATAAAAGATGGAAATGTATACCTTACAAAATTCTGCATCTGAATCCAAGTTTCCAATTTTGCAAAAAGTTGTCCCACACGTACAATATCGTCTGCTACCCAACGTGTGAACTTCCGCTAAAATGACATTCTCAAGAAATTCCACGTCGTATAGTCTGTTTCTAAATTCTTTAATAATTCTTCCTTATAAACAAGACTTCCTAAACACATTACATCCTATTCATTGTTGTTTCCCTTCCACATAATAGCTTATTTTTTATAAATGTTTGAACTTTACTAAAAAAATGTTCAAGATTGGTTTAGTTTGCTTAATATCTCTTGCCATTTATTGGCATTGTTACGTCAAATTTTGAAAAACTAGATATAAACCTTACCTAATTACTTGACTGAACAGCTGACAGAAACAATCCAAAGTAATCTATTTCATTTCTATAGACCGATGGATAAACATTACATTTTTTCAAAGCTGAGCGCAGAATAGGCGGACATATCGCGAGTCATGCAAAAGTACAGGGGTGGTATCCCGTGTGTCAAAAATTAATATTATTTTGAACAGAATATTTTGGTGACGACTGTCTCTTTTCAAATGGTAAGCATTGCAGTATTTTATTTTTGTCAATATATATTCTCATCTAGGTGAACAGGTGATCATCTTGCCTTCACTCCCTAACCTTTATTTCCTCGACAATGAGCACGTACCCCATGAAGGATTGAAGAATGTCGCAAGCATAGGCTTTCGTTTGCAGCATACACCCGCAAGATAGTCCAGCAATTAACTCACATCAAATACACATCAATTCCTATTCAAATTACAGAAATCACTACCTGCTAAACATACACCACATAGAGTGAAAAGTGATATCCTCACATTATACATAAACATGCATGATAAAATAAACTGAAATGACATATTGGGAAAGAATAGAATCCTGCAAAGAAGATTGTTTATAATTCGTTATCGTAGTAAGGTTCAAACATGAGTTGGCGGGTTACGGCAAAAATCTCTTCGGCTGTACGTTCCAATCTCTATATTTCCTCGACTACATGGTAAAAATATTGAAAAAATATATTAGGAAATAATACTATCATAGAAATTTTAGAATTTGCAATTCGTTCGAGACAGAGATTCGAGCCCGGGTTCGCAGATTGGGGCAACAATCACCTTCCATGAGAGACTAACCCCATAACCCAATCGACGAAGCGTATATACAAAAAAGGATAGAATATAGTCACTGGTATGGGCTTTGGTGTGTAGCAGACACACTGACAAGAGGACCCTGCGATAAACTCATAACACATTAACTCCGGATTAATATCTCACACGTCAAGGCATATACAGATTAATATTGGTAGGTACAATTATAAACCAGAGAGAGTGGACAGTGTTATCATAGGATCCTACATGAGGATGTTTGATAGTATAGAGTGCATTCATGTACTTTAAAGGATTATTATCAGACAGGGTAGAAAACTTAGAATTCTCTCCTTGCTAAGATTTGAACGCGGGTAGACTTGTTGAAGCAATTGTCATCTTCCCTGCATGCGCAAGCCCCTACACCACATCCCCGAAATAGGATGAAACACAGTCGCTTGTAAAAGTATGATTTTTCATCTAATGCATTGTCACTCGAGATTCCTATGACGGAAACAAGGAATATAGACGCTAATAGAGATAGGTAGAAATATACACTAGACAGAGTGGAGAGTGATATCCTGGACCCTACATGAGTGTCCGTGATATATCGAAATTATATAAGAAAAGTGATATTTTCATACAGGTTATACAATTTTTAATTCGTTCCCTTCTACAATTTGAAGTCAGTTCAGCGGGTTACGTCAACTGTTATCTTGCCTACACGAACCAAACAGTGCACTCCCTCGCCCATGCGCACATCCTTCGAAACGGACGGAAAGTAGTCGCTTGTATACGCATCGGTTTAGAGCAGACACATCCGCAAAGCAACCATTAATTTATCGCGCATCTATTATGCAGTCACTCTGGATTCCTATGACAGATATTAAGGCATATATACATTAGCAGGGTATGGTATAAATATACGACGGAGTCGGAAGTGTTTTCCTTGGAACCTGCAATATAAAGTGAAATTATATGTTTGGAACACATATTAAAATACATGTTAGAATATGTTTGATTAGTTCCTGAGAATGAATAATACTTTAGAGTGAAATGATGCATTGATAAAGAATATTTTCATAACGCTAAGGTTATTTTTAATTCATTCCCTTCTGAAATTTGAATCCGGGTAGCCGGGTTACGGCAACAACTGCGTTCCCTGCATGCACAAAAAGATATTCGCCTTGACTAGAGCATGCATACATACCAGGAAGAGATGGCTTATCATCAATGATACAAGCATCCCTGCTTAGCAGACACAAGAGTATGACAACCCAGCAATTAACTTTAATTCACATTCATTTTGGATTGCTATGACCGAACCAAGGTGTGTATGTACGAATATACACCAGATTGGGTGGAATTAGCAATTCCTGGATATTATACGGGGATATGTGCAAATATAAAGTGAAATCATATATTACAAGTGTATTTACAATATACGAATAAGACGATTTGAATTATAGAAATTATAATTTAAATCTAAAATAATGTTTAACATAATTGACAGTTTGTATCAATCATACCCAACATATAACATTTAAATTCCACGCCCAAAAGAATGTTATTAGTAATGAATGGGGGCAATATACGAACAATGGGGGCTTATAAATGGTTATATCAAATTTAAAGGGAATTTAACATGGATAGGTCTATTTACGGACAAAGGAAATTTAACATAGAGAATTGCGTCTGTATACGGATAATAGGAATTGACGTCACGGTACTGGACACTGGCATCAATGTTGCAAGTAGCTGACCTCAGTCGGGTAGAACGGTGTGGCAAGGGGCTGACCTGAATACATGTTCCTCAAGGGACAAATAGTGACATAGAAAGAGACAGAGACATAATACACTAACGTAGATTGATGTCACGTAGATTGATGAACATCAATCTATCACACATACAAATCGTCAAACATTTCAGGCAATAGAGTATAGATATCTTTTCGAGACAATGGAGTGGTCCTGAAAATGGCCTTTAAGTTTTTTCCTCTTCTAAATTCTGTCTTGTCTTTTTCTTTGCCACCAATGTCTTATTTTCTCCACTACATTCTAGTTCTTCCTATCTTCTTCTCGTCCTTTTCATTCTCCTCATTCTCCTTCTCCTCTCTTTTTGTCTACCCATATCACCTGCCAAACAAATCCATAGTGAGGATAGTGGTAACCTAAACTAAATTTTATGCAAAACAACACACTAATACCATACTTTTTGTGTTTAGGGACATGGTTTGTTTTGCTAAAATAAAAAATAAAAACATATGCAAACACAAACACAAACGTACGCGTGCATACGAACAAACATACACACATAAACGTATGCGCGTACACATGCAAACACATACACACAAACGTAAATGCGCACACATACACACACAGACAAATGTACTCGCTGACACACACACAAAGGTATGCTTCTGCAGGGACAAGGTTTTTTGTTAAGATAAAAAACAAACACGCTCAAACGTACGCGCGCACACATACACACCAACGCGAACACACAAGCGTACGAGCGCACACAGACACAAACACACACACATAATTATATGATTGGCAACTTGATTAGTCTCTTTTTTCTAGTGATCTGGTTAGCTCTGAGAAGGGCTGCTTTTTATACACCAAATACCCCTTTTAATGCTGACACCTTCCAGGTACTACACACGCATCGTCTACTCCAATCATTGTCCCAAAGAATGCTTGCGATTGAAGGCACAGATGGTTGTTGAGTGGCCTCATCATTCCAGTTTTGAGTGATAGTGAATAATTGTTTTCTCTGTCTTCTCCTATGCCAGACCCGGTGATGAGGTCTATTCGGATCCCACTCCTGCCGCTGTCTTTCCAACTCATCCTCCCAGTTTTCTGCCTGGGGGACAGCGGGTCTTGGTAGCTGTGGCTGTGGTTGACGTGGTGGTGGTACTGGTAGTGGTAGACGATGTGTTGGTGTCCTCACCTCAGGCTTGACCTCACACACTGGCCAAGAACACCCATCTATATGCTTGCGTGGAATGGAAATTGACACAGTAGGCAAATTCAAAGACATCGATATCATTACAGAGAAAGAACCAAACCACAATGTAGGATTCAACGACCGACGAAACCAAATCAATGATGGGCAGAGTTTAGAACTGATGGATCGTTTGCTTTTGAACATGTGGCTACAAAGAAGTATTTACTCAACGGGGTTGATGTCCGCTTGAGACTGAATCACAGCAGTACCGCATTCCATTTGATGGCTGATGCTGCCAGTTACAAAACAGTCATCGAAGAAGCCAGACTCTACGTGCGATGCGTGGAAGTGTTACCCAAAGTGGGAAACGACATCAGTCACACTTTGAGTAGAATGACCGCCAAGTATCCAATATGACGAGTGGAAGTGAACACGTTCACCACTGCCTCTGCACTCCGATTCAAGATTGTAGATCATCTGATACAAGGACAGTTACCCAAGCATTTAGTCACTGGCATCGTGAGCAATGCAGCCCTCAACGGAGCCCACATTGAAAATCCTTTCGACGCTGACCCACGTTCCTGTCAAGGCGCGTTCTTCCTGAGTGTGCTGACAAGGCTGGTCTTGGTTGCACGTTTCGGCACACGTACGGCACAGGGGAAACATCAGTTTTCCTCGGCAATGGTTAGGTAAAACAGGATGGTACATATCCACTGGAGGCAAGACTTCACATTTAATCAATCCTTCGTATTGTCGAATGTTGTCCAAGTCGATGAGTTCCGACAGCAATGGTAGTGCCCTGCGTGAAAGAAACAATATTTGCACACGTGTGGATACGATTTCCTCTCCTTTCGTTTCGTAGACGTGGTACAATAAACAGGTGGCATTCGTTCGTCCTCCATACAAACTGTTCCGCGAGTTCAGAGTGTCCACTAACTTGTAACTTTCCACGATGCGTTTAAACTCGGGATCGGTTTTCAAACGGTGATCGTACTTGTGTTCCCACATTTCCACCACTTGGTATCCTTGCTGTTCTAACGTTATAAAAACTGATTTTAGGTGTACCGTTGAGGGTAGCAGATTGCCGTGAAAAAAGCAGTTATTAGTAGTAAAGTGGGGCGATATAGGGCATATGAAAACAAAGAAGGAAAAACACACTGGGACTGTATAGTGACAATAGGAATTGAACATGGGGAATATTGGGTCTGTTTACGGAGAAGGGAAAAGAGGAGTCTGTATAGCGTCTGACGTCACGGTATGGGAGATAGGTAACAATGTTGCAACAATGGTAGGAACAGGTATGCACCGGACTGACCTCAATTGGGAAGAAAGAGGGGGGCTTAGATTTATATAACACATACAAAGGACAACATACAACAGACAAACACTTATACAACATAATAAATAAAAAGATTTGAGGCAAGAAAGCTACTCTTTTCGAGGCCTATGAGTGGCCCTGAAAAATTCCTTCGGGTTCTTCTTCTATTTTCTCCACTTTTTCCACCAGCTCCAGACTTTCCCAAATATTCCTTTCCTCTTCTTCTTCTTCTTCCTGTTTCCAGTCAGGATGGCCTATGGCTCTGAATTTCTCCTGTATCTTAATCCAGTTCTTATTCAATCTATCAAACTCCTCCGTTTTCTTTCTATTGTCTTCTTCCTTTGTCTCCTTTGCCCAGGAATATTTTATCATCTTCACCTCTTCCTGTAGCACTTTTCTCATCATTTCCTTTGCTTTCTTGAGCTGGTCCATTCCCCACATTACAAAAGAGCACTCTGTCCTATGCAGTATGTCTTCCAAAAAACACCCTACTTTCATTGCATGATCAAGAGCTTCCTTCAAGCTACCCATCTTATATACGGAAGTTGAATGAAGCCTCGTAACTATTTGACTTCCTCTTCGATCATGCCCTGAACAAGATCCATGGTTAATTTGAGACTGATCACTTGAATTGTGACAACATCCTTGGTAACGGGATGTCTCCATTCCTTCTCAGGCCTTTTCACTACTTAGGCTACATCCATCATTCAATACCTACAGTCCTTAATTCGTTGAACAGCTATATGCTCATCTTCTTTTATTCTGTGTAGAATGACGCGAATGACGAAAGCTTTGACTTTATATATGTTAAGCATGGACGTGAAGGAAAACATCCCTTACATTCACTTCACATGTTATATCCACACACGGGAAGGAGCAAAACAAAATACAGTTATACTATCCACACACGGGAAGAAGCAAAACCAACAATAAATATACTATCCACACAAGTGAAGAAGCAAAAACTAACCACAAATTTACTATCCACGCACGGGAAGGAGAAAAATGAAAACACAAATATACTGTCCACACACGCGAAGGAGATACTCACACCTACATTATACTATCCACACATGCGAAGAATCAAAAATGAACACAAATATACTATCCACACACGAGAAGGAGAAAATCAAACCGAAATTATACTATCCACACATGCGAAGAAGCAAAAAGCATTATCAAAATATACTATCCATACACGCGAAGAAGCAAAAACAAAAACAAACCCATTTATATCATCCACACAGAAGGAAACTTAAATAACCACATACTCTACTATTACACAAATGTACGCGAGTTCATACAAACACACACACACACACACACACACACACACATACACAGAGGAAAGGAGTGAGTGTTTAGAATCAAACTACTCCACATTCACACAAATTGGCAACTTGAATAGTGTCTCTTTTCTCCTACTCCAATAGTTATCCCAGTTAATACGTGTGGCTGGGATCGCAGAGTGGGGATGATTGGCTTCAGAATCACAAACTTCAGTTTGTGAGACCCTGAAGACTTCCCTATGTCTGTGCCAGAGCCGTGGATGCTGTTATTATATTTGTTGCTCAGATTTTGGTTGTGGTTGTTGTGGTTGTGGCTGTGGCTGTCGTGCTGGTGCTGGTACTACCCGTGGAAGCTTACTCGCCATAGGTTTTACCTCACAACTTTGCCTCATCATGAGGTGAGGTAGGATTTTTTCTTCCTTCTCGTTCTTCTTTTCCCTCTTCTCCTCCTCCTCTAGCCTGGCTTCCTCATCAATCGCCTCCATTGCCAGCTCATCAAAGAGACGCCTGGCATATTCCAAGAGTTCAATCAATTTGCTAATCCTGCTCACCTTCTTTTTGTTGTCTCGTTGACAACGGGTAGCAAGACTGACGAGCATTCCCTTTATATGGGTCAAGCACGGTGGTGAAGGAAAACATCACCTGACACAAAAACGTACAAGGCCATATCATTACCCTAAAGAAACATGGATCGCGCGGACAAAAAAGAAACACACACTCCCATTTGTTTACTGACGAACATTAATTACACATTTTGACAAGCTACTGAAACGAAATGTTTATACACGCACTTCAAACAAAGATAAAGATATAATGTGCTTATAGACGCACTTTTTTCTTATAACTTACTTACATACCATTGCCAATTTAATTAGTATCACTTTTCTAGAGTATTGGGTAACCTTTAAAAAGGGCTGTTTTTTGTGGACAAGGATTGATTGCAAACTTTTATGGTCTAAAATTGAGTCTCCGTCTGGCGGCAGGCTTTCCCAAGAATATGGACTGCTTCTTTGGAAAGAGAAGGAGAACTCTTTGGTATCGACACGGCAGTCAACAAAACCTCTGTCACGTTCCTGCTGCTGCTGCTGTTGTTGCTGCTCTCTCTGCTGTTTCTGAAGTCTGTACTTCTCAGTCCACTATTCTTTCTCCTTGTTTATTTTCTCTCTGAAGAGCCTTTCTATCAAGTCTTCAGTTAATTTTAACTTTTTGACATTCTCTATCTCTTCAGGCTTTGGTATCCGACAAATTGACGTAAGCTTCGTTCAGCTTGGCTAATCTTGAGCACATCTTCATAGGAGGATGAGTCACCAATGGATGGTCAGACTGGAGACTATCCCGCTTTATATGGTTCAAGCGCAGACGCGATCCAAAGCATCCCGACACCTTTTAGAGTCGGAACGCTAAAATAGTTTGATTTGAGGGATAGAGAGAAGTCAAAGAGCATGGTTCATGATACAAATGGCAAACAAAAGACAGAATCCTTTTTTCAAAACACAACATTTTTATTCAAATAACTAACATTCAACAATCAACAATTCTTTTAATTAACAATTCAATCAACAACAAACATTTTTTCAAATAACAATCTATTTTATACAAGGTTTACCCCGTTGTGAACTGAAGTTAGACGTCCACTGTTGGAAGTCATTGGTCCTTTGATGTACACTAAGTTTTATAGCTAAAGACAAAAGATAACCATAATCGTCACAAAACTATCGATCTACTTTCTCATTGTTTTCTAGAGGAGTGACGATCAAAATGACCACTGATGCAACACAGCATCTTCCGAGATGAAACTCCAAGCTTTTTCCAGATACTGGTCCAATTTTCCTTCTTGACTCAGCATTAGACATTTATCGTGTTGAATTTGACTGGGATGATCGTTTTGACATCCATATCAATCTTTCTTGATCAATTCCGTAATTATTTTCTGGCAAGCGATTGACAAAACAGGAGACTAAATGTTGTTCTTGTTCTGGCCATCTGGACTTTATCACTATGTCCTTTTCGTCTTTGTCTTGCAATTCTACTTCCTAGGTCTCCTCCCATTCCATGTCCATAGATTCTCCACTATTCAAAGAGGGGTAACAGTTTTCCATCACTTCTAATAGTCTAGAATGACTTCTCTCAAACTGTTGATTTATATGGTATTATCGAATTCTGCATACAGGATAGCGTTCACCATCTGGGGTAGAGCTTCTGCAAACTGAAGTTCCACACGCAGTTTAACAGATATTATAGGGTGGAAATGTCCCTCGTTACTGCCTTGGTCTGGAGTGAAATCAAAAGCCCACAAAGTGTAACCTCTTGTATAATCATCGTACGAAATGCCGTGGCTGGTGTTGGTCCCTAACTGTCCCGTGGCTTCGTACAGGGACAATTACGACCTCAAGTAATTCTTCTGGGTAAAGTTAGGTTCGAAAGGTCTGGTTACACAAGGCCATGACATCCCGACTGTCTTCTATTTAGGACACTCTGTAGAGCTTAAACTGGAATGGATTTTGATTGTGGTCTCCGTTGAGTGCTGCAGTGCTCACCATGCCAACGATTAAACGTTTGAGTAACTGTCCTTGGAACAGATGTTCTTCGATCTTGGATCTGAGTCCAGAGGCAATGGTGAAAGTTTTCACTTCCACGCGTCGTATCGGATACTTGGCCGTCGTTCTGCTTAAAGTGTGACTGATGTCGTTTCCCGCTTTAGGTAACATTTCCAAACCACGCACGCAGAGCCTGGCTTTTTGTATGATGGTTTTGTATTCGTTAGCCTCAGCCATCAAATGGAATGCGGTACTGCTACGATTCAGTCTCAGACGGATATCCACACCGTTCAGCTAATATTTCTCTTGCAAGCACATGTCCAAATGCAAACGATCCATCAGCTCTAAACTTCGTCCTTGCAGGATTTTCTTTCTACCGTCGTCAAAGCCTACATTGTGAGCATCGTCATCTGCTGTCAGGGCTGTGTCGTTAAATGTGTTCTCACCTGTTGTGTCATACCATGCAAGCATCTAGATGAGTGTTCTTTGTATCTTTTCCGTACGCCAAGGGATTTTCCAGGTAAGCTCGGTAAGGGTAAGTATCCATGCTGCTGCTGACCAGTTTGTTATTCAAGTACAAATCCACTTCACTGAACAAGGAATGCATGCAATTGTTGACGGGAGCTACACTAACATCGGCTCCTGGAGCAGTGTCATCCGTTTAGATCACTTTGACTTCCAGGTACAAGTAACTGTTATTCAGATCAATGTAATCTTCGGGTTGTCCTTTGATTTCAAACTCAAAGGAAGCTGAGTCCGTCAAAGAGGAAACGGGATGAAATTCGACCCATTGGGATTCTCGCATCGTCATCATGGTGGGTGGCATGGCAAACAGATCCAGTTCTGACTTGGAACAGGCGCAAGACTCTCGTTGCATCATTTCTGTTTCAATGATTTAATAATCAAAAACGTCTAAGTCTTGGACGATTCTTCTTTTCTTAGTCTTTCTAGCTTTATGAGTATTAAGGCTTCTGAAGGGGTGTTTTCTTCTTCATGTCTTTCTGCCTTTTCCTTGCTGTGGCACTAGGGAAGCAGGAATGCCTGACTTAGCAGCGTCCAGGGCATTCATAGGTGTTTCTCGTCTGCCCAAAATGTCTTTGCCCATAAGCAGCAAGCCATTTTTACATGTTCTCGAGAATGCTTTTTTGGGGTTTTGTTTGTCAATGATGACATGTTGGAGAAATTCTTTGCTTTGCGTCAATGAGGCATCTTTCAAGTCATGCAATCCTCGTGTCACCATCGGTTTCAAAACCGGGGCCACTGAAAGCAAGGCTGACTTCAACATATCTCCTAAACCGTGTCCTCGCTGTCGAGCAACCCCTCGGTACACTGGATACATGACTTACGAATCGTGAGAGAACCGTTTTCGAAAATGGGGTTTCACCGTGACTTTTCCTTTGGTGAATGAAATATTTTGTCCCAGATCTCCTCTTATAGTAATGTTGACAGTGTCGAAATACGACTTACTGACGGGCAAATAGTTAGGATATACAAATTCACGGTGTACTTGATAGGTATTGCCACTTTCCTGGTGATTGGCCGTGGTACTATCCACTTTGAAAGGAATGACACGCAGTAACGGTACGGAAGTGTGTCCCACCACGTTATACTAAACCACATCGGAGTACACAAAGATCACGTTGAGTCCTTCGTTCAGTTCTACCGGGTTTACAAAACCCCTGTAAAAATCCATATTACTGTTGATCTTGGGACAAATATTCTGTGCTACCATCTGTGGATATCCACCCAAAATTTCAAACAAACGACCATTAAACCTGAGTGACAATGTGTCGGTATCCTGAAATTTGATCATGAGACGACGAGCCACTTTATGATACTGAATCTTAACACAGCTTTTGGCTCTGTTCAGGGCTTTGCCAAAGGCTAAATCGAACCTGTTCGCAAGGGTGTCGACCAAAAAATGTTCACCACTAAAATAATAACCTGAAGGAATTTTCAACGTGTAGATGCTGAAGGATGGATTGCTTGCTGACTTCAGCTAAAGAGGAGGAGGATATCACCGTTGGACGTGAGGTTTTCGGAGACATGGGTTTCCATGATTTCATCAACTGAGGAAGAACGGGTGTCAAATTGGGATGGGTAGGCATCACCTGCAACGGAGAAGTGGAAGAACCTGAGGCTAGAAGAGACGTTGTTGTTGCAGCTCGTGGTTTGCGAATGTAAGGTTGCGTCTTGGCCGAAGTGTCTCTCTTGTGGGTTGAAGCTCTTTACTAGAGAACCGCTCACTTCAGTCTTTTTCGTTTGAGTGTCGATGCGGAGATCGGCCAGTTGTGTCAATGCTACTTTGTTTCTGTCAACAACCGTTTGGATTGATGAGGAATCTGAATGATACCTTGCAGTAATTGACATGCTGTCACCGTAAACCATCGTAAGACTTCTTTGAGACTGGCTTCTAAGACACGAGCACGTATTTGTGAATTTTGTTCGCGACTGATGCCATACAAGGCACGAATCAGTTTGACGGGAAGATGAGTGTGATGGGACGTCATGTTAATGCGTGGGACAGACGAAAAGTGTCCGAGGTTTTTATAGATTTTTTAAGATTAAGTCGACGACGGAGACATGTACAGGACAGGCCCTCCATCTTGATACCAGTGATAACAAAACTAGGTAAGAAATCGTAAATAAGCGTGAGTGGTGGGTTTCAAATCGACGAGTAGACAGGCGTGTGGGTTTGAGTGGCATCGTCGTACGCATGAGTTAGCCAAGGCGTTCCTAACTGTTTGGCTAAGACTTGCAATTGCGATTTATCTCTAGGGTGTTTAAACAAGACCACTTGATGAGCATTCAGACTGATGGTGTTATGGACTTTACTTTGTTGAAACAAATTTTGAGTGATGTAAATGACACTGGCATTATGAATATGCCCTTTGCACGTAAACCACAGTTTAATTTCTTCTTCGTCTTCTCCTAACATGTCATCAAAAATGACCAAATGGGTTTGACGGGAGTCAGAGACGATGCCGTCGTCTTCTTTAGGAATGCCTTCCACAAACACGATGGAATCCCCTTGACTTTCTCGCAAGAGGCTGTACGCCGATTGCCACTCTTTGTAACACCACACGATGCGTTGAGGTGGACGATCGATCAAATGATGTTTATGTTCGATAACACGTTTGACAAATTCGGTTTTGCCTGAACCACTAGGCCCAGAAATTAACATGTTAAAGGGATGGCGAAGATACAAGGCCTCCCAACTGGCACGATCTAAGTGTTCGTCGATGATTTTGAAAGTGAAGGAGGAGGGAGCAGAAACAGCAGAGGTAGACATAGTGCAAGGAATGTCACTTTTGACACGAAGACAGACAAGACAAGAATTTTTTATACTTTTTCAGGACACGTTTATTGATTTTAAAAAAAACACGAAAGACAAAAATGCATAAAAGCCAAATGGTTATGTAAAGCAATAAAATACACATAAAAACTATCAAAGTGGAATAGAAACAGGTCTCTGTAGAACATGTTTTTAGTAACCAATATGTCCTAGGGACAGTGTGTAATGTTCTTACAGCCTCTACTTGGGGTAATGTCACACAAGTGTTCTCCCGGAATAGTCTTTCGAGAATGTCCATGACAGTCCTGTCAAGAAGGGAGTGGTTGTCCTCGGTGACGAGTTCTTCTGGCACTGTCACTAACATAGGTTTAAAAGTGACTTTTTTCCCTTGAACGTTTGAATGGAGGATCACAACTCTTGAGCATAATGGGCCACTTCTTAGAACCAAACCTCAAAACCCCAATTTTTCCACTCACGTACATCTGTCCAATGATGGTGTAAGTCACAAGCTACACACACATCGTCTTACCCATCTTCGGTACCTAAAAGTTGACGAATCTTTTTTTCCCGTAGAGGTCGAGAAGTATCCAGATGAAAACGCAAGACTTTGAACAGAATGAGTCCCATGGACAGTGAAAGGGACCACTTTCATGTTTTATTTATTGGTAAGTACTGTTCGTAAAGAATCCACAAGGAATCGGCTGGTAAACGAAATTCCAGAAAAAAGTCACTAAGACACACACCACACGTTGACCCCAATTGAATGAACACAGTAATCTTCCATTGTCTGAATAGTGTCATTGATTTCCTCCACGGAATCTGTGGTATCAATTCTGATAAAAGTTGTGGCATGGTAGCCTGTTTTTATACCCTCTTTATTCGGAAGCAATAAATGTACTTTCTGCACAGAGATAATCGTACTCCAGTATCGAATCTAGATGGTTCAGTCATTAACATACACGTCAAACATCGTTCAAAAGCTTCCTCTTCAACAAAGTTCACGTTGTGTAAATGATTTTGGTAATCCTCCAACTCTTATTTTGGAATTCGTTGCAGTATGTGTAACTCGTAGTAAACAATATCATTAACATACCGATCTTTCTCGTCCTCGAACAGTTTAACAAGGTCTGACCACTAGAACACTTTCATCTGAATCAGTCCTCTTATAGCATCCAGGTACCACTAGTTTAAACATCGGTGACCTAACGGATGCAATTGTTCTTTACGTTTCACTTGTATTGTGAACCGTTTATGGTAAATGCGTTCTCTCAACTCCACAAGCAAACCCCGAATGTTCTCTTCTAAAGTGTCCATGATCATGTCATACTAAAACCTTCTTTTGTCGGAGGTAATAAGTGTACTTTCCGCACCAAACTGATTGTACTCCAGTAGTTAAACCAAAATGTTTTAGTCTCTAGTTGACACACTACACATCGCAGAGAATTTTCCTCTAGAGACAAAATTCGATCAGAAAAAAGATTTGGGTAATCCACTAACTCTTCCTCTTTGTAGAATGGTCAACATGTAAGTAGTAGGATGAGTAGAAACCAAAGTCTTCTTGTCCTTGTCCAGTTGAACAAGGTCTGACAATTGGAACGTTTTCAAATGAATCAGTCCTCTTACAGCATTCATGTACCAGTGGTTTAAACTCCGGTGATGTAACGGATGCAATTGTTCTTTGCCTTTCACTTGAATTTTGACCAGTTCTCGGTAAATGCGTTATCTCAGCTCCACAGGCAAACTTCGACTGTTCTCTTGTAAGGTATCCATGATCATGTTATACTAAACACTCTTTTGTTGGAGGTAATAAATGTGCTTTGTTAACAGCATCGGTTTTATTTTAGTTCCCTACCAAAATGATTTAGTCACTAACTCACACCACACGTTGTACAGAAGTTTCCTCTTCAAACAACATTTCTTGGGGTAAAAGATTTTGTTAATCCTCTATCTCGTCCGCTGTAACTCGGATCGCCATGTAAGCAGAATCAGTGGCATCAAAATATGCATGACTCTCACGATAATCATCAATGTCCGACCAATGGAACACTTTGAAATGAATCAGTGCTCTGATACCATTCAGGTACCAGTGGTTTAAACATCGGTGACGTAACGGATGAAATTGTTCTTTGAGTTTCACTTGTATTTTGACCAGCTCTCAGTAAATGCGTTCTCTCAACTCCACAGGCAAACCACGGATGTTCTCTTGTAAAGTATCCATTCAGGGATTACTGATATCATCCTACTAAAGATAGGTAGTGACAATACGGGGACCATCGAGCATGTTCCAGGTATGATAAATCTTGTTGTTCCCACTGGTGAAGTGACACACCTCAACTGAAGCACCTGACTTTATCCCCTTCGCTCAAGTAGAAAAGTCCGGTTCTGGCCAATTCTTCGGGGATAGGTCCTTAAAATATTTAGACCATTTTCCTTGGAAGGTTTGAAGACGATTTTCAAAGTCGCAGTATTCAGGCAAACGCACAGGGAACGAATATTCGTCTTTCACATGTTCGTTTTGATGAGGGCAAGGTGTCCTCGATAGGGGTTTGCTCAGTTTTGGATGACATTAGTAGGGTGGCAGACGCAAGGTCTCACGTGTAGTCGACATTTACAATGAAAACCAGTAAAGAGTCCACGATAGCGAGTGACATCACTTTCGCATCCGTCAGGTTTGACTTGCACATCATCCTTTTCCAAGATAGGTGTAGTGGCAGTAGTAGTGATAGCAAAGTTCCCATGATGTTCTACTGCATCGCTCTCATCGCAAGGCACATCAACAAACTCCACTTGAGAATCACCGAACTTGAATGATGTTTGTTTAAAATGATTCATTATTCTCGACTGGTCTTGGTAGTGACAATGAACTATCGATCTTGGACGTTGTCCCGTTTTATATGTTGTCCAATATCGACGTGACCGTGCGGTAAAGTGAGGTGTTTGGGAAGCCACACTCGCTTCTGGTACACGATTTGATACAGCTTTTTCAAGGGTTGACGGACGATTTGTTGAGTGGGTAAACGTACAATCTTGTGCGGTTTGTAGGTGGTCACTTTAAAATTATCATCGTCTCCAGACTGCAAGGCTTCTTTCAATACCCCAATGTTTACCACTCGGCTGGTGCGATAATTGAGAGTCAATCCTTTCACTTTACACTCCGTGTGCACTTCTCCTTGTTTGTCCCGGTATTCGTAGCCGTAATTTTTAGGACCACCACAAGCTTAAACCTTAAAATCTTCTCGTCGGGGTGTTTGTCTGTCCAGGCTCCTAAACGGTCTCCCTCGATGTCAGGGCGACGTTGACCCAGGCGATCAATGTAGGTGCAACTTTCCGTGTCAAAGTACAGGACGCGATCACCTTACAGTTCTAAAGCTTCGTACAATTTTAAAGCGAGCATGAGCTGTCACGTAAGCTGCAATGATGACACTTCCAAATTCGTCAGCTTGTACAAAGTCCAGATCTTCTTCGTAATTAACTAAGATTAAATCTTTACGAACGACGTCTACGTGTTTCATGTATTTGGTTTTGTTATGAATCATCTGAAAGTAGCTGGAAGGTTCTGTCAAATACTCTGTCTTGAGGAAACACGGTCGTTGAGATATTTTGCCCCACAAGCAATTTCACATCACTTTGGCGAACGACCGCCTTCCTTCGTTTTTCTCGATGTGGTCTAAAGTGATGCCTTCTTGCTCCCAGTATTTCTCTTTGAATGTCTTTTGGTTTTCGGCTTCTTTATTCGGTATTTTTGTGTCTTGTGAAAGTGGTAAATTTCGTACACTTGTAACAGTTTATATCTCATGTCCAGAGCTTTAGACAATTCCACACTGACCCACGTTCCCGTCAAGGTGCGTTCTTCCTGAGTGTGCTGACACGGTTGGTCTTGGTTGCACGTTTCCGCACAAGTACGACACAGGGGAAACCTCAGTTTGCCTTGCAATGGTGAGTTAACACGGGATGGTACAAGTCCTTGGGAGCAAGAGTTTGCACTTGATCAATCCTTCGTATTGTCGAATATTGTCCAGGTCAATGTGTTCCGTCAGCAATTGTGGGTACCCTGCAGGAAAGTGATTTGTACACGTAAGGATACAGCGAGCACACGTCCAAGTATTTGATTTCTTCTCCTTTCTCCTCGTTGGCTTGGTAGAGCAAACAGGTGGCATTTGTCCTTCCTCCGTACAAACTGTCCCTCGGGTTTAGTTGATCTATCAACTTGTAACTTTCTATGATACGTTTAAACTCGGGATCGTTTTGACAAGGTGATCGCACAAAACAATGTTTTCCATCACGTTAGCGTTATGGAAGATTTCAACCCCTTTTCAGGCACTATAAGGTGCAACAACACAAAAATAATTGAACAACAATATGCCATGGCAAATAGAAAAACTAGATCACAAATAACAAAATGCAACTCATACACTCATGGTACAAAAGTACTACGCATATAGACACTGTATTATTTTCAACACATATTTTTGGATAAAATTAAAAATTATATAAAGACAGGATTAGAGAATAAAACAAACCATAGAATATTTGACATAGATAGAGCGGTCAATACACGAAAAAGGGGACACAATACAACAGAACACATATAAGCACACAACTCATTGGACTAAAATGACTCTAACATAGTCACTACTCAGCATTAAAATAATAGGGTAAAGGGAAGAAAAACTTCCGTGGGACTTAAATAGTCCCCAGGGTGGATAGTACTCCCCTAGGTTCTAAGTAAGGAAGGATAGAAACCAGGCCCAATGCCAGCCCAGGCATATGGAAGGGAGCATAACCAACCAAACTTTAATGGGATAATTTAAACTCTATCATAAAATGAACAAAACAAAACTAACCATGACTGAAGTTTTATCTTTATTCTTCTTGGAGACAAACAAACTTATAGCACCTTATGGGTGGACAGAGATACACAAAGCACAAAACATCATTAGAAAACCAGGGTGTCACTTCTAAGTCTTAACCAACTAACTGAGTTGGAAGGAGACTAAGAAGTATCAACATAGTAGAATCGTCTACACTCCTGTCATCGATGCTGTTCCTGGACTATCCCAAGTATGTAAAATCGTCATTACCCAGTTCTCCGAAACAATGACCTTTTAAAACGAAGGATCCATGTGGAGAGACAAGGCTGTATGAAGTGAGTCTTAATCTATGGTCGAGAGGTCAGACAAAATTTGAAGTTTAGAAAAAGATCCATGCGATGATCTCTTTGTTAACTAAATGGTGCTAACAAAAGAACCAAAGGTACGTTTCAGGGCCACTCCATTGCATTGAACAGAAGTCTGTACTGTCTTGCCTAAAAAAGTTTTAGTCGATTTTTATGTGTGATTGATTGATGTTCATCACTCTATGTTTGTCTAATATGTCTAGGGTTCTGTCTATGTCTCTATTTGTCCCTAGAGTAACGTGTCTTCAGGTCAGCCCCTCGCCACACCATTCTGCCCGACTGAGGTCAGCCACTTGCAGCATTGTTGCCATTTTCCAGTACCTTGACGTCAATTCCTATTGTGCGTATACAGACCTGATTCCCTATGCTAATTTTCCCTTGTCCGTATATAGACCCTTCCATATTAAATTCCCATTATGTCCGTATATTCGATATAACCATTTTTAACATTAAGCCCCCATTGTCCGTATATCGCGCCCATTCACCACTGTAAATGTCTACATTAAATAATGGTAAAATCATCAGACACATGCTTTATGTGTAGAGATATGATCTAGGTCGATAAAATTCAGCTCAATGAATGATTCAATCTACAAGGAGACCCATACATATGGACAATGTAGAGACAAGCTTTGCTACGTAATATAAATTATTGTCTTGTATGGCATTGACAAGTGCTCTTGGGAAAAGTTGAAGATTTTACGTGGACATGGAGTTTTAGATTTGTAACTGTTCACACATTTGAAGTGTGCATTTTACAAGTCTTTCTATAAAACTTTGTTTGAATAAAATACTTAAGATAAAGGGAGGACAATTTCATTTGTCAACCCCAGATGCCGTCATCATCTTTCGTGGCCTTTTCATCCCATTCCATACAACTCTATGACGTCTAAGAGAATTGCCTCTTCCTATCCAAATGGTAGAGGATCCAGTTGATGCTTCTTCATTATTATGTAATAATCCTTTGAGTAAGCTCGCGCAAACTTAGTTGTGAGTTTATCTATAAAATAAACTTAGGGCAGTAAATGCTTCCGTCTAATATGTCTAGGCTACTTCTGGCAATTATTTTGATTAGTAACATGTAATCAAACACTGGTGTTGTCAGTTTTTTTCTGGTACATTTGTAACAAGTAGCAGATCAGTGTGATGCGACTGCCCTGTCTACTTTCTGACCCTGAACACTATTTCAACCCCCAGACCTCTGGCTATGCATGGATTGCCTAACTTTCATGCTACCAAATAAGTTGGAGTCCATCTTTGAAGAAATGTCATTTATATACGACACAAATGCATATCATAGTCTGTTGGATTAGAGCTAAGACAAGAATTTTTGTTTGCTCACAACTATTTAATGCCTATCAAAGTGAGATTTCATTTAAAATGGTAACCTATAAGAATACCCGTATTATGATAAGGAGTGCAACAAGATGGACCTAGCTACTAAACATTAGCAATGAACACAAACCTAACGTAATTTGTGTTTGCAAATCTCTTAAAAATAAAATCTTTCTTCTTTTCTACTTTCCGTGAATAATCAGCCAACTCAGACACTTACCAGTAAAAGGAACTACCAAATGTGACATGGACCAAAGATTTTAATTTGGCAGCCTTAATGAGAAATAAATCACCATTGACTGCAATCAGTAAAGTTCTGGTTGTTGTTGCTGTAGGGTTTAACGCCATTTTTCAGCACACGATATATATATATATATATATATATATATATATATATATATATATATATATATATATATATATATATATATATATATATATATATATATATATATATATATATATATATATATATATATATATATATATATATATATATATATATATATATATATATATATATATATATATATATATATATATATATATATATATATATATATATATATATATGGCGGCCAGTATTAATGGTGGAGGAAGAACGCGGGAAAACCCCGGAAAGAACCACCGACCCGCGAGAAGCTACTGGCAAGCTTTCTCACATACCCACATTCCGAAACTCGAACCCACGCAGACAGAGGTGAGATGGCAGTGATCCGTAACGGAGAGCGCTTTAGTCCACTCGGCCATTCTCAGCCCCCAGTAAAGTTCTGGACTTGACTGAACAATGATATTGTAATAAATACCTTCATGAACTCATCTAGAGGAATATTTGAGTGGTATTACAAACTATAACCTTGTGGAAGAAATCATTACTATATTATAGGTGGCAATTGTTCGAAACAATGGAACATTAAACAAGTAGGTAGTGCAATAGAGCAAACAGTCTGGTTAAGGAAGCTTTAATACTGCTGGTATTTAGGAATGCTACAAGCTGTTATGACATTAAACCCATCAGAGATATATGTAGTATCTAACTGGAATAACTGGATGTATTAAAGCATGCTCCACTCAATAAAATTTAGCTCAGTATTGTGCTTGCTATGGAAGACACCTGAACTAAACCATTTTATACAGAAGAGGAAGATGGCATGGATTAAGACGAAAGACCAGCAAGAAACAGACGTCTCAAGAAAATATACATGGATTCTGAATCAAAAGTGTCAAATGTCATTTGACAAAGACTCAAAGACTATATAGCTAACAATATTACCTCCACTCTCCACTTAATTTTGGATGATTCCCCTCAGTTGAATTGAACTTCATAGTTGTCAATCATCAGACTTTCAGCCCAATGCCTTACGCAACTCCATGCAAGTAATTGCTACGCCCTCGTGTTTCATTATTGTAAATGCTTCAAGGGTTGAAAAATATCAAAATTTTGCTGCTGCTGCAAAAATCGTATGCATCTTTAGCATTTCCGATATTCTGTGTGTTTGCTTGCAGTGTTCGCTACCATAAAAGTGGCTTACGTTGCAATCTCTGTTTTAGGTGATTTTCCTCCTCTTCTGAGGTGTATATTAGTAACTTTTTAGCTCTGCAACATGCATATATCTTGGTTTTACTGCCATTTTCTTGCTTATAGCTTTTAATTTAGTTCGCTAGTTTTATGTTTCCCATTATATGTTGTTGTAAGCTGCTTCGAACTGACCTGGACTGACATTAATTACATGTGTGCATCCTGTACAGGTGTGCACAGTCGTGCCCATCTTCTTGTTCTTAAAGATTTTTTTAAATGTTTATTCATGGACAACAGGATTACAGTGCTTTTTTTACGAGCCATCATGTATGTATATATTAAAATTGCATGTAATTAAACAATTTAATCTTTTAATATTATTGATTTATATCTACTGAATTTTTTTAATGATATTATGTAATGCTGGTGGCGTGAGTTATTGGGAGTGGGTTGATACACCATTATATAATAGAAATAGGATTGTTAATTAATTATTACATAATTAAATGTATATGTAGGAAGCAGCAGGGAGGGTGAAAAGTCTTTAATTATTCACTCATTTTTCTTCAAATAAAAGCTTCCACGAAAAAATCATTGGGAAAAAGCCTTATTTACCAAAAATAAAGCTTCCCCAAGGATTAAATATATCAGCCACGTTAAGATGAACATCGTTAACAGCACACAAGACAGCCCTCCCTGCTGCTGTATAAGTTAAAATATTTTGTCAAAGCCGATTCGATATCGTGTTAGAGGGTCATGCAAATTTATCGTTATAAATCCATGTGGAGTTAACTGAGCATGACTAAATAAATTTCTGAATTTAATAATATCTATGTCGCCGCTGCACCATGTTTGATGAATATTTCTTAGCGTGTGTGTGTCAACGCCGTTAAAAACAGCCAAAATATTCCAGTTATCCCTGATTACTTTTGGAATCTGCGTATATCATTGAGTAACATAAATAACATCTGTGTTTTTATGTCTTCCTCGAGAAAATATCCTTGCTGGATTGGATTGTTCGTCTAACATCACGTCATCGTATACAACTAAATTATTAATAGCTCCATCAAGATCATCAACTGATGGTGCATCATTTATATCAGTGATAAATTCGATAATATCATTGTGATGTTCATTTAATAATCTCGCATTTTCATTAAAATCTTTTAATACCTCATATCATCACTGATCATCAACCGATGGTGCTACTAAATATAATTTATCATATTTTAACCATCTCATTATCAAATTAAGCAACAAATGTGTTTTTCCACTACCAGATGCTTAACTGGTTCTTGTTCTTTTGTGGCGGGAAAATCAATTACATTCATGATATAATTATACTCATGGATTTATATTGTGTAAAATGTCGTTCGCGTACTCCAACAATTGGCCTAACTAAGGTTGTTACGCGCAATAACAGATCAGCTGCTACAGGTACATGTGCGCGATGTGGCACAAAAAAGTTTAGATTTATATCATCTGGTCAACGAGCGAAGCCAGCCAAAATAAAATTAATTAAAAAAGGAAAGTACCCTGGTCTAAACATCCCGGAGAAAAACACCTTGCAGGATATAATTATTATGGCCCTGGAACTCGACTTGATATTAGACTTGATAATCATGATCAACCAAAATTAAATGAAGATCCGGTAAATGCTATTGATAAAGCGTGTTATGTTCATGATATTGCCTATCGAAGCAATTATTTACAACAAAGGCACCTCGCGGATGTAAAATTGATTCATACATTAAATTCTATTCTTAACAAATCAATCAGGGAAAAATTAGCTAGCTGGTTAATTAATACTGCGATGAAAAGTAAATTAGCGCTAGGTGCTGGTAATTAATATTATGGAATCAGTTTATTATTCTCCAGTTGGATTTTGGAAAGGTAAAGCAGCAATTAGTAAAATTGCTAAGGCTGCAAAAGTGAAAGTTTTTACTGCTGCATCGTGGTTATCCAGGCAGGCAGTATGGCAAATTTATCTGTCGCTGTCTAAACGAATCGAACACGCACATTTTGATGTTAGTGTCCCTAACGAAGTTCATCAAGCTGATATTATGTTTTTACCACATGATATTATTAATCAACAAAATACAAATATGTACTTACCGTAGTTGATATTGCAAGTAGATATAAAGAGGCGGAACCGCTATCAACAAAAACCGCCGTTGACGTCGCAGATGCATTTAATAAAATTTATCAACGAGGACCTCTACGATGGACAAATTTACTTAAGGTTGATCCTGGTAGAGAGTTTTTATGTGCGGTATCATTTTTAATGAAACAAAATAGCGTCAGGATACGACGAGGACTCACTGGAATTCACCGCGATCAAGCAATTGTTGAACGATTCAATAGAACACTCGCTGAGAGGTTATTCGGATATCAGTATGCGAGGGAATTTATTCAGGATATGAGATCATATGAGTGGGTCGAAAGATTACCAGATGTAATATCTGCGATAAATAGTGAAAAAACACGAGCAATGAATATGAGGCCAGCAATCGCGATCACACGCGCGGTTATACCGATACAGCGCCGTGAGTTTTCAACACAGCCAGTATTAGGAAGTATCATCGTGAGATATTTGTATAAACCAGGTGAACTTAAAGTTGGCAGAAAAAGAGCAACAGATCCTATTTGGAGTATCACAACACATAAAATATCCACCGTCACAAGACCTACTGGTAGACCAGTAATTTATGTACTTGATTCACTTGAAGAACTACAATTAGTTCCTGCTGACACTCGATTACCACCTAAATCACTTAAGTAACACGTCGATTACATTCCAAGCACGCCAACGTGAATTTTCTCGTTTATTACCAAGATGATTATTTTTCCTGTCCATGGTAAATTGTCTTGAATCATTTGTTTGATATTTCCGTAACATTATACAATTACAAATTGCGCAGTGATTATTTTGCTGTTGTTTCAACGACATAATAAACTCAACATCTAGATCAAATTCGCGTTTATTTTTTTGTCACTTTGTAGCTGGATAATTTTTTCATTATTATATCGTCATTAAGTTCATCATTAATTATTAACCCGTCTAGGATAATTCGTCTTAATTGAGATATTTTTCTAACCCTAGATACAGATAAATAAACTAAATTTGACCATTCTATGCGATCATCAGCAACCCAAACAACTATATCAGAAATAGTTAATCCCTGTGATGAGTGAATTGTCATTGCATGTCCTACCGTCCACGGAGATTTGTTCATATTTAATGCTTATTCAACGAAATCGATATCAACTGTTAACAATATCATTTAAAACTAAATTATTTTTTCCTTACCCCGGTACATCAACGTCGATATTTTGTCGTTGCGTATCAGCTGGTCGATAACACAACGGCACCGGCAACATTGCAAATTTCTCTCGTTGTAACTGAAATAATTCTCGTTGAAGCGTGTCTCTGACTATTTGTCTACTCGCAACTATCAAATCATTTGGTTTCCACGCAGATAAAAAGTCCTTCATGGATGTTTCTGAAATTACTCCGCGCATAATTTCACATTGAATTTTATTTGGTTGTAATCGAATTAATTTTTTTAATTCACTTAATTGTACATCAAGTGATCTATAATCGGTATCAACATCTTCGTAGTAATCAACAAAATTATTTAGCCAATCATGTGGAGATGTTCCATCAATCGGACTCGGTTGATCATGATCACCGCACATTATTACGGCAGTATTTTTCAGTAATAGCCAGTCGAGAAATATTTTTAATACCTCCAACGAAACAGTACAAATTTCATCCAAAATAATAACTTTATTGATATATTTTCCCCCATTCTAGAAGATGTCCATGTACCACCGCTATATTTGAAAAAAGTATGATAAGTACATGAATTAACTCCTCGCTGCTTCATTTCTCGCGCGAGTCTGTGTGTTGGCATCAACACGATCACGTCAGAATTTCTAAATAATTATATTACTCTCGTCGTTTGACCAGAGCCTACTGGCCCGTTCATGCAGACTGTTTTATATCTAGATACTGGATCATACACAGATGGTTCTAACGATATTTCTGATGTTTCATCGTGATAATAATTATCCCTAGTTTCAACATCAGTTTATCTACAATAATTAAGAATATTTTCGTTTTTAATTCTCCATGAACCCCATGAACCATCACCTGTTTAACCTTCTAACAGCGATGAGTGATTTTTATCGATATAAAACGAGTCAGTAGCTACTCTAACTGCGTCGCAAGGAGATATCTTTATCATCGATAGAAAATTTATAGAAACATAAGCTAACATTGAAGATCTTAAATGAGTATATTGGGGAGATTCTCCGTCAATGTAACTAACAACTGTACCTAATTTACTTCCATCAGATAAATAAATATTTTCTCGATTACAAAGTATGTTTCTCGCGGCGGTATCAGCGATTATAAAATCTAATTCAGCATCATCCATGATTAATCGAGAATGATGTCGTCGATGATCATATGCTCCACCTTGAGTAAATTTACCAATTATTTTTCTACCGAGATCTTTCGCTGTTGTTTCATCGTGTTCCCTCGGCAGCCAAACATTAGTTTGTTTTTTATACGGTATAATTGCTTCACTGACTATCAGTGATGTTAATATTGAACAATCGAGCATATATCTTAACAGCGCTTTTTGAAGCCAACGTCGTTCTGAAAAATGTCTACCAAACCAAACATAACAAATTATATGAAGATTTTTAGCAAATTCAAATGATACTACACGAGCGAATCCTGTCAGAAGAAAATCCGGCAACGGACCATTAATTGATACTCGCGTCATTTCACTTGTTGGATGTCCAAATATCTCAAAATATTTAGCGCACTCACCTATTCCTAAAATCTTCATGGATAACACGCGAGCATATCAGCGGATATCATATCGATGTAATTATATTTAGTATTCCATAAACCGCCATGTCCGTATTCGATAGAACTCATTTGTACATCTTTGAGAAACTCATTTCTTGTTGGTTTCCACAGATTTTTTCCCTAGCAGCGTAAGCAGCAACCGATGGAACAGTAAAACAATTAACTAATAATTGTTCAGAATTTATTGAATATTTTTCTGCTAATTTCTTCATCTCGTCGTGTAATGATTCGTTTCTGTATAATTCACCATTAGGCCTTACAAATTGATCGTATTCTTCTTCGCAGCTTCTAAATAACCACACTGACACTGGATCGGATTTACTTATTTTATAAATAAAATCAAACATTTATGCCCCAGAAAATTCTGGGGAATAAAATTTAACAATACGATCTCGCGGAAATATTGTTACCGCAGATGTCCACGCGTGTGAATTATGATCAATGATTATAATTGGTGCTCCCCGAGATTTATTTACTGACTCAATTAAAATTTCCCCCGACAATGTCTTTACTGTTATTGGAAATTTTAATTTGCTTAATAATCCAGCAACATCATTTATTGGCGCTCCTTCAGCAACTGATGCAGCCCACATGACTAATTTTTTAAGTCTTAAATCTGTTAAACCCGATCCGCGTTTCGTATTTTTTAGATGTTCCATTACTCGCTCAGCTACACAATTTATTCCCAAAGAAAGTTTCATCGGAGCGAGATTTCTAACATCGGATTTATTATTTAGCTGATAAATTCCATAAACAACCGCAGTCGCAGGATAGGATCTTACATAATACGGTTTATCTATGCCGGTTAATAGGCCTGGTCTAGAATCACCGCTCACAATGACAGCTTTTTTCCGCCAATTATAGGATCACGTTTATCACGAATAATCCATACATCATTGTCGGTCATTTATGCAATAAATTTTATTCCAAAGATAAATTTATTGTCACGATGATTAATACCGATATAATCGATTATTTTTTCGCTCGTGCATCATTCATGGTATTATCAATACCACTAGTTTTCCACGTGGACCACACATAAACTGCTCCATCGTCGTAAAACTCTCTCTTTGCACTATCAGTGTCAGTTATGTCGTGTTCGACATCATCGAGGTAAAATAAATTCATGTTATATTTTACACAAATATTTAAATAATAATGAATCAGTGCAAGTGGTTAATGGTCAGTTCGTTGACTTGTAATAAATCATGCAGAGGTGAATTCTGCGGGCAGCATTTACAGTATATTCGTAGAGGCGGTTTAGGACCAACTCAATGCATACAATGTGGTGTTATAATCAGAGGAAAAACTCGTCTGTGTTTAGATTGTGACGCAAAACGTTACAGAGAGCTTAAAAGACATTATGACAAAAAAAAATTAATGACAGTGACATAATCATCAAGTGCGAAGAGGATTATCTAAATAGGTTTTAAAGCAAATCTTGATTTAGACAAATAATAATTACTATATGAGTGAGATATTCACGAAGCATCCAATCATTAAAAACTACGAAGCATCTTGCAATGGCACAGTTAGACATTTCAGAGTAAAAAACCACAGGGTAATGCTGATAAATTTGGTTATCTTAAATTCAGCATCGGAAATAAATGTTATCGATGTCACCGTTTTGTATACGAGTGTTTCTACGGATTAATCAAAGACGGCCTTGTAATTGATTATATTGACGGAGATAAATTAAATAAGAATTTATCTAACTAAGGGCTGTCACACAGAGTGAAAATTGTAGATCAGGAAATACCGGCGGATGTAATGAACCCAAGGCAGTTAAATCAATAAATACGGAGACCAGCGAGGAGATGATATTTCAGTCGATGACCGCTGCTGGTTAATAGTTTGATATTAATTCAGCTTCAGTACGACATGTTGCAGAAAAAATATATAAATCAACTTTTTCTTATCGTTTTGGAGAATGGATCTCGTTTTCTTATATCCCTCTGATACTAGATGATGATAACTAAGATCATTTTAGAAATCAAATTATATTTTTTTTTACTTTTAGAAACATGATATTTAGTATATAATAAATGACGAAATATCAACGATGTAATTGACGCTATTGAAATGTTAAAAATCCGTGGAATAAAAATATCTGATGAATTAATCACTGAAAAAATCATTTCTGACTTTGAAATACTAGCACAGAATAAACACGAAGGGAGATATATTCTACCAGCCGAATATAGATTTATAAAGAGAATTTAATCAGCGATGTATCAATCATTAGCTACCGTGGATGAAACACAAATAAAAGATTTTGTTGAATTGTTTAAGGCAATTGAGAAAATTAGATCGGAATTATCTAGCGAGTACGAGGCAAAAAATAATTAATACCCGCGTGAGGCAACTAAGAAAAATAGTAGATAATGACCAAAAGTAAATTTATTCATTCATTGAATTATTTATTTTTACTGAATTATTTTTTTTAATTTTTTTTACCGAAATTTCAGGTAATTACCTCATCAGAATTGCAAATTGCTTAATTTTGACTACCAAATACCCCATCAGAATTAACAAATCGTGCAATTTGCTTAATTTTGACTACCAAATACCCCGTGAGAATAAAAAAAATCGTGCAAATTGCTTAATTTTGACTACCAAATACCCCATCAGAATTATGAGAATTAAAACAAATGACTATTTTGTTGGTTTTTACTGATTTTTATCTAATTTTTTGTTGATTTTTTTTTCCCAAGTAGAGGGTGGAAATATTCAGGATTTACGAGTAAATTGATACTTAATGCTTTGTTTCTCAAATCTAATAAATTTCCAGACTGATCTGTTAATCTGAAATTCATCCTCGATAACAAGCGATTATAACATCGCAGATAAACAGGATTAATTGGTTCTTTTATGATTAAATATCCAGGAGGTTCTTTCGGTGAAAATGAATAAAGAATAAATCCCTTTTGAGCTTGATTTGATAATGTCGTGTCAGTGCTATAGCTACTTGTTCATTTGTGCACGAACATATTTTTTTTTCAATTATATTAAGAACACCTGCGATTGTTGTTGCCGCGGAAATACAAACTGTCACAGCTACCGGTGCCATCATTGTTACCGCGGATAATATTATTCCTGCTCCAGCAACAGCGGCTGATACTGAATAAACAATTACATCAACGATAACTAGTTGTCGTCGATATTTTTTTACTTTCGCCGTGTATGTGTCAATGATATTTTTTAGCGATAATTGCCACTCACGCGCTTGATTGTATCTGTATTGAGATGCATCACTGGGGGTGTTCATTATTTTATTTTATCTAGTAAATAATTGAGGTGACTCAGATATAAATTCCATGCACTACCAGAATGATGTTGGGTCTGTTATTGCTTTCTTATCAGTTTCTAGCGTAAATGTTTCTTCGACTCCTTTATTTAATAAAACAGTCAAAAATCCGAGAAACCTTTCGCTGGGATGTCGCCAGTCGTATTCTTTAGTGATTATTCTGAATCTTACAGGACTAAAATATGTAACCTGTATACGCCAGTGATCGCTGCGGTGTATTTGAGAGTATTATTTTATGGTGTCCATGTTTATGATCCAGTCGATGTCGTATATACGACGTTGTTGACCTGTGATGAGGTTATTCCAGGTGGAATCTTAATAAAGCTAGTTTTTTCAATAATTCCAGGAATCAGTAATCCAACTACTTCGAATCTCTCAACGATAGTTTTAATATCAGCTAGTTTTTTGTTAATTTCATCAATTTTTATAATAGTTTCGGTAGCAGTTTCATCGGTTTTTCAATTTTCATCGGTTTTTCTAGTAGTTTCATCTTTTTTTCTAATAGTTTCTTGGAGACTAGTAAAATCACTCACGTGATTGTTATACTCGGTCCGTCGAATTATATCATTTAATTTGATATTACTCGCTTTTAATTTTCCGTGTTTATCTTGAAAAATAACAACCTCATCAAGATCTATTCCTGGTAGCGCTAAAAGATTATTAACATCATCCTTTGTTGCATGCTTCGACAAATATACGTCAATGAGTCTTTTTTTAACATTCGCGATAGCAGAGATCTTCCGTATATATCAGCCATTATTTATAAGTGATTGATTTAATTTATCAGATGTGTACTTGTGAACGACTTTATGATATGGTTTAGCTGATTTGGATAATTCATCAAGGACATTAATTGCTTCACCGCCACATATGGGAGGATCGGTTAGTGTTTGTGTTGGTAACGTTGAATACCAAATTGGAGCGTTTAATTGTTTTGCATAATTTAGAAATTCCCGTGGTGGCGCTAACCCGTACGAGTCAAAGTAAATAATTTCACCTTGATTAATCGCTTAAGCAACCCAATGTGTTCCAGGACCAGAACTGTTATCGAGATTTATAATTCCTGTTTCATTACGATTTGGTTGTTCCGGTAGCTGATCCCGCATAAATACTCCTCAGAAGAATTTTATTTTTAATTTTTTTAGCTGCATCAGTTAAATCAAAATTTGACACTGGCGTTAAAAGCGTTTTGGGTACCACGATGGCGGTGTTCCTGGTAGTCGAAGGCCTTTTCCGTACCACGACGGCGGGGTTCCTGGTAGTCTTAGGCCGCGTCCTTTTTTTTACCATATTTCCCTCCTGTTATTTTTTCTGCTATTTTACTACCGGCGTATCCAGCAGCACCTAACGCAGCTGCCTTTGGTGCAGCTAATAACGCTGGTAACGCGGCGAAAAGTGGGAAAAAACCACCTACTTTAATCATATCTTTGATGGCGCTCGGAGAGAGATCAATTTGAATCCCAGTATTTGCCGATTTCGCCTTACTAAAAAATTTTTGTTGAGTTTTAGTTAGTGATAATTTATTTGGACCACCGTTGGAAATTTGATTGTGTTTTAATGTTATTTTTGCTCCACAGATTTATGTTGTCTTTGATTGAAGTTTTTTCACCTGACCCGGAGTCAGTCACACTAACATGATCACATGGCATTTTATAATAAAGCGACTGATTTAAATTAATCTCACATTTTTCCCACTGGAGCATCAATGACTCTCATTCGTCCACCAGTACCTTCGAGAAGCATAGCCTTATCGCTAAGTATAACAGCAATCGGTCTAAAATCAGCAGGACCCGTATTATGTATTTTCGCTTTGAATTGTATATCAATGACGGACTGTCTTACTAAATCAATATGTTCTAGTGAAAAATAATAAATCGGATAAACCGCTATCAACATTTAGATCTCGTCCCATATAACTCATCAAACGATAATATGCACGCGCAACTGAATTATCAGCAAAATTTAGTGATACCTCCCCAGATGGTTCCTGTTGTCCATTTATTCTCAATGATACTTCACTGGCACCAAGAGGATCAAATGCCATCGGATTTCTTTCTTGATTGTTAAATCGTTCATTTTGTTGAAAAGCAATAAAGATGTGTCTTGCCGCAGAAATACCTTGCTGTGATGATATATTCCAAGTAAAAGTATCAGTTACTCTACTAGTGATGTTATCAGTATCTGTTGTTAACCACGATAATATTGATTTACCGTCTTGATCCATAAAGGAAAGTAACTTTTGTTCTTCAACGAGCGATGGAGTCATCACTGGCATCCATAATGTGAGCTAGATAAAACTATTTTACCAGCATTACCAGCCTCTCTCCAGATGGCATCGTTACTATCACCTTTTCGATAAAGAACAACTGTGTGTTTGGCCCTGAAAATTACCTTTTTGATATCTCTACAAAATTCAAAAATCTGAGTAATGGAATTGCACAAGAAAACCTTCTATTATTGCCTGTTAACATCTTTTTGCTCGTAGAAAATCCCAAATTAAAATCATCATTAGCACTTATAACTACTGATTCCACATCAGCGTCAGTAGTGTTATCACCTTTGTTTGGTTTTCTTGCAATATACGGTCTATGATCAGCTTTATTAGTATCATCCATGGCAAACATTATAATTGGACAAGCTGATCTACCATAATTGTCTGAATACTTCGCTAGGCCTATAACCGTTGTAGCAATATCAACATCATTATAAATTGACTCAATTTCATTTCCATCATTCATATATATAGCACCTTTAAATAATGTCATAATACCATTATTAACAAAACCAACTCTGAAACCTTCTGCATATGCGCTATTATCTGTTTTTTACAATTATACCCGCAACCTCAATAAATCCCTCAGACGGCAGAAAATATCTGCTTGTATCATGAACTTGTAGTTCGACTCGTCCAGGTTGATTTGGCATCGCTGCATCATATGAATAATATTGATAATCGCGTACTGATTCATCTTTACGCACCTGTACATCCATGTCGAAAGCTGTGTTGGATATTCGCCTAATCATTTTATTATAAAATGATTATCTTCTAAAACGAAGACCACTTCCCGATATCAGACTCGTATTTGCTCGTTCGGCTTCTCGATTCATCAACTCTGCTAGTTTTTGATTTTCTACACCTTGATTTATCAACTCTGCTAGTTTTTGAATTTCTACACCTTGATTTATCAACGCTGCTAGTTTTTGATTTTCTACACCTTGATTTATCAACTCTGCTAGTTTTTGATTTTCTACACCTTGATTTATCAACTCTGCTAGTTTTTGATTTTCTACACCTTGATTTATCAACGCTGCTAGTTTTTGATTTTCTACACCTTGATTTATCAACGCTGCTGGTTTTTGATTTTCTACACCTTGATTTATCAACGCTGCTGGGTTTTGATTTTCTACACCTTGATTTATCAACGCTGCTAGTTTTTGATTTTCTACACCTTGATTCATCAACGCTGCTAGTTTTTGATTTTCTACACCTTGATTCATCAACGCTGCTAGTTTTTGATTTTCTACACCTTGATTTATCAACGCTGCTAGTTTTTGATTTTCTACACCTTGATTTATCAACGCTGCTAGTTTTTGATTTTCTACACCTTGATTTATCAACGCTGCTAGTTTTTGATTTGCTGCATCATTTATTACCTTACTAACATCACTAGGCATCACAGAGGTGCTAGGCAATTTGACCGGAACAACATCAGCGCTGGTCTTCACCGGACTTTTTTTTCGGCGTATTAAATTTAATATTCTGTCTTTGATGGAATTAAACGCTTTACTAGCAATATTACCAACAGCAGCAGTGGCTTTATCACTAATAAAATCCATAGCCTTCATTGATAGTTGTTCGCGATAGGTCCTGCTTTAGGAGATATCCTCGTGTCAAAACCTTTAACATTATCACCAAATCCACTTCCGTAAGTAATTTCATATACTGGTAACCGCGAATATATTACCCAAACAGGCTTAGGTCTACGGTGGTTTTCGTGTATAATCATTTTATTTAATTATTTATTTATTCAACAACTAGTCGCTGTAATCATCAATAATTTCATCAATGAGATTTCGATAAACACCAATATCCATGATGCCGCCTTGAAATAGTCTTCTGCTGATATCAGTTGCCTCGTTGATTATTTCTGATGAATTATTTCCAGCTCGTTTTCCTCCAATAAGAACTTCTAATCGTGATACATCATTGACAACATTATCAGGACAAATATAATTATTTCCGAAACCACTACCTACAGCGCCAGGTTTATCATCGGGAGATTCTGATTATTGAGGTTTCATTCTAGATTGTTTCATCCTTGCTGATTGCACCTCACCCATAAATTTTTTATACCCCGGATCCAATGCATCAGCTTTCTTTCCCATAGCAGCAACATATACTGCAGGGATCCACTCATTTTTAGTTATTTTATTAACAAATTCTGGTTTTATATATATATATATATATATATATATATATATATATATATATATATATATATATATATATATATATATATATATATATATCTTTGTTCATAATTAAACGCAGCAATATTAATTAAATTTTCTCTATCTTCAAAAGTATCAATAGCTTCATCAGAAAACATTATATCAGGTGATGGTGGTGATTTTTCAGGTTGAGGTATTGTTTTTTGTTGTATTTGCAAAGGTGGAGGAAGTTGACATGAAGATTTTTTTCTTGATCACTTTTCCATTTCTCCACACCTTGAAAAAAAATTTCATGTTCCTGTTCCACTATTTGTAATTTTCGTTTTATTATTTTTTTTTCCTTTTTTCTTCCTTTCTTTCTTGATCAATTTTTTTCTGTAATGTTATTCCCTCATTAAAACCATTATAAATATCGTCACTGATTACCCTGGGAATATTTCGTCTTAATTTATATAACCAATCAGCCCAGGTCTTACGAGTACTGACACTTTTTAAATACTCGGGTTTCAAATATCCGGTTCTATATGGAAAACTTAAATATGCAAATGCACCAAATTCAGCTATATTTTTAGTATTTTCAAATGTAATTTTACTTACCGCAAATGCACCAGTTTCAGTAAAAAATTTTATCAAGAGCAACATGTTCGTCATCAGTAGTATCAACAGGATCAGGTTCAGCTTCAGGTTGAGCTTGAGCTTGAGCTGGAGGTGGAGGTCCAGGTTGAGTTTGAGCTGCAATTTGTTTTAATGCTGAAAGGATACCTTTTTTCTCTCAACAGGATCTTTAATATCTCCCCATATAACTCTTTCAGTGGTTGTTGTGATAGGTTTGAATAACAACTCAGATGACTCCGCAAAACCTTGTTCTGCATCTTCTCGCGCTCGTATTTTTCGTTTGACAGAATCTCTCACGGGAAGATATTTCTTTATTGCTTCTAGTCGTTCTCGTGCTAATCTAGTAGTATATGCTTCTCCAACATCCATTTGTTATTGATATATTACTAATTTTAATTTATGATGATAAAATATTTCACAAATCGGCCTTGACAAAATATTTTAACTTATACAGCAGCATTGAGGGCTCGTCTTGTGTGCTGTTCACGATGTTCATCTTAACGTGGCTGATATATTTAATCTTTAAGGAAGCTTTATTTTTGGTAAATAAGGCTTTTTCCCAACGATTTGCTCTTGGAAGCCTTTATTTGAAGAAAAATGAGTGAATCAATCAAAGAGTGTTCACCCTCCCTGCTGCTGTAGGCATGTGTGTATGTCTGATTCGTAAAGTTAATTATTGTATTGTTTATAGTTGGTACATTAGTTCCAGTGATCTAATGTTTCTTATTATGGGCCTGTAAACGGACTCTCAATAAAACAATTGTTTCTACGTGTATGGTGTGATTAATATGACATCATGCTTTATATGGATGTATCATACCGCCATGACCAATGGGGAAGATTCGATATAAAATGACTTGGTTGTAACTACTGTCTCTTACTGTATAAGGAAAAGAAAAAGAAAATTTATGTTAAACAAACCGATAGAATCAACTTAAAATAAGAAATCTTGAGACGTTTACATCTACCTTTAATTGGTCTAGCAGGTGTTTATGTTGCAGAAAGACGATCTAATCTCAGGAATTATACTACACAGATTAAGTTCCCTTGTCAACATACATTTTGTTGTATGCATTTGATAAGAGAAATATAACCTTCAACCTTTGCAAATTTGATGAATTTTTAAAATACTCATTCATGTATTATTTTATGGACTATTAATGACAGAGTACTATTCGCCATGCTCTTTAATGTAATGACCCTCAGATGGGAAAGAGATATACTCAAATAATAGTAGTGAAAGAAAATGCTTACTAACCTGTATAATTTGATGTGATTTGGGATTGCCGGGACCCTTACCTATTTATAGATGAAAATGTTATTTTCAAAAAATTAAACACTTCAATATTTCAGAAGCAACAATCTTTAAGGTATTTTGTATTTGACCACATATGCTATGACTTTTGTAATAAATAATTTGATTACCTCATGTAAATCAGATTGCCATCCTGGTAGGTCCTGTGTTAGAGCACCTATTGGTTTGAATGGTTGCTAGTTAAAGAATGTTGATGATGGTGAAATAACCTTGATTTTATTCTTAGACCTTTTAAAATTAGTGATACTATTAATCAAAGAGTTTAGTTAATTTTATCTGTTTAGCAAAACGAGCATTGAAAAGTATAGAAATGTACTTAAAAGTATATGTTACAAAAATTGAAACTAGTAAATCTGCCCAATGTTTACATATCCATATTCATCATACTTTGTACTATTCAGCCATTTTGAAACAACTTTATGCAAGTATCTCAGGAAAAAAGAATTATAGAAAGGGTTGGAGGTTTTATGTCAGATCAGGTGATTCAAAAAGTGCACAATAAATTTGCATGTTTCAATTTTGTATCTATTTCTGTGTTGTGTGGAGAGAAACCTGGAATTCTTACATACAGAGACTAAACAAATTATGGCAGTGTTAATTTAATGTATGCATTACATCTGAATAGCCTCTATTCAATACTCTCAGATGGATACCAATTGAAGATTACCTTAATTTCAAGAAACTGCCCTGATTTTTAAGGCCTTAAATAATTCTTACTAGATTATCTTAATGATTTTTTTTTCTCACTTTGTAAGGAACATTTGTACCATGAATACACAAATTTCTCTTGTCATTTCAGCTAAGTCTTTCCATGTCTAAAAAGTGTATATTTAAGGTGGGGATCTGAATGGATTCTGAATGCTGGGTCCCAGGCAATGCATAGCTGAAATGTTAGTTTGAATAAAATAAACTGTCCAATTATGATAACATTCAAAAGATAGAAGGATGCAATAGAGTGAATGAGTACTGGAATTTCTAAGTAAGAGAAACTTTGGAGGTGAATTTAGGCTTCAACCATTCCAGTCTCCAGTGAAGTAGAATTCACTTTGATGAGAAAATAGAAATCTCCATTCCCTAACAATTAACTGTAGCATGTTTCAGTGATTTCAAAATGGAAGAGAGGGTGATGATGTGAGTTAATAACTTATCAAATGCAATATGGGTATCTAATTGACTTCTACTGATTGTATGTATTATGTCCCTTAAACTGTTAAATAAAACAATATAAATCAATTAGTACTAAGTATTTTTATTTAGCTTTGACAAAACATGCCACTATGGCAGTTTATACTGAACAATGTAGAGCAGTAAACAATTTGTTGAATCTGTCATTGTACAATTTATAATTCATTTACAAAACATTTTGTCAATTAGGTTCAATCATGAAATATACTGACCTATATAACATAATCATTAAAAAAGTAGTCCATCTAGCAACAAAACATAAGCACTAAAGCCTTCCTCTTCAGTCAAAAATTCATTTCTCCCCAGTAGTCATGATGAGCTCACTACTAGAGACATTATTTTATCAAATTAAAATGTGATAATTGCTGATAATTAGAACTTGGTATTTCCAATAAGACAAAATGTTTCCAGTAAAATAGGAACATAAATTCCTTAAAATGTAACAGGTATAGATTGTCTGCATCAGAAATTAATAGTAACTATCTGCGAATTTGCCTGGAGGAATACAGCAGCATTTGGCCAAAACCTGTAAAGTGTGTGCCCTCAGAGGTACTCTCAAATGGGCATCCTAGGCTTCAACATTAAAATGACTATTACACAAAAATGTACTAAGTGAATAAAAATTAGAATTATTTGTTCAAAATCAAGAGAAAAGAAATACTCTGACTATATAATTCTTACTGTTTTTTTAACTGCCTAATTTTAACATGGGTACCAAACACAGAATATGTGTTTGGCTATTTGAGAACTCTGATAAAATATATAGGAAGATTATAGTGCATATTACAAAATGAATGGTTAGCAAACAAAAATGTCAGACAAGTAAATAGTGAGAAAACAACTAGGGAATGTTTAATCACACATCATAAAACAATATATGTTCTATTTAAGATCATGAGTTTGGTTTGTCCATATTCAATGATAAACAAACTGTGGAAAGTGAAAATTTTTAAAAATGTTGTATAAAAATCACTAAAATTATTGTAAAAAGGCCAATTAAAATAATTAATGATAAAATAACAAGATATATCACAGTTTGCTTGTACAAATGACAATAAATAAACAAAATAGTTTGTATACAAGTGTAACATTCACTCCAACAGTTATATCAATACAGCTACTTCAATAATTATTAAATTTGTCTTTTTACAAGAAATATGATTCACTATTTCTTGATTCAAATTAATAAATATGTCATGGATGTTTTTTTTCTTCTCATGAAAACCAATAATTTCATAATAAATATAAATTCTTAATAAATATACCAACTCAATAACATCACATATACATATTGCATTTAAGTACTTAGACAAAATCTGCTTGTACCCATTCATTAAAAATGTATTTATATAAAAATTGTCATAATAAACCACTCCCTCATTACGGCCCATCCATGTAAGTAATGGGGTACAATGACTTATAGAATGACTGCCTTATAATGAGGTACTTGATACTACCAACTAATAAAATGGGATCCATGACAATACTCACCTTACAATATAGACTGTGTTAAAATAAAGGGAATTTTAGCAAGGAAGTGTTCTGATATTAGCTTATTCTTCACAATCACTATATTTTCTTACTTACTTCAATATGTTGACAACAAACCTTGTTACACAAAAATGTATGTAAACACTAAGTCTGTTATCATTTACTTAAAGGTTAAGCATGAATTTATGGCTAATAATAAACTTACATGCCTCAGCAGGCATTCAAAAAGCAGATAACTTTTGAACTATTTTGATTTGTGCACATTGTTCTATTTCAAAATTGATGTCTTAGTTAATTTCATAATTTCTATATGAATATAACACGTACTTATAAAGTACTGTAATAACAATATTCATAACGTACATTACATTGTGATCATTCATAAAGTGACTTTCTATTTACATTCAAACTTTCATTTTCTTCATATCAAAACATACTAAGTAAAAATAAGTAAGAGTTGGTTGCTACAGATTTTTATGTAAAGGTGTAAAAATAGTTGCAGTATTACAGTGTTTAAATCAATTCTATCATTTGCAAATTTGATGCAGTAATGATTTAATTTAATTAACTAATATAATTTAATTTAATTAACTAATATAATTTATTTCGTTAAGAATGGCCAGACATTTTTGATTCTAGTGCTGTAAATTCTATTTGGAAAGATCACATAATTTAGATTTTTTTCATAGTATGATAAAAAATCAGTGATTTCATTTAATATACTGCTTGATGGTGAAGTGAAATATATTTTAAATACATATGGATGCCTTGGACATTATTCTATTTTATAAATTCATGCATGGCATTATATGATAAATATACTCATGGATAATATAGAAAAAAATATGAAATGAGTTTATAAAACATTGTTAATGTGATTAAAAGTGTTCAAAAATGATATTCAGAGCAAAATGAAATTCTTGGAATATAATGTATTTCTACAATGTAGTCAATTTCTTTGGTTTTTGTTTCATCAATGACAATGTACTTGATCCTGAGCCTTATTCTTAAATATTCTGTGCAAGAAGCTCAAGTTCAAATTTAAAATGACACTTAAATGTGATAGTTTGAATTCTGCTTGGTGCATTACAGTACATCAACATAAGGAAATTATTTACAACCAATATAATTGAAACATAATTCCTTATTCAAAGGCAAATCATAAAGTGGATCTGGGGTGATTTGATTGTAGGATTCAAACCCAAATCCTTTCATATATGAGTCCACTAAGTTAACCAAGGAACCCCTGTGGCTTCTGGTTCCATTAGCAGCCCTTGATGAAATGCATAAGAATGCCTCAGATCTATTCAAATTCCTGAACTTGCACCATTCTGAAGTTTTGATTACATCTAACTCAGTGAAATTTAGCACTCTTTGACAAAGACATAAGTTAACTTTATTTTAACTTAATTTTAACAAAGTAACAGACTCTCAACTTTGACGTTGAGTAATTGCTTCAATGTTTTGACAATACATGGCCAGACAAAGCAAGAATAACATTTATGTGTTATTAAATGACTGGACCCCTCTATAAACTCCACCTGGTGTCAGCCAGAAAATACTTGCTACTGAAGAAAGCTGTTCCTTACTGTGATCTTACTGACTGTTGGGTCTAGTAGTGTTTGATTTTTACCCTTTTCTTAACACAGGCAGAAAAGACCAATCAAACATATGCTATCTACTTTTGTAGCATTACCGGATGCTTTTAAACATGGCCTTCAAACTGAAAGAAAACTAAATTGGCATTTTGTGTTTAAAAGACTTGAATCTCTTTGTGAGAAAACAATAAACATTAGCTATATTATGATCTGAATTTGCATATAATAAAATTCTGGCGTTTAAGCTTTAATTTTGCAAATCTTCGCAAATTTGCAATTTGTTGTTTACAGATCCATGCCTTCTAAAGTAAACTCAAGATACACACTCACAGAAAACTGTTAAACACTCAGCTCCATAGATACATTGGGCAAAATCTACAAATTTCTCAAGTCACACCCTCCTAGTCAGCTTAGCACCAATCACTGGTAGCATTATGTGCGCTTATCATGGAAAAATTATAGTTTAAAGATATTTATTCATGAAATAACATTTCAATTTATTATGATATAACTGATAAATTTGTAAACTTTACATTAAAGGTACAACTGAAAAGGTATTACTGAAAAAAAAAACCTGATACAATAGTTCAAGCTGTCAGAATTACTGTTAAACATAGTAAATTATAAATCTTCAGATTATGACTTTTCAATAAATATTTAAAGAATATTAAACACAATCTAAAAAAGTAAAACTGGGTAGCAGATACTTGTCCTACTGGATTTATCCTAAGAATATTGAAAATATGTATATGAGCTGAAATGAAAACTGTAAAAAGTGAAAATATGATATAATTTACATTCTTGTTGCAAATACCCATTTAGTTAAAATGTCACAATATACTTGTACATAATCAAATTCCTAACATGGATTTATTATAAATATAAACAATGAAATATTTTACAAAGGAAAACAAATAGCACATACAGAATAAAAGACATAAAAGTCAAAACATGGTTTAAAAAATTTCTTTTAAAGAATAGCAGTTAAACAGCATAAAAAATAACTTGATCACAATATATTAGTCAAGTGTTTACAATAAATGATAAATTTGGAATGTCTGACATGATAGGAAATTAAAATATTTTGAACACTATACACAGTATACTCTTTTATCTAGCTCTTTTTTAAAACAAAAATCTCCAGGTGTGCAAGCAAATCTGAGCAAAAAGTTATCAGCATTTTCTTAAATACTTGAAATTTGCTAATGAAAAAAGATTTATCTGTCCAAAATATCAGATTTTAGAAAATAGTTAGAATTGTTGTGATTGTCAAAGTATACAAAATTAAAGGGAATGGAAATTTAAGGAATATATAGCAAATGTCTCTACACAGAAAAACTAAGCATATATCTATACAAAAAAGAATATATATATATATATATATATATATATATATATATATATATATATATATATATATATATATATATAAATGTGTGTGTCATTTCCTCAATAAGGACAAACAAATAACCCAGAGTTTGTTTCAAATTCAATCTATGTAGCAAGAACCTGTCCACCACAAACACAATTTAGTGGTCATTTGTGTGTCAATTAAAACACATTTCTGTACAAAACAGCCTGTAAACTGAAAACATTGCTGGTAAAGACGGGTGTATAAAACAGTTATAATGAAATATGATCAATACAAGGGTTCACTATAGTGTAGTGTTCAGTCTTTTTCTCAGATAAGTAGGCAATATTGATAATGTGCTAATGCTACTGCCAGCAAGGCGAAGCAAACATGATGCTATATTATTCTAAAGTACTGAACAAGTGGATTTTTAAACATACAGTCAACCCTCTGAATAATGGCCTCCCATGAGAAAAGGCAAAACTGACTTTCAAACATGTTGCATAAGTATTCATGTTTATCTTTCAAAACTGGTTTCTGAAAAAATAATGAGCCTAATATTATTATTATTATGTTATCAACAAATTTTGGAATTTGCACAATTTAACAAAATCATAAAATATGTGTTTAAGTCGTCCTATCCCATTATTTGGTTGCATTCAAGGTTGGTATATCCTACTGACTTTGATCTATTCCAGAAATTAAATCATCATAGACTCTTTTTAAAATAAATCACTGATTATTGCTTGTTTTGTGCTCCATGACAAAACGCTAATTTCACAACTGACAGCTTACACTGGACTGTGAACAAAGGACTGGTTCTTTGGTTGCCTAACTTCTATAAATTCACTTAGAAACAGCTGCTCACACATTAAACAGTACCTGGATTAACACATTAACCCCTAGCGACGAGTTAACGTGGCAAGAGGTAGTAACCTACTGCCAAGCTCTGTAGCGTCAAGGTCATGCATGATACACTAAAGTGGGTGGTATTATAGAAAAGTAGACAGATGTAGCTTCTACAATGATACCAAATAATCTGGAATATCTAGTTGCACTACAAAATACTGATAAAAAAACTTATTTTTTGGACCTGATTTTTTTCTACCCATAATTCACCCGAGGTTGGAATCAAATTTTGTGTCCGGATTTTAGACTTTTTGGTCTTAGATCTAAGGCAAACCGGTATGAACTGCAAACAGACAGATGAACCTTTGCAAAAAGTAGAATAAGATGGTTATTTGGAATAAAGACAGGTCTCAATACAAAAATAATGGCTCCGTTTAGCAAAAAAAAAATAATTAAAAAAATCCAACTTTTAGTCTTCTGCTCATGTGCAAGCCAAATGGCCAATGAAAAATGATGTTACTAAAACAACTAGGTAATATGTTATTGAAAGATCATCTGGGATTTGGTGTTTTTGGATCTATTGAGAAATATCAAGCTACACTGTACCCGTCACACTGGCACAAATGATAACTTCCATTTCTGCTGCAAGAACACAACTACTTTTCCCACTATCCTGAAAACAAATTGTTCTGACCATATACCTAATGATAAAAACTACATTGCTTTCAATCTGACTCACATACACCTTCAAGTCACAATGAGACTGTGACTGGAGCACAGTTTATTCAAATGAGATAAAAAAATGTTTGTACATTGATTCACATGATAATTCTTTAAGCAATGCCTTCCTCAGGTTTTATTGGCACATATATTCTGGTGACTGTGTAAAACTGTGAAAAAACATTATGTGGTAAGGAAACACCTGACTGCTGACCACAGAAAGCAGCTAACCATTATGTATATGATATTTATTAAGAGAATTTGCCACAGGGAAATTATAACAGCAGTTGAGACAAATATACCATAGTACGACCATTTGTACAGTTGTGATTGTACAATCATTTGAATAAATACAAGTTATTTTCATGTTTGCAGTGAAGAAAACCTATGTAATAAGAATCATAAACGAGAAAGGGCAGATCTGTCAAACTCTTGTGCCTGCAAAGATCAAAGAAATTTAGTGCAGGCTTATATGTAAAGAAATGACAAGGAAACATATTGTTTGTGGAAAACTGGACAGAATATGATTAAGGACACAATAATTAATGCAAAAAAAACCCAAAGGACCAGAAGATACAATGCAACTTTTCAGGCTGCGCTCTGGCACAAATTTAGGCAGATGGACCCTAGAATGGCATATATTTAAGACAGATAGGCCCTTGGCACAGATTAAGACAGTTATGCCATAATAAAGGTAAAGGTCTAACTTGAATAAGCAGCAGATTTGCGAACAAAATACAATAATATATTGTGGAATTCAGTAATGCAATGATGTAACTCATGTTAGTAATGGAATGAATTAAAATGATATCTGATTTACATCTAAATGCTTATCTAACATATCTAGAATTTATTAGCATAAAGGTAAATATTTAAAGTTATTATAAGAGTTAATATTTTCATAATAATTAGCAGAAATTTAACAAAGTTCAAATAAACTTCATAAATGACAGAAAAAATCTGCTAAATTGAAGATTCTGTTCTAAAACAGAAAAATTTGGTGAATTGTTCCCATTTTCTGAAATAATTCCATGAAATAAACATATGACAACAATTCTGTTAATCAACCACTGTTAAACAATTCTGTTAATCAAAACTGGTCACTCATGCGCTGTCAAACATGTAGGCTTTAAAGACACTAGCTACCCCATTCTCATACAACAAATACTGTCAAAACCTGCATCAATGGAAACCTCTATGTAAAGGTTTTTAAGTCTCCGTGTGTGCAAACTATAGATAAAACGGGATAGTGGAGGTAAAAACTGGAACCGTTAGGAAGAAATGTTGGGCAGAATCCCATTTGTAGCTGAACCAACTCTATCTCTACTCATCAGCTCCTCTAAGCTCTCTTCTCAGGAATCAACATGTTCCATATCAATGAAGACATCTTATACCTGAAACTGCATTTCAGACAAGTCTACATGCTGTCTCCATCACTCATAAAGCACAAGAAATAGATGTACCAGGTTGCCCAGACAAATTCAGGTAGTGGTGTCTCTTGACCAGTGGCCACCCACTTTTATTGTCAGAATCAAATGAAACTGACAACTGTATTCAGCAGCAGCTTTATAGGATGGCTGTCCATCTAACACATGGACATATAATGGGGTTTTGAGATGGAAATCACATGAATATTTGTTGATTTCTAAATTCAAGACACTGATATTTGTACCAAAATAACAATAAAGTACCTTCTGTTTAACTCAAGTGAGGTCACCATATTTGAGCCCTCATGAATTTTTTCTCATATATTAAGAAATGCATTTGAAAACTTTCAAGACTAAAGCCAGTCGATCATATGATAAGTTAATTTCCATTGTACATACTGATCATTTTGTGGCATGGAATAAATTCTTGCAAACCCTTGAAAAATATCATGCATTCTGAGTTTAGGTTGACAAAGAAAAACAATCTGACTAAACAAAAAACAAGAGAGTTCTTTGATCACAAATGAGAAATCTTGTGCCACAAAAATTAAAATAAACATCAGTTACACATTCTAAAGTGGTGGGAAAATGGAATAGACTGAGAATGATATTTGTACCTAGATTTTATTAAATTGTTTTTTTAAATGTTTTTTTTTTTACTGCAATTAATAATTACTTATAAATATTTCAAATTTTATCATAATGATCCCATAGCATGCATTGATTTTTAAATTAAATATTAAACCTTTAACAATTAATCATGCCTTCCTTGCATGTAATTATCATTTATATTTGTTTGATACCACTCTTGAAAGACCACACATCTTATAAGGACAAAATCCTGCTTCAGAGGAGGGTGATCTTATAAGATGGGAATAGTTGTAACATCAGAGCAACGTGTTCCTGTAAAACTACATACATTTCTGAATAGAAAGAATTGAGAGGAAAAGAAATGTTTGTTAGTATATAATACATGGAAAAAAGAATGTCTATGTAATTATAAAAATGTAGGGATGGTAGATGAAAAAGACAAGTAGGGTAATTTATATCCTGCAACAAAATACACCTGTTCAATAAGGACATTACAATTTAAACTCTATACCAGGGACACATGTCCACAATGGACAAAATCTTAAGGTCCCATGAGTGTCTTCTATATGGGTTTCACTGTATAATGAAAGTATCTACGTAAAATAATTTTTTTAATAACATATTACACTTGTCAGTTTAAAAGTACATTAATTACATATAAACAGTCAATTATAAAAGGTGAGCTTTGCTCATTGGATTGAAATTCATTTCATACTCTAGAAAGGTAAACTTTCTACAAACAACAAGACATATCTACAAATGAAACACATGATCTAAAAATGTATTCCATTAAAATTGTATTTCATTGCACTTACAAAATAGTAAGTTTTCATTTAAAATATGACATTATAACAACACTGATCATACAGAGATGATATGTCTCCTCTGTCACTCTACTTATGTAAAGACCCCTAATAAAATGTCCACCACTCTCAAGTCATATACTACTTAATCTACAATAATTCTAGAGTAACAAACAATACTGAATGCTGAAAATTCTAAGTATGACAAGACACCATTGCAACTAGCTTGACATGTGTACCTAGCTTGGCTGAAATTATTTTAACATTCTGAGTTTTTCTCTGGAAAAGAAAATGTTATGGAGAGACATACAGACACACATATGTGCAAAATGACTGGTAGAGCCACCTGATATTACATACCAAGTGAATAAGTGAATAACAATCTAATGATGAATTGGATATGTATAATTACTCAAGATGTTACAATGTTACATTTTTAACTAGCTGCTTGATTAATGAAGGTTTAAAAAAATTGTTCTCTAGCTATGCTTTAAATGGTTCATTGCACTATGACAAAATTTGGAAGTCCTTGGAAGTTATACTGCAGCTGTATCCTTATGTCCCGATACCCCACTGAAGCTGGACTGGTTCTCCTGACCAACATTTCATAAAATCAGCTTCCATTCCAGTCAATGTCTCATACAACATTTACTGATTTTTCATGCATGCTCTTGATCAGAAAGTCCTTGGAAGTTATTGTTTTATTGCCATTAGAAGGAGGCACCCAACTTTTCGGAAATCAATTTAAGGAAGTAACTATGAGCACCATAGAGTGACAACTTGCTGGAAGCAGTCAACCATGTTGCTGGGTGGCCTGCAGCACCAGCCTGGAAGGAAAACATTATGTGTAGGTTATCTCTTATCTGTAGAAACTCTCAGCCATATACTGAATAAGAATATGGAAAATTAATTTAACTATAACTTAATTTCAGTGAGAAATAAAATAAAAAATTACTGCAGTAATTTAAAAGAATTCAATACAAATGTTCATTATTTTGTTGATATAATAAACAAGACTTAGCTTATAGTAAAGATAAAAATAAAAAACTGGGCATCCTAACAGTAATAAATGCCTCTAAATTCTACACAATAACATCTAGGACACTTTCTCTCCAAAAGCTAGATAAAAGACTGGCTCATCAAGCAATAATTTCAAAAATCTGAGTCAAAGTGGGTCAATAAGTACAGATACTTGATTTGTTTAATACAAACTTTAATCATGAACTTGTGAAATGATCTGTACTAGTGCATAATCCATACCTATATCCATAACTATGATGAAAATCAAATCTGTATAATGTGGAAAAATCCTGAATACAAGTTATGTGATGTTCTGTCAAACACATGATAGTATTTGCTGAATACAATGTATGTGTTGTTCCGTCCAACACAAAATTGTATTTACTGAATACAAAGTATGTGTAGTTCTGTCCAACACATGATGGTATTTAGTGAATAAAAGGTATGTGCTGTTCTGAACAACATATGATGGTATTTACTGAATAAAAAAATATGCGTAGTTCTGTCCAACACATGATGGTATTTACTGAATACAAAGCACGTGCTGTTCTGTCAAACACATGATGGTATTTACCGAATACAAAATATGCGTAGTTCTGTCCAACACATGATGGTATTTACTGAATACAAAGTATGTGCTGTTTTGTCCAACACATGAAGGTATTTATTAAATACAAGGTATGTGCTGTTCTGTCCAACACATGATGGTACTTACTGAATAATAATAATAATAATAATAATAATAATAATAATAATAAGAACTTTGTATAGCGCCTAATCTTTAGAAGCTCTAAGCGCTTTACAACATTAGACAACACCTATAAGATAAAAGACATATAATGATATGATTACAAAAACAAACACCATGAAATTAGAAAACATTGAAAAAAACATGCTGAGAATATTCAAGTAGGAAACATTATTAGGTCTTTAAGTTTGTTCTTGCAGTCGCAGTGAGTTTTGAGATCCGTCTTCAATGTGATTACAGTGTCTTTGTGTCTAAGTTCAGTGTGCAATTCATTCCACGTTGCTGGGCCCTGGAATGCAAAATAATGCTGTCCATATGACTTTGTTTTCATAGTGGGAATAATGATTATATGATTGTCAGAAGAGGAGCATAAGTATCTTGCTGGTGTGTACACATGGGTGAGGTCAGATAGGTATGTTGGTCTAGAGTCTGACAGTGAAACGTAGCACAGAGAACAAATTTTGTGCTTGATTCTCGATCGAATGGATAGCCAATGTAGGGTACAGAGCAGCAGGGAGGTGTGCTCTGATAATAGTACTCTAAGCATGATCCGAGCAGCTGTGTTTTGAACTTTTTGAAGTTTCTGGAGTAGATATTGAGATGAACCAGACAGAATTGAGTTACAATAGTCCAGTCTTGAAAGTACTAATGAACACACAAGTGTTTCAGTGGCATCAACTGACAGATATTTGCAAACTGAGCTGATGCATCTCAGCTCAAGATGTGCAGCCTTGCATATGTTCATGACATGTTGGTGCAATGTGAGAGTACTGTCCTAGTAACACTAGGTTTCATACTGATCGTGTGAATTTAATATTGGTGGTTCTGATATTTATTGTTTGAGGTAAAGGATGTGAATTAGAAAGTCTTTGTGTTGTGATCAGAATGGCCTCAGTTTTATCATCATTCGTCTGCAGCTTGTTACATGTCATCCATGGTTTCACATCAGAAATGCAACTCTCTACACCTTGGATGGTAGTATGAACTTCAGCTGGGTGGCTAGATTTGTATATTTGGGTGTCATCAGCGTACAATTGGTGAGACACTGGATGATAATCCATGACACTTGAGAGCGACTGAGTGTATAGAATGAAGAGAACTGGTCCAACAACAGACCCCTGTGGAACACCACAACATAGATCAACTGGGCGGAAGTGTATTCCATTTGCAGATACAATTTGTGTCCTGTTGACCAAATAGGACTTGAACCACGAGAAGGCTGTATCGTGAATGCCAAATACATGCTGCAGACTGTGAAGTAATATATCATGGTCTATTGTGTCAATTGCTGCAGACAAATCAAGGAGGGTGAGGACTGTAATCTTTCTGCTATCCAACTCAGAGAGAATGTCATTAACTACTTTTAGAAGAGTAGTTTCAGTACTGTGGCAAAGGTGAGATGCAGATTGTACATTGCTAAAAAGTCTTTGAATTTAGATGAGATACAAGCTGGGATAGAACAACCTTTTCTAAGATTTTTTATATGAATGGGAGATTAGAAACTGGGTAGTTCTTTAAATCGTTATGGTTTAGTGTTGGTTTCTTCAGCAGAGGCTTTACAGTGGGAGTTTTGAAAAATGATGGGAATTCCCCAGATGAGAGAGAGGTATTAATAACATCAGTTAGTGAAGGCAATACTGGATCTAAGCACTCAAGCAGCAGTGATGTTGGAATTGGATCAAGTTCACATGACGTTTGGTGCACTCTTCATCAGGATTGTACGTTCAAAATCCATGGAGACAAGTTCAAATGCTGCTAATGGTTGCAGCTAATATTATGTATCACAACTGTATGGTGACGAATCAATTGAAATTGTGGTGTCAAGCTTATCTCTAATAGTTTGTACTTTGTCACGGAAGAAATCTGCAAACATGTCCGGAAGGTCGACTAGAGAGAAGATAGTTGTAAGTGGTGTAGATTTGTTCCTTGACATTAGCTTGTTAGTAATCTCGAAGAGCTCTTTGCAGCTGGAACTATCCATGATCTTAGTAGTGTAGTGGGCTAATTTTGCTGCAAAGACTATATTTGTGACATTCTTCTTAGCAGCTTCATAGATCTGCTTATGAATAGTGAGTCTGGTGGAAAGCCAGAGCCTCTCAGCTTTACAGTGGTCTCTTTTAGCAGTGCAAAGCTGGTCCCTAACACTGCTATACCATGGAGAACACTTTTGAATTGATACTCTGCACTTGGTAGCTGCGGCATGTTTGTCAAACAATGAATGCAGGCAGTTATCAAGTTGTTCTGCGGTAGGAGGTAAGCAAGTTGTTAGGTTAGCTTGGATGTCATGCATTAGTTTGGTTCTATTTCTCATATGGAGGTTTCTTTTAGTAGCAGATAAAGGTGTAGGGTTAGGGACTGATACGTCAAGATGGCATATAATGCAGAGGTGATCTGATGCAAGGTCATGGGATACCAGGGAGGACCGTAGAATGTTATCATCAAGTTTATGAAGAATCCAGTCTAAAATGTGACCATGTTTATGGGTGGGTTGTTTATCTGACTGTTTGAGGTTGAAAATATTAATGGAATCTATGAGTTTTGATGTATTTGAGTTTCCGGGAAAGACAAAGTGAAAGCAGAAACTGCTCCAAAAAGAGAGAGTCAGCCAGCTTGTTTTTTCTACTAGGAGGAGGGCAGTATAGGCAGTAAAAATGGATTGACCTTTGCTCCAGCGTGAGTGTGGTTTGGACTAGTTCAAACGATGTGTGGTCAAAATTGAATGTTGTGGTGTGGTTAAGACGTTTTATGTGATGACAGCAATTCCACCTCCACGAGAATAACGGGGGAACGACTTCATGGAGTAACCAGTGGGTGTTAAATCCGCACACTTGGGCTCATCGCCTGATGTTTTTAGCCATGTTTCTGTCAAGAAAATATGTCATTATTCTGGTCGTTGATAAAATTAACTATTTCTGTGCACTTTTCCTTTGGTCCTACTGACTGGGCATTGAATAATGCAACGCGCAGAGGTATTTCTTGGGCAGTTGACACAAAGGTTGACGAATTAATAGGGGTTTGAATTAGGTTATCTAAATTAATGGTCAATTTTTTTTTTTAAAATTGTTGAGCCGAAATAAGGGAGATAACTGGAATTCTTCCTGTTCTACGCCGGCCAGCCTTGAAACGTTTCTTTTTTGCTTCTGTTTACATTTAGGTAATGATGAATGTAGTCCCAGTTCGTTTAGTCTAGAGCACAATGTAGTGTGGAGAGTCAAGGAGTGAACATTTAAAGCAATTAATGAGGGTCCATCGTAGCATAAACGTGTTGACTGGCGAGTATCACGTGATGGCAGTTTGTTCAAAAGCAGTGGAGCAAGACAGCTGAGAAAAAGTCTAATTGTTCTCATTTCCAAAACAAGTAGATGAGGAAACACATACGAATTTAACAACCAATACATAATGAACACAATAATGAAGATGAAAACAGGCAACAAGCACAAATATCGTGAAGACAGCACTAAAAATAGAACAGCTGCTTCAAGCCAGTTAAGTGATAGTGGTGATCTTGTAATAAACAAAGTATGTGCTGTTCTGTCCAACACATGATGGTATTTACTGAATACAAAATATGCATAGTTCTGTCCAACACATGATGATATTTACTGAATAAAAAATATGCATAGTTCTGTCCAACACATGATGGTATTTACTGAATACAACGGCTGTTTGCTTCTGTCAAAAATATGATGGTATTTACTGAATACAAAGTATGTGCTGTTCTGTGAAACACATGATGGTATTTACTGAATACAAAGTATGTGTAGTTCTGTGAAACACATGATGGTATTTACTGAGCACAAAGTATGTGCTGTTCTGTCCAACACATGATGGCATTTACTGAATACAAAGTATGTGCTGTTCTGTCAAACACATGATGGCATTTACTGAATACAAGGGATGTTTAGTTCTGTCAAAAATATGATGGTATTTACTGAATACAAAGTATGTGCTGTTCTGTGAAACACATGATGGTATTTACTGAGCACAAAGTATATGCTGTTCTGTCAAACACATGATGGTATTTATTGAATACAAAGTATGTGTAGTTCTGTCAAACACATGATGGTATTTACTGAATACAATGTATGTGTAGTTCTGTCAAACACATGATGGTATTTACTGAATACAAAGTATGTGTAGTTCTGTCAAACACATGATGGTATTTACTGAATACAATGTATGTGTAGTTCTGTCAAACACATGATGGTATTTACTGAATACAATGTATGTGTAGTTCTGTCAAACACATGATGGTATTTACTGAATACAAAGTATGTGCTGTTCTGTGAAACACATGATGGTATTTACTGAGCACAAAGTAGATGCTGTTCTGTCAAACACATGATGGTATTTATTGAATACAAAGTATGTGTAGTTCTGTCAAACACATGATGGCATTTAAAGAATACAATGTATGTGTAGTTCTGTCAAACACATGATGGTATTTACTGAATGCAATGTATGTGTAGTTCTGTCAAACACATGATGGTATTTACTGAATACAAAGTATGTTCTTTTCTGTCAAACACATGATGGTATTTACTGAATACAAAGTATGTGCTGTTCTGTCAAAAACAAAATGGATTTACTGAATACCAAGTAGGTGCTGTTCTGTCAAACACATGATGGTATTTACTGAATACAAAGTATGTGTAGTTTTGTCAAACACATCAAGCTATTTGATAACATGGTTGTAATACATAAATTGCCAATGTCATAGCATCATGCCAGGCATGAATATCTTAAACCATTTAATCACACTTCATTGGCAATATTAGCAAGATTGTTTGGCAATACAAAAATACTACTTATACAGTTTGGTGGCTGATGTATCATCTATGTGCAAACTAATGTTAGGGGTTACACTATAAGCTTATATAGGCAACACTGTCACTGTACTTGTCCATGAAAGTTTACATTCAAGAAGCCAGAAAACTAAAGTTGACTTCAACTTGTCAAGAACTAGTGCCTACCATCTCTATTTTCCAAATTCAACCTATTGATATCCTCGACAAAATAGTGAATCCAGCACTTGGTATTTAATTATCAAAATGATGATCTTAAGTTCAAAACAGCAGAGACATGCTTTAAAATTAATTTTAATGGTAACTTTGAGAGTTCTGATTACCTCAGACATACAAATATTTTCAATTTACTTCTACCCCTAGAAATGCAAAACTGTATGACATTCAGTAAAATTAAAGATTTGAACTATATATTGTGATTCTTTTAGACTAAAAGCTACCAATTAATCACTTAATTTGTCCAATATCTCATGAAAATGTGGAATGATATGTTTTGTCTCTGATAAATATTAGTACACTTTTTAAGGGAATGTTGCCTATTTTTGAAAGTTACTGTTTAGTGCTGTTATTAAAATGATTCATTAGTGCTTTCCAATTAAGGAGAGAAAGGTTTTGTTATTTAATGAAGAGCACTGCATATTATGTGTATTTTAAAACTGTTTGACTGACTGAGCCAGTGAAACACAGGGCCTGATGAACTTGTTGTGATAACAATTACATGACCTCTGTCTCATCTGCCTGAAATATTTAGTTCAGCAAGACTGCTGAATGAATATATCAACCTATTTTCCCATTAATCTACCCTAATCAGACAGGAAGGAAAAGCCATTTTGCCTGAAATATGAAGTCTATGAATGTACACTAACTACCTTTAATGAGGAGGAAAATCCATGTATTATGATAACATATAGGAGCTTATTTTGGGCATTAAAATTAAAACTTATAAAGAATAATTTATCTAAACATCTTTAGCAGATCATTATTTCAGAAATATACAAAGTGCATTTAATTGCTGTTAGAAACTAAAGGGAAAAAACTCTGCAAACAGGTTATGTAGTTCTGTACACATCGACTTTATAATTAAAATCCAAACACATTGGGAAAAATTATAATTCTCTGCTGCATACAAATTAACATATAAGATACTCTGTCAGAATCTGCTGCATACAAATTAACATACAAGATACTTTATCAGAATTTACTTATGTCATAATGAGAGATACAAAATCTGCTTGTTAAACTTTGGCATTACATCTAGTAACCAGCTCACACAGAAATACTACGCAGTACTGAGTGTCTCTACATTCATGTGACAGTATAATCATATACTTATGTTCATATACACAGAATGCCAAAGCCTGTAAACTCTTCTTTAGATAATTACTTTACCTAATTAAAACAATTCCATATCTATCAAACTCTAGTAAAAGATTCATTTCCAGCCAATGGTACAAATATAGAAATTATTTACCGTCAATGAGAAATGACGCAAAATATCCTTTTCATCCTGGTAGAGATATACTGTACTTTCCAACCAAGCATTGTCTGTATTTCTTGGGTCATCTGCATATCCCTGGTAAATCTTGATTATAAGATATTAAACGTTAATGAAAATCTCTCATCTTTACAAAACATGCCTTAATTTAAAGCAGTAAATAAAATATGTGAAACTGACAAAATATTATATACAGATCTGTCAGAAAGAAGTGAATACTATGAGGAGTTTCAAAATTAGATGCTAAACTTTGCCAAAAAAATGCTCTGGATTTTCTTTGATCCAAAAAACCCCCCAACTTTTACTAGTACAAAAGAAGGTAAATGTACAAGCTATACTTACAAATAATTACAGCTGGATTATTAAATTTGTGTTAAAAAAAGAATGAAAGCTCAGGGTCAAGGTCATTATTGTGATTAACCATTTCAAAATTAAGATAATTAACCTTGACACACATAAAATAATGCCCCTAATTATGACCACAATATCTAATCAAAACTACAAGTGTAACCAAGTCTTTCCCCCAAAATGTAACTCCACAGTTTACTTGTGAGAATGAGAAAAGGCTGTGTGTTGTTGATGTGATCACTGGTTATCATTGCAAAGATCAAAGATGCGACTATAGCATAAATAAATCCAAAAGTAATTGTATTAAGTGAGACCATCAACAAAGATGAGACCCAGGTGCACCTGAGATCATTCACCTTGCTGGCATCTGCCTACAAGCCATATACAAGAGCTGTTGGTCAAAAGATCTGGCTTAATAGGACACTTTCCGTACAATTTACTTTCATTTCTATCGATTCATTAATTCTGAAATCACTTGTTTAGAGGTTGTTAAATATGTACTACTTCATCATGGCAGATCAGCAAATCTTGTGCAAGAGTTAAAGGCCTATATATTAGATGCTTACTGTCAAATCGATCAGATTACGTCCAGTGGTTTTTGCAAACCTGTCATTTAAAAATAAGTTTTATATGCAATAAAAGAAGGCCACACCAGATGGTGGATTAGCATCATCCACACAAACTTGAAAGTTTTCCATCGGTATGACACCATATGTCACATCTGGTCAAATTATAATGAGTAGTTTTTCTGCAGAAGAAGTTGATGAAAGGTTCGTGCATTCTTTGTATAGCTGACCTTACTGTATGGCACATTTGCACTGATTGCACAAACTTTAAAAGGTCTTGCTTGCAAAGATGCTTTCTGTCAAATTAAGTAAAATTCTGTTGAGCGGAGTAGAGACATTGGTTTTATATTTCTTGTACTGGCAGCTATTTTTGGATAGCAGATCAACATCTTTTGTATAAACCTGAAAGGTTTTCAAGCCAAAGAACTTTCTGTCAAACCTGGTCAAATTCTGTTCAATTTGGTGATAACATCCCTCTTGAGACCCAATTCTTCAGGAAATCTACTACTGTTTTTTGTCAGAATGTTTTGTTTTATATTTCACTTGGTGAAGATAAGGCATTAAAACTGATGCACAACAGATCAGCCATGAATAAAATATTTAATTTTTAAACTAATTACATTCTAATGTGTAACAATATATTATATAAGGTCTTCTTACCAGCTCTCCTTTCCTAAGTAGCTTCTCCATCTGTTTCTTAATTTTCTTTTTCTGCCGCCTGTCTTCTCCTAAAGCACCAAGAGCTTCCTCAGAGAACTTAATTTTCAGATTTTCTGTTGGAAGACGGCCCGGTGCCAGTATACTCTGTAAGAAAGTAATGTATTAGAACAAAAGGTTTTGTAAATCACAAAATGTAAATTTTAATTTCACATACATTAAGTCTTCTACAAAACTAACTTTGCACTTTTCTAGATGACTCACCATACTGATGAAACCCTGAAATATTTTTTAAAAATCATGGTTTGTTTTAGTTTGGTTGTTAAAACAGCAGCTCTCATTGCATGTGGCATTTTCAATGTCATAGAGATGGAGAACATTCTATGTAGAAAAGATATAAAATGAGCAGGCTTGGTTTGAATCTAACAAACACGCACACACAATTATCTTATCCCCACATTTTTTAAAAGAAAAAGTGAGAGTGATGTGATCTGTTTCATTGGAATGTGCATATGTAGGCATATTTTGCTGCATAAATTCCTACTATACCATTTAATATAGAAATAAAACAATAGTCTTTGAATTCTGATAAATGTCCTGCATGCAAAGATTTAACAGAAGAAGAAACACAAGAACATGCCTACATTTATTGACTGAAGCAAAATCTGGGAAAAATATATTATTAAATCTCTAAAATATTATGATTAAAATTACAATTTATCTAAAAAAATATTCCTTTGAATATGGGCCCTCTGACAATGCAATGATAACATTAAGGCTTAAGATAATAATTTCTGGTGTTTGCCGATTCATTAATACAGTGACTATAAACTGTTTTTTGTTTCGGGTACTGAATGGCTTTGGTGCAACACTGAAAACCCACTGACAATAGCACAACATTTTGTAATGGATCATGTTCCCATTGTAGTAAAATCTGTCTTAAGAGACCATTCTTTCTGTCAAACTAAAAATGATTTATTCAGACAGTTGGTTTCTCAGAAAAGGTCACTACACTAGAAAGCAAACTAATGCATAAAGAGCATGGTCTGTGAATAAAGGTCACAGTATCTCGTAATCTCATAGCAGTGGTTTCTCAACTCTGGTTTTACTGTATCATGTACTCATGCAGTTCTCAATTCTTAATGCCAGCAGCTCACTTACTCATTATGTAGTTACTATAATTCAGTAGTTAATGCCATCAATTCATACACTTCCCAGTATTCAGTTGTTAATGCCACTAATCTGATAATTCACCAACTCACCATCTGTGAAGTTACTCATATTTGGTTGTCAACACCAACATCTGACTTGCACTATTTGTGAACTTCTGAATAATTATTGTAATAAATGACCCTATTCACCATAAACATGTACTTCGCCTTAATTTGTATCTAACCCTAAGGAGGACTGGATAATACCACCATCATACTTACCCTTCACAATGAACTAACCATATTTACCTTTACAATGAACATAATTATTTACCCTGTATTATGTACACACAACTACAAAATGCACAGTCTCAGTACTATTGTCACATGGTGTGATGGCATGTCAAGGTCTATGATTGTTGACTGAAATTTCAGTGAACATAATTTATGGGTGCATTATGGGAAAGCACATTTGAGACAACCTTATTTGCCATTGGTCATGTGGATAATGGTAGAATCATAACTCTAAGGTGTTAAGTTGTTTCTTCAAACAAATATGTCAGCAGTACATATACCATCTTGCCCTTCCAGGACAAGAATTGGGACCTTCACTGTCTTTTCACTTGTTTAGCAACAGACAAAGAAAAAGGATGAAAAGCTAGCTGCTTCCAATGATGGCAATCACATGAGAATGACATCCACCTGGATTAAGAGACTGGAACCAAATCATAATAATACCCAATACATAAAACTGTCAAATAAAAATTAATTTAAACTAATAAAGAGTACAAACTTGTTCCAAGCACTCAACAATGAATATCCCCAATATACAACTCAGTTTAAAATTGGGTCAAGTTTCTTAGTAAAACTGTAGCTATTACAGAATTTGTAGAAAGAAAATGAATAAGAATTATACAGGAAAAAAATTAAAATGTTCATTTTACTGGAAACAAACTGCATTCTCCTGTCTGGCAGGCTGTCGCCTTGCTCAATGAGCTAGTATCCATATCAACGCTAACACTGAAAGCAATATATATTGTGCTTACAATTGAGCTTGATGTTGTGGATTTTCTGCAACACTGTAACTAACATTTATTTGCAAAATTAACATTGTAAAGAAGTAATGAAAGATTGATTGAAATTTTCTTAAATATACCTTAATATATATCCTTAATTTTTAAATACTTAATAGTTCGATTCCAAAGATTACAGTGAATGAGATTACAATAGATCTTTGCTGACAAAGGTTTAATTTTTATTATATATCAACTGAAATCTAATCACATAATTCCTGGTCTTTCTTAATTGCAGCCTAATTTGTAATGCAATATTCAGTTTGCTAAACAACAAAATATAATTTTAATGAAAATATGTGTCACTACCAAATCACTGCTTGTGCCTGCAAAACATCATGAGCTCCAAAAATAAAAATAAAAACAGGAAGGAGAAAAATGAATACAACTAATTTATTTGATTACTTTTTAAACTTCAAGCAGAATACTGCAAGGCCTTCAAATAAAGATTCAACAAGCACCTAAGTTTAATTTCTTTGCATGTCAGGTGGTACTCCAACTCAGATAAACACAATAGCACAAAAAAAACCCAATGCTAGTCAGCAAAATTTCTAGATATACTCTGTTAAAACACGAGCACAACCTTACTTCACCATGATATTGTGAATATAGCTTTGTGCATAATAGATAAAAACTATGTTCAAATTTCTTTGTGCAAAAGCCTATACTGATATTTAGTTTGGAGTCTAAATTTACTGAACTGAGCATTCATCTGCAATTCCAGTATACCATACCATTTTCTATGGTACTTGTTTGCATGAAATAAACATTTATGAATAAAACTCCTGTAAAACAATTTGATTTGCACACTAAAATACACAGTAACACAGTCTGACATTTTCTTCATAAAAATGGGGGCAGATAATAGTCAATATTCAATCCTATTCTTTAATAAATATAATAAGTGAACGTCATGATCTGCTAATATATTATACAATGGCAGGTCATAATTTATCTGTGTGTGCTCATTATACATGCACTTCATTACAAATACAAAATGACATATTTTATACAACAGGTATGGACATTGATTCCATTTCATTATTTAATGACAATATTATATTAAAAAAGTTTACTAAAGGTACTTTATGTCTCCCATGACAGCATTATAGACAGCGAGTCAAAATTTTTATTAAATTAGACTGTTTTAAAATCTTACCCTGAAAAGAGTCCTTTTCAAATATTTTCTTTTTGGCCACAGAAAGAATTAAGTCCTGAGACTCAGTTCCATGCTATTTTTGTAAAATAAATCATGCAATAATGATGTATTTTACATATTAATTAAAACATCCAGAAAGGTACTGACAGGTATAATATGATACATCACCATGTTGGCATTTGCAGTATCACAAGACCCAAAGAGCTATTAAAAGATCTGATGAGATGCATCACAATGTAGGTATTTGCAGTATCACAAGACCCAAAGAGTTATTAATAGGTCTGATGAGATGCATCACAATGTTGTCATTTGCAGTATCACAATACCCAAAGAGCTATTAAAAGGTCTGATGAGATGCATCACCATGTTGTCATTTGCAGTATCACAAGACCCAAAGAGCTATTAATAGGTCTGATGAGATGCATCACCATGTTGGCATCTGCAGTATCACAAGACCCAAAGAGCTATGTATAGGTCTGATGACATGCATCACAATGTTGTCATTTGCAGTATCACAAGCTCTAAAGAGAGACTGATAGATCTGATGTGATGCATCACAATGTGGCCATTTACAATATCACAAAATAAAGAGGCTATCTGTAGCATTTGGTTCCACAACATTTATTGCACTGGAGATACTCACCCCAGGTAAAGCCCAAAGCCCAGTGTCCAGCCTTCTAACAGACACAAACTCAAATACTGGCTTGCCATCTTCCATCATCTTCTGACCAGTCTCATCATACTTCCATCTGTGTAAATTAACATTAAATTTTTGATCTGCATTCTACGGCTGTTCCACTTAAACATAATAACCAGGGATGAGAGATATTTATAAAATTGTGCCAGGGTATTCTAATTACTCAAAAGTTTCAAATGAAAATTACTGGTATAGAAAATTCCAAATTACATCTATGGGTGGCTACTCCATTTTGAAACTGCTTTTCCTTGGTCTCATGGATATTTTACTGGAACAGCCTTTATTGAACTCTGATGATAAATATATAGATGAAAAAATGCTATTGTTTTGTTTCTCAAAATATTTAAATAATAGTTAATAATTTATTGAAATATATAAGAAGTAAATACGACATATTTTGTTTCATTTCATACATTAACAAAAGGTTGACTTTTAAAGCCTACAGTTTTCCTATACTATAAAAGAGTAAGTGGGACCCATAATTGCAGACCATGTTTAATACCGAAAATATTCATTGACATAATTATAAAGAGTAGTCAGTCCCTTGTTTGAGGCATTTCACTATTGTGCTAATTTTGATGTTGGAAAGGGTAAATGACAATGTTTCCCTGAGGTATAACCATATCCTGAGGATAAATGTCAATAAAGGTGGTACCTATCTTAACTCTGGAATTTCTCTCTAAAAGAATTTGCTGTCAAGACAGGTAGGTAGCCACTTAAATCTATGTTGATTAAGTCATTCATTATGCCATACCTCTATGTAATATCATAAGTTATATGCCAATTCTTGAGGAAAGCTTCTCTAATAAATGTTTTGAGTTTCACTAAATTGTCAACACCTCTGTGTGGGTTTGAATCTCAGACTCGGCTAACGTGCTAATGTGAGAAAGCCTGCCAGTAGCTTCTTGCTGGTCAGTGGTTCTTCCCGGGGTTTTCTGGGGTTCTTCCTCATCCAGTTATACTGGCCACCAAGTCTAGCCTATACTGTGCTGAAAAATGGCATTAAACCCTACAACAAAAACAACAACAATTGTCAACTGAACTTCTCTGGTATATGAATCAACAATTAAGGTTTGATATAATTTATTTGACTCAATATAACTGAGAAGTTTGTCCTTTATTCTATTTAATATGGTTTTGCAAATACAGCTTGTTTGTGATATGGGGCATTAACTGTTATTTTTAGCATGGTCTTTGCTAGGTTAAGGTATTGATTTCCCTGTTACATCTCACCATTATAAAAATTATGGTGAATAGTCGCCACTTTTACAAATGTTATGGAAGTGTTTGGTAGTGTACTGACAGTATTATCAAATAAGCAGAGAGTGGATATCATATTGTCCTGCTGAAAAGTCAAGGACTTCATTAAGAGAATCTTGCACTTTTTGGACAATGAAAGATTTTTTTAAATATCCAGCATCAGCACAGCTGAAATTTAAAGGACCCTTTTCTTTCAAGAATTGATATGGCATAAGCTTTTAGAACAGTTCTCTTGAAAGGAGCTTTTGGAGAATGTTTCAGCCACTGAAATAAAACTCTCTGGTCTGGTTGTGACCAATTTATCATATTTCATTTGGTCCTTGTTACAGCTGTGTTTATTTTTGCCAGTAATTTTCTGAATCATATTCCACACTGATAAAATAGAAAAGCAAGAGTCAGGTTAGAATCTCCAAGTTTTCTTCTTGGTCTCTATAATGACGCAATAAATTTTAGCTTGGTATATATATATATATATATATATATATATATATATATATATATATATATATCCCATTATAACACTCTAGTCCGGTTACTTAAGTACCGAACAGTGGTAGAGCAAAAAATGATGAAAAATGTTGAGTGTGCTTGTGTGTTGCAGGATATGTGTATGCGTGTGTGTATAAACAAAATGCCAGTCAAATGTATAGTAATACTGCTAATTAATGTAGACTATTTTTGATTTTCACTGCATGGTATTTATATGTTTCATTATGTCCAATAATATTTTAAAAAGTAAATAAAAATAAACCAAACTTTTGACTGCTTTCTTTCAACCCACACTGATGTACATATGACAGATTAGATTGTGAGCAACATTAAAAACAATGATACAAATACCTCATTCTAATAAATATCCTTGCCAGCTATAATTTTTATCAACAGCTGCATTAACTTTAAAGTCATTACAAATGTTGTCCGAAAGAAACATATTTGTTTACAAAAGGTACTAATTCAAATTGAATAAACATTATTCAGTCACATGATGTGCAATTCCAACTGGAAGTATTTTGCAATTTTTGGTTGTTTAAGACTAGATCTTGGGGAGGGGGATACATTTTAGTTTTGCTTTTATTTGTAGCAAAGTCTATGATATTTATTAGCTGCATAATTTTCAAGGGCTCAATACAATGGCTTTCTTGCCAAATTAGCTCTTTCTCAATGCAAATATAGCTTCTGAAACAGCATGGGTTGTTTCTGGTGGGTCTCCTGGTCACTGTCAACAGTGGGCAGTCATTATCAATTTTGATTCAGTGCTAAACGTTCAGCTGAACATCATCAAGTAAGCCAAAATGTCCCCATAGAACAACTTAATCTCTTCAATATCTTTCTCAGTCTGTGAATGACTTGAAATCACAATCCTATTCACAAAATAAGCTTTCATTTTCCTAGACATATCCTTTATGAGATTACATAAATGTATTAATTCACTAATAAATACTGACAAGACTAAACTCACTTTAAAATCTGATTTCACTGGAAAGTGACATTTAATTGTTTGAATTGACCTTATTTGTACTGTAGCTGCATTATGCAATAAACATCTTTCTCTTCAGATCTGCACTGCAAAAGATAAAAGAAAGCAGTGACATGTTCGAAGGACATGTCACCGCTTACCCTTTCTGTGATCTGTTGCCATCCAGGTGGCAATGAACATTGGTTGACAATAAGCTAGTCTTCTGCCTATTCGGTGAGCTACATTACAGAGATCAAGTCAATGATCCACAAGTCTGGCTTTAGTGCTAACTTTAACAGGCAAATTTCGACAGTCATGTGTACTTTAGGCAAATACAATAGTTGATATGGACCAAGGACAATAATTAGAGCCATGGAAAATCTCAGGTGTTCAACAGCCTGTTAGGAATACAATATCTTATTCTGCCTGAATACAACAGTGGTAAATTACATTAAATGGTGGTTGCAAAAACACTGTTAGGTCTAATCAAGTGTAGTAGTTTTTGCTGTAAAGGTTTACAGCTGATAGATGTTGACAAGTTTTTCAAGATTTTAAAAAGTTATACCTTCTATAGATTTGAATTTGGGGTTCATAGTGCTACCATGCTCTATTTGGAATTGTGTCATAACTAAGGACATTGTAACTGAGGAGATTATATAAAAATTGGATTAGTGCTACTATTTGCAAGAACATTTTTCCATTCCCTGACTTTGTCTTTGCAATCATAACAAAACCATGGTCTTGTGGACTCATTTAGCAGTCACTTAAGATTTTTGTTATCCACATAAATATCCTGCAGCCATTTTGTAAATAACAGTATTGTGTTCACTATGGTTTCAAACAGCAACCATGAATTTTGATAAGTAGATGGATTAAATCATATCTTAATTTGCCTTGTTGAGTTTCTGTCACTACCCTTGCCCATAAGGCCTGAGAGTATTGTACTACTATGCACATGCAAATTTACTGGCACAGCGTTCACGTATAACTTACATGGTTGTAGTCATCCAGTCTCACCTTCTAAGGCTGATGGATATCGTTTCTGGAGGCACGTTATGAAAAGGAACTAACAAAATTGTGTTGCTTTGTGTCTGGTATTGGAACAATGCAAGTAGTATGATATTGGAGGGCTAAGACTGCTAATCTTCACAGGGAAATGGGTAAGTTTACAACCTGTGTATTCATTAGATAAGTGGCTTTTCCATATGAAGCATTAATTACAGCACGAACATCTCAAACTTTACACAAATTTTAATCTCTAGAAGTGTATGTACATTTATACAACTGCTGCAGCATCTCATTCACATGGGGTCATCTCTCCTGTTCACATGAGACCACCCCTCTCTTAATGCCACCCATTCATCAAAGAAGTGATAGACTTTTAATAGTCAAACAGAGCAAGTTAAAAAAAACCATCAAAGATGTATAGTTTTACCTAGTAATGACTGGATCCACAGCATGGTTTGGCCCCCAGCGACCCAGACATCCTCGGTTCACAAGTCCTGTACGACCAATTGGATTCATCGGTATTCCATTTTGTAGCTGATAGTTTCCAGCATAGCTAACTCTACTTGTTTTTGTCACAAGGTCAACATTATTGAACTTAAGTACCATACTCCTCTGAACAACAGGGCTAAAAAGAAATATTCCATTAAGGATTAGTATGTTGGCTGCATGCATGATGAAGATAAAGGTTAGGTAACAGGTCATATTATATTTCAGCTACCAACTACACCAGAATATTCATGCAGGATCTCATACAGCAAGAGCAGCATAACTCAAAGATAAATGTATTGACCACTTAGTATTACTTAAATGACTTGCACAATCTAGGAAAGTGGCATTCTCTTTCTGGGAACATCAAAACTCGGAAGAACTGAAAACTTGAGTTCTTACTTTTGTGCTTAATTTTTTACAATGTTTTTACAAGTATTTCTGGTATGTAGCACTAAGAATATATTTTATTTTTTGTAATCCTACACTGATTACTGAAAATACTAGCTGAATAGTCAAGTCCATCTGCAAACAATACAGAACAACGATCCAGATTTGTAGCTCCACAGTGTGCCAGCTGGTCAGTGTCTGTACTGCTGTGCTACAGATTACATACAACAAATTGCAGTGACATAGATCTACTGGCACATTAGGCAATGACAGATCAGGTCTGTGCAGTTTGTAGTGGAACTCAACTTACTAGTAAGTTTATATGGTATATATGAACTTTCTTCCAATAGTTTCTGAGTAGCAGTCTGTGAGATCTTACAAAACAATGTGCAAAAGTTAAGTAAATGTTTTGGGGCAATTTTTCTTCTTCAATATGAATGGAAGCAAATTGCAATCAACTGTCATTTGGGTTAAAAAGCTTAATAATTATGATTATGTTGAATATGTACAGTGAATACTGTACTAATTGTTGTTACACTGTGAAAATGCATGCAATGAATATTAAAGTGTTATTACACTGAATATGCACACAGTGAATATTAAAATGATTATTACACTGTGAATATTGAAATGATTGTTATTACACTATGAATATGCATGCAGTGAATATTAAAATGATTATTACACTGTGAATATTGAAATGATTATTATACTATGAACATGCATGCAGTGAATATTAAAATGATTATTCCACTGTGAATATGCACACAGTGAATATTGAAATGATTGTTATTACACTGTGAATATGCTCATAGTGAATATTAAAATGATTATTACACTGTGAATATGCACATAGTGAATACTGAAATGATTGTTATTATACTATGAATATGTACACAGTGAAAACTGAAATGATTCATATTAGAGTCACCTAATGGTTCACTTGAAATAAAACATATTAAGCAAGCACTTGCAAGGTATGGTCTTTGAGTTCTGATTTTAACTTTTGTTTCAAAAGTCAGTCAAGTATAATACAAGATGGCAGAGGCCTGCATGTTGAATTCATGTTCGAAGTCCTACTTGTAAAACAACTGACCTCATCCTCAGGGTCAAAAGGCTGAGCAAGCATGTCATTAACACAATTTTTCTATGACAGTGATCTTGACCCGAAGGTCAAATAAGTGTGTCAAAGAATGAATTATCTTTGCTTTATAATGACTTATCCCAGGTATCAACAAACTCCATCAAGGGGTTAAAATAAAGATTTAACAAAACAAACTTTATTATCATACAATATTTAATGATTAAAACCGCTCTCAAAACTAACACACATTTTATCAAGGGTAATAAGCCCTATGAATATTGGAGGAAATATCTGGTAACTCTAATTGTAAATCACTAGCTGATAGCTTTATTTAAAAATATTACCTGTTAAATTTAGAGAGTTAAAAATCTGTTGCCCACAATTTATTGGCTACAAGCAAGGGTGGTTGTATAATGAATAATATTATTGCAGATGTAAATTTTTCAGTTAAAATTATTCCAGTTAATCATTAATGAAAGAGCATTCATACTCTCTTACAAAATACTCACATTTGGTAAAGATCCACTTTGTCAGCCCAATTTGGATTATCTGATAGTTCAGGGCTGATGTAGGAAGGTGGGTCATACCCAGGAAATTCAACCTGAAATTAGTTTCAGACTGGTATAAAGAATATGCAAATGCATAATCTAAGTTTGTAAATGTCATATTTGCTTACTATATCACTACAAACAGCATAAATCTAAATCAGCATTGACTAATACATCGATCCCTTGCTATAAGGAAAACATAAATCACAACACAGACCCTGATCTGCCTGTGGACTTTTAAAACAGATCTTGGTCTATTTTGTTTACAGGTGAATTTCATTATACAATAACAGAATTATTCTGTAATAATTTCCTGAAGGAAGGATGTATAGTAGTCTTTCACTTTAAAGACCCTCAGTATACCACTTTACCTCTGAAGAGGTGTATGTATGGTCAAATTTTGTTTTTAATTTTGTTTCCTATTTTGTTTAGCTTTATTTTGGTGTTTGGCTCACTAGAAATTATTGTAATGTGATTCTACACAGTTAACTACTTTTCAGGTCAGGATAATTTAATGTAACTAAAAGTACTTAATTCGTTTCACATGAAGTATTTTAAATGAATTAGGTACTTTTAGCTACATTTAATGGTACTGACCTGAAACTTTACTAAGGTACAGAAATGTGCATATTTATCAAGCTTTTAAAAAAGATGTTTATAATGAAGGCTACTCGAGAGTGATAGAAATGTAATTCAGCTGTCAGCCAAGTGACATAAGGGTTAGCAAAAAAAAGAGAAACCACTTGCTATAAATTTTGATGTTGAACTCGGAAGATGAATCACACCTACTTTATGTGCATGGAGAGTACATTAGATTTTGTACGCTTCTTTAAGATCATAGGAATTCAAAGAGAGATAAAATAGCATAAAGTGAGACAATGAACAAAAATTACGAGTAGGTCTATTCATGTCATGCAAAATTTACGATCTCTGATAGAGCTTTTCATTAAAAAAAGTATAGACTTCAATGCTCTCCCTTTAAATAGGATTATTTTTAACATTTTTGATAAAATATGAAATCTGATATTATCCTTTAATTTAATAAAAACTTTAACCAATGTTTACCAATCTCCAACTCTACCACCACCCCATGATATCATGCACTTACAGATTAGAGTAACAGCTTAAGCAACCTCCTAACATCTACCACTGTCCAGGTACTCACACTGTTCAGAATGTACTACATCTTTATTAGAAACAAGTAAATTGCATGTGGAGTAAAAAGCCAGTATTCACACCATCCATTAATGTATATTACCAATCAATTACATGTGGAGTAACAAGCTGGTACAGTGTATATTACATACAAATCAATTACATGAGGAAAACAAGCTGGTACAGTATATATTAAAAATAAATGAATTACATGTGGATTAACAAGCTGGTACTCACACCATTTATAATGTATATTAAAAACAACTCAATTACCTATGGAGTAACATAGGCACTTGAAAGGTTATTGTAAAGATTGTAAAGTGTAACTCCACATAAGAACAAACTGCTGAGAGATCCAGGCAATGTGGATTCAAATTATATATAGACAAAATAATTCTGTTTATAATAATTTACACTGCCTTTGGATATTATGTTTAAACTGTTGATAATTACATTTATTTTAAAATTTTTAAACTTGCAACTTAATTCACTAATAATTACCTAGACTGTTTTTATGGACAATATGGAGTGTTGTTTTTTCTTTACCCCTTTTTCTTTATCAAAATTCAGTGTTATCTGAAAGCTTCTATTATATTTTAAATATATTACTATAAGTTTGAGAATTAAGAAAGACTGGTCATGTCTTGGTTACATGTTACATATTTGTTCATTTTACCACAACAAATATAAACCTGTACATTAATATTTGGTATGGACTTCCGAGTTTGCAGTATCAGACAGTCTTCCCTTAAATAAAAATAATTAGATAATACTCATTGCATCAAACCTGTTACATCTCTAATGAACTGCATGCAAGTTACTTGGAATATTTACTTGCGTAGGCTTGTTGCTAATGTTCATTCACTCTGCATAATATCAAAATAACTGTTTCAATGGATAAAATTCTGTGGTCACCAGGGCATAACTTGGCAAATCATCAATTGATAAATCCTTGAGCTTCATCTATACGAGTGTTTTATCAGTTGCTGGTCAATTGTTTAGCAGCAGATCAGCAACTATGCTGTAACTTGAGGTCATAACAAGAACAACTTTGAAAACCATGACATTTGGTGTATTATGTTATGGCAGATCTGGGTCTAGCCCATTCACAGATGCTTATCTGGTGCACATGGATAAATACTGTACAGCCTTTAAGACTTACATCCCATGGCACTTTGTCATTGGGGACTTCAAATCGATGGATATTGGATCCTGGGTAAGGGGAGGTGCGAGATCGAGTGTGGACCTTTACTTGTCCCTCCAACATGTGATAAACTAGGGCACGAGCCTCAGCTGCTTTCTTGTCTTCTTGCTTCTTTTCTGTAAAATAGGTATAATTTACAATAAAGCCCATGTAAGTTTCCTCTATACATTGATAATTGTGTTATGAAAACAATATTTCACATGTTATTCGATTTAATAATACTCTTTTTCTAAAGAAACTTCTGTTTGGTTTTGAAACGTGAACAAGAGAACAGTGTTAGAGACCCCCTGGCAAAATCAGGCTAGAAATGATAAATTAATGAATGAAATGACTAAGTTTTGTGCATTTTAATGTTGCTCATGATGCTTTTTATTTTTAAAATTGGCGTTTGGTACAAAATGCTGGGTGGGTAAAGGAAAACTATATATGATCAAAGCTGCCCATCATTATGTTCACGCCTGAGTTACAAGCAATACTGCTTACTAATGTTTTCTGGAATATGCTGTTCACAATGAAGTGTGAAAATGGGCCATACCATTCACAATTGCATGAATATAAGGTATACTCTGTTCAAAATTAAGACTAGATCATGTCAGAGGCAAATCACAACTCCACATAAGATATTTTGTTACTAAATGATCTCGGTAACATAAGGTGGCACTGCACGATTAACCAAGAGTACTGTCGGGCAGCTATATTGCAAGTCTATCATAAGAACATGTATCTTCATAATGCATCTTGAAATTCTATTTGAGTTTATTATTATGTGATATCTGTTGGATATATCATCAATATTTAACACAAAAAACAAACAGCTGAAGAACAGTATTCAGAGTCCAAACATTAGCAAAAACCTTACTTCTCTCTAAGATGACAATGAAATATCTGAATCAGACGTGCGTAGTCATGACACAATGTATCCTAAAATATCTTTATCAAATGGTTCTACGATATTGTTGCAATGTCATCATAAATATTTGACTTATAAAGATGCTTTACTGTCAAAACTGTTGCTCTTAAAACAACCTGGTAAAGTGGCATCACCTGTTTACTACAATACCAACAATCACCAGTAGTTTACACCCCTGACTCATTAGCTAATGCACAATCATAAACTGCTCCATACCGTGACTCACCAAGCTGGCAATTTCATTTGCATATGAAAAGGGTGTCCATTAGATAGTACAAACTTAAGTATGTGGGGGAGTTCCTAATCTGTGTGCTACATATATAAAGATATTTTCTATGCTGTTTACAGTAATGTGTGTCTGTGGTCTATGCTTTTTCCAGTTAAGTGTATATAGTATTATTCTTTTCACAATTAATTACATGGTTAGTGAATGTTCACAATTAAGTGCACTTAGTCTATTCTTTTCACAATTATGATCTTCTACCTCTATATGACCTAAGCATTCTCTGTGTTGATAGATGCATCCAAACAAAATAAAATACCTAGTTTTGAACATCTGGTTTTTTAAAGCTCCAAGTAGAATTTATTTTTCTTCATACCTCTTGTTCACTCATTAACCCTTGGTGCCGTGTTTACGTGTCAGGAGGAGTTAGCCTACTGCCGAGCTCTGTAGCGTCAAGGTCATGTATTGTACACTAAAGTGGGTGGTATTATTGAAAGGTAGACAGATGTAGCTCTACAATGATAACAAGTAATCTGGACGTTCTAGTTGCACTACAAAAAATACAGATGGAAAAACCTAATTTTTGGACACATTTTTTTTTTCACCCAAAAGTTGTCCATGGTTGGAATCTGATTTTGTGTAAAGATTTTAGACATTTTGGCTTCAGATCTAAGACAGACCAGTCTGAACTGCACACAGGTGAACCTTTGCAAAAAGTAGGACAAGGTGGGCATTTGGAATAAAGAGTGGTCTCAATACGAAAATGATGGGTCCATTAAGAAAAAAAAGAAAAAGAATTCCAACTTTTACCCTTCTGATCATGTGCAAGCAAAATACCCAATGAAAAACAATATTTCTAAAACAACTAGGCTTTTGGCTAATGTGACATTTCTTGGAAGTCAATGTATTTGGATGTAATCAGAAATAGCCCCCAAAATGTGTTTCCTACACGCATTTCAGGCGAAAACAACAAAAACCTCCAGGGGTTAATGAGTTAAACTTCTACTGTATTATGCATAAGCTGAACACATTATATTTATCAATAATGCCTTGTATATCGCCGAAAATGGCAAAACCATCTGTTTGCCAAGGCTATAAAATATATCTCTAATTTACACTGGTTGTCATTGATGTGGCTTCTTATTTTTCATGGCTTTAAACAGGTATCTCTTGTAGAAAGTTGTTTACACTGTACTGGATGTGGAATAGGTTTTGGCTTCATGGGTTACAAAAGCACACTACAAGCAGGTTAATGATAAAATTTATTAAATAAATTTCTCCAGTTCAACCATCATATTTACTTTTGCAATTCAGCTAAAATGCATACTATTTTACAAACTTCGTATGATTGGTTTTGCAATCAATAAAAGCTACCTCCAATTCTGTATTTTGTTTCATTTTAGCTTTATCTACAATGGAATTTGGGGCCCGGAGTGGCTGAGTGGTCTAAAGTGCTCTCCGTTATGGATCACTGCCATTTCACCTATGTCTGCATGGGTTTGAGTCTCAGATTCGGCCAATGTGGATATGTGAAAAAGCTTGCCAGTAGCATCTCATGGGTTGGTGGATCATTCCGGGGGTTTTCTCGGGTTCTTCCTCCACCATTAATACTGGCTGCCATGTATAGACTATTGTGTGCTGAAAAGTGACGTAAAACACTACAACAACAACAATGGAATTTCTTCTTGTTTATACCTGAGCTCCCCCCTCCCAGTTACTTAATTTCCATGGTATTACACATCACCTAAGCACATTATATATATATATCAATAATGATTTTAAATTGCCTGAAATGGCTAACCCAAGTGTTTTCCAAGGCTATAAAATATATCTCGAATTGCACAGGTTGCTATTATATGTGGCTTCATATTTTTCGCTGCCTTCATTTAAAAATTGTCTCTAATATTTCTTTGTTTTAAAACATTTGATTTTGTGACAGGAAATATTTTCAGTAAACAGTGTTTATTTTTAAAGCACAATGCTTACACTAGCTGCTAGGAACTGCCATAATTCAAGTCAGTTAAAATTATATTCTATTTTGCATATAATGCTAAAGAATGGGGAGTGGGGTTGTAGGCTGGGAGACAAAGAGAGATGGAGGGGAGAGGATATAACTTGAAACAAATACATTGGGGATATAACTTGAAACAAATACGCTTTTTCCAATTTATAGAAATGAAAGAACAAAGTCTAGAGATGCAGCAAGGTCATTAACATTTTTTGAAATAATGTATTATTGCAATAGAGACCAGTTAAACATTATACTATGAGAACATAAATCAAACGTGTTACTTGGTCCAAATTTGTTATCCACAAACATTATTTTAGTTCTAAGGTGTGTGGTGTTGTTATATTCTCATTCAACAGTTAATGTACATTTTGAAACATTAAAGTGTGAAACTGAACTGTACCGAGTACATGAACAAACTGTCCTGACTGACTGTTGTTGACTCAAGGCAGAAAGCTGCAGTAGCAGGCATAGCGACTGACTTCAAAATAAGAATGTCACTTCTCAGTTAGTACCTGGTGATTCATGTAGATTTGTTTTTAAAAAAAGTCAGGACAAAACAAAACTTGTTTTTAACTGAAATCACTTCATTCATGACATGAATGGCTACTGATAAAGTGCAATAGTCAATACAGCATACACAATTCGGTGCATTTAAACAATTGTTGTACTCTCTCCTAAACAATGTTATTTCTAATGTTTAAGGGTAAAAGTACCAGAAAACCCTTTCAAAGCATACCTCACATATCTATTTTATTGTTATATACAATGCCATGTTATTCTGGCAGAATAAATGTTAGAAAAAATTATGAAATGCATGCCGTAATGTTCAAGTGTTCTTGATTGTACACATGGCTGATATAAACAATATTGCTTTCATTTGTAATCTCTTTTTGAGTTTTAAAATACTGCCTACAAAAATGTCTTTAAAGCGGGTTTTGGAAATTGTATGGGAATAAAAGAGAAACTGACAAATTAACTGATAAATACCACAAGAAATGTTACAAATGCATAGTTTGTAAACTAAGGTAAATGTATGATACTGACCCCAGCCAGGGTAAGGTGTACAGTGTCAAGGTTTCTCGCATCTGGTTGTTTAGTATCTGACTCACAGAGTGAATACAACAGAATCGGTGAGAGGTGTCATACACTACACTACAGCTACAATAAAATCAATGATGGACTTCCACTAGCTTGAGTGGATTTCCACTAGTCAGGGGGAGGCGGGCAATTCACTGGGTTGAGTGGACTTCCACTACTCATAGTGGTCACTAAAGCCCTGCCTCTCTGCCGAACATCCACCAGGTTAAGTGGGAAATCCATAAAACATGATGCATGTACTACATGTTCTAGAATATGTAGGATGATAAATAATATTGCTTAACCAATCAATACCTCCTTTACTGGAAGGTAATACAAACAAAGGAAGTATGCATGAGAAAGACTACTACCAATCTAACAGATGAGTGCTGTTCAGATATGTTACCTCCTCTGTTTGGCAAACAGTGAATTCCTGGTAGTGAACAGATAATGGACAAATTAATTAAAAGCTGGTCATACATAAGACACAAGTCTGCTTCATCATTTCAACTGGAAATATTTCCTTACAACACTGATGCTCCCCCCAATATGGTGCAAATAAAAAACTTTGGGTCAGTGTGCAAGTTCTAGTCAAACAAAGCTTCATTCGTTAAATGTTGATGCAAAAAACACCTTTAAAGATTATCTGAGCAGGTGTGACAATCTGTGATAGAATGGACAGAGACAATGGGTCAAGATAAGTGGGAATAAACAATATACCTCATCAACAGCAAATGACAAAGGCATGCAATCCCACAACAGCAAATACTTCATCTTAACAAAAAATTAGGGGGCCCCAAGTGGCCGAGTGGTCTAAAGCGCTCTCCGTTACGGATCACTGCCATCTCACCTCTGTCTGCGTAGGTTCGAGTCTCGGATTCGGCCAATGTGGGTACGTGAGAAAGCTTGCCAGTAGCTTCTCGAGGGTCGGTGGTTCTTTCCGTGGATTTCTTGGGTTCTTCCGCCACCATCAATACTGGCCGCCATGTATAGCCTATCGTGTGCTGAAAAATGGCATTACATCCTACAACAACAACAAAAAATTAGTATTTGTAAATGTACAATGTTTTCTGGTCCACATCCTCTGTTCATTACTGTAGTTTGCTTTGTTTGCTTTTCAACTTGCCAAGAATTTGTGCTGAAATTCTGATCATGAGGGCAGCATTTCCCTGTGCAACATCAATACAAATGGTTAATTATTACTCTCACATTACCAAGTCACAAAGAAAACACTTTCAACACAAATAAAATCAAATTAAAGAGCAAAACATCCATTTATAATTTTCTGTCATATTTAAAATTTGGTTTGTACCAAGTTTGTAGAGTCCAAAATTTGGTGAATAGTGAAATATTAAAAATAATTTTACCACGTATTAAGTGGTTTGAGCGTATGTCTCAGATGCAGAAGGTCATGGGTTTGAACCCTGGCCAAGTCATACTAGAGAATTATAAAAATGGTACTAACTGCTGCCTTGCATGGCACTCAGCATTAAGAGATCAGAGTTAGGATTGGTAGGCCTAGTGTCAAAATAATGAGATTGTGTGGAAAATGATGCTACACCTCAGCAGCATGATGCCCCAGTGCTGTACAAGACTATATCATTGTAGCAATATGACTAAAATTGTTAAAGCTATCTTAAAAATATTTTTTAAAAACCCACAAGCACAAACATAAATTTTGAAATTAAACCAATACAAAATTAGCAGGTGACTGTAAGCTAATGAGATGAATTCATAAAAACATGTCTGACTTGAACAATGCCAATGAAACCACTAATTTTATGTCATGTGATATATGATAATGAAAATATGTGCTAGGATAATAGTCATATGAGGTAAGAGAGATATGTGTGGAAGGATAACAGTAACAAATATCATGTGATGTAGGATAACAATGATGCACAGTATGATAACAGTCATGTAAATTAGGATAACAATAATGCACAGTATGATATTAAGTCATGTGAACTAGGATAACAGTAATGCATAGTACAATAAGTCATGTGAACTAGGATAACAGTAATGCACAGTAGAATAAGTCATGTGAACTAGGATAACAGTAATGCACAATGCAATAACAGTCATGTGAAGTAGGACAACAGTAATGCATGGCACGCATGTGAGGAAGAAAATACAATTTATAGAATAACATTACCTATGTAACCATATTAATAACAAATACCTAGAAGATGATTATTGATTAATATTATTTATTAATATTCATCATTCTTCTGACAATAACAAGACAATGTGGGTATGTGAGAAAGCTTGCCAGTTAAGCTTCTCATAAGTGGGTGGTTCTTTCCGAGGGTTTCCTGGGTTCTTCATCCACCATTTATAATGGCCACCATGTATAGCCTATCTTGTGCTGAAAAATGGTGTTAAACCCTACAACAGCACAACAATAACAAGAACAGTAATAGTAACAATGGGAAAAAAAATCAAAGAAAAGTACAATACCTTCAACTCTTACATCAGTGACCTCAGGGATTGCCCATTTGGATCCAAGCTGATGTTCTTTGAGTGAATCTACAATCCACTGTAACACTTCAAGTGTGGAATGCAACTGGAAGTAAACAAATTTAGATGACTATCTAATGTTAACTCCCAGATACAGATATTTCACTCATATAGTGTGCTTGCACAATGTTCTTCCATATACAAATTATTAAAGATTTCACTAAAGAATGGCCAAAAAGGAAATGTGATACATATACATTCCATGAAAATTAAATGTACAATAATGAAACTCTCATTCTTCCAAAACAATAAATCAAAATCAATTACATCTATTATTTTCCATTATGAATTTATTTTCACCATGTACTTGTCTTTGAACAGTGCCTAATAGAAAAAACAATTTTGGGTGAAAAATGTTTTTTTTTTTTAATAATACTTACCCAATCATAATATGTTAGTAGGATATATATTACCTTGCAAATCCACCCCCCCCACCCCAATAAAAAAAGAGCTGTAGACATATGTTGGCTTCTTGTAGAATTCAAATAAAAATGCTAAATGTTAGCTTTTGCCAAGAATAAGTCAGATAAGAGTAGTCACCCATGGATAGAGGTGGTGGTGCCAAATGTCATTATTCATCAGTCACTATGGCAGTAATGTCCACTCTTCCAGGTTGTGACTGGAGTGGTCGGGGGGGGGGGAAGTTCCCATATTATGAGCTTGTAAGTTTATTCGAATAAACATATTTTACTCTGAAGTTTGGTTTCTTCTTCAAATACATTATCCATTTGAACCTGTTAGCTGAACAGAACAACACTGGAGGTAGTTACTACTCCTTATCCTAGACTTGGCCCTGGTTTGGGTCTCATGATGTATGTGAAGCAATTTTAAGGCTCATAACGTGTTTCAGCATAAAGCAATGAATCAATACAGCCTTGAGAAGAAACCTGTTGTGTTGCTCACATAGGTTCTATCAAGTCATATTGACCTCTTTGGTACAAAATGTATTTCAAATATAAACTGGAAAATTTTGTATCAGACTCCCATATAATGGCTTGAATGGTGTTAGTCAGGGAACAGATTAGCTCAAATACTATTACTGTATTGACTGCTCACATCTCACTGGATGCACAAAAATTATTTGTATGTTCAACATATAACCCAATGATCAAGGAAACAGCTTGAGTGAAAATAATGTAACAGTCCCTTTCTTCTCTCAGAAGTAACAACAACCTTGATCTCAATCTTCTGCACAGCTCAGTACTGTTCAAAAAAGTTTTCCATGACATACTTTCAACACCATTGGTAAGAAGTCAGTTTCAAGACAAAAGAATAATTTGCTATTAGTGGAAACTTGTTATGAGTAATTAAATGACAAGCTGAATGATCACACAGCTGTAAAGATTCTGTGCTGATGGATAAGGCATCAATTTCACCAATTTTGCCTCCTAAAGCTAAAATGACTAGGAAGCATGTTTTATGTGAAAAATGAGTCAATGAGGCTTTAGACGGTGGTTTGAAGAGTGTTGCTTTTAACCATGTCAGAACCCATGGTAAGTTCCATCTCCAGACATAGGGCCAAGGCCTTCAGTTGAGACAAATCAAAACTAGCCAAAAGGTCAGAGAAGTCTTCTTTCTCGCTTATATATTACATCCATGATTGTGAAACATATCAGAAATCATTAAATGACAGCCCTAGATTGTTATTCTCCTCAAAATGGCATAAGAGGATCAAAGTTAGCTATTTGCGGTACTGAGGCTTTCAAAAGAAGAAAACTGTATCTCTTCTAAGTCTACCAGAGAGAAATTCTTCTCATTGGTTTTCTCTTCATTCCTGCTGATAGGCCTTAAAAGTGATGGGTATCCTTACTGAAGCATCAATCTATCCAACACTTCAATGCAGAAATCTTTCTTTCTGAGTACTTGTTTGATATAAGCTGGGCATGAAGGTTCGGCATTTCTGGATTGGGATGGAAATCATTGATGTGAAGTTGTTTCAACAGGTGAAAATAAGGCAGGATTTTCTTGTGTTGTGAAGGTATGGCAGGATTTTTCTTGGCAATATCCACCACTGATTCAGGAGGTTGTTGATCCATAATTTTTCTCAATCTGAATATATCTGTGTATATTAATCATCCTAGAAATCAGATAAGATACAAAAAAATGTACATGCACTGAAGCTGTTCCTGTCCATTGAAAGGGCAGGGACTGCCTGGGTTGTCAGATATTGGAAGCTAAGCATCCATCTTGTTGCAGAGGTCCACAATGAGAGAAAATTCTACTGAAGATTGAGGGGTGAATGTACTATTCTGTGTTAATTGATTGATTCATATGGGCTGACATACCAAGTTGTTACTGGCCCTGTACACTGGTCAGCCTGAATGTATGGGATTTAATAGCATGTCAGAGGGAAAAAACTGATTCCTGAGTGCCTTTTATAAGTTGTCTTTCAAGAATGAAACTTAAGGAAAAAAACCTTTCGGAAGATAAACCCTTCTGAATAAAACCAAACATAATGTCCTACATGAAAAAATTAAAGAAATATATGTTAAGATTCTTTAAAACGTATATTCAATAAAATAATGTTGTGATGTTGTTGTGATTTGGATTTTTAACGTAGCTTTAACAATTTTTCAGTCATATCGCTACGATGTCTGCAATATGGCAGTTTATAGTGATGTCTAGCACTGGGGCATCATCCCACCCAGTCACATTATCCTGACACTGGGCCGACCAGTCCTAACACTAACCTCTTAATGCTGAGCGCCAAGCGAGGCAGCTGTTAGTACCGTTTTTGTAAGTCTTTAGTATGACTCAGCCGGGGATCAAACCCACGACCTCCCGCATCTGAGGCAGATGCTCTAACCACTAGGCCACCGAAGCAGTTATTCAATAAAATAAAAGATAAAGATAAAATATTAAATCTTTAAAATATCAGGTCAATATTGTTTTAAACATTTTAAAAAAAAAAAAGTTTTCTCTGGTGGTACATCACCTTCAGCTTCTTAAATAAGTTATTTTTTTTAAAAACTCTGTCTCATAGGCTGAAGTCGATTCACTCAATAAGAATATGTTCAACATCATTAAACACTGCCAGCTATACACTCTGGTTACGGTAGTACTAAAGTGCAAAAAGAAGAAATACACACCAATAGAACTAATATTTTCTTTATCAAATTTAATAATTCTTTTCTGAATTGAAAAATAATGAAAGAATACACTGACGTGCATTGGTCAATGTGTTTGCTCATTATCTTTCATTTAAAAAAACATTGAATTTGATAATGAAATAAAGAAAATAAGACTCGTTCTTTTCGCACTTATTTCTTCTTTCCATGAAAAGAAGCTTTTTTTGCTCTTTAGTACCAACACTGATAAAGTTATTGCTGGTATGACCATAAGAAAATGGTCATGTGTGGGGGTGGGGTCTTCATATCCATATTTGCTTGTCATTTTTCTTGTCCTGAGAATTCTTGGTCTCAAACTGAAATGACAATAATAAATTCACAACTGAGGTGGTGTTAGTGACTAGGCTAATAATGACTGCCTTTTTAGAAATCTTCTGTTTGTCCATTAGGAGCAGATTTGACATAAAGAGTCTGAACAACACCCAGTTTAAGATATGTAGGTGTAGTGATTATCTTCAGCCAGCTCAAGTCTTTTTTATGTCCCACAATTAACTCTGCTTCTTATAGCTCTTAGTCAAAGAGATAGAAGAAGAAAAAAACAATTGCATATACAGGTAAAACCAGTTAAGCATTGAATCAGGCTTATGGTGAAATGGATGGAATGAAACAGGATGCAGAATGAGAGAAAACAAAATTAAGACTAAACATGAACAAAATGAATTAAATTTTAAGACAATTATGAATCATCATACAACTGCAAAATGCTGGATCCAGAACAATAAACACTAACTGAAAAACAAAACAATAATGCAAAATTCACTTCATGAATGGATTTGAAAATCTACTTACCTGAATTTTTGACTGCCACTAACTTTCCATGGTTGATGCCCTACTGAATGATAACCTAGGATCAGATCCTTTATCTGATAGACATTTTTTTCTCTACTTTTGAAAGACATGGAAATTGTTCTATGACAACTGATATTAATGCAATGTCATCATCACTGACAGTAAAATATCTATACAATGTTTGCTAGAAAGAAATGAAATAAGAAATACAATTTCCTAAACACTTTTCTGCAACAATATTTTTATATTTATTGCAGTTGTGGTTATATTTTTATTATTGTAAATCTGAAAATGTCTTTTAAATTCTAAGCATTTTCTATTTATTAAAGCACATATTTTTTTTATTAGACCATTTATGAAAGCAATAGTTTTATCGATTTATTACTATTATTTTGACTCTATGGTCTTACACTATGAAAATGTAACATAATTCTTTAAGAAATAGAATGAAAATGTAAGAGGAACTTACAGTATTGTGAATTAAATAAAAAATAATCCTAAAATTTCTATCACAAGTCCCAAAGAATAGCGAGTTCTAAATGAATTTGAGGTCTTCAATGTGATAATGTACCCATAACCTTGATTGTGCTAAAGTGTCAACAGTCTTGATGTATCGCAATGACAATGTCCAGAATGTCTTTGAATCATTTCACAAGAATCCTAAAGTACTGTTTTGTCCAACCAGCACATGATTACTATGTAATTTCAATAAATAAATAAAAAAATCCTCTCAAATTAGACCTAAATACAACATTAAATTCTTCTGCAGACTGAAATTAAAATAAGAACAGGAGTAGGAATTAATAATTGTTCACTTCTTCCTCCTCACATAAATCCCTACATCTCAGTTATGAATCTATTCACAATACATATCTACTTGATCTACCAGTATGTCATATTACCTTGATCCCACCTGACTTATCTTGCAAAATAACCCCACCTAATGTATGTTACAATACTCAATCATACCAATGGAAAATTACCACAAACTGTAAACAGGTTCATTATCAAGGATGGATTTAGAAATCAAATCCATGTAAACAACCTATTTAAGGCTCGAATTATATTAAAATATAATCTATAATCATGGACAACAATTAAGTAACTATGTATTACTAACATGTTTATAAATTATATTACACAATCAATAATCATGGAGATAAGTTAAAAATACAATAAAGATACATATAACATTATCAAAAACAAAAATCCTGACTTTGGTAAATGCATTCCTAATGAAGGAAAATGAAAGGAAATAATGAATGGAGGCAGTAAAAAGATAATTAGAATGCATTTCTGAGACAGGAAAACAATTTTATGGCAAGAGGAAAGTTCAAATGCAAACACAAATGGAATGCACATAGAACACAAATTAACTTTTTTTCCCCAATTTCAGAGATCATATGAACATGATTTAATGTCATGCCAGGTATTATAGGGCCAATTACAAAACCTTCAGGAACATGAAGCCTTCAAAATAAATGCTAATATGTACAGACAGTGACACAGGTAAATGTACCTCTGAAACGACAACAAAATGCAAACAATGAATGAGATAAGAAAAAATGGAATGCATTTCACAGTCAGTTATTTTAAGCTACAAACTCCTTACAAGAGCCCTTTCTGTATTATAATCCAGAATCAAAATTCAGCACCAACCGACAGCTTTTCACCCCTTACAAGCTGAGATCTTATTCTTGTTCAGGCAGACACAAATTAGAGTGGGCCTAACATGACTTAATTATCAACTGATATTTGCAAACTTGCAAAGCAAAATCATACATATATTCAAACTCTGAAGTAGACAATCTGGAACACGTAACTGCTATATTGTCTACTAAGCATATATTTCTGGTTTCATGCTGATGCCAGATGAACTCAAAATAAATGCCCTTCATGTGATCACTTGGGGATGCATCTGAACAATCCTTATTTGAACAAAATGAAATAAGAAATCAAACCTGCTCACAAATACTTTACAGTCATATATTTACACTTATTGCAGTTGCATTTAAATTTCATAATGAATTCAGTGTGGTGGTATCTGAGCTAGTAGAGTGTTAAGACACTTGCCGTTACAGATCACTGACATCTAACCTCTTTTTGCATGGGTTTGAGGCTCAGACAATTTGAGTATGTGATAAAGCCTGCCAGTAGCTTCTTCTGGGTCGGTGGTTCTTCCTGAGGTTTTCTGGGATTATTCCTCCACCAGATATTCTGGCTGTCATGTACACTGCTCCCTCGATAATTCGCACCCAGATAACTCGCGATCCCGCTTATAACGCGGTGTCCGTCTTGGCTCCCGATCTTTTTCTCCAGAGAAAATGTATTTAAAATATCTTTAAAATACGCTGAACGTGATAAGAATTGGTAAATTAAACCTTGATACATTACTCGTTTCATCATCGAAAGTGGTGATTAATGCCCGTAAAAATAGAATCCATATTTTGAAATTTGCAAGTTCTAAATAAGAATTAATTTCAGAGATCTCGAAAAACGCTTAATTACATGTATTTGGAGGCCAATTTTTGATCTGGGATGCAGAAAAACACTGAGATGGGAGTCCTCCGTATGCGTGTAATAGGTGCACGGGAAAATTCAAAGATTTGCCAGTCCTGCTTCAGCCACCTGCTTTGTGGGAAAATGTTTTGATCAGTTAGCTGTGCTGATATTAACAAATACAGAATTCAGTGTCTGAAAGGTTCCTTGATGTACATCCTTGTTGCCATTTTATAAGAGCACATAAAAAAAAGAACATGATGCAATAGCTAGGCAGCTAGTTGAAAGGCTTTGACTGGCGGCCGGGTGAGAAAATGTACTGATATTTAGTGATTGAATTCAGAGGCAGAAAGACCCAGTTTTAAAATCTTAGCAAAACCTCTATTTAAAGATATAATATATTATGTAAGTTTTTATGATAAATAGTTGTGAGTATACTGTAAATAAACAGTCTGGTGAAATAGTGATCAATGAAAACTTCTGGTAAATGCTAACAGGTGGCAACAGAGAATGAAATAAACACCAATTAAACGTCTTCCTGTGTGAAAGCCATGTTCTAATCCTGTAATTCTGTTTCAGTGTAAACATTATAACCACAACATAGTCTGTTCATTGAAAACATGAAAAGAGTCAATCGACCATCACATCGAAACCCGTGAGTACATACTTCTGTGAGAGCCTAATTACATGCCTGCTTTGTTTTGATCAACAACTTGGGGAAGTGTTTGTTGCATTATAAAATAGATTACAAGAGACCTGTTTTGTTTTATCACTTTGTATATGTCTTTTGTATCAAATCAAGCAAGGTAGGCACAAAGAAAAAATTCAAAGGCATGCAAATCGGAGCATAAGGTCTTGTGGTCATACCGTTATCAAAATTCATTTTATTTGACCAATCAAAAATGGTTTCACATTTTTTATGTACTTAAAATCATTAAAGTATATATTATCAATCAGTAATGTGTCTTAATCATTTGTAAATGTGACCATGGAGAGTAAAGGAATCAAGCGAAAGGCATACTCAGTGACTGAAAAGCTGTGCATTATGGATAGGGTTCATAATGGTGAAGCAAGAGCCAAAGTTTGCAATGAACTAAAAATTGCTGAGTCGACACTTCGAGGTTGGCTTAAAGATGAGCAGAAACTTCAGGATTACATACATGTTGTTGATACAGATGATGGGATAAAAAAAAACGAGCACAGACTGCACAAGATACCGAATTAGATGATGCTGTGTACATGTGGTTCACATAGCAACATGAACAAGGTGTTCCCATCTCTGGAACAATTCTAAAGGCTCAAGCAGAGAAAATGGCAAAAATTATGGACAATGAATCACATTTTAGGGCAAGCCAAGGATGGCTTTGGAGATTTCAGTACTGACATGGAATTAAACAGAATTCGTTGTCGGGAGAGATACGCTCAGCGTATCAGGAAGCGGCGTGTAATTATCCAAACCAGCTCAGAGAAATAATCATCAGTGAACAATACACAGAAGATTAAATTTACAACTGTGATGAGGCTGATCTTTGCTACAGAATGATGCCAGACAAAACTCTTGCTTCCAAAGATGACCTGCACAAAAAGGAGGGCTTCAAGCTCAACAAAGAGAGATCAACACTTTTGTTTTGTGTGAACAAAACTGGTACACACAAGATGAAACCATTATGTATTGGCAAATACAAGTCCCCTCGTTGTTTCCATCATATGAACATAAACAGTCTTCCATTTGTATACAGAAACAGTGGAAATGCGTGGATGACTGCGATCATATTTACGGACTGGTTTTTCAAGATGTTTGTACCAGCCGTCAGAAACCACCAGTGATCCAGGGGCATAGAGGAGAAAGCTATACTTTTATTGGATAATTGCCCAGCCCACCCCCCTGCTGATTCACTCATAACAAGTGATAGAAAGATCCGGGTGGAATACCTCCCAAAAAATACAACATCTATAATTCAGCCACTGGATCAAGGAATTATTAGCACTTTTAAACAGAATTACCATCGACTGTTAATACAGTCAATCCTGGACAGTGGAGAAAGTGTTACAACTTTTCTCAAAAGTGTGAATTTAAAAGAGGCTATATTCATGGGTGGTCAGGCTTGGCAATCACTCCTAAGACCATAGAGGGGTGCTGGATTAAGGGTCTTGGAGCTGCCTTCGACGTAAAGCAAAACAGTAACATAGACAGCAACAATTATAGTGATTCTGAAGGTTTCAGTGAAACTGATGTCATTAATGCCAAGGCTGTTTGGGAGAAATTCGTACAGACTCATGGTCCTGAGATGGGCGTTTCTGTTGATGATATGGAGGAGTGGATTTGTGCTGACAATGATTGCCCCACAGCCGAATACATGTCAGATGAAACAATAGTTAATTCAATAACGAACAAATTTGCAGCAGAAGACGATTCTAACTGGAGTACCACAAGTGTTGAAAGTGATGCAGACGCAAATGTTGCACCACCTCCCCCCTCTGCACAAGAAGCAATCAAATCTTTTGATATTGCCATAAGGTGGCTGGAGACCCAAACTGTTGACTACGTAAAACTCATGCAGTTGAGAAATCTGAGGGATTTCGCTCGGCGGCAGAGAAACCAAGGAGTAACACAAAAAAATGAACTGATTTTTCAAAAAGTGAATTGATATTTGTCAAGCGTGACACAAATGGCAAGTATTAACTTGTTCTAATTTACGTTGTTTTAAATCTGTAGACTCATTAAATTCATGTTAGTACTGATTAACCCTTGTTTTTGTTTTCCCTTTTACTTCTATCGCAATCAAATCTATCTATCTATCTATCTATCGTTCGATCGAAAACGATTTCTTGAAAAGCATCAATCTTTTGTATATAAAAAAACGTCTAATTTGGATCAAACAATAAAACTAGAATGTATCCAATTCAACATAAAAATTAGTGATGTAGTACACAATGTGTAAAGTGGTACACATGTTAAATGAACGGAAACCACGTGGAATAATGTTTTCGAAGATCGCCTCAATATACTGTAATTTATCCTGAAATTAATGTTGCTCTATGAGGTAATAATAAAGAAAGTACACCATTATGAAGAGATATTTATTCACAGTTAATCTCAGCACGATTATAAAGTGAGTATTCAACACTATAATCTGCCTACCCTCCCCTTATCTTTCCTTTATGTCGTCGATCACTTTATTGGTTTTGGGCTTATTTTATAGGTCCCTCGATAATTAGCACCTCACTTACAATGCGGTTGATGTTTCTGGACCCCGATGTGCGCGAGTTATCGAGGGAGTGGTGTATAGCCTATCAAGTGCTGAACAATGGCATTAGAATAAACCCACAATAGCAACAACATGAATGATGCTGTCATTTGCATTTATATGTTTGCTATTTCAATAAAGCACATGTGTAACACGACAAAAATATAAATGATACAGCTCTCTACCTTTAACAATAAAAAAAAACCTGCCTAACATTGGTAAATTGATTTGTACTGTTTTGAATTGGATATAATTAACATTTTGTTACGAATCTATTCCACTATATACCCCTCTATTGTTATCTTTATTGGCAAGTTTGAATAACAAGTAATGTGTATGATCGCTGGTCTTAACATCTGCTGTATGGACAATGGCCTCATATAGCACATTGACAGATTTTTATTTCCCTACTGGAAGCCTCGCTGATTTGACCTCTTCTGTTGAATCTTGCCCGCTATCTGGTTTCAACTCCAATAAACATAGCTCTAAGCATCTTTAATTAGCGTGTAAATAACACTGCATAGCCATGTAGTTATTGCAACAATGTATATCGTAGTTAAAACTAGAATGAATTGTTCATTTAGAGGTGCTTATTGATAATGGAATATAGTTGTGTCCTAATATATGTGGATTATCACAATTGTCAGGTAAATGGAAATAGTCTTTTTTCTCTTTGCAAAAGCTACAATTAAAAAGTGTCATGGATAAATATGGTCTTGTACACTGACAAAATTTATCTCTCTATCACACACACAAACACACATGCTCGCATGAGCTAAATTGGTGTTTTTGAATTCTTTATATTTTTTATTGTAATTTGAAATGAGGATGTTGGTGTAAGAATATAAGTAGAGCTTAGTTTCTTGACATGTCCTCAGATCGTTGCATAGACCTAAAAGTATGTCTCTGTTTTTTTTTCCTGACAGCAGACAGAAAAAGAAAACTTGAGACCTACCTGTTGGTCTAATCGTTGCATACAATTTACCAATAGCCCTTTCTTCACTATGGACCGTTGTTTTGATCCAGGGGAAGTAAGTCCGTAAACACAACGGACCGCTTTACCAGTCTAGGGCAGTGTTCTTCTCTAACGTTATAGTACCCGACTATATTAATTTTTTTACCCAACTATATACATTTTGGGATACCTTTAATAACTTCCTACTTGTAATGTAGATATTATATTTGGATTATCTCGGGAGTTTAGCTTGTATACAACTAGAAATATTGAACAAAGTAGGCACTTTTAACAAGTTTTCCGAATGGTGAAATTTGTATACAAAATGGCGGAGTTTGAAAAAGTGAGTGAAGTGTTAGATTTTGAATTATCTGAGGATTTTACCAATTTTGACCAAGTAAAGTTGGATTAAAATGAGAGAAGGCATCTGGAGAGGCAATGGAATGTGCTTGTGGGTGACAGTGATGACGATGAAGAGGACTTTGAAGGTTTTGAACCGGAGGGAGTGTATGCTCCACGTAATTTTGTTTGGTCGAAGTTGGAAAACCTAAGAGATTTGTTTCAGTTTTCTGAGAGAGTTAGACCCACCCGAGTGTTAGATGGCTCCAGGAGAGCTGTGGAATATTTTCAAATATTCTATTCAGGTAAAGGTTTTGGAAACATTGTCCGTCTAATGAATTTAAATGTGACGATCAGACCTGCCAGAGGAGATACAGGTGTGTGGACCGATCTCACCTTGGATGAAATCAAGGCATTTTATGGAATTTTAATTTCTACTTGTTATATACCTGAAAGAAAGATTTGTGTTGCTACTGGAATTATTCATGTGTTCATCTAGGGTCAACTGAACAAGTTTTCTAAGAAGTAAATAGATAATTACTTGTATTTTACCTGTTGTGTTACCTGTTTGCACCTGTATTTTCATATTTGTAATAGATATGCACATTTTAGTCAATTAGTCATAAAATTTGATTTTAAACCTTGATTTTGACACCTAATCCAGCCAGATATCCTTAAAATTAGCAAAGTTATGTTATTTCAAAATCCACAAGTCATTTTGCTTTACAACTCCAAAGTTACTTAGTGCTGAGGACTCTATGCCCCCAAAGTTACTTAGTGATGAAAGGGATAACAATACCCATTCATGTTCAGGCCATCTTAATCATTTTGCCAACAGTATACAACATTACAACTACAAAGAAGTATGCTCTAAATGCAGACGAGCTTGCACACTAAGACATTATGCTCTCTCTCTCTCTCTCAATATAAAACCAAAATAGTTTTGAGTACTTTTATTTTAATTGTAATTGGAATCTTGAGTTGAGAGCAGAATGAGACAGAAAATATATGTTTATTTGTGTGTTTGTACCGTTGGGTTGTTGAGTAGCGTGCATTCTGTAGAACTTGTTCGAGTATGATCCCTTTATGTTTTGGACATGGTCAGCACCACAAAATGATAATTATTTATTTTACATATAATTTTTCGCGCACTGAAATTAATCATTATTTTATTGTGTATGCAAAATTTGATGAAATACAGCAGCAAGATACGCATTCTGGTTGAGTTTCACCCTTCAGGAGGTAGGTATGTGTTAGGTATAGATGTCATAAGTGCAAGCGGCACAATACTACTGCATCTCTGCAATTTGTTCTCTGATGGGTACGCTATTATGTGGAATTCTGGGAGATAATGGATGCTCTTCTAGTGTATTATAATCAGAAAATGTACTTGAAAAAGAAATGAGGCTTTGTTCTATCATAAATTAACTACTTTACTCACCTGTTTCTCCATGTTTTCCACCTTTTTCTCTAAATTTGTCAAAACAGGTTCAATACCAGGGTTGGATTTCTGTTCAGACAGAGACCCATTCTGACTGGAACTTGATTTGGCATCCTCTGTGGTTACATTTCCTGCTAACTGCTGCTCTTGTAGTTCGTCAATTTTGTTCACCAGTTGGCCCAAACTGATTTTAATAATAACAAAAATTAATAAGAAGAAGAAGAATAACAATAATAATAATCATAATAATAATTATAATAAATATGGAAGCAATTTACAGTAAAACTTGATCTGAATGATCTTCGCTATAAATGACCACCAGCCATTTATGACCAGAATCACTATGCATGGATTGATTTTTACTATACAAATCACACTAGGAAGAGCAACTACATGCTTAACACAGCTGAGGGCTGTTCCAGTAAAACATATACCCCCCGGGGGGAAGGCACTTTCAAATTCAACCAACCAACAACAGAAGCAATTAAAAAAAATTATGATCCACTGTCAGATGTGTTTTAATCGAGAAACACTGCCCCCTACAGAAGTACATTTTTTAACATAATTTCTGGCTACGGATTAGTGGGCGGTAGAAGCGATTTTAATATTGGGTTGGGGACAGAAGCGATTTAAATGACAGCTGGCTGGAGGTAATCTACTGAATTCATATACATCATATAATCTACTGCATGTTTTTATTTGTATTCATTCATTATAATCAGTCTTTTGTCCTTTTGTTTGTTTGTCTGTCAGCCAAGTATGTCTCTGATACTGTGAAATCACAGATTTTCATGGTGGCTTATTATCTGTAGATGTCATTGATCAGTCCCTTAATACCTACTAATTTAACATCCATGAATACAGATTTTATAATAGATATTTCTATTCTAATACAGAAATCATGAATTTGTATCCTTACTAAACTCTGTTTCCTAAAGTGATCAATATGTCTTGCTATTTTTCTTTGTTCTCAGGCATGCTGCTTTTGATTAGAATAATAGTTAAATCTTGTATTGCTTTAAATGTGTGGTCAGATTCTATGATTCATTGTTATTATTTTTTCCAATAAATGTTTTGGTAAACTTGTATGATTTGTCAGAAAAAAAAGCAATGATGTCTGTGGAAGTGATGTTGCATCATTTGTCTACTTTTCACTATATCATTTCTTGTAAGAACATCTTTTTCAGTTACCGATGTCTTATTTTTATGCCTTGTTGCAAGACTAATATAAAGTTATTAAAAAATATAGCAAGTCAAACATTTGTATATCATAGACGTAAAAATATGGATGAAAGTCAAAGAATCATTTTCCCCAGAGCACTCATAAAATCAGTCATTGCAGTTAACTATTGTCAACAGCATCATAATCATCACTGATGGCCTAACAGTAACATTCTGCACTTTCAATCCAGTTGTCACAGGTTCTATCTCCCACTTCTAGTCTTTCATATGAGACTTATACCTATGGCCTGAGGGGCTTTCATGGCAGAGTGGTATAAGATGCTTGTCTTGTGATACAGATCTGAGGGGCTTCCATGGCAGTGGTACAAGATGCTTGTCATGTGATTACTTGCCTCCAATATGTAAATGAAAATGTTGCCAGTTACTTGTGGAAGGTCAGTGGTTCTACATAAGTGGTGTTTGGTGTCTCAAAAGGACTTGGATTTTCTTCAGCAGTAAAAGTGGCTGCCATATATAGATTCTCTTCATCTGAAAATGGTGTAAAGGCCATAATGATCTACTGAAACCCCAGAGATCTCATGTCTAAATGACTTCAGCTGTTGGAGATAAACATCAAATCAACAGAGGCTCCATGTGCCCAAGTGTACTAAGGTGCTTGCTTTTACATCACTTAAACATCTCACAGAGTGAGTTTGTGTCACAGATCAACCAGTTTACGTTGGTGGTCGTTCGGGGTTCTTCCTCCACCTAATATATTGTAAAATAAATCACCAAAAAACCCAAAATCAAACCACACTGAATCAACCAACTAATCAACCGTGGCCACAGCAGCAAAGGTACTAGTCAGTCATTTTTGCCACAGCTGTAAGAGTTTATAACTTTTGACTAAAGTAATTTTTGCAGACCTTAGAATATCGTCAATTATGCCTTTCTGACAGTTAACTAAAAGTCATCATCAGTAGGTGCAAATGGATTTTTCATGGTGAGTATACGAGATGGAAAAGTCTTGAGCAATCCTGCATCACACACTGCCAAAAGGTTTACATTTTAGCTCACTTAGATTTTCTCTTAACAATGTTCATTGTTCCAACTAGAACTGTTATAACTTATTCAAGCTATATTCACCAATATCTGATGATATGCATCTGTAATAAATAATTGTAACAAAGTAATAGAATGCATCAATGTTTTTCAATGATGAATTTGAATTTTCAGCAACAACCACAATCAACAAACCAAGAAATAAAATTATTCACACTCTCAGACAGAAGTAGGGTATAATCATAATCTGCCAAAAGTTTTTTAATTTTTTAAATTTGCCAAATATGTTTTCCAATCATACTGATTCAGTGGACATATCACCAGAATGGAAAGAAACAGACCAGAAGGTTAAAATCAATTTGGTACAGCTTTTAAGTAGCTAAATTCATATTGGTTTAGTTAACTGTACACCCTTTATTGTCTTCCTTTTGATGAAATTTCTTACTGAAGCCAAGAAAATAATGTTGCACACATAAAAAAAAGAGGCACACTTCTACTCATTGTTTTTTTTTATACTTCTCAATTTCCAGCCTGTTCTTATGATCTTCTCCCCCCCCCGCACATACTGTTTGTCTTGTTTATGATATGTATCTAAACTTCTCACTTTTCCAACTAATTACTATACAAATGTTCTGTGAATATGCATAACAGTGTGAAACACAATGGGGAGACTAAATCCAAGATTGAAAACCTCTAAATTTCTGGATGTATTCTGCATGGATTCCATATTTCTGCACAAAACTCATGAGTTCAGGACTCTGCACTAATTCAGTTCCCACTGTAAATTTGGTGCAAATACCACGATATTAAAATTCAGTAACTTTAAATTTTGAGTGCTCATGATCAAATTTATATCAGTATAGACACATCTATGATGACAGCTTTTGTGAAGAAGAAAAAACATAACAGCCCCACCATTTTCTGGATCTATACAAATTTGAAATGTGTGCTTTCAATACTGCACCAAAGAGTCAGCTGCTGATTTCAGTAATGAGTCATCCAAACTCGGGTCTGTAAAGGGATGGAAATTATGTTAATAAAACAATGTCCCTCAGTTTTTTCAGTTACAAGAAGGACAAGCTCTCAAAAGATTGCTTTTACTAAAACTTACTTTCATTATCAACCAATCAGGGACAGTCAAACACATATATACTCTATTTTATCTTCACTGATTCTTAGTATGGTTCTCGTTCTTTCACATCTGTAGTGATGAGTCCTTGAACAACTCTCAACGGTTGTTAGCCTTTTTCGACCATGCTGAATGGACACATTGTAAGATAATGTTCAAGTAACAGAAATACCATCGGATAACCAGAGACCAATAAAATTTAATAGTCAAGTTATCTCCTCTGCAGGGATGCTGACAGGATTTCAGGATGTACTCTAAGTTTTCTGCGTGTGTGATCTCCAATGAGGAAGTGGTGGTGGTGGGAATAGCCATTGTTAAATATCTCCCTAACACTTAAATATCTGTCACTCTTTCTTATTGTTCCACTCTGTTACAGCTCTACTGAAATCAAAATTCTTGAAGAGATGTCATCTCTAGTTTTATAGCGATTATTACTGTGATGTCACTGGGCATGGTCACGTGGTTGTGGTGGGGTCTTGGTTGGGATGGCATAAAGGCTATAGGCTTACTCCATATTTGACAGCTAATTATGATGTCAAAAGAATTAAAAAATTTCTAGCAATTTAGTTGGACTCGGATCCTTGATTCATAGTCAATGAACAGGTTCTAAACTTGATGTATTTATTTTGGAGCTCATAATGTTCCTCCATCACATTCAAGTTTTGGATACACCAAAGGTGAAATTGGTGCAGTTGCATACTAAACTACTATTGTGGCTACTTCAAATGTTATTTAATGTGAGACTTTAATGCAAGAACTCATAGCTTCAGTGATTTTGGGGTTAAAAAAAATTAATTTCTTCTCAAACAACTCAATTTGGTGCAGATTACATTGTTTTTTAATGATACGGTGAGAATTCTTGATGTGTAAAAATTGCACAAGAAATGAACATCATGTCAGAAAATTACTACCACTGGGAAAATACTGATAGGAATATACAGAAATAACAATATAATTATTTAAGTAGAATATGTGGTGACAATACAAGCACTAGTTCTACAACTTTGTGCAAAATACATCTTGTACAATTATTCTGTTGTTTCTAACAGCATTGTAATATGGCAGTAATTTCTGTCCACTTTTTACTTTAGTCCCTTGCTGATTAATAGTTTTAGATTTTACAACACTAAGCACATTTTACCTTTTGACAATAACACATCATTACAAATATTTAGAATCCAAGAAAATAGAAGTTACAATTTTATTAAAAGCACTGGTACCAGTAAGACTAAAGGAGATGGTAAAAAAAAAAAGAATCATGACGAACAGATTAGTAGTGTAGTAAAGGACATCAAGTATTTTTTCATCAATTTCATCATCAGTTAATGATACTGCTTAAAAATGTATTGTACTAGATAATATACATTTTTAGTTATCCATTTTGCAATACAAATACCAGATGATGGCTTGGAAATAAGTCCCAAAAGGTCTGCAGAAAATACCACCATGATCAAAATATACATAGGAAGAACGAACACAAACAGGACAAATTTGTATCCATCTTGCTTTGAGTTTACACAGATCAGTCAGTCTCTTATGTTTAATGTCATTTAATTTTTGCACATAGAGAGCATGTACATCATTTGGTCATACATCTGCATGATACAAAAGTTTGTGTTTCTCTTCTTTTGTTGCTCAGTGGTTCTGCCAACTTGAAATCTACACAAAATTATGTTGTATGGGGATTCTCTGATGTTCCCTATGAACATAAATCTGTCAATTGTTTCTGAATTTAATATGATCCTCCTCTTCGGTGTACAAATAGTATTCTGTGCTGTGAACTCCTTTCATTGCCTGCTGTCTGAAACGCATATGCATAACTAGCTTGAACAAGTTACTGTTCTTTATGATTGTGCAATTTTCAACATCTCACATGTATGGCGCCATGGGTATTCTCTCTTGGATATCTCTGTCCCAAAAAGAAAAGTTTTGAACCAGAGGTCTCGTTAGGATTTTAAAACTAAGAGTCCATGGCTCCCAGTTTGGTTTAGAGTTTAATTTCTACATTCTTTAGAACACTGACATAGCTCTTGGTTGTCCATCAGAGTGAGTCTGAATTTTTTCGATCCAAGGAAGGTCTTATTCAAAGGACTAAGCTAGGAATCACACACTTTCTTACACCTGGCTAATGTCCCTTTCAAACTATCGGTTCTAGCAACTTTAGTTCTCTCCTCAATCCTACAATCTTTGTCAGTTTGCCGTTGAACCCCAAAATACTCATTGAAGTCTATGTCTCAACATGTCATGATTCCGAGGTCACGTGCACTGCTTATTCCGTTACACTCAGAAATGAACATAAGAATGAAAGATAAAGTTGTTTATTTGATGTACTGTTATAAATGACCACATGTACATCTCTGGGTATTTCTGCCTCTGAATTCAAGCACTGTAAATATCAGTAGATTTTCCCACCCAGCTGCCAGTCAAAGCCTTTGATCTCGCCGCTTAGCTATTGCAGCATGTTCTTTTGATGTACTCTTATAATGGTGACGGGGGGTGGGGGTGGGGCTTTCAACCACTAAATTATGTCATTGTAAATATCATCACAGCTAACTGACCAACACATTTTCCCACTATACAGGTACACTCAGAAATGAACACAAGAATTAAAGCTAAAGTTGTTTCTTTATTTTATGTACTGTTATAAATGACCACATGTACATCTCTTGGTATTTCTGCCTTTGAATTCAAGCACTGTAAATATCAGTATATTTTCCAACCCAGCTGCCATTCAAAGCCTTTGATCTCGCCGCTTAGCTATTGCAGCATGTTCTTTTGATGTACTCTTATAATGGTGACGACCGGGGGGTGGGGGCTTTCAACCACTAAATTCTGTCATTGTAAATATCATCACAGCTAACTGATCAACACATTTTCAAACTATACAGGTAACTGAAGCAGGACTGGCAAGTCCTTGAATTTTACCGCCCACTTAAATAAAAAAAAATTGGCATCCAAATACGCGTGATTATAAGCATTTCTGAGATCTCTGTCAGTTTTCACTAACATGAACCCTGCCAAAGATTCACTTCCTTGAATCAGTGTTTTGCTGCCTCTTATGCCAGATTTTTCTCTTCCATAATGCTGTATTAGGGTTTTAAGTTCAACATTCCCATAGTCTGCTTGTTTAGACATGGGTATATTTAATAAATGTAACCGGTATATTGTCCATCCAACACGTACATCGGACTCGCACTCAACATCAATTTTAGGCTCAAAATCACACACTGGTATTTCCAGTGACATTTTCCCAATGTCCAACAGACCGATATACATGAAATTTATTGTCATCATAACTATCACCAGCCAGTATTTGCCGACGAAAACTTCGTCTGAAGACATACCGTGTTGTGATTCAACCATTTTGGTTTCCTGTGTGGCCCTTTTTGGAAACACGCATTTGTAAAACTTCCACGATGAAAAAAAGGCTAAAACTCCATAAAATGCTTGTTCCTGGGCCAAAGAACGAATCAAATTTAGTTTAACAGCCATTCATGTCGAACCGAAGTATCCAAATATCTGGATGTCGCATCAGGCAATGTGAGACAGTTGCGGCAGCGTGAATTATGTCGCGAAATGCACTTTTAAAGTTAAATTTTAAAGTTTAATAAAAATTGCATACTGCGCAATGAACATTTTTTTTTTATATCCATGGCGTTGACGTAATTTGCCGAACGCGTACCACTGCTTTAAAAGTACGCAAATTCGTACAAATTACGTGCACTCGCGTGTACTGGCATCATTTTCTGACCCAATGTTTTATTCACGTTAGACCGCTAGGAGAGGGTAGATGTAATTTTAAATATATATTCGTTTTTTTATATTATCTTCTTTCTGACAACCCCACCAGCGATTTCTCATTTTGTTAGCACAACCCACAACAGAAGTGATTTTCCTAACCAACCTTCCACTGTCAGAATCAAAATAGTTCGAAACACATCCTCCTACAGATGTTTTTTTGAAGTGCTGTCCCCGGGGGGGATATATGTTTTACTGGAACAGCCCTGATCATGATGTTTTACACAATATATGTTTCAGCATTGCTGTTAATAACTATCATAAAAATTGGACATGAGCAATAAATACCTTAATATTATCCTTTCTTGTTCACAAATGATACACATACTTTAGCAGGAGGAAAGCAGATAGATGCACATAACAATAAGGAAGAAAAGTTGAGTCTGGTTACTGGATTTGTTAGATTTGTAAGGTAAATAACAGACAGTAAACCAGCCTTAGGTATGTGACACAAATAGCCACTATAGTGCCATTGATAATGGTGCCATTAACACCATCATCATATTAAAATTATTTGATATGGATCTTTCATTTCAAAATGCCTGTTATTAGCCATGTCCTGCAACAAACAATAGGTCTTAAGTTTAGTGGAGGCAAGGTAGATGATATCTTAAGCAAGAATAGTATTTTACTTTAAATTCCACAAATATAACCTGATATAATATCAGTGAATAATGTAATATGCTAGGAGCTGTTTCCAGTGGGTGGCATACTTCATTAATGTATGAGTACAAATATTTCATGTCTAATAAAGTCTGAGACTTTATATGGTACAAAAATAAAATGACTGCATTGCTCAGTGAAACTGTAATGTGATCTTATTAAGTATTTTTTTAATAATGTGATACACCATCAATGACTTGAATATCCAGAAACTAAACAATAATTACTTTTCTCTCTGTATGGACAATTCATGTTCTGATGAAAATGTTCAATTTTCCCAAATATTTTGGCCAGAAAATTATTTTATTGTACACCTACCAATTTTCTACCCAAGAATGAGCCAGAAATTTACCTTCAAATCACCAATCCATGAAAATGATACTGTCATCATCTGATGCTGTGTTACCAGGCTCTTGAACTAGGCTGTAACTATTTTTCCTAATCATCACACACAAGTTAATTCACTTTACTGAGAATGAGAATTGTCCATATCAAGTCTCATAACACACTAAGTAATCACAAGTTGCTGAGCACATCAACTGTGTCTTTATTAATGTTTATTTAAAAAACCTTCACTTAATCTAGGAGATAATGTGGCCAATCAAAAAAGCTTTATGCTCTAATATTCATCTATTCAAGCACCTGTTTTTGAGTATGGGTACTACATTCCTAAGTTTATGGTGTAATATTAATCTATTCAAATGAATGGTTTTGAGTATGGGTACAACTTTCCTAAGTTTATGGTGTAAACTTCATCTATTCCAATGAATGTTTTTGAGTATGGGTACAGCAGTCCTACGTTTATGGTGTAATATTAATCTATTCAAATGAATGGTTTTGGGTATGGGTACAGCAGTCCTAAGTTTATGGTATAATATTAATCTATTCAAATGAACGGTTTTGAGTATGGGTACAGCAGTTCTAAGTTTATGGTGTAATATTAATCTATTCAAATGAACGGTTTTGAGTATGGGTACAGCATTCCTAAGTTTATGGTGTAATATTCATCTATTCAAATGAACGGTTTTGAGTATGGGTACAGCATTCCTAAGTTTATGGTGTAATATTCATCTATTCAAATAATGGTTTTGAGTATGGGTATAACATTTCTAAGTTTATGGCATAAACTTCATCTATTCCAATGAATGGTTTTGAGTATGGGTACAACATTCTAAGTTTATGGTGTAATATTCATCTATTCAAATAATGGTTTTGAATATGGGTACATCATTCCTTAGTTTATGGTCTAATTTTCATCTCTTCCAATTACTGGTTTTGAGTATGGGTACAACATTCCTTAGTTATTGGTCTAATATTCACCTATTCACACATCTGGTTTGGAGTATGCATACAATATTCCTTAGTTTATGGTCTAATATTCATCTGTTCAAACAAGTCTGAACAAGGGTAAACAATTACTAAGCTTTAGGTTCCAGCTTGATTTATTTTTTTTTCACCCAGAGGTCTCGCTAGGATTTTAAAATTTGGAGTCTTAGGATTCCCATTTTGGTAAAAATAGAAATCCCACCAGCACAAGTTGCAGTCCCCTCCAGGGTTTAAGCTAGACTTGAATTTTAGGGAGAAGTGTCTTATCATTTTGGACAGAACAAGTGGAAGTGAGAGCTCAACAGGAAGAAGTGGACTAGAAGCAAGAAATGCAATATGTATTAAGCAAAACAGAAACTACATTGTAATAAATTTTAACTCAGTAATCAGATTATATTACTGTAATTTCAAGTTAGTAAAAATGCTTAATGAACTACTCTTAATTAATTTTTTAAAATTCTTTTATTTATTTATACTTTCTAAAAGATCACATAATAGCACTTTCAATGGTTTTTAAATGTGTTTGAAACAAACACTGTACCATGTACATGAGGGCAAAAACACACACGTCTTCAGTTCATACTGTTTGTCCTCATTTCTTCATTGCAGATAAAACATTACTGTAACTATTCATACATAACACACTAAAATGCAAAAAATTACAGACATGTCTCCTTTATAGTCAGAATATGAACTAAACCCTTCTTTTCTACAGAATCAACACAGATATGAGTGCATCTATTTTTAGAAGGAGAGGTTTTCATTATGTAATCACTATAATATAGCTTCATTATAACAGTCCACTGACAGGAATGCAAATGTATGGTTTATTTATTTGTCTACGTACTTGTAGTAATATTAGGCAATGGTTAAATAGTATCTGCTTTGCTGCTTTTTTCCGCATTTTCACAAATACTTGTCAAGTCATAAAACAACTTAGACCTGACAATGCATCTCACGAATTCCACAACATAGCATTGTCCCATATGTTTCTGAAATACATAATTTGCATTTTAAAGTTAAATCTTTAGTAAAATAATACCTAGGCTTTGCTTTCAATGAATTGTGTATTTTTCTGAATATATTTGCCCAATGAGTTACGAAAACAGACAATGTAATAAACTGGTACATCCTAGTCCTACAATGCAAGACATATCACATGTTGTTCTTGTATAGTGTTATCACCCCAGAACAAAAATATTGGGTTATGTGTCTTACATTGTAGAAATAGGTACATCCTAGACTTAGCGATGTCTACCATTATTTCCTGTTAGGCTACTGGATCACTTGTAGTTTCAAACTAATTTTATGAGGATATAGTGTACATGAGGCAGATAATATAAATCCAGATCACCAATTCTGATCTTAAAACACAAAATGCTATTTACACACTATTGTTAAGTTTTGAAACACAAGTGTGCATGTTTTTATCATCAAAGGATAGCATGCAGAAATTGGGCAGCAATAGTTGCTACCTTACAAAGGAAAGGGTTAATGGTCAATCAGCTATCAAAACACATGCTTGTGAATGGGCAAGAGTTTGTTTGTCAACATAACTGATATCAAAACTAGGCCTAGCTACTGATGCCTTGTTGAATTCATTTCACTACAACACTAAAACTAACTAGGCAAAAGTGGCATCTAAAAAAGTATGGAAATACAAAATACCTCTTTAAAAAAAAGGGTGAAGACATTTTTGCTTTCCTAACAGAAGAAGGTGAAGTTTATATTTTTTAGACAACTTAGTCACCCACTTCACCTGGTAGCGTGACCCCTGGCCCTCCCCAAAAACTATGAACATTAGAAGAACTATTGGTTGCCATTGAGTTCAATTTCTACTTTCTTTATAACAAAGACATATCTCTTGTTTGTCCATCAGAGTGAGACTGAATTTTGGCATCCAAATACGCATGATTTAGCGTTTCCAAGACCTCTGTCAGCTATACAAAATGTAATTGTGTAGGTATGCTATTTGCTAATGAAAATCGTTCCAAAGTTTTAAAAGTATGGTGTATGGAAAATGACACAATCCAGACATTTACATTAATTGCTGCCAAATTTCTATGATGATATCTAATGACTGTAATGCATGTCAAAGTTGTGTAATATGTCTTTATCATCCGACAACTCAGGACTGAGATTTGACAACAACAAAACATTCCAAATTTACCGTGAAGCCGTTGTTCTTAGTCTGTTGTCATTACTATCTTGTTCTGTTATCTCCCTTTTATGATGAAATGAATCAGCAATAACATCTTCCCACTGACGTAGTTCACGTGCATTGGCAAAATGTTTCACTACAAATTAATGGTAGAATATTACAATAAAGGTAAAAATAAGTGCACATATTTTATTTAATATATTTCTACAGATATAAAAACAATGCTGATCCAGTGTTGGCGAGTGATGTATTCAATTTTCCAGTGACCAAAGAAAGATTTGCTTTACAATTTCATATATAAATATATTTATACACATTAAAAATAACATGGCTTTTAAAGTGTTGGTATAAAGCAATTTGATATACTAATACTAATGGTATATCAAATTGTGATCTGCCCACAGCACAATTATACGCATATATTTTCTTGAAAGTGTATGCTCCTGATTATAGGTCTACAGATCAGTGATGAATTTCCACTTATTAATCATTAGTGACGTATGAAAATAATGATAAAAAGTATTAATATTCCCCATTCTCTAATGAACTTTTTAATATGGTACACAAATTTCATCACACTCTTTTCTGCTTTCCGTTCCCCATTCCCTCATGCATAAGGGACAAAATACGAAGAAATCTGGAAAGATAGAGAAAGATAATTTGGGCTTGATGAAAACCTTGAAAGTGAGCTTACACCAAGTAGCCTACAATAATATGGTTGGTCATAATCATGTATGTGTACACTTTCCTTGGGATTTATCTACAGTGTTTATATAATCAATGATACAAAGCTGCAATAGCCAGTCGACAATATATGGTAAATTTCTTGATTATAAGGCACTCATACTGTAATGTATTGAATGCTTTATTGTTGATGTTGTTTATTCAACCTATTATAATGTTCTAAAAATCTATTATTATTAATTAAATATAAAAATGTCAGAGGGCCGCCCTCGTCTCTTTTTCTCTCTGGACTAGTGTAGTGACATTCGGGCAAAACTCAATGAAAAGATACTTGGATTATACCTTGTGTCATAAGATGATGTCTCTGGAACTATGAATGATGGTAAATGTAAAGTCAGACCTACCAAAGTGAGAGAGAGAGAGAGAGAGAGAACACATTTATCGTTGGTAGTAATGTTAATTAAATAATGACTTAGATCAACTGTAAATATATATTAAATATTTTAATTACCTCTTGTTGGTTCATCATTTAACTTAAATGTCTATGCCACACTTATTTTGAAGCTCTGGTATGCAAATGGCTTAGTGTTTGTAGTGCACTACCTTGTTTATTAAAACTACATGTATCTTTCATGTTTAAACATAAGCGTGTCTTATACTGATTTATTCAGTGGGAATAAAAATAGAAACTCAAAAATAAAAACAATCAACTTATCAATAAACAAAGGTAATCATGAATAGCCACAAAAGGCACAAAACTATATTTTGTAGCAGACGTTCTCAAAATGGATGTGCGCAGTTAATTCACTCAGTTAATACACAGTTGCCTGCAGTAAATCTTAACTCTGTTCAGTGGTAAATATGTGTGTATGTATGTGATATAAATAAAATATATGTATAGTATGTATGCGTTATCAATAATATATCACTCATTAATGTTTTTCATTAAAAGGAAACTCAGCAAGCCTTGTTTCCTTTTAGTGAAACATCTATACATCTCATGGTATATCCAGACCTGCGAACATTGAAAAAATTCAAAGTCAGGAATTTGCCCCCAAATCACCATTAACAATCAGGAGGCAGGGTAAAAATCAGGAGGTACAAGAGTAAGGTGCATAGATCATGATAAAGATATTTACTTTTGTTATTTCAGTCCATTGCATTTTGCAGATTTGCATTCCTGCAAAAGTTCATCATTTATTTCTCCTTGGGTATCAAATTTGCTAACAAGAATAGCTTCTGGGGCTGATGCAGACAGGTTGGCTTTATGGCTGGTTTTGTTTTTTTCTGACCACTGAGAATGCTCTCAGCATTGGTGTTGCTGTGCGATATTGAAAGTATCGATAGCATTACTCTCCCAAGGGTTGGAAACAACAGCTGGGCAGATCCATCCTATTTTTCCCCGAGAGCAACCCACTAAAGGATGACTTACTTACTTATTTATGCAAGCATTGCAGATGTGTCTAAACAATCTGTATTATCGTTTAAAGTCCTGGCCTTTTTCTCCAACCGAATCAAAGGAATTAACACTGATGTTCTTCACAGAGAGTTTCAGCTTTATCAAATCTACAATTTTGACACAGAATTGAATGAGGAAAGAGCCATACATCAGTGGCAGATTGCATGATAGGCCTAATGAGTTGATGGATGAAACAAAGCAAACTACTTCTCCCAATCACTCCTATATTTTTGATCCCATTTCTTTTTCTTGACAGGTGAAAAGTCATGTTACTTCCTTTTTTTCTTTTTCACTTCATGCTGAGAAACTTATCCATTATAATGCTGAGATTTACTGATGGTGCTGGATAAAGAGGACCACACTTTGAGACAAACTTTTTGTATTGGCAGATGAGAACCAGAAATCAAGCTGGATATGGTAAAGTACTAAGAAACATACCAGACACAGAAAAAAAGAAAAAGAAACAGGGAAATGGAAAATGATGTTTTTGTAAAAAAAATATACCTTCTGTTTTCCTCAGGGAGCTGAAAAATCGGGACTTTGTTTTTAAATCAGGGGATCGGGAGATAGGTCCATAAATTGGGATTCATCAATCTTTTCATTAGGGTTGGCAGGTCAGTATCTCATTGATACAGTGTACATAGTATGTATATATATATATATATATATATATATATATATATATATATATATATATATATATATATATTCTTTATACATGTTTACACATGCGTGCAAGGAACCAGGCAGTGAGTAATAAAAGATTTAAAGACATTGTTATAAAAGTGTTAATTAAGCATAACTAAAACTTGCAAAGCACACATATTGCATGCAAAATAATATATATAACTGAGATTATCATCTATAGCATAATCCATTGCTTTTATTCAAGTTTGGTGATGACTTCCTTTGATGAAGGGTGCATTGTTTCTATTGCAGACTGTAGACAGCTTGCTTTGAAAATAGGTGCATATATTGCTGCTGTGCTCATAATAAACCAACCTTGGAGAACCAAATAAATGCCTTGTAGAACTAAGGATGGGTTAGAACTAACAGCTTGTCATCATTATTGATTTGAAAACAAAGGATTTTTTTTCAAGTTGGGACCAAGGGCTTCAGTCAATATCAACAATTATTTTTTTAATCTCAACATAGACATAACCATTACAAATTTTGTATTTTTTCTAAGGACCATGGGCATGGGACTTTGATTTCTTGTCGACATAAGTGGTTTGTCGACAAAGGAAATGCTGATATAATTAGACAGGACTGTATTAATATAATTATTCCAGAATCTTCTAACTTGTAAATGTAAATATTACTGTAAAATTTGAAATATTGTGGAGAATTTTTATATTTTTAATAAGGGATATTCACAAAATTAAATAGTATTACTTCATTAAACTTTTTCCTCTCCAAATCATCCATTCACTCCCAAACCACAAAACTGTATCCCCACAAATATATCCAATTCTACAGCATTGTATTTTATTATTACAATAAACGAATCATACGTAAATCAAAGATATCCTGGAATTTTATGGCAAATAGCTATTTCTTGAGAACTAAACATGGATAAACTTACAAAAGGCATTTCTTCTTGGAGGAGGAGAATCTTTTCTACAATAGTGACGACATTTTCGCACAATCAGTCTGATAAGCTGGAAGACATGTACAATAAGGATAAGGGGAGGAGGCAAAAATGGTCGACTGTAATATTCATGAATCAGGCTGTATCGCTGAAAGTACCAATGCATGTCAGTGTTTTCCTGTACCATCTGGAATGTGTAGCTGGAAATGGACAAGAAAAGCTGATTTTCATGGACATATAAATACTGTAAAATCTTGACAAGAAGCACTTAATATCCAAGTAACACTTAGTTATGACATATATCCCCCTCCCTTGTACATGTATTTGTAAAGATTCCTACTCAAACAACCCTATGGTCCAGGATTATCCAATAAGAACAGTCATCTAGTTATGGCATATTCTCCACCCACAGTCACCCAAATACATTAACAATAACAATCAGCATAATTTCGCAGAAATACACAAGCAAGTTATCCTTGCTTTGTGTAGTCTGTATACATTAAATTTAACATACCTGAACATAGCAATCAGCAGATTCAGCAGCAAGATGTTACACATCAAAAAGTACACTCCCATCAGGACTGGTACAAAATATTTTCCAGATACTGTTGGACAGCGATGATATTTCTCATCATCAACCAATGTTTCATTCTTTGTACAATTATCATAACCTTGAAAGATGAAGGAGATTGTTTTATTCATGTTTTTAATGTGATCATATTTGTGCAAATTGAAAAACAAATATTGCATATTTGTATTACACATATATAAATGATAACTGTTACTGCCACGAATATTTAATCTGCAAACATTTTAACACTTGTAACGATTTTGTGACATAATATTTTCAGCAATTTTTTGAGATACAAACAGGCAAATAATTTGTGGATCTTAAATAGATAGTCTGATATAGAGACTTGACAATTATAAAACTTTCATAAGGCAGTCAATATTTTTCCTCAAGAGCAATTTTCAGTAAGATAAAACAAAATATATACTGCTATTGTTGACTTGGCAAAAATGCATTTCAAAAGTTTAGAAGTGTGGTCTGATGCAACAAAGACAACATAATGTTCAACTAAAATGTATGTTACAGATACTTGACCAATTTCAGAAAATGCAGTTTTAATCGGCATGGAGTTTCATGACCTTTTGTATTTGCAATTTTTAAAAATACTAAAGTTTACAGAATATAACATTATTATTCTCCTCACCTGTCCCTGTTTTATTTCTAGCATGTCCAGGTATCTCAGTATTATTTTAATACTTACCTGTTTGGATCTTCAAAAGGGCTGAGCGTCCCCATCATCATAAACATATTTTTTGTGTATTGTATGACATTTCTAGACATTTCTAAAACATAAAAGCTGAAACTTGATCACATGGGTAGATTGTAGCTTTTGAGTTAGCCATGTAAATTTTTTTGCTACATTAATGCATTTTAGGTACCCTGTATAAAGGTATAGTACAAGTCAAATGGGTAATGTATGCACATCTACAGTTACTCATTTTAACTGTTCTTTTAAAATTTAACACTGAATTTATTTAACCAAAGTCTATTCAATCCCGATAACTGAATGCTTTGCATCTTAACTTTCACCAAGAAACTTTCATCGCTATGGACCTTTTCAATGGTAGCCACGTACTAAACTTGGGTCAAAATAAGAGCGTGTTGAATGGAATTAGTCGTCACAATCGAGGGTAGTACGAATTTGTTTATCAATATTCGTTGCTTTCATTGGGACATCACAGCACATGACATTCAATATTAATTGTACTGAATCACACCATTAGGTTCATTTCTTCCAAAAATGTCTACCTACTTCAACACTGATTTTCCCACACGCACCTCTCAGGGCATCTAAATAATGACCTTCCAAAGAAATAAGGATGTATACTAATCCAAATAAAGTGAATTCTTGTCACCCATTACTGAAATAGTCTGTACTGAATGCCTACATGATCCATGTGACTTGTACTATAGCCAAGTTCTCTTAAGACTGTCACTTAAAGCCAATATCTGGATCTGACAACAACAAATTCTGTTTTTACATTCATTGTTACTGTTGCAAAAGTTCCCACTGGTTCAGTACACCTTATGGTAGAATCATAAGGGTTGGCAAGATAGACTGTTGGATAGATAGATGGTTGGATAGATAGATGCCTCATATATGTCAGAGACAGAGATATACCTTCAACTTCATCCAACATGAGCTCTCCATAAATATTCCAGTATGGTCGCCGGAATATAGCTACCAAAGTGTCAAGGTTAAGCTTGCTATTTGGGTACAATATGGCATAGGAAGCAATGGCATAAGCCACAATGAACACCAACAATATCACAACAAAGTAGGTCAGATTATGAACCTGTGAAAAAAAGATAGTATTAAAACTTGTATAACAAAGTTAATTAAATCTTATTTGTAAGAAAAAGATGTTTTATTCACAATGCAACAGATCAAACTTTACCTAAATTCTTCTAATAGAAATTCAATACTAAACTTTGTTTCAATCTATGTTTTACTTAAAAATTTATAGAGATATAGAATTTGTGGTCATCTTCTAAAAGGGTCTGTAAAAAAGTAAAATTCTAACATAAATCAAAATTAACTAACAATCATGTCAAACTAAATATGGCTTCAATCTATGCAGTCCTTAAATAATACTGAGTAAAACTGAATTTTCATAATGAATCAAGACATTATAACATAGTAACATGATCTGACATGACAGAAGATATTATAATATAGGTAACATGATCTGACATGACAGAAGATATAATAACATAGGTAACAAGATCTGATATGACAGAAGATATAATAACATAAGTAACATGATCTGACATGACAGAAGATATTATAACATAGGTAACAAGATCTGACATGACAGAAGATATTATAACATAGGTAACATGATCTGACATGACAGAAGATAACATAAATGGCATTACTGCAATGTTGGCACAGTGAATGTACTTAATGGGTTGCAGATGATCTGTTAAATTCACTTGTGTCATCATTTTGAAAGTCATTTAAGTTCTCAAAAGTTGTTAAAATACAGCTAGCTTAGCCACTGAGTAAGTACTTAATTAGGTTCTCAAAGAACCAATGGCCGGCAATGACTGACTCAACTTATTTCACATTTGAACTGAAGAGAACAGGTCAAATTTAGGATAATTACATTGAAACAAATTATGATAAACTAAAAACATATTTTACTGACACACATTTTACTAAACAAGACATCTTTAATTGTTAAGTGTTTCTTAGCAGTGTCCAATAAAGCAGAAGCAGGTCTAGGGATGAATGTATGCATAACGTTTCATGGTAATATACCTAGTGGTTTAGAAGTAATATATGTTGACAACAAACTTACATTAACAGACTGACAACAGACATCCCAAAAGCTTGCTGGTCTATGACTGTGTTACAATCAGGTTCAAAGGACACACAAACACCAAGTAAGGGCCCCACAACTTGTTTTAAACTCAGGCTAAAATCTACACAAAAACCAAAACCAGTGTTACTTACAGTATCAAGCCCAGCTACATAACTGCCTGCTCACCCACCCTGCTCATTTTAGTAAGGGTTAGAGATAAGGAATTTTAATTAATATGTACTTTTTGGGGTGGTGTGTAAAATTAATTGTAATTATGCAATACTTACCCATAGCTATTGTTTAGCTTTCTTTTCATGCGGAAAGAATGTACTGTCCATTTTGATGTGCATGCATCCTCCCTTAGAGTAAAGAATTATCAGTATGACGCAGTTCCTTGTACAGCTCGCTTGTCACTGGTATGTTATGTGGAAAACAAGCACAGATAACTCATCTTTTTCACAGATGGCTACTACATCAGGACATCAGAGTGGGGTGGGAGGAGGGCATTTGACAATAACCATGGGTAAGTATTACATAATTATAATTAGCTTACCCCTCCCCAAAAAAAACTACATTTTAATAGTAGCAATATATTATCCATGGATAATGTTTAGCTGAATTTTTCAGTAAGGAAGGATGGCTGATCAAAAACAGAAAATGGAAAATACTCACCATTGGTGGTGAGGTCCATGTTAAGGAAGGTTGGTAGTTCTCGGGGCCTGATACTGTGCCATACCAATGGGACCCAGAGAAAAGATTCCGGAACTTTGTTGCATTAATGAGCAGAGGTAAAAGGAGGAAAAGGTAGCATGGGAACACCATAATGCTGCCTTCATGATGTTTTCCAAGGCAGAGATTAAAGTTGGCCCATAAGGTAGCAATGGCTCGAATCTCACAGGCTTCAAGTTTCATAGAGGAAAGGTCTGTATCAGCAAGAGAATGGTATGTTCTTTTGACTGGGCGACAAATCAATCATGAAATAGTGTTAGCTGAAATGTCTACAGAGTCCTTGAGAGGGAGGATAAGATGCTTCCTACCTGTTCTTTTTCCTTTGGTTTCCTTAAGATAGAAATGGAGTGCCCTCATGGGATATAAAAGCCTATTTGTATCATCCAAAGCACAGATCTGAATGAGACTGGGGCTTTCTATTGGTAGTTGAGCTATGAAAGGTAACTGAAAATCACAGTCAACAAAGGGAAATTGAATCATAATTCCCATTAAAATGGAGGGAGCCAGTGTCACTAGATAAGGAATGAGTATCACTTTGTCGTTGCACTGAGGCGAGGGCAGGTAGAAACACAGTCTGGACAGTGAGGTCCTGAAAAGAAGCATCACTCAACGGTTCATAGGGGATTTTGGTTGATGACCATAAAACACAAGAAAGATTCCATCCAGGTGTAAGAGAACACAAGATGGGTCTCTGCAGCTCAGATCTGACTGGCAAGGTGTAAATCCGAACCAATTACTGTGCCTTGTGAGAATTTATGTGTAAGAAATGGCAGCTCTATAGCCCTTGATAGTGGATACAGAACATTTTTTTTTCTCGAAGAGAAACAAAAAACTCTTGAGGTACCTTTGCAATGCTAGGTATACAGCTTTCATTTCTATGTGGTTTATGTAGAGAGATGATTCAGATGGGGTTAAATGCCCCTGCAGAATTATACCTTTTAGTTCTAAATAAGTGCCTTAACCAGAATCTGATGCTTCAGCGAACAGATAGGAGTGGGATTCACGTGCATGCATGCCGATTCCATTTATAAATCTGTCCCAATTCATCCACCACTGCAAATGGTGATGAGATGCTGGTCCTAGAAAGAGCACTGTTGACAGAATATTTGTGAGGTTTCCATCTTGCGAGAAGGAGGAACTGTAGAAGTTGCATATGGAGATGTCATAACAGGTACAGTCGAGCAGACAAAGAAGTTATTGCTCATAGCATCTCTATCAGGGCCAGGATTCAATCCATCTGATTCAGTGGGACTCTAAGTCTCTAAATTCTGGTTTATGAGATTTCATCCCCACATAAACAAAGTGTTGCAATGGAGTGAGTGCCAATTTCTAGTGGCTGGACACAAGGCCCAGTTGTATAAAAAGCATTTGATGATAATGGTCAATCATTTTGAAATTGCAATAATTTTTGGGGAAAATAATTAATCAAATGAAGAATTACACATTTTTTGCTCAAATTAAATAGTGTGAGTTACTTGTATTTGGTGATTAATTGTGTTGATATCTTGTCATTACAGAAAGCAAAATTGAACACTGGATTTGGGACCAAATACATAAACATCTACCAATAGGCATCAATATAATATTTTTTTTAAATATTTGACTCACATACCATACGAATAATCATCACCAGCTTTGGTCCAAGTTCTTTGTGCACAGAAAAAATGTGCAGCAGTCTCACAAAGAACGTAATCAGATTAACTGCGAGGATGACACGGGCAGCTTCTAATGTTTGTTCATGACGAAAACCCCTCAAAATCATTCCTATAACAAACAGCGATATTGAGATGACATCCACTATATTCCAACCATCTGTTATGTAACTAAGGAGTTTTGTCTTCAAGGTCATGGATGATGTTGTAGAGACCTGTTGAATGAGGGAGTTAATTAGAATCATATGAAATGAAAAGATATATATATATATATATATATATATATATATATATAATTAAAAGAGTACTGTGCACTAAAATCATGTAAAATGAAAAGATATATATTGAAAAGGGTACTGTACATGAAGTCTTGAATATGACCATGATCTGGTAAATAACTTTCAAAAGTCTAAACATTATTTTTATTTTTTGCAAACATTTTAGACATCTTCAGGCTATTAACTAATTTAATTTCATTAAGAAGTAAACACCTAATCATGCACTGAGAATGGACTTCTATCTTGTTTTTATAATTGTAACCATGTATACAAATACACAACCACAGTAACTGCGATAATGAAAGCAAATAATTCCTCCAATTATCAGAGCCTGATAGAACACTATATCAAATCATTGTTATTGCCTATAAATAAGAAGGTGTGAACTTGCTTGTTGAGATCATGTTCAAATGAGATAAAACACTACCCTTATGTAAGGGTTTTTGCATAAATGGACTTAAGACTAATGATAACATTATATCATTGTTTCAAACTTGTTTGATGTAAGAGTACCTTACAACCAATGGATTTTAGGCCTATCAGGATCTTTATTCATAAAAATTAATACAGTGATGCATTTCAACCCATTTTGGGATGCTGAATAATACACAGCTTCAAGCCATGTCCAACTGCAAACTGCCCACACCACGATATGCTTCACATGATGCACCAGCAGATCTAGGTTTACGTAGTTTGTTAAGAGCAACATGTGTAACAATCAACATAGACTCTGATCTGACAGCACATTATGTGATGGCAGAATAGGATCTATGCTGTTGGCAGTTGAACTTGAATTATAATGTGAGCCATTTACAGTGGTACTAATCCACATGATCCTTAAGATGCAATGGCTGCATATTGAACAGATTGAGCTACTTGTCTGATCAACATAAAAGAAGAATATTACTTTTGGAAATATAATGCCTAGTATTTTGAACATGGTATCTGAACATAAAACAAGCATTTTTCATTTATGTGGTGGACATAAAAATATCTTTTGAGATAACTGGAGAAAATTTTGTCTCTCATCAGTCATAGCTTTTATTTTTATTTTCAGAGAAATTATTTTCAAGCACCATTTTGAAAGCCAAGTTCAACACAAATTAAAGTGTCAGAAATTAAGTGTGAACACATTGCAAAATGTAAAAGGTATAATTATATGCAACTGGAAACAAACTCAAAAAGATGAATGAAATAAATGGAAATATTGTACACAACATTAAATTTTACTTCAGTACCATGTTCATAACACATAAGAAATCAAGTGGAGTTTGTTGCTAATACAAATTACCAATTTAAAGACCTAATTTTACAATACCATATTTACTTGCCTATGAGTTGAGTCAAACTAAGTAACATAGATCTTGATCTGCATTCACATAATGTGCCTGCAATTTGTGGTCTGTATTGTTTGTTGTACTGATTGCTACTACCAAACTGTACTTATCCAGCTTTGCCAGCATATTATGCACTGGCAGACCTGAGCATGTGCAATCTGCAACTAGATTCAACTTATAAGTGAGTATATATGGTATTTTATACTGTGGAACAATAGGACCATACCTAAACGACATGAATATAAATACCAATGAAACTGTCATATTTGGATATAACACAATTTAATACCTGTGAAAATAAATGAATTGACAGTAAAAGGACATGATGGAAACACTGGTCTGTTTACTGCAGATAAGAAATACTATTAGACATATCCTACTGAAGCTGTTCATTATCTATAACAACTGAAAAGAATCCAAGCTATTAAGCAAAATCCATATCATCACACACACCGAAACTTAAATTGCCATAATAAACAAGATTGATTACTGAAGAGCTTAAATTGATGGGGGTCATTTGAGTAATAATAATAATAATAATAATATTCTATGGAAATTAGCTCATTTAGTCAAAAACTATTCTCCTTAAGCTCTCTTAAGAAAAGAGGATAAATATGTATGACACACAAGAAGCTAATAGTAATTATTAATAAGTTTAACATTTTAGTTTGGTTAACAATGCTTCTGACGAATAATCAACATATAAATCTAAATTAACCATTTTAAATTGCCATTTTATAAATCATAACGAGCCGAGATTTGACAGACCTTCCCCATAAAGCAGAAAAATAATAATTCAGAACTGTAAGTCTTATGCACTTTAATATAGAATACAAGTTTCTGTCTTGATATATTCCTTAATTCTACTGAGTATGTTAGTTTCAGATAATTGCTTTAAATAATATTGTCATCTCACTGAAATATTGTATCTCTAGATTCATCTATAATACAAGTCATAAAGGTCTCTCAGTACTAGTTCAGTAATGGGTGTCATTTTTAAATTTGATTCAACATACCTTTAAATGGCAGTTATTCACTTTATGTTGAATACTGATACATCCATATTCTTTGGAAGGTCATTTGCATACATGTGCCAATAAATATTTTTATGGCAAAATCTACACTGAAGAACATGGACATTCTTGGATGAGGTCAATCTTGTGATCCAGTAAATTCCCAATTGAATATCGCATGCTGTCATGATACAATGAAAGTTACACATCCTGAAAACACTTCGTACTACCCTGTTATTTGTTATGATTAGACCAAACATCCTCTCATTATGGACCTAGTTTAGTGTCTGGTCAGCAATATAAAAGTCCTTAGCAAAAAATACTTTCATCTTTAGTTTTTTTTATGACAGTTCTTGTGCAGAACTTTCAGCAAATAGGATTGAATAGACTTTGGTTAAATTTATTAGTATTAAAGTTCAGAACAACAATTAATATTTACACAGAGAAACCAATCAATGACTGCCTGATCTAGTAATTTTAATTAATTAGTTAAATTTACTGGTAGGAGGATAACAATGATTGGAACAGCTAGATTCTAGAAAATTAGCTATCCAAGAAAATTAGGAATTCAACAAAATTTACCAAAAGGGACAAATAGAATTTGAAAAAGATACAGACAATTATTATACAGCTTCTCATTTTGCTGTAATCTGATTGCCTGAACTGTCATATTAAGCTATTTTTCCTGGCACAATTTTCACCATTACATGCATATACACAATGACAACAGAATTCCACAGGCTAGCCTGAAGTGTAAATAAATATAAGCGTTCTGTTTAACAGTTTCAAATTTCACTGAGTATGCATCATGCAAGGCTTATAAGCATAAGAATATTGAATCCTGTTTTGTAAAATTTGCACTATTTTGTTACCGTGACAGATTTCTGCTAATTTTAAGGCAAGATCCAAAACTATGTTTTAGATAGGGTAAAAACTTCAGTTACAAAGTAACATTATACAATGATTTCAGCTAAGTTACAACCACTGATGCAGAAATCATATGACTTTCGCATAATTTAACAAACAATCTAGACTTAAGTTCCCGCTCTATTGCTGATGCTAATGCAGCACAGCTGGAAAAGCATTGTCTGGCCATTTAAGCTAATAAATCCAAGCTGTACTCAACACTATGCGTACATACCATATTTATACAACATACAATACCTGTTACTATAAAGTACTCAATAATCTGTTGTATATCACATGTAACCTCCAATATGCAGTGCTCTTTGCTATAAAGTACACACTATTGTGTGTACATATCACATGTATTCTCCAATATACGGTATAATACTCAACTGTTTTATAAATCACATGTATTCTCCAACATGCAGTGCTCCTTGCTAAAGAGTACTCAATACTGTTTTATATATCACATATAAAATCCAATATGCAGTGCTCCTTTCTACATAATAGTACTCAATACTGCATTATGTGCCACATTTATTCACCCGTATGCTGTTCCTTGCTAATTATAGTACATGTGTAACAATTCATTGATGTGTCAGCAACATTATATTTTCTGTGATGATATTCAGACTATGCTATACTGACATTACTGTCTTATGACTTGAAAATATGAATTACTTGAGAAATGAAAAAATATTTAAGAGCTTTATGTATTTTTAATGAGATTATTGTAGACTCCAGAGCTGTTTTTTTAGCCATTATTGCCAGACTGGTTCCCCTCCCTAAAAAATTAATTTATTGAGAAATGAAAGCAAACTGAAGAGTTCTGTGTTCTTCTAGTAAAATCATTGATCTAAGCCATGTTATTTTTAAAATAGATCACACAGCTAATTTTGTTAAAGTATATTGTGTTTATTATAAATCAAATTATTACAATAAAATTTCAGTATTGAATTTGTTATCATCAGCTGTAATAACTGGCTGATAGTAAAGTATCCAACACTGATATGTTATTGTTGATAATTATACAATTTGTGTAATAGTTCACAAAAGAATGTTGATAAACACTTTAACTGCTTGCATGTTATATTTTTTTTATTACATACTTATTTTCAATATTTGTTATATTAAAGCTAATATCAGTGTTTCCCTTTACGCACAGTTGTGCGTCAGGGACGCATGCTGGAGATAAATGACACACACATTTTTTTGCTGTGCGTTTTTTTGATGCAAAGGATTTTCATAATATGATCATGATTTATTTAATACCCAATGCATTGGATGATGGATGGCATCATATATACTTCGTGTATAGGCATTGACTGGTTCCCCGCTTTGTTTGCTCCCTGCCTTGCGCTCCTCTATTCGTATAGCAGAGTGCAACGCAGGGAACATAAAAAACAATGAACCAGACTAGCTTAGGCAATGTTATGACGGAGTAGCTTCCCCTAATATCACGAGCTTCTCCATCGAGCTCAGCAAGCTGTCATCTAGATGTTTAACCTCAAGGCTTGTTACACTAGAAAGTGATATCCAGATTAAAACGTTATGCACTAAAAAGCATTAGCGAAGAAAGTGAAAGAAGCAGAACACAAAAGAGTCGCTGTGGATATAATTTTAATGAAAAATGGAGAAAATAATTCGCTTGAATGGAATACGGCACATTATGATTACCGGTGTGATTTCTGATCGCATGATTGCAAAGACTGCAAAAGTGAATAATCCTTTTGTGACAGGATTTTAGAATTTTTAAAAATCTGCCCTCGTTCGCCATAAGATATCTGGAGAACACATTATAACCTAAGACATTATTTCACAACAAAGAAATCAGTAAACTTGCAGAGACAAATGCGTTATTTGGATTACAAAGTCAGCGGGTCATTGCAGATTTTGTTGGTTTTCAACTTTTGCTGTAACAAAAGAAAGATCTTAAAGTTCAAGTGTAACTTATTAGAAAGAGGATGAAGCATTATCCTCCTTGATATTTGGATAAATGTGTTCTAGGATGAAGTACAATGAAACCTATGATAGTACACATTTTATGAAAGGCAGTAAATTAACTCCCATTTGGTTAAAAAGATTTATTTGGCCTTTTGTATTGGCTTATATGTAATGTGTTGGGCAATAATATTGCTTGAGGAGACTGTTAAAAGTATGACTTTAAAAGAAATATTAATTAATAAAATTATTCTTTGAATGGATAATGCATTTGTTTGTTAACTGTGCATGTTGGTGTATTTGTATGTTTAAACAAAGAGAGAGAAAGAGAGAGAGAGAGTATGTTGTGCAAGTTGCAATATCCTATTTCAAGCTGAAAAAGTAATAGTCGTATGAAAATTTGTCAGTACATTTTTGACCCCCACATTTTTAATTTGACCCCCAGTTTTGACACCAAGGAGTTTTTTGTACCCTCAATTTTACACCCCTGGGGGACACACTGTAATATTGACAAAGAAGTAGGCCAAGGACAAAAGTAAAACTTATACAAACTTGTTGCAAAGTTTAGCACTTTACAACAGCAATGTTGATAACACTTTGCAAACTCTATATTGTAATATGTATCATATTGCAATATTAGTATCAATACATAACTGCAGGACACAGTTAATAAAATATATTGCAGATGAAGATTCTGAATGATTCATGGGCAAAACAATTAAGAAGATATACATGAGGTACTAACAAACAGTCAAGATGACTGAAACACACTCCTCCTTGCTTGCCTGCCTACCATTAACCTCAACCCCAGTGAATCTTCATCTCTATTTAACTATGGCGAGAAATGCACACAAGGAAACAAACATAACTAGTGGTCTCTTGCCAAGTATTTTGGGATATAAGGACAGATCCCATGGGAGTTTAACTCCTCAACTTAAGTGCATGTTCAGGCTAAAATTCAGAAGTTAACCATAAATGTGTTTGTGGGTTTGAATTTATGTATTTTGTGAGCAATTACATGTTCATCAGAACTTAAATAAATATTGCACTTAAGGACAGGGCAATATCTTGTCCACTAAAAGGTTTATATTTATTGGGTCTTTAAATTTGCGAGTGCAGCAACCAGAAAATTCTCATTAACTGGTACCTCACAAAACTTGTATATAATGAAATTGAATAAATTCATAGTATTTGATACATTACAAACTGTTTACATTACATTAATAATTAAAAAGGTTTTGCAAATTGCAATCAATATAGTAAATGAATATTGTTCAACTTATTTTTTTTCTTCTTGTTTTTGGTTTAATACAATTTCTCAATGCGTGATAGGCTATATACGGCAGACATTATAATTGGTGGAGGAAGAACCTTGGAAAACCCTGGTAAGATCCCACTGACTGTTGGGAATCTATTGGCAGCATTCTCACATACCCACAATTGCAAACCTTAGACTTGAATCCACATAATCAGAGGTGAGAAGGCAGTGTTTGGAAAAGGTGAATGCCTCAGACCACTCTGCCACCCAGGGCCCTTGTTAAGCCTGAAAGTTTCTTTGATGGAAAAGGTGAATGCCTCAGACCACTCTGCCACCCAGGGCCCTTGTTAAGCCTGAAAGTTTCTTTGATGGAAATTTATTTATAGAAAAATATGTAACTCAAAATATGAATATAATATATAGGACTATAATTTTGAGTTTAAGTTTGCATGTAGGAGGAGTTTTGTGGATACACAACCTGGCCAGGTATCTCTCAAAATGCACTGGGTGAAGAACTGTAATAAATTAATTTGTTTTTGTTTCCCATTTTACTTTATTTTGTTTACTTTATAACTGTTAATTTTTCTTGGTTTATTAGCATTTGCAAGATATGTAAAAACATTGAATTGATCTCAATATCTTGCCAGAACTGTGCATTCTATTTACATTTAAGCAATATCAATCACCTATTTTACCTTTTGATATATATCACCAGAAAATCTCTACATTTCTGATAACAGTCCATTTACAGCAAAAACTTATGAATGCTGCAAATCAGTTGTATTCACTTAGCCCAGTTTGAGATATTTTTTAGTTTTCATAAATAAAAAGAAATTATTAATTTATGCATTTATATGTTAATTTCAGATTTGATAGCTCCAGTCATAAGCAAAGTGTTATTACAACAGCCACAGAAACAGCAATAAATGTACATGCAGGCAGCTAGCATAATATTCTGGTAGACTGTAACTAAAGTGAATTTGTCAATGCCTGTACAGAACATGTCAGTTCCAAGTTTCATACAAAATCAGAATGTTGATCTCTATCCCTTACTAAAAACAATACATTACAAACAAAATATTTTTTTTGGGGGGGCACACATCTTTGCTGATTTGATGCGCAATTCTAGAAGTGGTTTCTCCCTTACAGCAGTTCATATTAGTGTCTAATCTTTCTCGATGGTATCTTTTTCAAAATATTCAGTAGATATGTAATCCTGATGACAAAAGATATATGGCATCTACATACAGGCAAGCACTACTGTTAGTCTCCAATATCAATGCAAATCCTGAAATGTAATGTTTGCTCAAAAGGAAGACATTATAAGTCATTCCCATTAAAAAAAAAAGTAAGGTAGTGAATAAAAAATAGGAATTTAATCATCAAATGAGATATTAGAAATCAGCATGCTTAGTAAATGAATTACTATCTTGTAATAAATCTGTATGGCCATAAAATGTTCAATTTAGACCCAATTCCATTTCTTCCTGTCTTGCTATTCTTTTCCAGAACAGATCACATTAAACTGAAAAATGCAGAAAACAGAAGCATGGTGTCCTGAAGACCAGTTAAAGGGTTATATAAAAATAAAGTATGTACCCAGTTCTAAATAGTCAACATCAAATAAAAAATTTCAAGCGTGACAATAAATTACATGACTGTTTTATCTTCCTCCAGCATATAATATTTCAATAAATTTGTGGCAGCTGAGTTTTCTAAGTAATACTTCTGTATCAATATAAAAAATTCAATTATGATACCAAATTCTACTTCCTTCTCTTGGCTCTTTTATTTCTGAGGGAGAATCTCAAACTAGCCATATGAATATTCAGACCAGTTTTTCTAAAGTAATTAATAATTATTTGAATAATTGTTTAGCATTGACAAGTTCAAGTAAAGTATGCTTCACCAGTTTGTTTTTAAACAAATAATACAAATTCCAGAATAATAAGCATTTAAAACAATTAAAACTTACAAGAGCCTGTTAAAAAAGAAAAAGCAGAAACATATAACTTACTACAGAATAAAGCAAACAAAACATATGGAAATAAAAAGGCAAACTAGACAAATGACTCAAGGAAGTGATTATCTCTTGAAAAGTGCAACATTATGAATAAAATGTAAGTTTGGTTAGAGATGTTTCTGACTACAGATATTAAAGTGAGCAGAGCTAGAGAATATAAAAAACTGAGCAAGATCTTACTGAAATAAATCCATGTGTTTGATTAATTTTGGTCTTTCCAGTTTTATGAAGTTAATGGAGACAATAGGAAATTGATCTTCATGCTCAACACAGGTTTTGTGAAACATGTCTCACTTGTATGACATTATATGATGTACACCCACCCAATACATCTGACTTGCAACAATGTCAACACAAAAAATTTAACAAAGAATCTCAACAATGAAGACATGTTGCTGCTGTTGCCATGCCATGCTTACAATGTTTGGATAAAAATCTAAGTCAACAGTCCAAATATCAAACACAAAAAATCTAATAATAAAGTTTGATAGAAAAATATTAAATACAGCTTTGTGAAATATTTGATCTCACTCTAGTATATTACAAGTTGCTGAGAATGAATGCAATAATAAAATAAAGACTGGTAAAGAAGAATGTGCTGTGTTCTTTCCAGTTTTGCTCTGATGTGTCATCTCTGGCATGGACTTTCTAAATCAATCATAACAAAGAAAGCTGTAAAACAGAATCTTGATTGCTAAAGCTGAAAGAAAAGTGAAGCCTATGTCTTACCATGCTTAATCAGTTGTGATAAAAAAGCAGAGGAGAGAGTCATGTCTTGGTCCTTGGTCAGTTGGTAATTTGTATGCTTTTGCTAACAACTTTACAATGGCTAAATCAATTGCCTTTTAAGATAAAATGCTTGAGAAGCAGAATATCTGTGTGTGTGTGTTTGTTTGTGTGATTTGGAATTTTTCAGTCATATCACTACGATGTCTATAGTACAGTTGTTTATAGTGATGTCTAGCAATGGGGCATCTTGCCAAAGACATGTAGCATGATGTCCAACCCAGTCACATTATCCTGACACCAGGCTGACCAATCCTAACACTAACATCTTAATGATGAGCACCTAGCAAGGCAGTTGTTAGTACCATCTGTATGAGTCTTTGGTATGACTCTGCTGAGGTTTCAATCTGGGGCAGACACTCAAACCACTAGGCCACTGGAGCAGTGAAAAAGCAGAATATAAACTAATAGGAATTGACACAATGTGGAATAGTGCATTATATGTGTGTGATTTGGATTTTTAATGTAGCTTTAACAAATTTTTTAATTATGTCAGTACAATGTCTGCAGTGTGGCACTTTAGAGTGATGTCTAACACTGGGGCATCATGCCACATAAATGTAGCATCATATCCCACCAAGTCACATTATCCTGACACCATGCCGACCTGTCCTAACAATAACCTTTTAATGCTGAGCTCCTAGTGAAGCAGCTGTTAGTACCATTTTTATGTCTTTAGCATGACTTGGCCAAGGTTCAAATCCATGACCTCCTCCCACATCCAAGGCGGATGCTCTAACTACTAGATCATCAGAGCAGTCAGTACACAAGTCTGCGTATAAACAGGATAATCATATTACATTTGTGTTTAAAATTTAAATCTAATAGTGTTAAAACCCTCAAACCAAAACAAAGGAGCATAAAAATTGCCTCAAGATCAAAATTTTTATTTTGTGCCAAATATTTCCTTCTTTAATGTCATCATTCTTCCAGTAAAACAAAACCCCTCTAGTCTGAAAAGCAAAACAAATTTTTGGTCTCCTATTTTCAATTTTAAAGAACCTTTCATCAAAGAAGTCAGCACCAAACTTAAATAAATGCAATGGAATCTGTTGGATTGTTGCCTTTTCCAAAGTAACCAGAAGATGTTTATTATACCATGAAAGTTTCTTTTTGCAGGAAAACATTTATGCTTATGATCACTACCAAAGGCAGCATGAACTCAATTTAAATTTCCAGTCTTTTGAAACCATAGATATCTAGCAGTCAAGTTACTTTTAAATCAAACATGTGTTTATTTCCATATGAATGGCCTCATCATCTGGGTACACTCAGGAAGATGATAGCTGTCTCCAGCTGACCAAAATCAAGGCCAGTTTAAGTACATGTACATCTAGCATGTAATCAACAATAGCCATGTGATACTGGCAATAATATTGTTGTGAACAGTGTTTGTTTTCAATGGAATATAGATTAAATAAGCACCATTTTTTTATATATATGTGCTATTTTGTGTTTTCTAACAGGATGTGATTGATGCAGGAATTTTATGATGTGATCTATACTCGAATTATGGATTTTTTTATATACATGTACAGTACTCAATGGATATCGGAATGTACCACACACAAGTAAGTGGTCAATATACCAATATATTTCAGACTAGTTTTGTTTTCATTTAATCAAAAGCACATATTTTTACCAAAATTGTATTATCCCTTCACCCAGCATCCTCCAAAAGAGAAATAATATAAAGAAAATTTATCGTAAACCTAAGTTAACATAATATACACATCGATTTTTCAAGAATATTTCAATGTAAACTAATAACTATGTAAATCAATAAGCAACTCAAAATGGTTAAAGAGACAAAGCAGCTTTTATGAAAGAAGTGAGAACAGAAATAAAAAGTTTCTTTCATGGATAAATGAATAAAACAACTGAAAGTTTTAACAGCTTCATTAAAATCATTGATAGTTCAAACCTCCAAGAGAGAAAATGATCAGTCTGAGAGGTTTATAATACAAGTTAACGAAGTTAAACAGAAAAGCTATTTAATGGGGCATTTAGTTGAAACTTTAAAGTTTGCTATTTGAATGCAAAAGTCATGTGAATTTAACCAAGTGGACATTTCCACATAGTTTAAAAAGTATAATGCAGTTGGTAAAACACCTGACTTGTAGCTGTTTGGTTTTGAGTTTTGGCCATGTCTTAATGGATGTTTTCAGAACACTTAAGCAAATGTACCTTACTTCAGGTTAATGTATCACATGTTTTGATTATGGCAAAATTACCAGGTAAAAACTAATTTGCACAAACTGTTACCACATTACTCTAACTGGCATTTGATTAAATTTTCACCATGGGTTGCAGAAGTTATTGGTACATAACACAAGAAATGAACTACTTTTTTTTTCACATACCCCTGAATTGTACTTTGACCATACTGGTAACTAAGGCCATAGGGATAATGCCTATGAACGTAGCTTGGTAATTGTCTATTCTGACATCTGATGTATCTGTCACATTAGCCAATCAGACATCAGAACACAAGATTATGTTGTATCCTAGACTAATAGAAATTAAACTGAAGGTATATTATATTTTTGTGACCCATGATATGTTACAGTTCACAAATTTCTTCATGCAGTAAACTCTGCTCAATAAAAAGACACTGCATACATTGTTATATTGGTTAAAGTTATACTTTATTTTTATTGTTGGGCAATGTAATACATTATGTGAAAGTTTTCAGCATAAAGTTGAATCTGTTTACAATATCACATTGCATTATCACAATGAATGTCATATGGTCTCTTCATTTTATGACACACTGCAATGGTAATAACAATATCTGGATTTAGCAATAATCAGTAATGGAAGAAGATGGGGAAAGAACCTGAAATGCCATATATGTAAAGCTTACATCAATATGAAAGAAATGTATGTCTTGTGATTAACTAGAGTATTATATGGTAGTCTGAATAAAAATAATCCTGGACAAGTTTAAGGGGATAAAAATTCAAATTCAGGACTAGTTAATCTAAAGGGTTATAAACGTTATACATACCTGTCTAATCTCCTCAGTGAAAATGGTGAAGACCCACACAATCAGTACAATTTCCTCTGGAGACAAGTCTGGACCAAGCTTGCTGATTAGGATGTAGCTATACAAGCCCAGAAACACCATGTAGGATATCTGAAATAATAGATATATTAATATGTGCAAATCTGACAATTTTGTTGGTGGGAGTTTACAATTGTATTTTTACAGTGGCTCCATGTTGGGAGTTTGCTATTGAATTTTCAGAGCAGTTCTATTTCAAAAGCTTAATTTTAGACAAAACAAATCTTCTTAAACAGGGCACCATAAAATCCATAAAACACTGGCACAATGTTAGGTGCAATGCATGAATTTCATTTACATAACCTAATGCATGCACTTCATGTATTGCATTTCATCATGCATGATGTGAATTAAACTGCAAACAGCCATATTCAGATATGTGTCAGCATAATTTCAGGTCTGCTTTTGCACAGACTGAAAGATTTACCCTTTAGTTTTCTGAGGAAAAAAAACCCTCTAAAATCATCACAAAAAAGATGAGAATGGCAGATGTCGACTAAATGAAAGCAAGACCATTTCTATAAATCATTATTTTTTCAATTTTGATCAGATGCATAATTCATGATAGAGAAATGCAGATGTGCAAATTCCTGTACATACTGGCTATTTCTGTAAGTCATTGCAGACAATTTTCTGCCAGGCATTGTGGGTAAAACTTTATATGTTCATCCCCTATATCAATTAAAAAATTTGTAAATGAGAATCTAATACCAGTCATTCCCATAATAGCTTGTATTGCTTCAGATGAGCATTTAGATTGTTAATACACAGCTTAATAATTATGTTGAGCATGGGTCTGGCTGTCAGGTGTCATAATCACAAGGAAAAACATAACAATTCACCTGGTGTCAAGTTGAGTAAAAATTAGGCATAGCATAATCATGTCAGATTAATGAATGAACTGACATATTATTTGAGACATTTTATTTGAAAATGAAAAAGTTAGAGTTAAGACATGGGACCACATGTTAAACATTTTAGTTTAAAGTATAGAAAGAATTGTTCTTTAGCCTAAAAGCAATAGTCTGCTAAAATGGCAGTTGATTAAAGTCAAGTACAGTGTAACTGATATGATAATATTAAAATTAAATAATGCAATGGCATCGCTGACCATATGTACCCTTATATAATGGACAACCATATATTTGTAACATTAAATGTTGCAAACAATATTTAGCTTTGGTAATGATTTCAGTCCATAGACTTAGTCCTGCTGAGAGGTTTAATAGTATTTGAAATATGCGATGCGCATCAACATGTATGCCTTTATGTTACAGTTTAACTCCAGGAACAAGATATTATAAGCTAGGAACAGAAATAATTGGCCTAGAGATTAGGAAAAATGTTGGAGACTTTATTCTCCTACATTGAATTTCATTTTTAAAAAATCTCATTTAATTAATACAATCATAATCACAAAATGTACACTTACAAATAATATACAGGCTTTTTTTGGGCTCAATCAACAAATTTTTCTTCAAGAATAACTTCTCCACAATTTCAAAACTGATAAGATATGAGGATAGATATTTCACTGAACTAAGGCACAGACTATACTTTTATCCTCAAAGTCTAAACGTGCATTTTGAACATACTCAATTATTTCACTAAATGGTTAATCATTGCTCTGATTCAGATCTGGAGATCATTTCTAGTTTGTTGCAGAACTATAGATTGGTTGAAAATAAGTAAACTTATCAGAGTAATAACACTAGGTCATGTTCTGATTAATGCTGATTTTACAAAATAAAAATTGTAACATTAACATTTCTCAGAAAATTTTATAGTGTTAAAGGCAGCAGAAACAGACTGTTATAACCATATAATGTATTTGACAACAGGAATCAAACAGCCACAGAAAGGTGGCTGTATAGTACTCAGAACTTCTGGTGCATAATGCATGGCAAGTCTGGGTCTATGTTGTTCTTAAAAGTTGTTAACACCCTATGCACTGGAAATTGGGAAATGTACTGAACATACCACATTATGAAAGAAAATAACCACAGGTGCTTGATAGAAAGATGAGAACTTCTCCACTGTATTGAAATTCTTGACATTGACATTTGTTTCATCTCCTGAATCATCCTTAGTCCACCGTCTGAAAGCAAGACAAATGTTTATTACAGTATATGTTTACTGATAAGTCGAGTTCAACTACAAACTGCACAGTGTGTCCAAGAAAGTAAGAAACTAATACTTACAGTAATCAATATATGGATTGTAATCTGTTATAGTTGATCACTGATGACCTACCTGGTAAATAAACAAGAGTCCTACAATGGGATGTGATGCTCAGCTCATTGATCTACATCCTGTAGGATTTCAAGGATAATGGCACACCACATGGTATATTTTATTTTTAAGTAATAACTGTATTATTTCCCTAACCCCACACCCCATCCCAGGCAGTTTGTACATTCCAACTAATTTTAAAAATGAAAAGCCTCAATGATACCAAAAATACATAGACCTTTGCCAGTTCATTTATTAATTTATAATATCTAAACTAAATGTCACCAGGAGTGTCAAGCTGTTTGTTTTTCAAGCCAAATGGGAGTTTCTTTACTATCATCTTATCCATATTTCCATGGGCGAGTCTATTGTTTCATACAATTGAAGTGAGGTAGTTCATCATATTCAATAAGTTCCAATTAATTCATAAAACTTCTGTAGCACTGGGAGTTGTGTCCCTTTGAACCCATGTACATTAGACTTAAACTGCCTGCCCTTTTTATTTTGTTCAGTATTTTTATAGAAGTACTAATATTAGACATTGCAGTCATTGGATGCAGAAGAAGTCACTTTTATCTTTTTATCTTTAATATAAAGTGGGGGAATACTAAAGAAACTGAGGATGGCTGTTAAGCCACTCAGGGACATCATATTTTATCAAGGACTTTGGGATGTATATGTCAGTAACGTTTTATGATAACCCTCCCAATGGTATAGGAGGTGTAGGAATAATACAATGGTGGACGTGTTTGAAGCCACTTAATAATCATCCTGAGGTTTATGCACCTTACTGTGAGATGAAGAAACAAGGTTTAATTCCTGACAGAAGCAGATTCCTTTCACATCACAGTAAAAAAAAATTCAAGATGCATACCAAGCTGATTGTCAGTGAGTCATCTTGCCTACAATGATTCGTTAGAAACCTTAGTAAGACACAATCAAGCAACTCCTGTGATCTTGATATCTAACCCTATAACCACTTTATTCCTTAAAAAAATAATATATGCCAAATCTGATGACGAATTAACAGAAAATGTAGCCTCATCATACAGTTGTAACAAAAGACCATGCCACAAAGATCTTTGATAATTCATCCCCATAAATTATCCATGTACACTGCAGAATCTGGCTGAAGGCCTAAGGATACAAATTTCATTCCCAAAACTTAAATTAACACCAATGATGACCTTGACTTTGACCTCTGGACCTCTACATCTGTCACAGAATGTTATATGCCACTGTAAACATCTCTGATATGTTGGATGACAATTCATGCATTACTACAGTAAATAGTACTGCTAGGTACAAAAAGTTCAACCAATTAACCACCCACTTAAAATTTCAACAAGTGTGACCAAAGATACAGCTGCTGTTTAAAAACAGCTGTTTATTAACTGTAATCAAAAAACTGACAACAACTGGATAAACCTTATGTACTGGCTGTTATGTCTCACCCTTTACTAAATAGGTAAAAGTACCAGTAAAACTACTTACTCCTGCAGGGAAGGATGACTTTGTTTCAAACTCACATTAGTCCTGCCTCTAAGAAGTGGTGGTTTTGACTTCTGTTTCATATGGAACTGTTGAGACAAATAAGTAACCATTCATTTTACGGAAGTCAGGTTTTAGTAAAATTAATGCTTACTGTGCAGTTTTAAATGACATGATTATTATATTATGAATCTATCAAGCTGTCATTATTTTTTTAACTAGGCATATAGTAGTCCTATCCACACATGAAAATTATATACTAGTGCTATATACACACATGAAAATTATATACTAGTGCTATATACACACATGAAAATTATATTGTAGCTTATATACACACAGGAAAATTATATAGTGATGCTATAAACACACATGAAAATTATATACTAGCGCAAGAAAATTATATGCTATGCTATATAAACACAAAAAATTATATACTAGTGTTATATACACACAATAAAATTATATATTTGTGCTATATACACACATGAAAATTATATACTAGTGCTATATACACAGAAGAAAATTGTATATTAGTGCTATATATACAAAAGAAAATTATATACTAGTGCTATATACACACAGGAAAATTATATACAAGTTCTATTTACACACTTGAGAATTATATACAAGTGCCTTATATACACAAGAAAATTTTATACTAGTGTAAAATACACACAAGAAAATTATATAGTAGTGCTATATACACACAATAAAATTATATACAAGTACTATATACACAGAAGAAAATTATATACTAATGCTATATACACACAAGAAAATTATATCGTAGTGCTATCTACACACAAGAAAATTACATAATAGTAAGTGCTATATGCACATATGAAAATAATATACTAGTGCTATATACACATATGAAAATTATATACTAGTACTATATACACACATGAAAATTATATAGTAGTGTTTCACATGAGATAAGACATAACATCATGAGGTCTCCTCATCTGTCTCTTTTTAAATAAAGTAAAAGAAAACTATGCAATCTTAATAACTGCAATAACAATCATATGAAAGAAAGATGCAAACTCAACTAAAAGTACATGATATTTTGAGAAATCATTAGCAATATACAGCCTAGGCAGTGCTGTAAATCAGCTACATGGAAAACTGGTGTGATCAAAGCTGTTTTATTTGAGAAAAAAAATTCACACACCAACCTGCCAACATACATTTCCTTTGCACACTGCACCAGAAGAATCTGACTTCCAATCAGTGCAGATTCAATGAATTTGTAATACTCATTCAGCTATTATTTATGAATGATAAGTAAAGCACACCTGCCTAATCCTTAAGAGGTACAAAAGATATGTAAAACTTCAAAAAGAGTAATGGTAAATGGTATATTATACATCTACACTAATTAGTTGTCCCATATAGGCACTTAACACAGAAACCATTACCTTACTAGACACATCCCATTTTCTTCACAAAAAAAGAAATTCCTAACTTAATATCAAGGCTTATAGATCAGTACTATATCCATTATGTTAAAAGAATCAAAACTGTACACAGAAGTCCAGTAATCTAACAAGTATTACAAAAATCAAAACAACTTAATTTATGAATGTTTTCAATCCAACAGTTATGTATGGTATGCAATGCTCCCTCTCACCCCCCAGAAATTGCACCATCTCTCAGGGCATCAGTTAGAATAAAAATGGTACAATAAGTATGACCTGTGACCTTTTCACCTCAGATTATATAAGTTTCTTTATTACCTTAATAAAAACTATCAACAAAGATTAATCAAGGAATCTGCTGTGCAAAATATAAGCACATACAGTATCTTACATAATAAATTAATAGAGTTCAATCATGGAGATGCGATCTGCAAAAGCAGGAAAAAACTATGGTGATGCTGTTCCATAGCATCTAGCAGTGCAGTAGATACTCAGTAGATATGTGTGCATCTCTTGTGTATGGCCCCGCATGGGCATGAGTGACAGCATTAAAAAAAAACCACAGATTGCTTGTAGCAAAAAGTTATTTGATAATTTAAAAATGAAACAATGTTGTGCGAATTGATGTAATTTGGGGAATACAAGCATTTGTAAAAGACAACTTGACTGATGAAATGAAGCACTGGTAAGGAAACCCAAATAAGGTCTCATCAATATAAACCTGCATACAAAATGTGGATCCAACATTTACCACCCTATCTCCATGAAACAATAATAACTCAATGAACATACTAATATTGGAAGCTGACAATCAAATTCTGCTTAAGTTCTATCAGTACAGGGTGGCATACAAATGTTTTTGAAATCCATAATAAGTTAGGGGACTATTGTGTGGAAACAGAAATGTGTCAGTCCAACAATCAGGGACTACACCTCTAACACCTGATGATGCTAACTAAATGCTGAAAAATTAAATGAAATAAAGATATCATAAAATATGAAGGGACATACTGTGCTGTGGTTTCATAAAAATCTACCTGTATACTAAATTTGGTTCGAATCCAATATTAATCATGAGCCGCTGTGCAGAAATGAAGGTGGGCGAGTCTGAAAATCAGGGGCTATAACTCTGATACAATGATGACAGAGAATGTTGAAAAGAAATCCACTGAGGTGTCATGCAAATCTGAGGACTTACTCAGTAGAAGCAAAAACTAAGTGGGTCTGCCAATCAGGGGTTATAACTCTGCATAACAATAACTAGAACCCTGAAAATCAAATTCATCCAAGGTCTCACCAATATCCAGATAAATACACCCCAAATATAAATCTGCTGAATGATAAATATAACCAAATCAAGCAAATTTAGTCCAGGCCTCATGAATGGCAAATCTGGTTAAAATCCAATAATAATTATCAAATTATTTGTGTGGGAACAAAAGTGGGATGGATGGCTGAATGAAATAGATGACAGTTGGACAGACCCAATTTAAAATTTTGAAATGTGGGGGACAAAAAGCCCCCACTGTAGCTAAGAAGATTTTAGTATTCTCAGTAGTCAATGTAAATAGTAATTATTCAAACAATGACATGCTAATCTCTGTGACAGGTCATACAAGACATAATAACAAGAGCATTCTTTTCCATGAGATGAAAGTTAAATATAATGAGTTGACATAAACAAGAGAGGTTTTATTTCAAAATCATTTGTTCTTAAATTCTATTTCAGCTTTTTAAACAGATTTATCTTTCAAAAAAGTTGGCAAATTTGCAGGATTGAATGTTTATATTGACAAATCAAATTATTACTAATTATTGATATCCAAGTTGTACCAGACTGTTACGCTCTTGGTGATGATCAACAATATTATATTAATACCAGACTGTTACGCTCTTGGTGATGATCAACAATATTATATTAATACCAGACTGTTACGCTCTTGGTGATGATCAACAATATTATATTAATACCGGACTGTTACGCTCTTGGTGATGATCAACAATATTATATTAATACCAGACTCTCTTGGTGATGATCAACAATATTATATTAATACCGGACTGTTACGCTCTTGGTGATGATCAACAGTATTATATTAATACCAGACTGTTACGCTCTTGGTGATGATCAACAATATTATATTAATACCAGACTATTACGCTCTTGGTGATGATCAACAATATTATATTAATACCAGACTGTTACGCTCTTGGTGATGATCAAAAATATATTAATACCAGGTTACCATATAAAATTTACAAACATAATTTTTCTGGTTACAAAGAAGCCTTAGTTACTTATTGTCAAGAGTGTCAATTTTCATGTTTTGAAAAAAAATGACATTTTCATAAGTATTTAATTCTGTGGAGTCTGGATTAGGTCATTTTGTTTCTATAGAAGAATACTTGTTCTTAGGTCTTTACAGTTGTGGTCAGTAGCAACCAAAGCCTACAAAACTTGGAACTTGTGAAAAATAGTGACTTAACAGTACCTCTACACTGCTGCGAGTCGTTTGAGCAGGAGCAAGTTCACCCTCTTCCTTCCCCTTAAACTTTGCTAGCAGCGGAATCAGTAGTGGAATGGCAATGCATATCAGCAACTGAAAATGAAAATGAAATGCCATATCTAAGTATGTATACTATACAATCATAAATAAAATAAGGAAAATGTTCACCATGATCAACCACCAGACAAGGCACCTGTATACAACACTTTAGCTATTCACTTGTACATGTATCATAATTAGAAGCTATACAGATACTGATCTGACATCACACAGTGCAGCAGTAGATTATGTTCTATCTGCTCACTTGTATCATAATTAGAACAAACTAAAACATACCCTGATCTGCCATCGCATAGTGCATCAACAGATTACAATCTAACTGTTTACTTGTACAAGTATTATAATTTGATTGAACTATATAGACCATGGTCAGCCATCACACAATGTATCAGAAGATTAGGTTCTAGAGATTTACTTACCGGTACATTATAACTGAAAAAAACTAGAGACCCTTATTTGCCATCACACATTGCATCAGCAGGTTACATTCTAGCTGTTTACTTCTATAATAATTAGAACTGCATAACAGACTCAAGTCTGTCATCACAGTGCATCAGTAGATAGGGATACACTTTTATTACAGATTGTACAAACTTCCAGGCTGTACATTTTCTGAGGTTTACTTGAAAATTTGACAAATCATCCTTGGACGTCCGAGGTTTTACCGATATTTTGTCCAAGGTTTTATGAACAACCCTTGGAAATGACCTCGTACATTAAAAAGACACCTAATATACCTTGAATCACTGACCCCAATAAGCAATCACAAGCTGCATCAGTATATTGCATTGTATCTGTTTACTTCTATCACAGTTAGATCAGCAAAGACTCTGACCTGTCATCACACAGTGCATTAGCAGGTAGGGTTACAGCTGTTCACTTGTATAATAAATAGTTCAAACTACAAAGACCTTGATCTGCCATTACACAGAGCATCTGCAGATCTATCTTTTCACTTACATAAGTATTTCAAATAGAAAGAAACAAAACAAACTGATCTGCCATCACACAGTGCATCAGCAGACTGTGTTCAAGCTGTTTACTTAGTATCATAATTAGAACAAACCACATAAACCACAAGTGGCTGAGTGGTCTAAGGCACTCACTATTACAGATCATTGCCATCTCACCTCTGTCTGTGTGGGTTCGTGTCTCAGGTTCAGCCAATGTGGGTATGTGAGAAAGCTTGCCAGTTGCTTCTCATGGGTCAGTGGTTCTTTCTGGGATTTTCCCAGTTTCTTTCTCCACCATTTATGCTGGCCACCATGTATAGCCTATATTGTGCTGAAAAATGGCATTAAAGCCTACAACAACAACAACAACAGTTGTTAACTAAAATGCATCATAATTAGAACAATTTAACTACACAGACACTGATCTGTCATCATTTTGTGGATCGGTAGATAATATTCTAGTTGCCTGGTTATATATTAATTAGAACAAAACTATAAAGACCATGCTCTGCATCACAGTGCATCAGCAGCATATCATGTTCTACCTGTTCATTGGTATAAATACTTAAAACAGCACAGACCCTGATTTGACAGCTCAGTGCATTATAGTTAGGATAAACTTTATTAAATGCTCATTTTTTCTCTGTCAACTTTACATTATCAAAATCGTGCAGTATTTTACAATAGTGCACTCAAGTGCACTTCATATTGCACTCACATTCATGACATGTTTTTCCAATACTGTATTAGGAACTACTTTGTAAACAAATCATGTACACTCATGGTGTAGATGCTTTACATTTTGGTTGATTAAATTTGTTTCTGAATGAACTAAAGCAGATATTTTGTGGACAGCCACATACCAGCTGCTGTGCTACATTCTGCATTACCTTTTATGATACAATGTTCTGGATTTAGGCTAGCGATAGCTGCCAGACAGTCATAAAATTGCTGGGTCCCTACAAATAACATGCAAGTGACAAGGTATAAACTGCCTTCTTTAGCTGGTAACAAGAATGGCAGAAAATATACTTACAATTTTACATCCTGAATTTCCTCAAAATGTACTTTCTTTAAGTTCTGCAAATCCGAATTACATTAGCCATGTCATGGGTTCTCAAGCTTGATTACACATTTCGAAATTATACTGTAATTTTGACTATATTCCAAGTGCAATTACATTTTCCTTACTGCGCTCAAAATGAAAGACTTCATATTTTTCCCATATTATGATTTCAAACATTCAATCACAGAAAATAAACACTTGTAGATGTCAACATGCTGCTCCCCCACTGCTGAAATCAGATGTACTTCATGTAGAATTGACACATATAAATCCAGTCATTATCATGAAATTAAGCCTAATTGCAAAAATTGCCAAAATCTATTCATTCCAGGCTAAATGGAAAAGTTGTTGCAATGCGCATTCATTTATAATATGACTCTAAATTTCAATTTTAAGTAGACCAAAATGCCATTTTCTTTCGAAAGTGATGTCTAGTGCACAATTAAGTTCATATTTATTTGGGCTGAGTTATGTGTGCATTAATAATGTTGTTGCTGTGTACAGATGAATCTGTGCTTGTGTATTTAGTTTGGAATACAGCATAAATTCAGTTACTTTGTTTCTTAAAGTGTATTTTTGTTTATATACTTAAACCTTAGGTAAAATAAGAAAATGAGCATATAATAAAAAGATTACTGCAATTGTATGGGAAAATATGAACTCGTTTTGTTGGTCGTGCAGTATTCCATCAAAAAAATTTGTTCATATTTTCCCATACAGTAACAATAATAATAATAATAATAATAATAATAATAATAATGACTGTATTTAAAGAGGGTAACACAATTAGCTAAGAACTAATCTACCTTGAGGCTCTCATACAAAGGAATTTATTTATTTTGGCTGCATCTCTGAAGCCACTGGATATATTGGGTTTGGAAGAAAGAAAATAGAGTAGGCATTTCTAATCTCAGCTGGAATAATGTTCCAGAGCAGAGTTCCAGAGTACTAGAAACTTTTTTAAAAATAACTCCTGATTTGGTTTGGGAATTTTATACTGTTTGGTAGACATGGATCACACGTGGGGAGTATTACCAGGTAGCCTATGCTGGAATAGTGATTGGAAATTTTCAGGAGCACTATTATGAGATATCCTGTACATTAATTTGGCTTTTCTCAAACGGATTCGATCTTTAATAGGTAATATTTTTAACTTACCAGCTATATTTTCCTTGCTTTCTTTCTGGATCGATATTAGCCCAAATGCTCTTTTCTGAAGATGTGCCAGCTTTGCTATGTTTTTATCATTTGAATTACCTTATACTGCATTACAGTAGTCTAAATAGGGTTGTATGTAACTGTTATAAAAGTTTTCTGTGCCTTTCAGGGACAAAATGTCTTATCTACTGAGAAGCCATAAACTTGAATTGACTTTTTTACTGATATGTTTGATATGTTCAGTGCATGATAGGTTATTATCAACCAGAATACCAAGTTTTTGAGTCTATCATGACAGACCATTTGCAAATTTTTATCCTTCCATGTCATAGTTCATCACTATCAAGATTTGACCTTATTTGCCGTGTTGTGATAATATTTTAGTTTTACCAGTATTTACCACCATGCCATTGCATGTGCACCAGTTTTCCAATTTGTTTACGCCATTCTGTAAAGAAATTTCGAGTTCATGCTTTGTGTTTTGGATGCCTGACAACGTTGTGTCATCTGCACAGAGATCTGTAGATGATATTGAGTCTCTTAGTAGAAGTGGTAGGGTACAGTATCTGTAACTGAATCAAGACTTTTAAAATAGAGTTGTATGCTGATCAAATTTGGGAATAGCAATGTTGGTAAAAGCTTCTGAAGAAACAGGGCTTTATAACAAACAGATAAATGTATGCACTGTTTAAAATACTGCAGCCTTATTCAAAATACATGGGGTTCTTTGCATTTCAGTCTGCCCATGATATAAAGCAGTCTAATTATTCCTGGTACAATTAGATGTAATTATTGATGACAATGCTGATGTTGCAGGGAAAGAATTACATGTATATTTTTATGTACTTTCAAAATAAAATAGACATGTTTATCATGCACTTATGAACAATTTAATATCATCGTGCAAGTTGCTGCAGGCATCTCATTCTATTTATAAGAATAGTCTCCTCAACCAATATACAGCAAAAGTCACACTGATACAGACATAATATTCTATTTATAACAATAAGTATCCTCGACCAATATACAGCCAAAGTCAAATTGGTAAACACATCTCATTCTATTTATACCAATAAGTCTCCTCCAATAATATACAGCCAAAGTCAAATTGGTGAGTACCGTCAATGTCTAACAGACACAAATACTTAAGTTCTGACTGGCAATTGAATTGATTGCATCAGAAATCCACAAGTTTAAACCAGTATTGCAGTCAAACAGTTGTGATTAAACATATTGTGAAGGGATGTAAACTGCCTGCCTGTTCCTTGATATTATGACTGTGTCAGACTTTGATTGTTCAAACCATTTCAACTTTGCTGTAAACATGTTGTATTGTTTTCACTGACCCTAATAGTGCCATTTTCCTGTGTCATATCTCCCATCCAGATGCTATTGAAGAGATCCTGGCATGCAGTTTGAGAGATAAACCGTTTGTTTTCTGCCTTCACAGCAATTAGAATACAGGTTGTTTTCCCCCACTGTGGCAACTCCCGGATCAGCAGGCCCTGTGCTTTTATCTCGTCTGTACTATAGCATTCTTTCAAAACTCCAATTGCTAAATTCATGAACTCACTATAAATTTAGAAGAAAAAAAAATCATGTTGAATTAACGGAATGATTAAATGGTAATTCAAAACATGAGGTCTTAGTAATTGTGAATTCAATGCACAAAATGTTCTACCTAGATATATGTCTATACACCCATCAATATAGTGCAACTCAAAAAAGCTTGTGTTTTTTAATGCAACAGTAAAGTTTCAAGTCAAACAAGAGTAATCACTCAGTTTAGTGTATCAGAAAAAGTTACAATTCACATTTAAACTAGTTCTTCCCAATATTCACATATCAAATTTTATTTTTACTGTGCAGAAATAAAATGTGACATGACAGGACAAACAGTAATAAAGAATAATGGAAACTTAGTAACTGCTACAACGAAACGTTCCTGACACTTGCAGAGTTAGCTTTTGTGGTGGAGGAAATATAAACCAACAGTAAACAATCAAGGACAATGCACATATGTGCTGACACAAACTGAGTACATTCAGGTAATGGAGTTTAAATTCAAGACTGCTGAGCATGAAATGAAGACCAGGTCATTACCAAATTTTCAAGACAAATACAGTGAGATTTTGTCTATAAAGCACTAAAGTCACAAAACTATCTGTGCACAAAAACTTAATTTTTAATGACTCATGCTGCTAGTTAGAAACTATCCAACTCTCTTAATATCACTGTCATTTGGCATGTATGGAGAGATACCAATAATAAAATAACACTAGGTTTTTTTTTCATTTTCATTACTAGTGAAGTTACATAAGATAATATTTAATACAACTTTCATGTTCAGACTGTTTAGCGACTATGGAGCCCAAACCCCCAAGGAAACATAACAGCTATAAACCAATTTTTTTGTAACTATTTCTTTTTGCTATACTTACCTGATCAAAATGCATTAGTAGTATAACCACTACCTTGCTAATCCATCCCTCACAAGCTTGTGTTAAGTTGCTAATCACACAAGTGTCATCTCCCCTGTGATAGAAGGATTGCATAATCCTATGCATATACTGGTATCAATTATTACTGGAACAGATGTGTACACTCTACTAGGTTCTAATGTAACTGGGGGAAAGTAAGACCATAATATGATCAGGTATTATCAAAGCTTATTTCATTCCAAAAACTGGTCTCTTCTTCAAATGAATTGAATTACTCAATTATAATTCATTATGAGAATAGGCATGACAAAGGTGGAGCAAGTTACATTAAATTATCCAATCTCTGGTCCCCTGTTGCATGCATAACAGCTTCAGATCTTGTTAAAAATAAGAACTAGAATTAACATTTAGACATGCCTGGACACAGCTTGTTGGGAAAATGCTTTCCCATGCAAATCCAGCACACACCTAGTGGTCATGTCACTGAAGCTACTGAACAGCTCAGGTAGTCTGTTTTGCAACTGCTATAGGCTACACAAGATAAAACATATATTTTTGGATAAAAAGTCTCAAAGATAAAAACTACACCTACATCTCAAGGTCTGGATGATGTCAGGTGAGCAACACTTATGCTTGAATGCTATGCTAGTGGCTACAGTACTAACTTCATGAGCTTAAATGCACAATAAACTCATTTGGTCCTTGGTTATGTTTTTCATAAACCGAGTAAATAACCATCATACTAGGATGATACTGTCAGAGCTGGGACATGATCCTTTACTTCTTTTGGAGGAAGAACATGAATGAGATCTTCCTCTTCTCACTGGATTGCTTCCCTTCATGTACAATTTCAAAACTGGGTTCTGTAGACACCCCTGAAGCAAAGAACTTGACAAGGCAAAAGGTTCTTACAATAAAGGACTGATTCCCCATGAGTAGCTACTTGTTTTGTTTAGTTATGAAGTAAAATTAAACCATCACATCAAAAGTGAAGATAATTTGGATCAACCAATAAGATCAGTGTCTCATCTACTCTACTATGAAGTGGATTTTGACAGAGAGATGAGTCCGGGAGGTTCTAACTAGGTAATTTGCAGACAGTTCACAAATATGCCAAACCCAAGAGATGTATCAGCATAATTTTTGCTAATACAAGCAATGAATGATGAAGCACATTTATTTTTCAGTATGTCCCAAGTCTAGTTAGTTTGCATATTAAGCTGCCATTTGTAGCATTCGTAAGCATAAACTTTTTTCCTGCAAAAAGGAAACTTTCACGAGACAGTAAACGTGTTCCAGTCACGTTGATAAAGAAAATATCCAGCAAACTCCATTGCTTTTATTTAAGTTTGGTACTCACTTCCTTTGAAAAAAGGTTCTTGGTTTTTATTGAAGATTGTAGTCAGCTTTCTTTGATGAAGGGTGCATGCGTTTTTGAAGTTACCGCTAAAGGACAGCTTTGAAGAACCAAACAAATGCCTGTTTCTTATTGTGGTGGCAACATCAAATAATTGTATTGAATGACTGAGACTGATATTTTCCCCTTTGCTTAGTATGTTTTCATAACAATCTGTGCTTCGACTATTTCATTTGTGTACATTTTTAAAAAACAACTTGTCCTTCACTTGTTTGATCATAGTTACTGTTCCTCCCTGAAGTAAGATCTTGGTTTTTGTAGGTTTTCTTTTGTTTCTTATACACACATCCAACATAAATTTTTAAAAAAAAGAGTCAACGGTGGATAGAGACGTAGGTATTCTGGTCTGATGACAGAGATCACTACAGAAAATGTGAGTGAAAAGAAGAGGATATAACACACAGTATTCACGCTAGATGTCAACATAAATGGATTATGATATAATAATGCACTGTTAAGATGGTTTGTCAATATGGACAAAGAATTTAATTATGTGACAATATATAAATTCCAGTGCATTTTATAACAAGTTTGCAGATTCCTTTCATGGTGCTTCTGAATTTCTCCACTCCAAGCCAATGGATGTATATACAAATTTAAACAGCCGCCAAGGTGGCCAATCAATTTTTTTTGCCATATGGTATATTTTGCCACCAATAAAGAAAATAAAAGTCAGTATATGACATTGGCAAAGCCCTGCGCGATCGCTGAATAAACTTTTTACACATTTTTTTGGTCCTTTTAAGAAGAAAAAATTATTTTTTCATGAACGAGAAAATACATATAAAATTTCTGGAGCCACATTATGATTGTCTTGTATTATTCATACACGATCTCTTCCCCAAAATGATAATAAACTTTTTACATTTTTTCTGTACTTTTAAAAAAGATTTTTTTTGTGTACGAGTAAAATACATGTATATGAAACTTTGTGAGCCACACCACGACCATGTTATATCTGAATTCATGTTATAACGAAGCAAGCCTTGGTGGGGGTCACACTGTGGTTGGCACCTATGAGTTTGCATTGAAAACCAAAATGTTTATTTAACAGGTTTGAATAGAATGACTAGGAAACAGATTTTGTTAGGACAAGTACAAGCATAGGTTTATTGTTGTTATAGGGTTTAACACCATTTTTCAGCACAAGATAGGCTATACATGGGGGCCAGTATAAATAGTGGAGGAAGAACTGGGGAAGACCCCGGAGAGAATCACTGACCCATAAGTAGCTACTGGCAAGCTTTCTCACATACCCACTATGGCCAAGCCTGAGACTCGAACCCATGCAGATAGAGATGAGATGGCAGTAATAAGTACACACTCCACTAGCATCCTGAAATTGAGATTGAATCTGCAAGAGAATGCTTGCCAAAAGTTAAGTGAGGTTCTCCCATTTGCTAAGATGTGCCCTCATGTATCCCAAATTTGGGTTTGCTTTATCCAGTGGGCAACGGTTTGGTTGCCATATGTCCAAGAAAATCATTTGTAATGGTCTCAAAAATAGATGGTCCAATATGATGACATCTGTTGCTGTAGTGAGAAGACCCAACAGAGGAAGAAATTCTAGGACTTATCCCATGTGAGAATAAAAGGCACAATCAAGATGATTTTCAAGGCATGTTCTTGAGGAAGACAGGTCCTGCTCACATGTGTTTTGAATTCCATATCCAAGTAGGTAAAATTTTGAGATAGGACAATACTGACTATGGCAATGCATTAGCAAAACAGGGGGTTTCAAGTCTTCAATCTAGAATATAACTCACCTGGAACTTTTGCATAATGTTGTCCAGGTAATTGGAAATCACAGACATGGAACTTGCTCTGAAGTGTAACAGGACACTGTACATAATTCCTGGGAAGACCTGGGAATAAAATCTTGACCAAAGGGTGATTGGAGCAGTCTAAGATCATGCATCATTTGAATTTGGGCAACAAAATTGCAGAATGGAGTACATTAGACTGGTTCTCAGCGTACAAATCTTGAAGGACTAAACTAATTCTGAACTCCATATCCTTTATGGTGCTGAGAACCAGTCTAATGTATCCATTCTGAATTTTGTTGCCCAAATTAAAATGATGCATGATCTTAGACTGCTGACCAATTGTATTAATGACCTTTGGTACTATGAATATTATGGACTAAAATTCTGGTATGTTGGTATTTGAAGTCTCTGCAGTCCATTTTGTGGCACATCCATTTTTTGCTGCAGAACAATAGCTATAAATGGATCTCTGGAGACCCTTATAAGATAATTTTTAAGACCTACATATCACATGAACAGGGTCATTTCCATTCTGTCATGACATGTTTGAGTTTTTCCCCCTCACCAAGATGTGCAAAAATTCAACATGAGTAACAAGTAATTCTTTGAGATGGAGACTGACAGGTATACAACAACCGAGACAGAACTGATCATTATCTCCCCAATTTTTGTCATCAGTGGTCCTCACAAATTATGATCTTGATTGAGGAAGTGTATCCAGTTTGGCATAGTGCCCTGTTAAGGGGGGGGGGGTAATCCAGTTTATGTGGTCCCTATTCTCAAACAAGGGCAAAGCTCTAGGACGTTGGGCATGTGCCGGGTTTGCTTCTTTGGCAGCCTGTTGCTGAACTTTCTCTACATGACTATAGAAGAACAGGTTTGATGATAGTTTGTTGATGATGGTGTAAGAGTGGTACTGAACATCTGGAATTGAAACATTGCTGTAGATAGTGCCTGTTCATGACAGAGCTGAGGCAGGTACCTTAACTGTCTGTTGGTGGTTCATAATCATACTTTTGGGACTCTGGTATTGGATAGTTCATTTTCTTGATGTCAAAGCTGGAATATGCCCAAAGTCACAGTCAGAGCCATTGCCAAGATAACAATTACAGTTGTCAAGAACTATCTGTGAAATGAAGGCTGGACTGAATATAATGGGAATATATAACATTATAACTGCTTCTGGAACATGCAGTTGTAGGTTGAGAGCTGGTGTTATCTGTAGCCAATGGCCATCTAATGCTAAAACCTGGTACTGGCTATTCCTGGAAAGACCACCATATCCTGTACTGAGATGTACCAGAATGTCCATCACTACTCCAAACAGACTATTGTACCAAGACTTTACTGGCTTTAGAAGGACAGCTAAAAAGACTTGTTATGGTCATGGAGAAGATAGTAGTTCTTTGACTGTATGTAAAATTAGTGATGATTTGGCCTGCCTCACATTTTCGACCAGTGCAGTTTCTGCCTTGAACATCTGAACTAACAAGAGGCTATTTACTGGGGCGGATCAGTAATGATAGTGGAGGAGTCCACATCTAATGGTACATTTCCTTCATCTCTCACTTGCCTAATATATTTGTTTCAGTTGCCCATACTTTTTCTTATGATTGTGTGCATACGTTGCAAGTATCACACAAACCGCATCCCATGCAAATGAGATGGGTACCATGGTAGTGTAATGTAACTGGTAGTATTGTAATTATATGCAAGTTTAACATGTGTCTACCCCATGCATGTTTGCTTGCATAATGTGTTCGAACATTTAATTATAGAGATAAAAAAACATGGCATTTATAGGTGAAATCAGTCAAGCATAATGTGAAGTTATCATTTATATTACTCAAACTACCATATATATTCGTGTATAAAAACATGCATGACCCACATATAAGCTGACCCTCAACTCTGAGACATCACAAGATGCATGAGGTAAGTTCTAAATGCATTTATTTAGGTAAACTTATATTAACAAACATCACATGTATACTTATCTCGAGGTTGGTGTGCATGATTATTAGAAAGAAATGGTACAAACTTGTTTGAAAAGTAATTGATTTAATTTTCTGTTTTCTTATTGTTTCTGCCTAATTTAGATTTGTGTATAATTTGATCGAACCATGACAAGAATTTAGCACTCGTGAGTCGCTGTAACACTACCTCTCCCTTTTGACTTGATTATAGTTTGCATATGCATTATTGCATTGGACATTTGATATCAGTGCACCAGCAATTACGTTTTTACTTTGCCTTGAAATTGTAAATACCTAACTCATTAAAATATAATCCCAGTATGACAACACAATGAACAACAGTATGGTTCAATTCAACACTCACAATTAGGCTACTGAACATATTTACATAATGGTGCCACCACATGTCATCATCTATTAAACCAGCAAGAGAGAAATGTTTGCAAGATTCGATTGATAGTGTTGAAGACTTGGGATGTTTGCTGCATTCCACCCCCCACCCCCAGCCCCGATGTTAAGTGTTTACATCCCAATCACAAAGCTGTCGTCTATTCAAGTTGGTGTGACCAGGTTAGACACTTTCCTTATAGAGCTGATCCCGGCACGTCATCTTTGAATGAAGATGTTGACTTTTGTCTCTGAGTAAAGGGTTCTGTTTCAGGATGAGATAATTTTTTTTTTTATTTCATTAACTGTTAGATAGGAAACGCATAAGACTTGTATAGATTTTTTATATTCTACAACAGCCCAGTCAAAAACGTCTTTACGTTTGATATTATAACTGAGCACTAATAATTTTAACACCTAGAACCATAATAACAATGGATGAACCTCCAACTAAAGGTGACAAATTTTAAGGCTGGAGAAAATAATTATTGTAACTGAAAGAAGTGAAAAAAGAGCAGACCACTCACAAAAAAGCAGTTTAAATGTTGGTATAATAACTTTAGGCTGTTATAAAGGAAAATGAGTGATTCAGAAATGATTTCATATGCTAAAATATGTGATCTTCAAATGTGATTTCATGTTTAATGATAGAAGTATATCTTTACTGCTATATAATTTTGTTTTTAGATGAATGCATACATTATTTTAGCAAGAACTATTATTAAAGAATAGAATATATGTACAGTGATTGTGGTTCTTTTTCTTGAAATTGTTCTGAAATTGGACCTTGGAAACTGGTCCTTTTGTACAAACCTGCTATGAGAGACCACCTGTCTTGAGAGACCGCTTTTTGTTGGCAGAAGGGGTGGTCTCTCATAACAGGTTTTACTGTATACTTTACATGTCCAAAGAAATAATATGTTAATGTTTGTCTATAGCATGCCCAGTGGGTTAGGAGGAGAAATAAAAATATACATTTTCTACCTGGCTGCTGTGGAAGCCAAAAGATCACTGGGTAAGCAAATAATAAATCACTTTCGAAAATTTGGTACAAAAATGTCATAAGAAAAAGCACTGATAAAGACTGGTGTGATGGTTTTCCAGGACAAGTTAAAAATAAATTTAAATTTTAATTGCTATGGGAGTGTAATACTTGCTGGGAAAGTCGCCAGAAACTTATTCAAATAAAGAATCCAACAAAATTTTGATTCAAGTTGTCCCAAAGTTTTGGAGCAGATGACAAATATGTAGACGTTAGGGACATACATGTCAGACAATTCACAACAGACACAAGGCTTTTCATTAAGTTCAAAATGAACTAATATAATAAGCTAATGCATACGATCTCACCTGGTATTTGCTTTGATTTGTGCAAGCAATTCTGTGTCGTCAGTTCGATCTGACAAGGCATGTAATAATGCATTTGCCACCAGTGCTCCTGCTATAGCATCCTGTAAAGATCAATATAAAAAATTATGCAGCCATTCATTCTGCATTCAAAATGTGGGCATACAAAGTTGACTGATTTATTTTGAGGGGAAGATTATAATTAAGACAAAAATTCCTCTCTGTATGTATCATTATTTATATTGCTCTGAATGAGTAAATGCAATTTCTTAAACCAAACTTCATGTTTTATTTCTCAACTAAGAAAAAAGTTTCCTCTTCTGTATTACTCAAGAACCTAACAGAATCACATGTTTTCAGTCAATATACAGAATACAGAATGCAGCATCATTTGTTTCCTCAGTGCAGCCTAGATTAAAAATAAGTATAAAAACACACCATGGTGTCAATTAGTGTAATATTACATGATGAAAAAGATAAAACAGTAATAACTTATCTTGGAGGCTGTACCTCAGAACTGATATTTAAAGTCAGTTGGTATTCAGGGTGTGATGTAAAAATATCAACCAAATGAAGCAAACAGCAAAACTCTAGTCTTGTTACAAACTTCAGCAAGAGATAATCAGCTTACAAAATAATGATTCCTGTGTCAGTGAGAAAACTATTACCTTTCCATGCAGCCAAAACAATTTTGCCATCTCCTGTCGGGTTGTTAGGACTGACCAAATAAACAATTCCTGTGCAGGGTCATCAAAGTCAGGGTATTTTTTCATGGCCATTTGCTCTTTAAAAGAAAAAATTATATTCATTGTACAATTTTCTACTAGTCTTTATTTATTATTCTTAAATGGTTGACTAGTGCAGTATGAAAACACTTTTTGCATCCAAGAGCTCCAGGTCTAAATTTCACCCCCAACAACTGAGTCTGGACTTTAATACACACAGAACTGTAATCCAATTGCAAAGTATGACTTAATACATTATTAATACTGTCCAAACTAGGGGTGAAACAATTCATCGATATATCAATACTTTTGCTGAAATGATACACATATTGATACAAGAGATGGTGAATTGATACAAAACGATGCTTACCATACGCATGTTAATTTAGTCTTAAGCAGTCATGAATAATTATTATTGGTTGCCTTGTTATTCTTTGAAATTATAATCCATCTGAAACAGCATTTGCAGTCACAGGCACTCATGTTTATCAATAAAAATGAAAATAATTATTTGAGAATACCCAATTGCTGTCTACAAGTTAACATAAAGTGACATTGTTCGTAATCTGCACCCCCCCACTTCATGCTAATTATCTTAACCCAGAAGTATGTTCAGCATCTACTATACATTCCAAACTTGTTCCATGTGTCTAACAAAGTACTTTACTCATCATTTATTAGTCACTTTCAAGCTAAGTTTCAACTTTTAATTGTATATTGACTCTGGCCAATTTGAAAACAATGCTACTGGGGTGTTGCACATTGAAATATGTTACATTTAATTCTCATTGGTTATTATTGCTTGCTCTGCTCCAGGTTAAACAATATCCACCAATAAAAAATCAATGTAGCTTATTCACTGTGTGACAAACAGGAAGTATTGGCAGAGCAACAGAGAGACTTGGCAGGAAAGTCATTAGATATGTCAAGTACTTAAGTGGAGATGCTGTCAGGGTGTGTCTTTGCGCAAAGCGTGGAAAATTGTACGAATTTGTGTGCTTGGAGAACAGTGAAATGTGAAAACCCCTGAAATTTGTTGAAAGTCCCACACAAGAAAATGTGAATGGTGATGTATACAATTTGTATTTAACTGTTCTTGTCAAAAATTCTGTTTTTCAGGTAGCAACTGTTCCACGTCTTTTTCAAGCAAGATATGAATGGTTGTGATATTAAATTTGATTAAAACATTGTGCCCAGGAATAAAAATTATAGTGTAGCTGGAACCATTCATAAAAAACTTTTTACAAATGCATGTTTAAAATACGAACTACCTAGGAAAGCCAAATGTGTGATTTCCGGTGCGGTTCATTACGATTACTTTTGGCAAATACTTGCTGATGATAGTGATGATGACAAATTTTTTTAAAGTTATGATGTATATTAGATTACTGGAGCTAGGAAAGCATTACTGGAGGCACCAGTGAGTGATTTTGACCCTAAAATGGTGTTAAATAAGAGTCAGATGTTCACGCTGGATGGAGAAAAAAAACAGGTGGCATGATCCTTTCAGTGATATTTTGAAATTAAATAGCAGAATACTGAGCCTAATTAAAATACAGACAATTTAAAAGTATTCTGCAATTTTTATTTTTTTAACATATCAAATTCGCCCTGTGGATCATATGCTACAAAACTATATACATGTATCCATATCAGGTTTAAGATAAATTGAATAAAATATGGGTTAAAAAATGCAATTAAGAAGAGCAGACATTTATTTTAATACCTCTGTCTGCACAAGCATTGACGGACTAAATACCCGTATACAGCATTATGGAACAGATAAGAAATTAGCATTTGGCATAATAGTCAGTACACTACTGATTTAACAAAGGAAGTTCATGTTAGAGAAAAATCCAAAAGATAATATCTGTGATCTCTGGAAAATTGTATATAACAGTCACAAAGATCAGTTTCCCAACATATTCAAGCTGACAAAGCTAGCTATGTACATCCCCTTCAGAAAGAAGCACAGAACAATACTGATACAAAGAAAACGAGCAGAGTATGTTCAGAATTAATTAACAGATTAATGCTTATACAACTAGACATCTGTCAAAGAGGTTGATTTCAGCAGAGCTATAAGAAAGAAGAGCAGGAAGAAGGAGAGACAGATATTGAAGTTTAGATAAATACTGACCTATGACCATTTAATAATGACTTTATTTAAAGAGAGTAACACAATTCACTACAAACTAATCTACCTTGAAGCCCTCATACAAAGGAATTTATTTATTTTAGCTGCATCTCTGAAGCCACTGAATATATTGGGTTTGGAAGAAAGAAAATAGAGTGGGCATTTCTAATCTCAACTGGAATACTATTCCAGAGTAGAGTTCCAGATTAGTGGAAAGATTTGTTAAATAATTCCTTATTTGGTTTGGGAATTTTATACTGTTGGTAGACATAATATCGCAGGTGGAGAGTATTGCCAGGTAGCCTATACTGGAATAGTGATTGTAAATATTCAGGAGCACTATTATTGGATATCCTGTGCATTAAATTGGCTTTTCTCAAATGGATTCAGTCTTTAATAGGTAATATTTTAAACTAATGCCGGCTAAATTTTCCTTGCTTTCTTGCTGGATTGATATTAGCCAGAATTCTCTTTTTTGAATATGTGCCAGCTTAATGCCATGTTGTTATCATTTGAAATACCCCATACTGTATTACAGTAGTCTAAATAGGGTTGTATGTAACTGTCATAAAATAGTTTTCTGTGCTTTTCAGGGAGAAAATGTCTTAACCTACTGAGAAGCCATAAACTTGAATTGACTTTATTACTCATATGTTTGATATGTTCAGTCCATGGTAGGTTATTATCTACCAAAATACCAAGTAGTCTATCATGACAGACCATTAGCAAATTTTTATCATTCCATGTCAGACAGTTCAGTCCATGGTAGGCTATTATCTAGCAGAACACCAAGTAGTCTATCATGACAGATCATTTGCAAATTTGTATCATTCCATGTCAGACATAGTTCATAACTATCAAGATTTGTCCTTCTGTACCATGTTGAGATAAGTCACATTTTAGTTTTACCAGTATTTACCACCATGCCATTACATGTACACCAGTTTGTTTAGGGCATCCTGTAAAGAAATTTTGAGTTCATGCTTTGTGGTTTGGATGTCTGACAATGTTGTCATCTGCTTAGAGATCTGTAGATGATATTGAGTGCCTTAGTAAAAGTGGTAAGTCATTAATAAATAAAATCAATAGTAATGGACCTAGAACTGAGCCTTGTGGTACTCTGTACCTAATTGTTCCAGGTTCAGACTGAACATTATTTATATAAACGTGTTCTCTCACTTAAGTATGAAGTAAACCATCTAACTGTGCTTTCATCACATTACAAGATTTTCAGTTTCTTCAAAAGGATTTCATGATCCACCATATCAAAAGCTTTCCTGAAATCTACAAATACAGATCCTATTATTCTACCCTGGTCAAGTGCTTGAAGCCATTTATCAGTTTGGGAGATCAAGGCAATCTCACATGAATGTTTCTGTCTAAAGCCTGATTGATTAGGGTGTAACAGCACATATTTGGTTAAATCGAGAGAGTGGTGTACTTACTCTGATGCTTATTCCTATCAAATAAATCCAGGTACAAGGATGCATTCTTTCAGCCATTGTGGACAGCCATTTCAGTTCTTTGAAGGAAGACAGTACCCAATGAAATGTTGAACAAAGGGTACAACTTAAAAGAAGCGTAACTGGCAGCTCAATCAAATTCAGCATTCCTCAGATACTGTCTTCAACTAACTTAAACAGTGTTCTAGAATAGAACCGTGCACTGGAGAAAAACCTAGTTTCTAGTTTTCTTTGATAAAAGCACACATTATTCATAATTTTTTGGCCCCATTCTAACTTTTTGTGTAATATTATGCCTACACAGATTCAATACTTTTGTGAAAAAGTTTCAAATTTAGTGGAATTTTCACCATCGGAATTTCATAGATACAAATCTGAAATAAGTTAAGATATCACCCATACATAAACAGTGCATTCACCATTTAAATTACTAAAACAATGTGCTAACCAATTTAATATCAGTCAACAGTACTAACTTGACTCTGATGAAAGTATAGATTCTGTAAAAGCCTCAGCTGCCAAAGCCAGTCCCTTTTTCACCCATTTCTTATCCTTACAGCTTTTGGTTCCATTCATATACATCTCTGCATCAATAGTGGCATATCTGTCATCTGAGATGTAATGTGGAACATAGTAGTCACCAAGTAAATCTTGTATCAGCAGCCCCACATCCTTCAGAGTGATTGTCTTCTTGGACTGTTCAAAACAAAATTTTATATTAAAAAGTCAGAATTGCATAATTTTAATCATAATTACAGTCAACCTCAGATACAAAAAACTAATCAGGTCTTTCAGAAAGAAAAATAAATCAGTGTTCCTGAACTTTATTTTTTATATCTGCAAAGATGCTGATGATTCATTGTAATTTAAACTTAAAACTCACTTGACTTGTTGAGCGTTTAATACCAGTCAAGTAAAAAACAAACTGGCCTAAGTAAATGAGAACATCCCAGTCAACATAAAATTTGTTCTTGTGAAGTAGTTCATGAGGTGATATTTTCTATTCCTTATTTCTGCATATTTGAAGTTTCAGAATTTGAAATTTTAGTAATTTAAACAAATGTTTGCAAAGGACAAACTTTGGGATCTGAAAGATCTTTTCTTGAAACAAAAACAATCGCTTTCAACAAAGTTTAAATCAAGGCTGACTGTATGAGTTGCACACAAGTGTTCTAAGGTCTATGTCTCAAAGTTTAGAAAATAAATCACATGCAAGTGTTCTAAGGTGTCTGTCTCAACGTTGACCATACAAGTCAAATACAAATATTTGATCTATGTCTCTAGGTTTACAACATAAATCACATGCAAGTGTTCTAAGGTCTATGTCTCTAGGTTTACAACATAAATCACATGCAAGTGTTCTAAGGTCTATGTAACAACGTTGACCATACAAGTCAATTACAAATATGTGATCTATGTCTCTAGGTTTACAACATAAATCACACGCAAGTGTTCTAAGGTCTATGTATCTATGTTTACAACATAAATCACATGCAAGTGCTCTAATGTCTATGCCTCAAGGTTGACCATACAAGTCAAATACAAGTGTTATATGGTCTATCAAACCTAAAAACCTTCTTATGATTCAGCCATCTTTATATTAATTTTCATAAAAAATTAAAATATCCAAATGTACCTTAACACTGATGATGTCAGCAATTAAACCTACTAATATCCAAACTACAAAAACCAACAAAAAGAATCAAGTTAACACCATCCCACCACTCTTAGACATCCTTATTACTCTCAGATTTTGTGCTACCTGTACTTTTTACAAGCTGCTTGGTGACAGTGTGTCTGTATATAAGGGTTCTGTTGTGCGCAATGTTCAAGCAGTAGTAGCCGCCATTATCAAAATAAAGGATCAATTTGTGGTTTTCTCGCAAGGACAGAAAGCAGTAGAAATAAAGCAATGATTTTTCAAATTAGCAGGTATGTATTCTTTTTCTTTACTTACACACTAGAAAACTTAATGCATAATCATAGTCACTGTCTGGCAACAGAACTTAGATATAAATAACATGTTGTGAACAATGTGCTCTGCCATTTTCATTTATGTTACTGTTATTAATTGTGTACATGGAGAAATTTATGTTGCAATGTAACTCAATTTAAAGCGAACATTAATAATGCATTAGTCATTTGTTATTTTAATTCCCAAAAATTTAAAAGAAAATATTTAATTTCTTTATAATTGCTACTGTTCTGCAAACGCATTTCAGCAAGGATTTTGAAACTAATGAACTAAGCATCTTCCTTTATTGTACAGACTGGTACAGAGTGTTTCCTGTTTCAGTCTTTTAAAATAATTCACAAATGGATCATCTCAAACTATAGAAAACAACTTTAATGCATGATTAATAAAAACAACATTAATTATTATCAATCATTGAAGATTTAAATATTTAACCTATATTATAAATGTTTGAAATTGCAGGTTTTGTATAAAATCAAACACATAATATGTAATATATAATTTATAATTTCTCAATTTATACTTGACACCAAAAGTAAAAAAAATAGTGTTGTATTAATTTATACAAATTAGAAATAAATCTAGTTCATTATATCTCATATAGAAGGAAACTTAAAAACTTGTATTTCTTATATTTGAAGAAGAAAAAAAATATCACAAACATTTCTCATGCATAGTTCTTATTTGTTTAAATATTAATAACTATTTCCAAATATTTATCCATTTACTTTTAATATAACAATAATAACTGTATTTCCATCCAATTATTTTCACATTTTCTCTTCATGGTCTCATTCATAATGAAATATAACAATATTAAGAAAGGCTATCTATTCTTACACACAGGCATACACACATATACCATACCAGAAGAAAATACAACTTCACTGTGTATATAATTATTTTAATTTTCTTAACAAAATTACCAAATGTAATTGGATAAGTTGATGGCACTTTCTTCAAGATTCAATCACCAAAGGAAAATGAAGCAGATTATTTATGCAGAAAAGGATTTCATTCTTTGAATGTCCAGGAATGAAATGTTTCTCCATTTTATTTTGTCTTTAAACAGATGGAATATTTATGTGTATGAGAAGCCAATGTAACAACATATTATAGTGCATGGGAATATGACCCCTTTCCTATCTTTAACAAAACATGGCATTATCACAGATTATAGAAATAAAATATAACTTAATTTTAAAACCACCATTCAAATCAATAAATCAACCTAAATATTATCAACAGGTGAATAATTTCACTTGAACCATTTTATGATGATTTCTGCATAATGATTCAAACATACACGTACGTCAGTTACAGCAGGTTCAAATGGGTACATTTTTTGGGAGGTGGGGTAAACTTTTGTGTTTCAATAACATTACAAATAGCACCATACTTCATAAGCTTGTAAGAGAAAACTTTGTTTTCCAGATGATGTGATGCCTGGTTTAGGATCACAAGTTCTGTAGCCAGATGGTGAGGAATATATATATATATATATATATATATATATATATATATATATATATATATATATATATATATATATATACATACATACTCAACACATGGTTATGTTAAACAAACATTTAGCTGCATTACACTGTAACTGAACAATGAATTCATATTCATAAGTACTTAGCTGAACATTAGAAGATGTATTAAAAATGAGAATTTAAAACAACTTGAATTGTAATGAAAGTTATTCAAAAGCTATATCTGCTGTCATATATTAAAGATGACATTAATCATAAAAGCTATTAAAGAAATCAAATTCAGTCTGCATATTAATAGATAGTAAAGAAAAGTTATGATGTACATAAGATTTAGTAATGAAGCTGGCAAAAAGAAAAGTTTATGTAGTCTGAGTCTAGAAATAACCCTATAAGTCGTTAATTCCATGTGTGAAATCCTAACTTTTTCAACAGTATTTTTTATTTTGAAAGAAAAATTTATATTTGTTTCATTTACATGATGTGATGAAAAAACAGTCAACTGCAGTCGATGACAAACCTGCAGATGGATTTTGTGTCAGTTATTACATTTGTCACATGTATAGAGATACTTGCATTTATCAAATTTATTCTTGCAAGCAACAGTAATTGCTTAAAGAGGTGTTTACATAAATTTATGTAAGACATCGGTCTTTCAACAATTTTCAAATGAGAAAACTAGTTTTTCGTAGTTTAATTTCATGCATAAACAGTATTCTCTTCACCCTAAAACCGGACCAACATAATTTTTCTACATTATCATAATCATTATTTTACCTTCATAATTAAAACAACTTAATAACACTGAGTTCTTTGAACAATGAATGCTGTATTTAGTTGGATAAAAGATTCTGCCAACAGTATTATTTTAAAGAGTCTTTTAAACCTTTCAAACACTAACATTACTTTCGTTGCTAGGGCAACCAAAGTAAATTTATAATTATTTATCATTTTCAGTATGATTAGTATTTGTTCCTTATCAATGTGAATATAATTATATTTTATATGGAGAAAAGTTTTTAATAACAGCTACATAAATGTTGCATCATCTAAATATTGTAACATACTGAAATGTAGAGAGACTGCTCTAGTGGCGTAGTGGTTAGAGCAGCCGCTCGGATGCGGGAGGTTGTGGGATCTATCCCCGGCCAAGTCATACCAAAGAATTACAAAAGTGGTACTAACAGCTGCCTCGCTTGGCGCTCAGCGTTAAGAGGTTAGTGTTAGGACAGGTCAGCCTGGTGTCAGGATAATGTGACTGAGTGGGACATCATGCTACATGTCTGCGGCATGATGCCTCAGTGCTAGACATCATTATAAACTGCCACACTGCAGACATCGTAGTGATATGACTGAATTTTTTTTAAAGCTACATTAAAAATCCAAATCACACACACACACACAAATGTAGAGACATATTTGAAAGTAAAGTTTTAATTATCTATCATAGGCCTAAAAGTAATGAACTGAGGATATGTGACATGTAGAAAAAAATGAAATGTCCATTCACACATTTAGAATAACTATATTTGATGGAAAAGTATGCATTATATTTGATTTTTCTGGTAAAAAATTACTTTTCCACAAATTTTCTCTATTTGGTTGCTATGGTAACCATGAATACACATCAATTTCACCAACATTTTAAATGTTTGCAATTTGCATGCATATATGCATCACTATGTATAATTTCACAGTAATCTGATTTTTAATAATAGTTCTCAGATGTTATGTAAATTTAGCCCAGAAAGTCTGTATTGTTCTGAAACAATTCAGCATGCACAGATGGTACAGTTAGAAACAAATCAGCACTGGTTTCAAGGTCAAGCAAAACAGCACAGCACTACCAGGGTTAATAAGAGTATTTCTTGCTGTTTATCTCGTGTCTTTATTTTTGTGCAGTGATCATATCTCCCATGATGGATGCCATGATTATTGATATTGGAAATGCGTGATAGGCACTTGCACCTTTTCATACCTCTTTGCTAAAAAGCGTCAAAATGACATAACATGTTGAGTGACTCAAATAAAATAATCGACTTGAGAGTGAAGTTTTCGAACTCAGTGGAGAATACCTAGAAAGCAACTCCTGATCCACTTTTGGGACCAAAATACTCAGTGGAGTAAATACTCCAACTCCAAATATCGTGTTCCAACTCGAGTTTCAGATGCTTTTGAGATCTTGGGGCCTGGTTTCCCAAATGTTTAAGAAAACTCAGGTTTTTTTTTCTATTTTAAATAAGATTTTTCCTGTTTGCATTAATAACTTGTGATTTAAGTTTTATTTTTTATTATCAATTTCCAACTGAGCTCTCCAAGTTCATCAACTTAAAGAGAAAAACATTGACATTACATACCTCTTCATTCTTTTTTTGCCACATCTTCTTGAATAAAATCTTTAACAAACTTCTTGAGGAGACCTACAGAGAAGCATGAAGTAAATACATTAATTATAAAGGACAATATCTACAAAAACAGCACATCATACAAATCAGCTAATTATGCAAAAGGTCATAGGTCAGATTAATGCAAAATGTTTGTGACATGGACATAATCAGTGTCAATGGAATAAGATCAAGCCTCTGTACATCACATGAAACATCAGATGTGGGATGTGTATCAATTTAGAAAGTTGCATAAATATCTGCAGCAGTTATGTTTGTTACAATTCCCTGTAACCTTCCACAAATCTGCACAGAACCAATTTAACAATTTATAATGCAAAATTATTCATAAGTTCATATTTTGCCATTCAAAAAGTATATTTGGTTCTGATATTTGCACCTTGTTCACTAAGTGTTACACATGCATCCAATGTTTATTTAAATTACTGAAGAAATAATACTATTATGTGATTACTGATAACTGTCAAAATCTGACTATATGAGCCCTACAAATTTTCATTAATATTATGAGAAGAAACAATATTAAACCAAATATAAGTGAAATTATATAGAAAGCAAGTTTTAAAGTAAACTATGTTTCTTCAAGAATACTTACCTGATCACATTAACATTAGAAATATAAGACTGCTACTTCCCTAATCCACCCCCAACTAAATCACAAAAATTGTTCATAAAGTTTTCTGTCTGTGTCAGACAAAAGGCAATAACTCTTTGCCATTACTGTCATAAACAACATACTCTGCTGACTTGTAACAATCACCAGTTGCCAGTTTGCCATAAAAACTGAAATATGTAAATACCAATTATCCTGATTGGATGATTGTGATAGAAGACGTGATATGATTGGCTAATATACATGTGCGACTTCAGCTGCTGAGCATTCTTTTCCCCACAAACAAAAGAACACGCAAATGGTAAAAACCTCAAACAAAGAACGTGAACTCCAATGGAATGAACAGATGAGAATATTTTCAATATCATTTCTTTTAAGTCAATCAAATTGCAGGAAAGAGATCATGAAGAATATGAAGGAAATGATTTGGTGAGAGCAAAATTAGGAGGAAAAGCACACCAGCCAGGATCATCAAATTCCGGTGAGTATCTTGAGCATTCATGATTATTTCAGTGGAAGTTATATGGATATTTTATTGGTTTTTATATGTGTCATATTAGTTCTAACCAACCAAATGAGGAATGATTTTTTCAGACTCAATTTAGAGTTGCTCTTCAAATTTTTTGAAAATCACTAAACATTATTCTGCTTCCTTATCATACACCCTGCTTTTGATCTCAATACAAGATGAGTACTTGCATCTGCAATAGGAATTTAGATGTTCGGTATCATTCTCTGTTTTGTGACATCACTATTTCTATGATCTGATATAATTTGGTAAATTAAAAAATATAAAAAAAACTAAGATGGAAAAGACATTAAGTGGTGACTTCTGCAGCAATGTTAAAGATCCAGATAGTAATCAGATGGAACATCTCAAGCTGCAGTTGGAAACATTCAGTAGTGACAATGGGTTGGACTTGATTAAATTATTGACCATGAAGAGCTTCACAAAAGAACAGTTATCCATCAGGTCAATCTCAGGGAAAAAGATCAGTAAAATCAGGAGAAACCCCAAATAGAGCCCATTGATGACAAAAGTTAAATATGCTTGAATGGTTGGTTGAACACAATTGCCCCAATATCTCTCAAAATAATTTCAAAGAAAAATAACAGAATACATAAAAAATGCTGCACAAAGTATAAAAAAGGAACATTGCTTGTCAATTTCATGTCCTTTGTTACATATTAGAAATTTATCTGAAATTAAAGACCATTTTTAAGTTATTGTGTTGCATTTTATACCGTTTTAAAACCACACCTTCACATTATTTCATAATTCAGAATGAGTGTGTGTGTGTGTGATTAGGATTTTTAACATAGCTTTAATAATTTTTCAGTCATATCACTACAATGCCTGCAGTGTCACAGTTTATAGTGATGTCTAGCATTGGGGCATCCTGCCGCAGACATGTAGTGTGATGTCCCACCCAGTCACGTTATCCTGACACAAGGCCAACCAGTCCTAACACTAACCTCTTAATGCTGAGCACCTAGCGAGGCAGCTGTTAGTACCATATTTGTAAGTCTTTGGTATGCCGTGGCCAGAGTTCGAACCCACAACCTACCTCTTCCGAGGCAGATGCTCTAACCAAAGTGGTGATTTAGAATGAAAGTTTACTCCATACATTTTTGACTTTGTTCATAATCAATTTTTTTATGGGAACTGTTTATGAAAATTCACGAATCATCCATGAGAAACTTTGTTCATCATAGTTCATGAGTATGTTCATGCACTTGTTCATGAATGATGATGACCCAGTTTGTGAACTTTGATGAACTGTTCACCAATTCAGTTCATGCAATGATCTGTTCAAGAACAGTTTGTGAAAAGTTGGTTCATGAACAGTTCATGAATTCAGAATTTCATGAATTGACCATTTTCAGTTCATGCATATTCATGAACAGTGCATGAACCTTTTTATGAACTTTCATGAATGGTCCATAAACCCAGTTCCTGAATAATTCTTGAACAGTTCATGCCAGTTCTTGAATTGTTCATGATCATTTCACAGGGGCTTTTAATAGCTCCACCTTGCAGCACCACTTTCCTTTGGTGGCCCCATAATTTTTAGTTTGAAATATCCCGATTGAATGTTCATAAATCTTGCTTGTCAGAACTTTCCCCTCATTCCATTCACATATTTGATTGTGTTATTAGATCAGAACTGTGATTTTACTTTTCTCCAGAAGTCACTTGAATCATACAAAAGCTTGCTGAGCATTTAATAATAAGTCAGGGTCCATGCTAATACCTGTACAAAAGTACTTTTCCAGCAAGAATTAGTGAAGTTAGTGAAAATAAGGTCAAGTGGGTAATGTAAGTTAGTCACTTCAGACATATGTTTCTTTGCATGTTTTCATGTCAATTTAATAAAATGATGACAAATATTATTAAAAGTTTGTAAAAATTATTAAAATTACTCTTATTTTGCATTGTTAACATAAATTGGCAACATTTAACTTAGGTTATAGTAAAAAATTGTCAAACTCTTTCATAACAGAAGCCCTATTTTCATCTGAGTGTTTACAAGACACATGGTTGGATAAAATGTTTCATTTTAATAATAATTGGCCGGGCTATGCCCAATGAGTAATAAGGCAATAGAGGACAAAAAAGAAAATCAATTTTTCACATGTTTTCCAAGGTTCCTGTGTGAAGTTTAGGTAGGAAGTTTGTAATAGTAATTTATTTCTGGTATTTATGATCATCATATCATCATCAAAAGTGACTGCAGTGAGTGGTATAAAGCGCTAGCCTTTACCTAACACTGCCATCTCATATCTGGCTGTGTGTGTTTGAGTCTCAGACTCAGCCAATGTGGGTATGTGAGAAAGTTGCCAGTAGTGTCTCATGGGTTGGTGGTTCTTGCTCTACCGGTTATACTGGTTGCCATATACAGCCTACCTTGCACTGAGAAATGACATTAAACCCAAACAACAATATCAACAAGAACAACTGCAGAATACAGGATTTCTTTTTTAAATGTGCTTTTCTCTTTACAGACACAAAAGTCATCATTTTACTTTTGTTATTAATGCATTGTATTGGTCAAAGCAAAGTGTGATAGGGGTAATGTCATGAAGTCAGTGCAAAGCAAAAAAGACTTTGCCTTTTGGGCCTGTTGGTTGAAATGACAGGCTCTATATCAGGGGTCTCAAACACGTGGCCCCACATGTGGCCAGCTAAGCCGTATCGTGTGGACCACAAAATGATTGGCATCACAAGGTGTCATGAGAGATAATGAAGGTGGTGTGGCCCTAGGGCCATCAAAAATGCCCTCATGCAGCCCTAAGAGTGGTTTGAGTTCGAGACCCCTGCTCTAGGGTGACCATTTTGCCTGACTCATAACCAGAGAGGACCATGTAAGTTTTGGGATTTGCCGGCATGCATTCTTTTCAAAAAGCTGACAAAAGAAGAGACAGTTTCCCATTTTCATACTACAGTGATGGATATTTATTCCTTTCATAATCAAAAACTTATGAATAGTTGTTTTGGATAGTTCATAAAATATATCCTTAATGGCTGATACAAATATTTTGTGCTTGAACTGGTTATATTCAACATACGGCCAGATTTTTGTTTGCATGGTAGGTATGCTTGGTCTAGTATGAAACACAAAATTACTTTGACTACTCTACTTCTTATTAACTAAATTAAGCTTTTTTATGACATTCTAATTCATCCTTTTTATATTGAAAATAGAGTATAGTTTTAAATAGTGTTCAGTATTCTAGTTTATTGACTGCTTGGTAAATGTACTACAGAGATTTCAACCCTTCAAAAAAACACTTTAATTTGATGAAACTAAACAATGGTGCAATATGAGCATGGGATACCTTTATACCAAAAACACATTTAAGTCAAAATCAGAATGACTATAACACAGCCTTAATTTATAGTAAATTAGATGAATAAACATATAAATTTGTTTTATTTTAGGGACTTGCAATAAAAAATATATTTATATAGAGAGAACACAAGAACAACAGCTACACCATTTACTATTGCTAATATTGAAAATGACAATATATCTACAAAAAAGGGAACAAAATTATATAATTACTGGTTATTTTAGTATAAAACATTGATTTTGTCTGCTATTAAAGGATATCTACAAATAGAGTGTAATAAAAATTATTAGTCATTTTGCAATGAAAAATTCCTAATTCTAGGGATGCAGGCCTCAAAATGGTATTATTGCAATCATCCCTGTAATAGTCTTTACAAATATATTCTTACCAAGTTTTATGAGGATGGCAAACAATAAGCATAGGGTATGGTGTACTAAATACAAAATACTGAACCTATGTTTGAATAATCTTAAAAGATTATAGCATTAACTGATGAAACACAAAAATGAAACCAAAACAGTGAAGCATGAAATATGGGTCACAGTCGCCAACATTTGAGATGAAGGTGTAGTACTCATCAAAAGATGCATTCTCCATCAAGTTTGTAATGATTTTAGCCTCAACAGGATGGCCACAAAGTGCAAAAACAATTAGGTAGTCAAAAATTACAGTGACTATCTTTTGATTAAGAATGAGGTACTAAAAGTGAGATGCATACAATGAGGTACTAAAAGGGAGATGCATACAGTCATCTAGTTTAAGTGTGGAATATTGGTCACATATTGATGAAATACTTTTGTGTTGAGGGTGTAGAAACAACATGCATCCCCTCTTCAATTTTCAAGATTCCAGGTACAAAAGTATATAAAAAGTGTACAAAAAGTTTTATCACTAAGAATATGTATACACAAAGTTTGCAACCTCCAAGTAATGTTGGTGCCATGAAACCTATTCCAAACTCATACCTAGAACCCAAGGAGACAAAAATTGGTTCTAATACAGTGAAAATTTACATAGGTATATGCAACAGTTCCCCATTCTGGGAGTAGTTCTCTCAATGTCTCCCCCAGGGGTGTCAAATTAAGGTTCATAAAAAAAAAATTGGTGTCAGAACTGGGGGTCAAATAAAAAATGTGGGGTCAAAAATGTACTGACAAACTTTCATCTGACCCATACTTTTTCAGCTTGAAATAGGATATTGCAACTTGCACAGCATACTCTCTCTCTAAAACTACAAATGAACCAACATGCACGATTAACAAATACACTGTCCTTTCAAAGAATAATTTTATTCATTTTTCTTTTAGCTTAAAGTTGTACTTTTAACATTCTCATTATAATCTTTTTTTGTAGCAATATTATAGACCAACACAGTACAAATAAGCCAATACAAAACGCTTTTTAACCAAATGGCAGTTAATTTACTAATGGATGTGCCATTCCAGTCAAGGAAATTATTTTCTCCATTTTCTATTAAAGTTAGATACACAGTAAGACTCTTTTGTGTTCTGCTTCTTTCACTTTCTTTGCTAACAATTCTTAGTGCTTGCTGTTTTAATCTGGAGATCACTTTCTAGTGCAAAAAGCATTGAGGTTAAACATGTAGATGACAGCATGCTGAGATCAATGGAAATCATGAGAGCTCGCGAGATATGGGGAAGCACTTCTGTCATAACATTGCCTATGCTAGTATGGTTCCCTGTTTTGTGTGCACCCTGTGTTGCACTCTGCTATATGAATAGTGGAGTGTAAAGCAGGAAGCACACAAAGTTGGGAACCAGTCTATGCCTCTGCTGGAAGCATACACAATGCCATCCCTCATCCAAAGCATTTGATATTAAATAAATCCTGATCACATTATGCGAAGAATGCTTTATGTCAGAAAAACGCACTGCAGCAAAATGTGTGCATCAATTTTCTCCAGTGTGCATCCCCTGATGCACAAATGTGCGAATGTGCATAAAGGGAAACAATGAGTTCTCTTCTACTTCACAGAGGTCAGCTAAGGATCTTTCATCCCTTCTATTAGAAATCATAGATCTTAAATAGCTTGACTTAAGTTATCTCCTTTGAATTTGTTAACCTTTTAATATCTCCAAAGGCATACAATGAATTTTCTTACATTTTTTCCTGTTGTTTATGTCAAGTTGCATTCTTTAATTTGATGATATTTACGACAAGACTTTTAAATTATAGTTTTATAATGTAAGACATTGACCTTGATATTTATGATTAAAGTGGGTCAAAGTTTACAACCTGAATTTCAACATAATTTATCCTATATACTATGCAAATGAGTGATATTAATTGTTAATTGTTATCCTGCGCACTTCGAAGGACAATAATAAAAGAAACTTTGAAATCAGGTAACAGTGTTTTTTTGTTTTTCACATAGAATTTAATATTTTGCAGTGCCAAATATTCTGAAAATCGAGAACTAGTCATAATGGATATAAGTTTTTTATTCATCTGGCCCTTGAAAATTTTCAATCCCAAAATTTTGTTACACAATAATCAGCTCAACTTTTATTAATCAATATTTTTCTCCATAATTATTCTCACACCTACAAAAAGTAAAACTGTCAACAACAAAAAAACCACCAAAACAGTACAACATGATGTCCCAGAAAGTTTATGCAGTTTATAAACAATGTACAGTATACTAAAAAGCTTACATTGTTGTACAACAGTATCAGTCTTTTGATTGTCAGGAACTCCTTGAGACTGACGCCATTATCTAAAAATAGCTCCACAAAATTCACTCTGTTCAGCTGTATGGCAGACAGCATAATGTCATCTAGGCTGCCAGTCTGAAGAAACAAACAAAATCATAACTGTACTGTATATTTAACGATCTGTTTTTTAGAGAGCTTAGAAAGATAACATGTAACATGTTTAGCTTGCTACAAGAAATGTTTACATGGCCCTGTTATTCATTACAGGTTAATGGATCAAGTAGTGATGGATTATGATACATGTTTACATTCATTTTTAGAGAAAGACTTTACCTGTACAAAATGTGTAAAGAGAAGCTGCACAGAAAAAGCACATCAACACATGAATTTAAGGTTAATAAATTACTTTAATTGCTAAAAGTTTATTGTGATTAGAAGTTTGCAAGTTTAATAAATGTTGTATAATCACACTCAAAATTTTATTGACTCACATCTGGAAGGTAATGTTAATAAGAGTAGTGCTGATTTAGTTCATCAGGATAAATTTGTTAAAATCTATATGCACTTGAAAATTATATTGCACAATAACAAGCATTTTCCATAGCAAAATACTGTGAATTCAAGACTTCTTTTGTGTACAAATTTAGTGAAATATCTAACTTTAGGAAAAATAAACAACAACAGCAATGTACCGGTAGCTGTTGCACAATGGGCATACTGGTATGGAGCAAATTACAAACTTTTATACTGAAAATACACTGAATTTACAACATTTCAAATAAATGCTAAAATGTTACACCTATTGTTATATATTCACATAAATAGATGTTATATTATTTAGATTGTACAACTAAACAGGAGCTTTGATAATAAAGGTAAAATGTTGGCTTCACAGGAAGTCAATCAAAACTCTGCAAAAAGCAAAAGACTAACCGTCCATCTTTTGTCATCAGTAAAAATTTCACTCTTGGCAATATCAATCCTGTTCCAGGCTAAAGCTAGTTTCAGCTGATCCATCACATGGTTCTTGTTGGCTGAAGGAAATCAAAATTGTCAGGTAAGGCAGACATGCAAGTAAGCAATATATACTACAGAATCTATTTGGTTGACTCAGTCCATTGCGTTGTGGAGGGTGGTGGGAAGAGAAAACAGCACTAACACTTATTATAAGGACTTCAAAATTTTCTTTTTCTCTGCATGAAATAATACAAATTTGTAGTGTCTATCTGATCATTGACTGTGTTGCATATCTGCACTTATATGTGGCAGTTTATTAGGCAGATAGATGGATAAGTAGGTAGGTATGACATATTTTTGCCACTCGTGGAAATCGCTGCCTTTAAGATATCCTGGACCTGGATATGAATATGAACCTCCTATCACCTGACCAGGTCCTATATGATTTCTTATCATCTATGTCTAATTTATCCTCATCTGACCAGGTCTAGAATGATGTATTTTATCATCGGAAGAGGTCTAGAATAACTTCTTGTCATTGGCCAGGTCAAACATGATATTAGATATTTAAGTTCATTCATGATGGACAGATAACAAGTAGTAAAATTTAATGATCCAAAAACAATTAGAAGAAAACAGAATAAATCTGAAGAAAACAATTTATAAGTCTGGACTTCAATCATTAGTTTTCATACCTGGATGTTTGCTAGATTCTGAGTCAGAGCTTTGAAATTGTTTAGGGCACCAGTCAATGATAAAACAATTATGAATTTGAAGTAAATTCTGTGATTCTATTTCTCTTTGGTTCTTCAATTGCCAGCTATCTAAATAAATGCATGAGTAAGGTTTAAAATCATCAAACAGAGAGCACATGTCAATAACACTGTTGCTTGCACCATGTGACTACCATGCTGAGATGTGCTTACTACTTGCTGAATATACTTTCTCAAGGTTGCTGCAACAGGTTTCTAGCAATTATTTGTGGAATAGATATGTTATGTGTCCTTTCGTTTTTCTACAAATACTATATGACCTTCATGTAATATTTTTGAATATTTTTTACAACATTGGAAAAGAGGTTTTCACAGGTATCATGTGACTAATAGACCTCTGATGTCACGGACAGGTTGCATTTGTTGGGCAGTCACATGAGCAATGCAAGTGATGAATACACTAGGTCAAATTTCATCATCCCTGTAGTTTCATCTCATATGTTTAGCAGATTAAACACAAATGCAATATGCACAATTACTGAGAAAATAAATTATCTTCCTCTCAGTTTGATGATCTATGGATTGATGTAAGGTCTATTAAGTTTGCAAGGCCCACTAGTAAACAGCTAACCTATACTATGTAACAGAATTCCAACTTTTTGATAAGCAATGCGTTCTGACCCCATACCCCAACATAAATGTCAAAATATCTAAAATGGGGTGGGAAGGGTCAGAAGAAACCTGGACCAGGCTGAATGCACAAGTTTTTGCCTCTCATCATCTTACTTATTTAAGCCGGTTCTGGTTTGATATCAATTGCATCATATGCCAAAAATCACCAGCTGGCACAGTTGTAAAATATTTGTGGACCAATCATGCATATTTTATAAATGAAAGAAACCCACCCGGTATATTATTTTAATTGTAGTGTCATCTGACCCTCCCACACGATCATTTCTGTAATAGTCCTAACTAACACAAGCTAACACAATCTATCCAAACTGAAGAAAAATATTTAAAGATGTGTCATACTTGCTTATCTCACATTGAATGTAAGTTACAAAACTTACTACAGATATAGCTTTATACAGTTCTGCAAGGTATCACCACACGCACAAAACAGATCAGCCATTACTGCATCCTATTGTTGTTTCTAATAAAATCATTAGAATTTATTCTCTGATACTTCATTGACATATATTAAACTCTGAAAATATTACTATTATTTAATAGGAAGTAGCTTTAAAACCAAAACAGAAAATAAAATATTTACTGAATTCAGGGTCTTGGCTTTGATGATGAAATAACTAACAGGTTTCATTCATTCAGTTCCCGAATAGTCTACTGCACTAAACAGTCCCATCATTTCAACTAAAACGCATCTATTTCCAAAAATGTAATTAAATGCATGTGAACTTTTTCATTTGCTGTGTCCAAGCTCAACACAAATACTACAGACTTAGTGTAGGAGAAATTATACCTTCTGCATTAGCTTTCATTAAAAATGTAGACAATTTATGAGAATATATATAAAGCAGCTGTTCACAACTTCAAGTCATGACACAAATCAGGGTCACAGTGGGTCCTCAGCATGGTAGCAAAGGATCACCAGAACAAATCCTTTTCTTAGTTTTTTTAATGCTGAAAAGTACACTGAGAGTAAGGGGGTTCTGTGGGTGGTCAATTTAGGGTCACAGCCAAAATAAAATGATGGGAGCCACTGATATATATGAACTTAATTAGTACTACTGTATGATGCCTCTAACACAAAATTAGAATATGGTAATAATAATAACAATGACAATGTTTTGCCACCATAAATATGACACTAAATTCTAGTGATCTGTCAATGTGTGAAAACAATTACATTTAAATTTCAAGAACACATACCTTTCAGCAATGCTTTAAGCATGGCTACGTCAATGTCTCGAGCACCAGTACCAGAATCCAACTCAAATATATGAATCAGTTCAGACTTGGCAAGACAGTCCTTGATTCGCTGCATATTAATATCAATATCTTGATCTGGACAGAACTTGATTTCCTTCATTTGTTTGTGAATTTCAGTTTCCAGGCTTGGACTCAAATGCTTCTCAGTTCTGTTGAAATAAATTTAACACATGCCTAACAAATACTAATTCACTGTTACAACTTTTCCAGTTTTTGAGAAACAAATGCATAAAACTGATTGAATTAATTATTACCTATTTTATATAAATGTTTTGCATAACTTAAGACATTTATCAAGGAAAATGTCATATTTATTACCAAATGGATAATTCTGCTGACAAAAGTAGAGTATACAATATATCACCATTGCTATTTCTGCTTTGTTATTGTATACTGACAGGCTACTCTTCCTTCTGATATAATGGTCATCGCAAAATGAGTCATGCCCTAAAAGTCATAGGTAGCTTTCAGTTAATAAAACTAATGGTGAAATCCTATAATTGTTGTAGGGTTTAATGCCATTTTTCAGCACAAGATAGACTATACATGGTGGCCAGTATAACTGCTGGGGGAAGAACTCTGGAAATCCCTGGGAAGAATCACTGACCCACAGGAAGCTACTGGCAAGCTTTCTCAAGTACCTATGTTAGCCGAGCCTCAGACTTGAACCCATGCGGACAGAGGTGAGATGGCAGTGATAAGGAAAGGTGAGCGTTGTAGACCAATAGGAAACCCAGGGGCCTCCAGTGAAATCCTGTATTCATTTTGTCTACTACATTATTAAATCCATAATAAATCAGAAATTCATTTTGGTGAATATATTCAACAGGACATTTATTTACGGTAGGTAATATCACTTTAAATGTTTTCTAAAAAAAGGCTGGAAATACTGAATCATGGAGTAATGACTTGTCCTATAACCACTAATAATGCTGATTGTCCTGTTTGATGATCCAAATCCTTATATCAAATGTGCATGTAGCAAAGATTCTGAAAACATTGTTGTCATTGGTGACATCATTTGTGCAACAATGTGTTCAATATAACTGCTGGACACTTGAATGCCCCATCTGTTTTATTTTAACACACATGTACTTTCATACACTTATTATTGCTTTAAAAAATGATAAGTCCTGTGTGCACTTATTACCTCTATCTGAATTATTTTATAAATGCATTTACTATCCTGATTTTACCGCATATAATAGAAGCTGTGGTGGCAGAGTGGTTAGAATCTCAGACTCACAACCAGAAGGATGCAGGTTTGAATCCCAACCAGATCAGACTGGATTGGCCATGAGCAGTGTGTCCCTGGGTAAGGCACTTTACTCCAGCTGACTCAGAATGATATATTCTTTCATATATTGATGTGCAATTGGATACAAATAATTTACAGCATAACAGGTAATCATTCATCTGCAATGACAGCTTGTATTCATAAACTTACATTTTGATGCTTACTCCCTGCTTATCTTTAGCATCAACGTCAACCGTTTCTGCATATTTGAAGGCATATGATAATATGTCTGCTGCTCTTCCAGATCCCTGAAATACAAAAAACTTAAAAATGTAGATTGTCTCCTTAAGATTGTGTATATACCATGTATTATACTCTTCTTATAGCTGCCTTGACCATTATTCTAATATAAATGTATCTCATATAAACATATATGCAAATTTTTATTAACTAATACAAACAAAAGTTAATTCTTTTAAAAATACAAAATGCTTTCAGATTTTGTTGTACTTTATCATATTCACTGAATGATGATCATGGTATAGTCACTTGGCATTAATATTCAGGGAGAATAGAATTCATAATACTGACAATTACCACATGACCTTGGTGTGGCATTCCATAAACAAGTCATATTTTAGTATACACCACACTCTGGATAAAAATGAATCCCATCACACTCAAGCAATCAGTACATTCCAATTTCATTATATCCTAGGAAATTACTTGGCATAAACACTGGAAATGATATTGTCGCATGATTTTTAAAATTCAGTATTTGATTATACCAAATTTTGTTATAAATAGAGTTTACTGTAACTTTCATCATGTCATGAAGTTACCAAACTAGGCAAAAGAATCATGTAGCATAAAAAGTGCATAACATCAAAAAACCTGAATTATACCTCTCAGCCTTAGGTTGTCGCTTTCATTAGTGAATTACTCAATTACCTCATTAGTTTTGTCATTCACAAAGTTAACCTGCTTTAATTTATACTTGTTTCATGAGACATATCCAAAAGTTAGTTAAAAATGTAACTCTTTGCTCACAAGACTTGCAACAGATAGAAAGCTCAGTACCTCTCCCACTCACCAATTAATAAATTCTAATGATAATTCCTCACATTAGCTAATTTTGTCCCACCAAATCTTAACTGTCACCTGTTGTGTTAAGCATCGCTGATTGTTAGGATGCATGCTGTTCTAATTATTAGACATATATTTAGATATGATTAAAATTTGATAGTCTTAAACTAAGCAATAAAAAATAGCAAAATCCAACTAGTTTTGTAAAATTCAACAAATAATTTATTTCCCAAGAATAAGAAGTGAAAATTTTTAAAAAACCTTACAGTAATGTGAATTAAATCCCAAATAGTTGAAAAAGCACTATCACCAGTCCTAATGAATAAAGTCCTAATTAAAATCAAGTTGTTTTTGAATTAAGATCCAGTACCAAAGGCGTTAATGTGCATGTAGTCATGAGTTCATGATTGTACTAGTGTGTTGATGTACAGTTTTCCAATTAATCATAATAAAATAATCCAAGATGTCATTGTCTATTCACTATGATTCCAAATTAATGTTTCTGTCAAAGAATATCACTGACAAGCACTTTGTATTTCCAGTGAATAAATATTTTAAAAATTAAATTCCAGGTCAAATTAAATACTGAACACAACAATACAAATTATTCTGCATCAAGATCTTACTGCAGGAATGTATAATTTCTAAAGTTAACAAGATTATATAATAAACCTAAGACACAAAAGAGCCAGGATGTAGGACAAAAGTTAATTTCCAGAACAATCCAAGCTATAATTAAGCAAGGTCTGTTAATAAAATTATAATAAAGAACATGGTAACCATAATGACCTCAACTCAGACCAAGATAATGATCCTAATATTTAACCCACACTCTTACAAAATATTAACTATGCATTATTTGTTTACCAAAATAAAAGCATCAGTGTCTCTAGTCAAAAGCAGCATAAACTTACCTTTGGACAAGGTCAAGTCCAAATATACAGATATACAATTATTCACAGCATATAATGAACCTAAAAAAACCTAACAAACAATGCAAATTACATATATGTAGAAATTAATTTGTAATATATTTCTTAAAATTTCATTATCAACCCAAATTGTGTCTCTTAAAAACATAATAGTATCTGCAATAGAATAAACTGGTTTCAATTACAAAATTTCGGCAAATCAACAGTCATCATTACCTTGGTTCTTGCAATTTATCAAGTGCAAATTTAAACATCAATTAAAAACTTAATAGTAATACACTCTTGACAGTTTGGATGTCACTGTTACATTGTCTTTGAGGTACAGAACACTGGAGAAAATAGGGAAACCAGTGAAGCTGGATTGTCAAATACAAACCCTTTCACATGTTAGAATCAAGGATAGTTTAAAAGACCACATGTATAAAGTCATATATTACTCTTACAATAAACACATTTTTAATTGTCATCTGTTCTTTATATTTGTTCACTGATCATACCCCATCCCCCCAACCTGCCAAACCAGCATTTGCTATAATTTGCATAAGGTTCTAAACAGTTGTAGGAGGTTTTTGAGACTCAAATAGCAGACTTTGTGGTCTCAAGAAAAGGCTGTGTGTGTGAACCACAGAAGCGATGTTGTAGAATAGAGAATTAGTTATCTATTTATACAAGGCTATATAAAATGACTGGAAAATATGCAATGGCCAAATTAGTTACCTGGTCAGTTCTTGGAATTTCTACTAGCAGATTACAACTGTGTTTCTACATTGTGCCTTCATGAAAAGATCACAGTGTCATAAAGCTCAAACCTTACCATTTAATTTACCAAAATAATAATGTTTAATAGTTTCATGAATATATATGTGGAGTAAAATCCAACTTCAAAAATCTTTGCCATTGTACACAAGTCAATAATCTTTAACTAGGTGACTTCAACTGTTTCAATCAACAATTATCTCTGATTTATCTAACTTCTAAGGAATGGGGATTTTCCACTCTGTGAACTTTACCTAATAAATTACCTAAATCAACTTTCCTCTAGTGAAGCTTAAAATATCAGCAGCAAAAAATCACTCTAGTTATTGTCAGTCAATAAAATAAGATGTGGAATGGGAGTTATCTCTCACTGCATTTATCGTTAGTCATATCTATGACAACAAGCTAAATAAACTTGACTGGGGTGATAGCATACCATATGAATTAACTTCAAAGCTATGTGAATCTTAAAATATGCCACATATTATGGACATATTTCACAATGATAAAAATGGTCTCTCTCTCTCTCTCATTTTTATTTATGTATATATTAGTGTTTTTATAAAGATGATTTTTTGAGGTGGTTTGGTTAGTAAAAATCTTGTTTCTTTTTGTGTGGCACGTATGAAACTGGACTGGGCCAACATGAAAATGCAAAATATTCAGCATAATATTAAGAAAGATTTAAAAACCGGTCCTCACTGTATTAAATATCATAATCTTAGTCAACTAAAATAGGAAAAGTATGTACATCATCTTTATTCACACAAAATTTGCACCCAAATGTAATCAATGTTGACCTAGGTTGACCATGACTATAATTCAACAGCTGACCAGGATTTATGCTGTTTGCTTGAAATTATTAGTAGAACAAACACCATGTGCCATGGCAGATCTGGACATATGTTATTCACATATGAATCAGCATGGTAAATAAATATGATAATTTAAACATTCAGTTTTCTGTATACCTTAACTATGACTGCCGGTGTATTTTGCATGAGAGCATTTTGAACTGTCTCCAATGTACCGGGTCCTCCCTCTAGAACCAGTATTACTATAGGCACTGACACGGCATCTGAAATGGAAGGTAAATGGAAAATGAATTCAAAATTCAATATAAAAGGTTTACATGACTTAAATAAATTCTAATATACTTAGGCCTAGCTGAGGACACCTTACTTTGCACCAATCCTGGACTTCATGATGCTTGTCCCTGATGTTAGAGCTAACATCCATCATATTTTATATCTAACAGAACTTGCAGTTTGATCAAAGCTGGAGTTTTCCAACACAGAATAATCCTCAGAAGAACAAGAAACTTCACACTGATGTTCTCCAACCATTTATGAATGTATTCACAGTGTGATGAGGTATTAAGTCTATTGCCATCATAAGACTCATAAAGCTGGGTGTAAAATAAGAATACATAACTTAGCTATTGCAGTTAACACAGCTCGACTCACTGGATCATGTTTATTTTGCTTACAAACTTGCTTCTTCAGACAGAGGTAGTTTGATCAAATAAACATTTTTATCTCTTAATTTCATTTTAAAATTCCTATTCATTCAGTTTATCTTAACCATTATAAGGCTATATAGTTCTGTAGCACATGATCCTGCTAGGCTAAAATGTTTAGAAAGGAAATGCAAATTTTGAAGAAAAAAAACATTGGCATCATAACTATCATCAATCAGTATTTGCCAAATGAAATCATAACCTGAAAATGAATCCTGCTGAGAATCAGTGATTTTTAGTTTTCTGGGTAACTTAAATTTTAAACATGCATTTGTAAAACTTCCTTAATGCAAGGTTCAAACTGTAACATAATGCTTGTTCCAGGACCCAATGTGCCAATCAAATTTAGTTTAACAACCATCATGTCAAGCTGAAGAACCCTAAAGTGTAAACAGCTGCCAACCTGAAAAAAGACAGATGTTATGAGCAGCACTATAATGACACATTTAAGAGTGAATGGTTTAAAAAAAAATTGTATAGTGTGCAGTGTACATTTTCATAAGTGTGACTTTAAACTAATTTGATAAAGTTCTCGTGCATCACTGCTCTCCATGTACAAGAATTCAAACAAATTTTGTGTGATTTGCATAATCGCATGCCCTGGCAGAATCTGGCAGAATCGCATGCCCTGGCAGAATCTCTGAGTTTATTGTTGATGTAATAAACTTTTGAAGTGTGGCATATTGATAGAAGAGAAAAAGTCGTTTTAACAAGCTTATATTTGACATTTAATGGTCCCAATGAAATTAATATCAGATGTGTGAAATACTGAGGGAAAAGCTTATATTTGTCATTAAATGGTCCCGATGAAATTAATATCTGATGGGTGGAATACTGAGGGAAAAGCTTATATCTGACATTAAATGGTCCCAATGAAATTAATATCTGATGGGTGGAATACTGAGGGAAAAGCTTATATCTGACATTAAATGGTCCTAATGAAATTAATATCTGATGGGTGGAATACTGAGAAAAGCTTATATCTGACATTAAATGGTTCGAGTGCAATCAACTTTAGGTAATGAAGTGTTTTCTAAATTTGTATTCCACAAACTACAAAAGGTATTATTTTATTAAATACTATCATCAGTATTATTATTATTATTGTAATTTTTTCAATGACTGACATGATATATGCAATTTCAACATTTTATCATACATCAATGATGTGACCTCATTGACTTTTATGTGATGTGATGACATTTTTATGGGTATCATGCAGTTATAAGGCATTTAAACTATTCTGAAACAAAGTAAATTTCAAAGTTTTTAAACTAAATCTTATATTAAAAAATAAAAGACCTTATTGCAATGCATTTATAATTATATATTTATTACTTTCACATAAGGATCATTCTAACTTGTGATTGGCTGAACAGGTCATAAGTGCTCAAGGTAATACAGTAAAATGGTTTCCTACAAGTTACTTCAGTTATACAAAATGATATCATGCTCGCATGGTATATTAGAAGATCTCTGGTATACAAGTTACAAAACAATTATGGACTTCTGTTTTGCTCAATGCATTTATTTGATTGACTGTGAAATATATGTTTTATAATTCAATAAAACAATGTCAATATATATTTTAGAGTTAAAAAAAACAACATATTGAACTCAAAAATAGCCCGTAACTGTACATTATTATTATTATTATTATTATTATTATTATTATTATACATATCTCTTATAATTGTATGTCTATGAAGTGCAACTAACTGTGACAAGTATAGAGAATGTGCTGGCAGATCAGACCTGGATATTAAATAACTGAACATGAGTTTGAGATTGGGTTTCCAGTGTCAGCCAATCAGAAATAACCTTTCAAAAGTAAGTCATTTATGACTGGTTAAAACAAAACCTCAGGTTAAAATGCAAGCACAAGAAGTTTCATGATTTTCAGATCACGGTTTAAGCTGTTTGCTTATAATCACTGGTAGATCCTTGAATCAGCCAGTGCATTATATGATGGCAGATCTGTATCATCACTATTTACAACTGGACACTCATACTACACAGGAAAATATGAAATATCAAGCTAAACTGCATTACCCTCTCCTGTGTCGGTTTGCATTTCGGATATTTCCCGCTCCAGCTCAGCACGAAAAGGGATCTCAGTTGCGAACTTGTGCTGGGTCCCATTATCCACCAAGATAAAGTGGCTGTGATTTGGGTCCAGAAAACTCTCCTTTGAATTCAGGTTCTCCTCAATACGGTATCCTGCTGGCCAGGACCCCTATATGAAAATATAGTCACAAGTTCTAAAACAAATTCCTCTTTTCTAAACTGATATTTGCATTTTTGCCTGAATTTGTCCTCATTTCTGTATGTCATTTAGACATGTTGCACATAAGACTATAACATTTAAATTCTCATTTATTTTTCTCAATGATAAGATAAGAAGGTCTGCGTATTAAATTTGGTGGAAAACTGGGTGTGAACTTATTATCAAACAAAGCTAAGAAGGATCCTATAGTTTCTAAAGAAAAAAATTCATTGTGTTTGTTGGGTCTTTCAATCTCTGGCTAGTAGTGATTGGAATCATGGATTTAGGACCACAAGGTCCCAGGATTGATTCAACTTTGCTCAATTGCTCGCTTTAAAGATGAATTCACAATATTTCTAAAAGGCAGCTTTGCAAAGTGATTAGAATGATGGAATTAGGATTTGAAAGGTCCCAAGTTCGAGTTCCTGCAATATCAATGTTGTATGATCTTCATCAAGGCAATCAACCTTGCTGGCTTGTGCCAGTCCAGCTGTAATGGGGTAATGGATTTTTTGTGCATATGCGTGTTGTGTGTTTGTGTGAGTGTGAGTGTGTGCTTCTGCGATTCATCAACTATTTTAAAGCTGACACTAAATTTTCATGGTTCAAAGATCTTTTGCATCTCAATCCAGGCCTGGATCAGATTCTTTATACTGACAATTTTTCACCCCTTATAAATCATGACATAGTTTTTGTCAAGGCAGAGTTTTTGTCAAGGCAGGCATACAAAATGCCATTAATGTGATGACCAAATCACTTGTAATTATATTTGTGCAATCTGTACATGAACAATACAAAACAAAAAATAAAATTTGCTAACAAATGCACAACAACCATAATTTTCCAATTTTTTACAGCTGCTGTGGTTATTTTTTAATTTATAATATATTCAATGTCCTTTGTATTTTATGCATTACTAATTCATCAAAGCACACTTTAAATAAGACAACATATGAGTTATTTCCCTTGACAGTAACACTCTTGAAAACAGAAGACCTAAGTCTGTAAATGCACCTCCAAACTAGCAAAACCAAATGAAAACAATAGATAAGAGTGATAAATGCAAAATGTGAATGCATTTCAGTCCCCATAAACAACAAAACTCCGTAAATATGCCAACTACAACACCATGGACTGGAAATATGTTCAAAAAAAAACAAGCAAACTACACCTGAATGCCTCAGAAATGACAAAACTTAATCAAATGGAGAGAATGACAAAGGTATATTCATATGCCCCTACAACAAATATATCCCAGAGGTAATGCTACCAGGCAAAGTGGGCAACTAAGTCACCAATAAAGTGTAAACTTTGCTTTCTTCTGTTAGAAAAGGGGAACAACTTTGCCCAGTGATTTGTTAGCTTTACACTGAGTGACATTAGTTTATGACTTTTAAGATGCTTCCCTGACCTAGCCAGGTATTTCCAGTGTTGTGTTGTAGCCCGAGGTGAAATATTTTGCATGCATCAAATAGCTGGTGTCAACTGTACCAACAAAGAAATTCTTGCACATTCACATGCATTGGTTTTAGAAGCTGACTGACCATTAACCATTCTCCAACCAAGTTATCATGGCCTGGTTTCTCAATTGATCATCAAACCAAATCAAATTTGTTCTTCAAAACATAAACATCAATATTTAAATATAAATTTGTGTTTATAAGAATAGAAAACCACTTTCAAGTGTTTTTTTAAAAGATTTTAACTGCTGGGATTGCAATTTTTCTTCACAAAATCAGTTTGAAACCCTAAGTGGTGCTGCTTAGGTGCAATAATGGCTGGCATCACTGTGTCTAGGTAATAGCTCTTCATTAGATTTTGTTTTTGTAAAATCAATGGGCAAATAAATTAGAAAATACACAATTCACAGAAAGCAAAGTCTAAATAGTATGAGATGGAAGATTTAGATTAACAGTATAAGTATGCAGGTCAGAAATGTACTGGACTATGATATGTTGCAGAATTTGAAAAGTGCTTTAAGGTCAAGGTTGTTTTCTGACATTGTTTATTTCTGTGAAATCATTAGAAAGCTGTGAAGCAAATAATCTCTAGACAATACACAATTTTACTGCAAGTATGTATAGACAAATACTAAAACAATAAATCAGTTATCCTATCATTGGATTGCTGTATTAGAGTGAATGGTTCAATTACAAAAATCCCACTTTCTAAAACTAGATGAACCCACATGACATCCATAGAACCATATTTATTCTTGGCTGTATCGATTCAATTGGAAAGAAGGATCTAGTTCATTTATATATTGACTTCAATGCTTCAGTTTGCTGTCAATGAACAGCAACATTTTAACAGCAAAGATGAAATCAGGATGAATATTATGGTGTGAAGAAACTTGTGCATGTGCTCCCATGTACATGTTATAAGGGTTATCTCAGACTAGACGGAATAGTTTAAAAACTTTGACTTTCACAGAAAAGTTTTAGAAAATAAAAATAAAATATTCTTGTTTAGTTGATTAAGCATTTTACCAACTTGCAGTTATAATATTGTATCAGCTGAAATTAATTACAATATATAGTTTATACTGTGCTCTTTTATAGTCATATGGCCAAAACACAACGTACACGTCTTCATCCAAACATTCACAATGCATATACGTCTCCATCCAAATATTCCCTTTCAAGTATGAATACACTGCATGTGAATATGACATATTTATATATTTACAAAATGTGTTCATAATATAAATAAAACAGAGAATTTTCTACTTTAAGACAGTATTGCTTAAAACCAATGATAAATGCAAATATGCAAACTGAGAAATAGAAGACATAGCAAAAATAAGAGAAACAAAGCACATACATGAATACAATATATATATATATATATATATATATATATATATATATATATATATATATATATATATATATGTATGTATATATATATATATATATATATATATATATATATATATATATATATATATATATATATATATAACATGGCTTTAAAGTGTTGGTATAAAGCAATTTGTTATACCAACAGTATTGGTATATCAAATTATGATCCATGCATGGTGCAATAATATGAATATATCAAAATCGTTGCACAATATGCTATCTAACCTACAGATCATGGATTTATTTCCACTTATTAATCATTAGTAACGTATGAAAATAACAATAAAAAATACTAATAATCCCCATTTTCAAAATTAATTTAACATGGTATACAATTAAATAATAATCATTTCTGCTTTTCTTTTTTTCTCCCCTCCAACCTCTCTCTCATGCATCAGGGACAAAATATGCAGAATCAGGAGTGAGCGAGAAAGAATTTGGGCTGGATGAAAGCCTTGAAACTGTACTGAGACCAAGGAAACTACAAGAATCTGGTTCACTGGAATGCTCTGGGTACACTTTCATTGGTAGTAATCTAGTGTCACATAATCAATGATACAAAGTTGTAACAGCCTGTCGACACTATATACAGCAAATTTCTTGGTTATGAGGCACACATACTGTAATGTATTTTAATGCTTTTTGACGTTCTTGTTTTTGGGAGGGGTTTTGTTTCTTAAACCTATAATAAAGTTCTAAGAAAAGGATTATAATTAATTAAATATGAAGAGGTCCAAAGGCAACCCCTCCCTTTATATCACTGTGCTGATTGGTCAGGCAAGCAGACTAATCAAACAACAGAGAAACATAGGGATTGCCAATAACAAAAATGCCCTTATGGTTATTCTACCATAATCCCCAAATCACACACACCTCTCTCTTTCTCTCTCTCTCTCTCTCTCTCTGTTTTTTTGGTCTGCCAGCACACCAGTTTTACCACATCGTCTCTCTTTTGCTCTCTCACTCTCTGTTGCTTGGTCTGTCTAAATATCACATTTTACCACAGAGACAGAGAGAGAGAATAGAAATCATGTTATGGTTGGTAGTAACAATAATTAAGCATAGTAATGATTCACATCAACTGTAAATACCTTTTAATATTTTCATTACCTCTTGCTGGTTCGTTATTATTCTAACTTATTTCTAATCCATACTCATTTCCATACATTGGTCAATATGTAAATTGAGTGTATAATGCTCATGACGCTAACCATGTGTTTGTGGTGCTCTGCTTTCCTCTTTAAAATCATCTTTCATGCTTATATCACAAGTGTGTCTAATATTTATTTAATCAGTAAGAATGAAAATACAACCTCAAGAAAGAAAAAAAGCAACTTTTAATCAATTTTCAAAAGGGATTGTGAATAGCCACAAAAGGCATTGAACTACATTTTGTAGAAGACACACTGGGCAGGGATGTGAAGAGTTCATTCACTTGGTCAACACACATCTGCCTGTAAACAATCTTAACTCCTCTGAAAGGAAAGCATGCATATCTGTATGTCACATAAATAAATATATGTAAAAATTTTCATTATAAGGAAACTCAGCAAGCCTTATTTCCTTTTAATGAAAAATGTATACATCTTGTGGTATATCAATGATACAGCATACATACTATATATATATATATATATATATATATATATATATATATATATATATATATATATATATATGTGTGTGTGTGTGTGTGTTTGTGTGTGTGTGTGTGTGTGTGTGTGTGTGTGTGTGTAGTGTTTCTGGCTTTGTGCCAACTTTTCCCCCTGTTTAGCTCTCACTTCTCCATATTCTATTCTGTCCAAATGGAGAAGTCACTTCTCCCTAAAATTCAAGTCTATCTTGATCCCTGATATCCATTTCACAACTTATGGTAAGCCATAAAGATGCTAAATTCTCAATCATCCCACCTCTTTATTTATCAGGGCATCTCTGTTCTGAATGACTCCCCATGGAGCTATACCAATGGCAACAACAGGTTTCTGATTTGAAGTGGTCAAACCATAATCTTTAACTGCCTCCCCTACATGTTTCATCACACCAGCATGGGTGCCTCCAGTTATGATCCAGGCCCCTGAAAAAAAATAGTTGATGGTTGTTATGCAACACATATATAATTTTTTTAAAAACACTAGGCACAAAAATATACAATTTAGGTTGACAAATTTGTATTACTTTAAATTATGATTAGTAATTGAAATTAGTAATTACTAACAGCAATATAACATATACAACAGACAATATATAACTTCCCAAAAGAACCCTTTTAACCTAGTATCTGTCAGCTTTGCTTTAGGAAGTAAATCATTTATACAGCATACTGACTGAACATTATGTATATTGCAGGAACCTCAAACCCATGCAGACACAGGTGGGATGTCTATGAGGGCAAGAACCTCAGACCACTCAGTCACCCAGGGTTCCATTCTAATTTCCCACTGGCAAATTTCCTATATAAATGTCCTGTATGTAATTGTCACCTGCCTTCTACATTCAGCAGCCAGGTGTTTCCTAATCAAACCATGGTTTCTCCTTGCATTAAGGAGCCATTAGAGCATATGTACATTTACCATTCAGTCTGAAAATTTAATTTTTGCTTCATTTGGAAGGCATTGCTTGGACAAAGGAATAACAGGTAAATGAATACACAATCATTTCTTATCTCACTTGTAATCGTAACTCCAGTCATGTTGATAGTATACTAAGGGATGCAGTTTTTATCATAAGGTTAGAGGGTCAAAGCAATTTATTTGCTGGATGGTGAGAAAAGTTTTGTTATCACAGCAGAAATGGAAAATGACCTTTGTGGCAGTGTGACAGTTATAGTCAGATACCTTCATATATTTGCCTATGAATTAAATCTATCCCTCAAGAAAAAAGTTTGTCTTTGAGAAGGATACAAGTTACATTAGTTTTTTTATACGAGTTAAGGGTTATTCAATATTCAAAACATGTAAGTAAAGGCAGAGGGAGTTTTAGTCCCTGGGTCACAATAAATAGTCATATATGGCTTCTGTTGATTTTCCATGTATCACAGGCTTCTCAAATAAATCGACTGTCTTTTGATCTTGGTAAACTGAGCAATTGACTAATCCAGATATTGTTTTGATAGCATGAACAAAATAAGACTGGTGTATATTTTTAAGTCAGTGATGATTCTTTTAAATGATATGGATTAAAGTGAGCAGGATACAGTAATCTTGTATGGAACATAAATTTAGGATAGAACATACACCTGTAATTTTCATTTTGTTGCAAAGTGCACATGAAACAATCTAAATAATAACAATAATAATAATAATAATGATAATATAAATAATAATAATCAAATCATGATGTCTGGTGCAATGGTTTGTCTTCAAAATCCAATTTTAAAAGGTGAACACATGTACAGCAGTCATCTATATACAATGGCCAGTTTTGCTTTTTCCCATGAATGGCAGATTTTATATACAGTGGGACCCCGCTATAACACGGTAGTTGGGAGCCATAGAATCCATGTTATGAACCGAGCCGTATTATATCCAACCAAGTCAGTTAGCTGAAAAAAAAATGTACCCCCCCAAAAACAAAAACCCCCAAAAATGGGGGGGGGGGTAATAAATGCGGACGGTAAAAAAATATGTGCTTCATCGGCACAGTTGCTATCTTGAATTAATGCATATTAAATGAGAAATACACCTGTAGTGAAAAGAGAGAAGGCATCATATGATAGTTTACTTTATTTAGAGAACCATGAATTGGAACATATATGTGAATACTGTTTTAAGTGTTTATATATAAATGTCTAATGTATAGCATGATCAGAGTATCAACGCAGTGTACTCACCTGCGAACCTCATCATATACATTGAATCCACAATACAAGTGATTCCATCGAAAATATTCATTAATTTTGTAACAGGTCTTATTGGTCTGAATTCAGAGGAAAGACATAGCACAATCAGGTAACGAATGACGAAGCACATTTACTCTGAAGTACGTTCGAAGTCGGTAAAAGTTAGTTTGCGTTTTAAGCCGCCGTTGGCATAAACTTTTTCCCTACAAAAAGTAAATTTGCACAGCACAGTTAAAGTGTTCCAGTCACGTTGGAAAATTCAAAAATCCATCAGATTCTATCACTTTTATTTAAGTCTGGTACTGACTTCCTTTGAAGAAAACTTCTTTGCTGTTATTGAAAGAGTGTAGTCGGCTTTCTTTGATGAAGGGTGCATGCGCTTTTAAAGTTGCCGCTAAAGAACAGCTTTGGAGAACCAAACGAATGCCCATTTCTTATTGTGGCCGCCACATCAAATAATTGTATTGCATGATTGAGACAGGGATTTTTTCCATTTGCTGAGTATGTTTTCATAACAGTCGGTGCTTCAAAGGTAATCTGTTTCCTTTGAAATTTCAGCAAACTGTTTTATCTGGATACATTTTTAAAAGGAATTGGCCGTCATTTATACTATTCTAGTTACTGTCCCTCCATGCCTACTGAATAAGCCAATAAGAATTTTTTTTATATTTTTTTTTACATTTGTGGTAGCAGCATGATGCTGCCTTCTATGCATGCATCTGAAAATTAACAAAGGGTCAACGGACGATAGAGACGCAGGTGTTCTGATGACATGGATTATTACAGAAAACATGAGTGTTCTGAAGGATCTAATTATGAGTGAAAAGAAGAGGAATTTTACTTACCATCCACACACAAATACCAGTCTTTGTAAATATATTAATTACTAGCGAGCAGCCGAAAATCCGATGAAAGACGATTACGACAGAATGCCTCGTCCAGTTGATCTCCGTTACCAGAAATGTCAACAACAAAAAATCGGATATTTCACAACATACAGAACTCATGCTAGATGTCAGGATAAGCGGATTATGATATAACAATGCACTGTTTAGATGGTTTGTCAGTATAGATAAAGAAATTGTTTATGTAACAATAGATACATTTCAGTGCATTTTATATCTAGTTTGCGGCTTCCTTTCATGGGGCCTCTGAATTTCTGCACTCTAAACCAATGGTTGTATATAAAAGTTTAAACAGCCAACAATGTCGCCAACAAATAAAAAAGCCACATGGTATGTTTTGCAGCCAATAAGGAAAAACAGTCCAAGTTTGCGACACAGCATGTCAGTTTTTTTGTGATGAAACGTAATTTAATATTTTCTATCCTCTTTGAATAAGACAAGGAAAATTCAGTACTAGAGATGCATTAATATGCAGATATCCTTGCAGAAACAAAAATAATGGAACCCCCTGAACTAATGTATTTTGTATTATTTTTAACCAAAACCCCAGCCAGAACTTACTGGCAGATTCTAACATTCTCTCTCATGCCTTTTATTTGAGACAATGAACGAGACCTTAGCAAGTATGAGAATAAAGTGTTTGTAAAATAATGTTACATTAAAACAATCAAACAGGATCAAACTAAAATCTGCCAGAAAGCGCAAACATGAAATATTTATTCATACATTTTTAATCCTAACCTGTGCTACGTGCTGCCTTCATCAGACCACGTCGGAATACATCTCGTAAGCGAGATTTCATACTGAAGTTTTTTGCACCACCAGTCACAGAAATGAGCAAGTTCGGTTTTTCCATTCCCCACACATTCATCATCAGCTTCAACATGGTGGGCATATCAGTCCGTCGGTCAACACGGACAAACTGTAAAATTTAAGAAGATAAATTATTGGGCGATGTGTTTGTGCTTGCTTGTTTATATGTCAAACAAAGTTGAGTGTATTGTTCAAGTCTGCAAAACTATGAACTTCTAATAGTCAGAATGTATTTTACTGTGATATCTACCTGGAAACAGGTATACGATCAATCTAAAATTATCTCAACAGTTATTATTTCTATATGTTAACTACTATTACTATAATAGCTTTTATGTCAAACAAATTTTGACTGATTTGAGAGAAAGTCTGATTTGACAAGTACTTGGTTATTTTTGGCTGCAAACCAATCCCCTACATAATCTGCATTATTCCAGTTTTACATGAGTAATCACATGGTAAGCTATTACATGTATACATGTGTGTTTGGATCTCTCTCTCTTGATATATATATATATATATATATATATATATATATATATATATACACACACACACACACACTGAAAAGAGCAAATACACCATCAAAATAAGACTGAATCAAGTTATCTTCATATAAATGCATATGTACCTGGACTTTTTAGACTATAAATATATTTGGCTTTATATATAATTATGGAAATTGAATTATTTTGTTTTTGCTGATAAGGAAGGTAAAAACTTGCCAGTATATGATAAATCTTACTTTTCCAATATTTCCTCCAAACCCAACAAATTCAATCTCCCCAAAGGCATCAGTAGGTACAGTTACTGTGTGTCTTTGAAAATCCCATTTTAATTTGGGTGCACTGCTCTCCACTTCTCGTTTTGGGCGACTAAAGGCAACTTGTTCATGGCCATATTTGTCATCCTTGTCATACCCACACTGACAAATGCTGGAAAAAAGTACATATTACGCAAAGTGACATGATATGTACATGTATGCTTGTATTGGGGTTCAACAGCATGTCAGCATCAACAGTGGCCTTATATAGTGCTAATTAAAGGTAAAATTATAAAAATGAATACATAAATTGCAGAAGAAACCATAGAAAGATAAACTATTCCAAAATAAATGCAAACAGATACATATAGTTTATATAAGCCCTTTTCTGAGGTTTAACCATACATATCTCCATTATACAATGGACACCCATTTTTAAAGAAAAACGTACAATATTATAGACTTTGTTTTCATCTGACACCTAGTTTCACAAATAAGTCAATATTTTTAATGAAAATTCTATTCATGCACAGTGGCAGTGATTTTATAAGTGCCATACAAAATTCTGTATAATCTAGTGGTAATACTGGGATCTCAAGATGTATACAGTGCCTACAAAATTAATATGGAATCTCAAGATGTCTACAGTCTTTTAGAATGAAGTGAGGATTTCAGGATGGATTCTTCTGCAATTTCAAGTAAAATAGATCTAAAATTGGATCTTTTCTGTTAAAAAAGTGTATTTTTGTTAAGTCTACATTTGTAGAGTGTTTCAAACTTGGCCCATGCAGTCAGCCTTCTTTCTTTTCTGTATGTGTTACTGGCTCATTGATAGTAAAGTTAATGTTTCTTAGAGAGATTGGGAAGTAGTCACTGCTGTGAAGGTCAACAGTGACCTTCCAATCATAATAGAAAAGAAGAGAACAAATTGTCAGACTAATGCATGTATATGTATCCATTCCCAGATGAAATATGTATGCAGTTTGGTATTATATAGACACAGACTGTGTCAAGAAATGAAATCTACCTTTTTGCCTCTGTCATTTATGTACTTCGATCCCCAAAAAATGTTAAAGACTTGGAAATCCCTGAGAAGAACAAATGGGGCAGGAAACTGTTGAATGAGGTTGTCTAATACATTTGGTAATAAGTTGGTGTTGTTGTCTAACACATTTGGTAATAAGTTGGTGTTGTTGTCTAATACATTTGGTAATAAGTTGGTGTTGTTGTCTAATACATTTGGTAATAAGTTGGTGTTGTTGTCTAATACATTTGGTAATAAGTTGGTGTTGTTGTCTAATACATTTGGTAATAAGTTGGTGTTGTTGTCTAATACATTTGGTAATAAGTTGGTGTTGTTGTCTAATACATTTGGTAATAAGTTGGTGTTGTTGTCTAATACATTTGGTAATAAGTTGATGTTGTTGTCTAATACATTTGGTAATAAGTTGGTATTTAATGTTATATAAATGGAACAAAATTTAATCACTCAATGAAAAGTGACACTTGCAGAAATGGCTTGTAAATTTATGTTCAAGGGAATGGCATTATGAGGGGCCCTATTGTTCACAACAACGAAAGCTCCCCCTGCAGCCCTGTCAATGTTTTAGAGTCAGTTCAAAGAGGAATAATTCTCAAGAGTGATGTTGTCTGTATCTGTTAGAAAGATTCCCTGCAGGTGCAGCACTGCAGGGTCATGTTCATTTAAAAGCAGAGGAATATCATTGAAGTTGGTTTTAAGTTCTCGACAATTACGAAATTGTACAGTGATGTTTTTCATTATGAATTAAATTTATACCTCAACTGTGACTGTAAAAATCAAATTTTTGCTACCTTGAGCAATGTTGGTGTGTTGAAGGCAAGTATGATGGTATTGGTATATTCCTGCAAATTTCTTCCACATTTGACATGGATTCGAAGAATGGCACTGATACATTGGGTCTTTGTGTGCTCAATGATTTCCAATGACTGACTCCCCCCACCTCATGGCAACAAATCACAACCTTTGATGAATTCAGAAAGCGCATGGGCAAAAGAGGTTACTGGTATATCAAAGAAAGTTTAGATTTTTTAATGTTCCCAGTCTGTCCTCTTCACTCACACTCCATAAGCAAGCTACAAGATGTTATTTTATTTAACAGTTCTGGTGTGTTGACTACAATAAGTGACTTCTTTTCGACTATAAATTGTGATAGTGTAGCAAGCAGTCTTGTAGTGATTCTGGATTGAAAGAAAATGAAGAATGAAAGTCATGTAAGTCTGGTAACCTTTTGGATCTCTTAAGCTGCTTTTTAAAATTTTCCGTTATGTTTTCTGTTCATCACCCATGCTCACCTGCCCACCATAAATCCCAACAAGGGGACACTTCTCAAGTGCCAGGGATACACAGGAGGTATACACAGTAAAGATACCTCCTGACTGACTTGTTAAGCCACCACTTTGTAGGAAGCCTTCTGAGAGGGGGAAAAAAGAAGTAAAACATAGGAGTAGACTGTAGGGACAATAGTGGTATCAAGAGAGATAAAAGGAAAGAAGATAACAAGAAAGTGAGAGAAGTAAGAACTCCTAGTGCTTCATGTGACCTGACAATTTGTCAATTTTTAAATTTTTACAAGTGCAGGTGAAAAAGGATACAAGACAGCAAGAGGGTAAATGAAGAAATCAATTGCCAAAACATGATAACACCTCAACATTTGATGACTAGGGGTTAAGGGATAAAAAATACTTTTTAAACAAATATGTAGTACAAACCCACCAATGGGCAAGTTTACCTTCTATTTCAGTTACATTTCATTTGCCATTGAAATACATATAGACTTCATTTTCATTAAATTTGTTTGGATTCCAATCACAATTGTAATCAATACTTTTATTTATCAGGTCTCAAAAAAGCATAATGCTTTTTGCATTCATCACTTCCATTTATTGTCTCCTTTTGCTTTCACTCATTTGGAACAAATGGTAACACATTTACAGAAAGTGAATTTTTAGGTATGTTAAAGGAAGGAAACTAGTGTTTTTATATCCTGCCTAATTAAAAGTGTGCTTTAATAAAATAGGAAATGCATAAACTTCCCCAACCACATACAAAAACCATACTGAATTTACAATAAATTAGAATAGAATTACAACTGCAACAAGTGCAAAACTCTAACAATTGTCAGCAAAATTTTATATCTGCCTTCATTTTCTTCATATAAAGATATACATCGAAGGTGATCATATTATTCTATCAAAGCTGGTTGTTTTCTGCCTGACTGAAGCAAATAAAATGTCATGGCTTAAAATGGCTGAAAAGTTATCCAGGGCCAAATTAAAAAATGTGTGTCATTATGGTTACCCAACTCTTTCCTTCCAACCTTAAAAATTTTGCAGATAAATATTTGTTTTAAACAATTATGAAATGAAAACAAATTGTTAATAAATTAAAGTCACCATTCAAAGTGACATAACTACAACAGATGTATCATTCAGGATGGAAATAATACAGGCTTTTTAGCTTCTGCTTTATTTAAATGAGCCCAAAGAAAAAAGGGAATTTAGAAAAGTTTACCACCCTTATTTTTGCTTAAAATGTAACTAGACCACACACGTTTGTTTTAAATTTGGGCTTGTTAATGTTAAAACTCTGATTCTGGATTTTCATCTGTATCAGGCTGAAAATTATTTTAAAATCCATCCATTAAATGCCACTTCAAACTTTTCTGTTTGTGTATAGCTGTCATTGCTATGCATTTTGAATTTATATTCTCATCTTTTTCTTCTCCAAATACTTCCATCATTTCATTTGCATTCTTTCTGCATTTCAGTGTCATTCATTCTTCATTAAAACAGGCCTCCAATTATTCTTTTCAGACAAGTTCTTTCCCCAAAATCATAACCAAACTATATCTAAGGTACAATCTGAATGGAACTTAAAATAAATTGGGATTGATATAAGTTTGATTCAGTGAAAAATAACAAATCAGAAAAATATGTCACTGAAAATGCTATAGTAAATAGTTCAAAGTATGTGTGCTTAATATGGAAATACAAAATGAACATTCATATTACATGACCAATCTGTCATTAATATAAACTGTTTATGTAATAAAATACTATAATACAATGCAAAGAAACAGAGTGATCTTACTTTTTCTCTTCAGAGGGCATATAATATGAGCATTTCCGCATCTTGATGTGATTTTTTATCCATGTGACCTCATTGTTCTGAAAGTAATAAAATTCAAATTAGTATATGAAAAGAAGAAAAAAAACATAAAACATACAACAGAAGTCCCAAGATGGTGCCAATCCCCACCACTGCTCTCCTGTTCAATACAATAAATTTAATCATTTGTTTAAGAATATAATATGGATGGCATGTGTAATATTATAACTGAAAACATCCAGATGTCCATGATCCATAATAAATAGGAAATATAATTAAAACTAATGCAGAATGTTTTGTTCCAAAATCATTCTAGTGGCTGTGGAAACCAAGCCAGTCTACATATGAGGCTCACAAATCCCAAAATTATTAGAATGGGATTTTGCATTTGTTTTTATTAATTGCCTCCAAAGACAAATAACAAGAAAATTAAGAAAAGTGGGCATAAATTGATAATTTCACCTTTCTTTTGCACTGGTCACCATAAAAATTATTCAAAACACCCATGCTCAAAGACTAAAAAATTAGCACTAGCTGTTAGTTAATCATTATTTATTCCACTGTCAAGCTGTGTATGTTTGAATGACCATTATAATTACATGACAATGTTGGGAAGAATCTGGGGGTCTAACCTTATCTCACTACAAAGTGACCGGGGTCACTGTCAGCCTGATACTTTACTATAAAATTTACTATGTTGCTTGTAAAAATTCAAACTGTTAAAACTTCACTATTTCACTTCCACTTATTATCAAATGTTTGCAATGAACCAGATATAATTACTCTTTTGTAACTTAAGTGGTAAAATATTGTAAGGCAAACTTATTATTGTACTAATTATTATGCATATTTATCTTTGATTTGGGACTTGTTAATTGTTGTTTAAGAAATATGTTTAAACTAAAGTGTCACTAAAATAAATCACCATACCACAAGCATTTTGATCAGCTGATGCTGCTTTCTATCAAATACCATTAACATTTTGGACCCAAAAAACACAATTCTGGGAGAAATCAAAGTAATTAGAGTGATTTTCTTTGGAACTAAAATCTACAAAACAATGGTGCCAATTCATGAATAGTAAGAATATACGAAGATTTTTCAGGCATCCATTTCTACAGTTCCTTCATTAATTGTTCAGAATGTTTCAGCAAAACATCAGAAAAAGAAAAAACTGTATAAATAAAATTTCTGCATGAATATTTACAGTAAAAATTCATTATGTTTTTATAAATATTCAGCAAAATTAAGCAAATCTTTTTCAGATGGCAGCTAAACATGCTTGTATAGCAGTATAGCACCTATAATCAACTGGCAGATCAAACACTCTTGATATTCCATTACACAATTCCTAAAACCAATACAGTTTGCATCTGAAATGCTTGTAACAGCAAATAACTAGCATTCAATAAACAAATGAGATCTTGATAAATGTGTATTGACTCAATACACAAGTGTTTTGTTTGCCCTTTCTACTCCTGGAAACTAATTGTATAATTACTGGCACGAACTTAAAGTATAAAGAAGTAATTTGACAATTTATTGGCAAGCAGTAAAAATACAAATGGGAAAGTATTGTCACAGCCCATTTTATCAGTACTTAATTTAGCACAAACAGTAAATATCTGAAAATAAATCTAAGATCTATTTACAGACCTAACATCCTGGGGATCAATCAAAATGTGTTCTCTATTAATAGATTTTCATAATATAGTTGTCCCGCACTGCAATGGCCTAGCAAGAAATTCTGGGCCACCCTGTAATACTTAATTTTGTAGCCCCCTCCCAATACAAAAAAAGTTGTTGGATGGAAATTTTAGTCCACCAGTGGACTTGGCCCAGCCTGCAGTTTTGGCTGGATGCATGTACAGTTGCAATACCACTGCCTCACTATAATGCTGTTCATGGGAGCCATAAAACTGTACAGCCTTGTAAGTGATGTCACCTTAAGTTTAGGTTGCCTCAATACATAAAAAAATAATGTATATACTCACTTATAAGTCAAGTCCAACTGCAAACTACAAAGATCCAGATCTGCTGTTACATAATGCTATGACAGATCTAGATCTTTGTTGTTTGTAGTTTGACCTGACATATAAGCAAGTACATATGGTACATTCAGCAAACAAGAAACCCAAGTGGAGCTGAGATCATCCAAAATTTATAACTTTCCACCAGATTTATTAACTGAAATAAGTCGTATCAGCAACAGTTACAAGTTTAGAATTTTATCATGTTTAATTTTAAATATTTCATTGTTGTTTAATGCCATTTTTCAGTACACAATATGCTATACATAGTGGCCAGTATAACTGGTGGAGGAAGAACCCAGGAAAACCCAGGTAAGAACCACTGACCCATGCAAACCTACTAGCAAACTTTCTCATACCAGCATTAACTGAGGCAGAGATCCTAACCCAAATGGACAGAGATGAGATGGCAGTGACTGGTAAAGGTGGGCACTTTCGACTACTCAGGCCCCTAAAATATTCTGAGATTAAATAATGCAAACCCAAAACACGGAAATAAATCTTCCAACTTTGATTGATTTCACACAAATTAGCCACAATAATGCAACATTCATCTGTGTGTGCATGTGTGTGTAAATTGCTTCATGGGGAGGATATGAGTGAGCATGCACAACCACATACTGCAGATACACCTTGTAAACAAAGAAAAATTATATTTATTACTTGGGGAATAAATTATGTTGATTGTTATCATTTTTTTGTCTTATTTAAGCTATTAATTTTATATTCAGCAAGCTGTTTCAAATCTGGGTATTCAAACCATAAAATCATAAAACAACTGCTTTATATAAGTGAAGTCATCTTTATACTGAGATAGGCACAAATTCAGCCAAAAATTAGGATCCATGATCAGATCCATCTTATATAAGGAATGGTGCTGTACCAAGATGAATTATAAAGATGGACAACTGTATTGTACTTGCTCATGCAGGCACACACCCAACAAGAAACTGTGTATAGCCAGGTCTGCCATGTATTTTTGGGATGAATTTCGTTTTTGGGCAGGAGGAACAATTGCAAACAATTTCTCCACCTCTTTCAAATCATAGTAAGGCACTGTAAATTTGCTTCATAGAATCACACTATTTTGACTCACTGAGTGTGCACACCTATCTTTAAGAAAGGAGGATCCAGAGAATTACACACCAATATCAATTCTACCTGTATTATCAAAAGTATTTGCAAAGCATGTAGCTATTCAGGTCTATATATTTTTTGAAACATACTCTCTATTTCGTAAAGCACAATCAGGATCTAGAAAGTACCACTCGTGCCAAATAGAACTTACCAAATTAATTGATATTTGGCTGAAGGAAATGGATAATGGATATATCACTGGGATTGTTTTCCTTGACTTCAAGAAAGTTTTTGATTTTGCTTATCATGAAATTCTGCTGCAAAAGTTACAGGTTCGACAATCCTTCTTTAAACTGGTTTAGATCATACCGAAACCAAAGGTCTCAACAAGTAAGCATTGGCAATATTAGCTCTCAAACTCGCACCATTCATTCAGGGGTCCCTCAAGGTTCAGTTTTAGGCCCTCTCCTCATCCTTATTTATATCAATGATCTACCATTAAATAATGAATCCACAAATACAGATTTGTTTGCAGATGATGCAACCTTGTATAAATCTAGTTCTCATCATACTGAAGTTTATCCAAATGAGGTTAAAGTCAGATCTTATTAGAGTCCAAAAACTGGGCACAACAAACGGGGACATCACAAAAGCTATACAAGTCAGGGAACCCAGAACTTATTTTCTCTTGCAATAAATAATCACCCGTTAGAAAATGTCAAACATGAAAAGCTTGTAGGTCACTGTCCGTTGATAATAATTTATTATGGGACAACCATATTGATAAGCTTTTTAAAACACTGTCATCCAAAATTGCCCCACTCAGCAGAATCAAGAAATATTTACCTATGGAAACTCACAATCAATACTATGAGTCATAGATTCTTCTAACAATGGGGAAACTGTACTAAATCTGAGCTTGACAGGATTTATAAACTTCAGAAACGAGCAGCACACATAACTGTAGATGCATCTATTGATCATACCTCCTCAAAAGCATTGTTTACAGAACTCAGTTGGTTCACAATATATGACAGGATAGATTTTCAAAAGGCAGGTCTTTTATATAAATGTCTACATCGAACTGCACCAGAGTATCTTCAGGACTTATTCAGGCCTTTTTCAACACAATATCAGTTGAAATCAATATCACATGGAAACCTTCTAGCATCAAAACCAAGAACACAGCAATTTAAAAAGAGCTTCCAATACTTTGGTATAATTATGTAGAACAAGCTTCCACTACATGTAAAATCTGCTGAAAATATTACAGCATTTAAGAAGAGATATCATGAGCATGAGTGTGTTTCTAATAGATAATGGAATTTAGTATTTTCATACAAAACATGTTAAAATACACAGTAATTATTGCTACCTTCATATAATGTGCATTATTATACTCTCCTTAACAGGGCCTCAAGGGAGAATAGTCCTTGAATAATGATTCACCCTTTATAGATAAAGCATTATTATTATTATTATTACAGCATAATATGATACTGTAAAACCTTTTTTGAGAGACTGTCCCATATGCTAACAAAAACTCTAAAGACAGATGATCCTTCAATAGAGATCATCACATTATTGATGCGATTTTAATAATATTTCCTTTATGAGGAAGTGGGAATTTGTGCATAATTAAGCTGAACTGAGAATACAGTCAGGTCTCAGATTACAAATGAGTGTCATTCTTAAGGATGTTCTTAACTTGATTTAGTATGCAAGTCAGAGTTTGTATGTAAATGTTCATGTCCATTAATAAAACATATGCAAAAAATAATGCTTTATAACTTTACCAAAAATAAGCCTTAATCTCATTAAGAATGATAACATAGTAAGATACAGTAAATTGCAAAGCAAAACCAATCCATATAAACAATTTTAAGAAAATTTAAATATCATGGCAACTCTACCTTATGCGTAAACATTAATAGTTTTGGTAAATTAGACTCGCGCATCATGGAGCTGGAAAAGTTGCTACAGGTGGTTTTACAATTCATGTGAAGAATTGATGCAATGAAGTCCAAACAGATGCTTTCTTTTTTCTTCATAAATTTCTTTGTAACACCAAAGAGCTTTGGTAACACCACTATAATACACACCGGTGAATCTCTTGGCATTAGGATATTGCTCTTCAAATTTTACCATTTCTGCAAACAGATGAAAGGCATCAGCTATTGAAACTTTGAATTGCCTTGGTTCCGGAGTTTAGATATCACTTTTGGTTTCTTCTTATTCTAACATGTGGGATTTGATCTCCACCAGGTCTTCATTGCTGAGTTCCAGTGCATGTGATTATATCAACGCTGTGACATCATGCTCATTAACTTCTAAATTAAGTTGCATCTCAGTGCACAACATTCTTCCATGCTTCAGTGGTACTGTCCTCAGAAAAACCCTTCAAACTGTTTTCAGAATGATGGCATAACTTTTTTCCAAACATGATTCATATTTGATACCTTGCCCTCACCCCAAGAATTGGCCATGTTTTTTATGGCGCCTTAATTGAGTATGACTTCCAAAACTCCTTCAATTTTTTTTCTTCACTTTCAATTCCTTGAACAAACGGGGAAATGTACATCATAAATAATAGGTCTTGAAAGATCTAATCACCCCCTGGTTTATTGGTTGAATCAGATGTATTGAAGGGTAAAAATACAACTTTAACATTTGGATGGACATCATCTAATGTTGCTGGATTGCCAGGGGCATTATCAAGCACTAAAAGTACCTCAAAATGGAGATTCTTAGAGATACAGTAACATTCAACCTCTGGCACAAAAAGATTTACAAACCAGTCTAAGAACATAACCCATGCCTTCTTGCTGGTGTTCCAAATGACTGGTAATGCTGCTTTCAAAACGCTTTAAAGTGCATGCCAATTTTTGCTGTGGTAAACCAGCAAGGGCTTCAATTTAAAATCACCAGCTGCATTACGCCCAAACAATAAGGTTAGCTGTTCTTTACTTGCTTTACAGCCTGGCTTTGACTTTCTTCTGTTGCAATATTTGTGCGGTCAGGCATTTTTTCCCAAACTAAACCTGTTTCTTCTACACAAACACTTGTTCAGCACAATAACCCCCCTCTCTTATAATTTCAGCCAAAACATCAAGAAATTCACTCACTGCAGTCACATCTGCTCTTAAACTATCTGCTTCCGCTGCCATCTTATGATGATGTAAATTAGCTCTCACTTTGACACCATGCACTAAACTGTGCTCTCCATGAACTACCTTTAAGTCTTCAAAAGCATTCTAGCCTTTTCTTGAATCAAGTTCTGACTGATCAGCATACACCATTGATTCAGGTCCTCAATTCAAATCATTAACAATCTTTCCATTTCAATAAGCAAACCTCTATGCTGCTTAGTAATGATCATAGATTTCATTGGTGCCGATCCTTTAACATGTTCCATAATACGGACTTTGTGCTGAATAACTGTAACGATCAAAGCTCGACTATAGCCTAAATCCTTACCAACTTGCAATGGTGCTTCTCCTCTTTCTGCACACTTTATTATTCAACATTCCTATCCATTGTTATTTGTTTCACTTTCTTAGCATCAATATCATTTCCACTGCATATACGCTTTGGAGGCATTATCTAAAAAAGCCATTCTTAAAAATAAGATGATCAAATGCCAATTGAAAGTCACTAATAATTAATATAAACTGAAACATATTTCAGATTGCTAGGATACCGCTATGTCTCATGATTTGCTAACAAAAGGGAGATAATACGGTTTTATTTAATTTACCCCATTTCCACTCCCATAATCTAATTGCACTTCTACTGCTTCATCATGATGCTGTATGCTGGCTCTACTGACTTTCTCATCATTTTTACCCAGCTGCTGGGGCTGAAGCCTATCCTGGGGAATTTCAGTCTCTATAGGGCCAACTTTTGCTGCCATGGTCAGGAAGTAGAATCTTGTCTCTTTTCTACATGGTTTTCCTGGAAAGAAACAGAGGTAACATTTGTGAATTAAAGACCTTGAAAATACAACAATAGCTAAACAACACTTTCAAAAAGACTTTTAGCCCTGGACACTCTTTACACATTTTAATATACATGTAATAAGTAATAGTAATTATATTTAATCCAATCTGAAGGATAATGATGCTTGTCTAAGAAACATATCACATGTAACAATTTTAAAAACTTAATAAAATTTTAAGTCTGTGCATCATGTAAAAGATAAAATGTATCTACCATTTGCTTCCTTCATTACTGTACATGGTCACTGTGACAGATAGGATACTCTACTGTATATCCATCCAGGTATACTGACAGCATCCCTCTGTCTATCATATTATCTACTGGCAAACCTATCATGAGACTATATAATTGTGCTGTTTGTGGCCGGGGTTAAATACGCAAAGCTGCTGAAAGTATTGGTTCTTCTTATTCTGATTTAAAAATATGAGTCTTTTATGTGGTAGCAGCTGTCATCCATTCATCTATTTTATTCTTCAACCCTACATAGTACCATAATATCATAACAGCAAATACAATATTCCTAGAGGTAGATCATGGTTATTTTTTTTGCTCTAAGTGGGTCTGATTCTGAGTAGAAGCATGTTCACTTTGCTGTTTGTCTTTTTTATTGACAGTGTACTGTTCCATCTGCAAAGGGAGGTTTGACTGAATCCTTCCAAACTCCCTTCTAAGTGTCACTGTAGTGTTCAAAATACTGGACTGAGTTGTGTAATTATTCCTTATGAAAAGCTGACATGGTATGTACTTGGCATCGTCTAATTGGCATATATTTAGGTTGAGATTATTTTCAGATCAGGAATTGCATGTATGTACTAAAAACATTTACCTAAATCAAAACTGTTTTCACTTTCCTCACATTATTTTTTTCCTTTAAACAAGACTGAGGTGTCTGTCCTGATGTATTTCATACATCATCAAATCTTATAAACATATATGTATTGTATAGCTCCATGTATATATATATATATATATATATACATTGATTTATTTTGATGGGCATCAATTTTTGTGGTTTAGCAAAATATTCCATTTTCACTGACACAAATCCATGGTTATGTCTTCAGAAATAGCCTTACTGCATAAGTTTTTTAACTCTAATTACTGTGGAAATATCAAGCTCCGATAAAATTTTACTCAAGAAACATGTTCATTTTCAGTAATCTATAAACATGGTGGATACATTTTACCAGACCTTCAACAGTACTCATCATATAAATGTGAATTCACAGTAATCTATTAAATAAGCAAGAATATAATACAGGTCTTAATTCATTGACATATGTGATTTTAATCTGCATAAATTTTGCGCTGATGTGATTTCATATGAATTTTTGTTGATTTAATCTTTTTAGTGAAGACTAAACCATAATGAAATTGTTTGTCCAAACCCCCAACAATTAGGATTCATAAACAGCTAAACTGAATGGTATAAAAATTAACTGAATTACATATTTTTCAATGAAACTTAAAAGAGAACAAAACAAATTGAGATTCGTGACTTCGAGTTATACAACCACTCTTGGGAACACAACCAACGTGTTAAGCCAGGGATTAGTTGTGTGCATCGTGTTCTTCATACACTCAAGAAATAAATGTGAATTCACAGTAATCTATTAAATATGCATGTAAATTAGTTTACCTAGCTCTGCTCATTTGCTGATGTGCTCAACATGCAAATGTGAATTTACATTAATCTATTAAATATACATGTAAATTAGTTTACCTAGTTCTGCTCATTTGCTGATGTGTTCAACATACAAATGTGAATTTACATTAATCTATTAAATATACATGTAAATTAGTTTACCTAGCTCTGCTCATTTGCTGATGTGCTCAACATGCAAATGTGAATTTACATTAATCTATTAAATATACATGTAAATTAGTTTACCTAGTTCTGCTCATTTGCTGATGTGCTCAACATACAAATGTGAATTTACATTAATCTATTAAATATACATGTATTTTATATACCAGATGCTGTTCACATACTCAACAAATAAATGAGAATTCACAGCAATCTATTAAATATACAGGTACATATTTTACCAATCAGTACTGCTCTTGTACTCAACAAATAATAATAATAATGCTCTATTTATAGAGGGTGACTCATTAGTCAAGGACTATTCTCCCTTGAGGCCCTCTTAAGGAGAGTATAACAATGCACATTATATGAAGATGGCAATAATTACTGTTTATTTTAACATGTTTGGTGTTAAAATACTAAATTCCATTTTCCATATAAATAATAATAATAATAATAATAATAATAATAAATAATAAATAAATTCACATTCATTAACCTATTAAACACAATAGGATACAGTGCTGCTCATGTAGCTAGCTAGTAAATGTGAGCTCAGAGCACTCCATTAAATATACATATGCAGAATGTTCCCGAGGGGTGCAAGATTAAGAGTCAAAATCCCTATGGTGTCAGAACTGTGGGTCAGATGGGTACAAGAAAAATTTCGGTGTCAAAACTGCAGATCAAATTAAAAACAGATATTTATATTTGTGTTCCTTTTTACTATCATAAAGATGCAACTCTAAACAATCTTAATTATTTTTATAATTTTCTTTTCTTAGCTCATTTTGTCCTGAATATGAATAGGTCGTATTATGTAACTTTATCCTGAACGTGGCTACGGACATAATCTATTACATATCTGTACTGCCTTGGCAGAAACATGTTATACATCACAGATTATAAGTTGTGTACTTCATCAACAAATTAGGAACTTATCAAAGCACATCTATGCAGTGAGATCTTATAAAAATATGGCTGGAAAAGCACTTGTCTGACACAAAATCAATCAATAATATCACAGATGATAACCTGAATGTTAACTCCATGTTAATATATATATATGCATATATTTTACCCAGTGCTAATGTACTCAAAAACTAAATGCACTTTTACAGGAATCTGATATACAAATTTATATTAACCCAGTGCCCAAAAACTCACTGAATCAAGTTAATTCACAGTAATCTATTAATACACATGTAAATATATAATTACCCAGTGCATAACTCAAATGTGCAAACAAAAGCTCTAGGATAAATCAATCAACCTGTCCATCTGAAAATATGATGGCAATTTCTCTTAATTACTTTATTATTGCCCATTATAATCAAGCATTTATGAGTTTCAAAGTACATGTACATGTAATTGTTTTCTCTGTCAAGTAATTTCTGCCAAGATGTGCATTATCAGAGCCATGCTATAACAATTTCATTTGACACCATAAGAAAAAAATGCCACAACAAACCTACATTTCTAAGAGATCAAATTTTCCACAATTTTCCCTACATCAAATTTAAGGGCATACAGTGTATACTGATACCTCCATTATCCAAAGTTAGAATGTTCACATTTTGTGAGTACACTAGACAATGTCCTTCTCCTATTCAATTCAACCCCATTCAGAATGAACACAGAAGACAAAATAGATTGATTAGTTTTAAAACAAGGATAAAATGAACTGATATAAGTGTACCTGAGGATCAATAAATTCATAACTGCTTCTTCTGAGCCAATGCAGTAATCCATTAAATGCATCTTTTACTGTACTGGGATTTTACCCCGGTAACTGTTAAATTACCACATATACTAGCATACAAGTTATATCCAACTGTAAACATCATAGATCTGTAAATGCCATCGTATAATATGCCAGCAGATCCAGATCCATGCAGTTTGTTATCTATGATTAAACATAAGAACAAGCAACATCAACCCTGATATACCACTACATTCTGTGATGGCAGATACAGATCAGCACTATTTGATGGTTAGTAAACATGGGTATATAAGTGTCAACCAGGATGTTAAGTTCTTAAATCCAAAGGAATTCAAGTTCCTGAATGGCTCAGTTTCAAGATTAATTTTAATGGAATTTACAAGTAACCATACACACCTAAAAATAACACATACTAAGCTGAAAACAAACAAAATATCTAGGATCTGCACTTTAACATAATAATGCAAAAAGCAGACTAGGCCCCATTTTTAGTAAATTACTCAAAACTTCTGAAATTTAGCTGTATTATATTCCTTTATAATGATAGTTCCAATGCAAGCAATATTAATGTGACTCTCATAAGCACAGATTCTCCAGAGGATTCAAGATATCTCAATAGTTTTAAAAACTGAAAAGTACATGAAAACATTTTTTATTCTTAAAACAAAAACCTCTGGAATTCCTCAAATTTCAGGAATTTCTCAGTCCTCAAAATTTCATCAAAGAATAAGCTAGATTCTTCTCTGAGCAGGATTGAAGATATTTATGGCTGCACTGTAATCCCTGATGACTGCCAAAAGTTCAGTTAAAAATGCATGATTACCACAATAGAAATAATATAGATATTCAAAACTATCAGTCTGAGGTGTTTAATGAAACTTAAGCTCCAGCATTATTTTACGTGAAAATCATAAGTTGATGCTTAACAGCATGGGTCTAACTCTAGTGATCCCTGTACATGATATAACAGTGATCTGGATTGGTGCTATTTCAATTTGGGTGCATGATCTGTATGGGCATAGAAGGTAACATGCACATATCCAAGATTTACTGATAAGCATAACATGCTTTTTTAAAACTGATTCAAGTTACACTGAGGAGGTCTCAAGATCTACACTTTCAATCTAAATAAACATACATGTACACATTCTCCAAGGAGATTTATGGATCTGAGGACTTTATGGATACATTTCTTCTCACAACCACATGTTGTGCCGAATGCATGAGAAAAGTTCTAAATGAACAAAATATAAAAATATAATTCAGTCTAATTGTATCGTTAATATTAAATTTCACAGAACATGCTTAAATTTCTGCTTTACTTCAGTGGAAATTGCCCAAATCATTTGTTTTACCCCAACTACAACTTACCAGGTATATTTTATGCTTTTCAATGCATTAAAAGCAAGCTTTGTCATAATGGTTGATGAAATGTCTACTTGAGTATTCAAGTTTCCCCTCTTCAAAAATAAGATTAATACAACTGTAGCAAAGTATCCCTGCACTTTTTTCAAAGCATGCAGTGGGGCGTGATACAATTCTGACAATAGTGATCCATCACTGTAGCCTCAATACAAATTTAATGGCCCCTCATATAAAAAGAATCTAGAGCAGTACAACACTGTCTCTGATGTAACATGGATATCATTATGGTTTTTCACAATAGTGCAATGCAATCTAAATAAGATCCCATATATAACATGGCTATGATTATAGTTCCAACTATAAGGCACTGCAATATACACATAATCCCTCATAAAACAAATTGTAGACATGATTATGGTTCCATTCTATAAGGCACTGCAATATATATATATATATATATATATATATATATATATATATATATATATATATATAAACATACTACCTCATAAAAAATAGATGATTATGGTTCCTTAATATAAAGCATTGCCATATAAACATAATCCCTCATATAACAAGGATATGATTATGATTCCTCACTAAAATTCACCTCAGAATAAATATTGTCCCCGACTACAAAAAACAACAACACAATATTGTGGAATTACAAACAAAGCATATTGAAAATAACTGAAGGTAAAGAAATATTGTCAATTAATTCTTTTTCTTGCAGTTGAAAGAGGTGAGTTTTACAGCCATGCTGATGATAACATTGTATCTAAGTTCATGAGACAATTCATTCCCGTAACTAGGCCTGGATATGCAAAAGAATGCTGTCCATCAGACCAGTTTTAACACTGGGAATAATGAGAATATGTTTCAGATGAGTGTAAGTGTCTGGATGGACTGCACACAATGTGAGATTAGATGGGTATTTCAGACTAGACAGTCATCAAAATAATGCAGAGTGAAGAGATTTTGTTTGGTTCTTGATTGAATAAGCAGCCAGTGGCATACCAAGCCAGGTGGGTGGGTGGGAGGTGGGGGGATTTCTTGGTTCTTAGTACACTAAGGGCATACCTTAAACCAGTGTTTTCAACTTATTGATGTTTTTCTGCAATAGGTATTGAGATGAACCTGATAGAAAAGTATATAAAAGTCAGCTCTAGAAAGTAATAAGGAACACAAAGGCATTTTAGAGGCACCAATACAAAAAGATGTGAACATAGCTGATGCATCTCGGCTTCATCTATGCAGCCACTTAAATAATGTGTTCATTATATATATATATATATATATATATATATATATATATATATATATATATATATATAAATATATATATGTGTGCGTGTGTCAGTGTGTGTGTGTGTGTGTGTGCAACCATGTCAATCAAGAGAATGCCGCAATAAAAATCAAATCTTGATCTAGTTCTTCTAACCTTTGGGTAACTTTTTTTAATTTACAAGATTATAACAAAAAAATATATCAGCAAATTTGTAAAATAGTTTTATTATTTCTAGATCAGAATTGGGCTCAGTCTTCCTTGACCTTTCTTTTCGAGGTGATTATACTCCATGTCATAATATTTACAGATGCTTTCAGTTTTAAGTTATAATGCATTGAAATGTCAGTCAAGGTAACTACATGTACTTTGATATGTTCATTATAGATTGTAAAATGGATTGAGAAATTAAAATTTATGATCAAGATTTATTACTAACAAATTTATTGATCTTTGCATAAAAATTAAACATTCATTATTTAAGGGTAAAATCCTAAATAAAGAAAAGTGCAGGAAGATTCTTGTAATGTGACCAGTTTCTATAATAAAGTACAGTATTTACTCCACAACATTTGTATCCATTGTCTGCATTATTTGAAATGAAACAATTCCAAGTGATACATTAATCTGCATGTACCATCATCTCTATCCATAATAAAGTCTTCTACTTCAAAGTGAAACAAAATTTATTAAAGGCAGCCCACTCAGGGATCAATACCTTGACAAATTTATGCTCATTTGGCATGACAGCATTTGTTCATTTCAGATTTCAATCTAGGCAAAGCTATGAAACTTCTGACAAAGCAATACATCTTTAACTTTTTTAATGAGCAATTATTGACATACTGACTGCACAATCACCAGACCAACGACACATGAAACAACAAATACGCAAGATTTTATCTGTTTTAATGCAGTACTAGACCTTGATTAAGCTATCTTTGTCCCACAGTGATGATGAGTATATTAGAATTTGTAATCTTCAGTGAACACGGGCAGTTAAGGTTGGGAAACTGTCCCCTGGGCTTGCTAAAGGTTCAACACTGAAAATGTCTAAATGATTATTTCTGTGGCTTAGCACTTTATTTGCTTGCAAAATGTAAGCATGCATTTGGTTTTCTTTTCTTTCAAAGTATAGTTATTGACAAAAGGTCAGAACATATCAGCATTTTTTTTCATGAGTGACAAGGGTTCCAATTCTGATTATAAGTCAGAAAACTTCAATACATATTGTTTTTACATGTCAAATGTATAGTGATATGAATTTTCTCTTTATCTTGAAAATCAGAAGCATAAATTTCAAATCACTTGCTTGTCTTGATCTTACACATCTTGGTATTAACAATGCCAATCGCATTAAAACAAAATACGAAAGACACTGTCAAATTCTAAGACCTTCAAGTCAAACCTCAATTCTTATCATTGGTCAGTTATAAATGTAACAAGTCTATGACAAATGTTGCTGAAATATTAACAATATACAGTACAACTTCAACAAGTTCAGGAGTTTAAGTCGATATTTTAGGTCCATAATTTTTCATGATATGGCATTATGAGAACATGTTTCAGTCATTCAATCTGCCTGAGATCAGAGACATGAAAATATGATAAAGAGGAACCAATAGTTATTCAAGTTACCCAGAGTTTCTTATGGACTCTAAGAAAAATAAACAATCAGCATATAAAAATATAAATGAATTCATAGACTCAGCAGGACTTAGGAACAAAATATAATTACTATCCCCACAAAACCAAAAGACCCAGTAACTAGCTAAATAAATTTAGAAGCCCCCACATAAATACCCATAACATATCATTCAATTTTATAAATATATTAATAAATAATTCACTTAAAAAGCACCTATCAAAAACTAAGGAAACCGAAAAATCAGATGTCCTAGATGTCCTTAACGAACCGAGTAATCAGCTAGGACTACAGTCATAGATGTCCTTAACGAACCGTGTAATCGGCTAGGACTCTGGTCTCTTGCTAAATAAAGTATAAATAACATTCGATCTCTAAAAACATTAATAAATAAATAACTTAAAGAGGCATTATCTAAAAACTTATAAATAACATAACGTAGGAAGCACACCCTAAACACCTCAACTAGTAATACCATAATAACCTTGAAAATCTCTCTTCATACATAATTTCTACTAATAACGTCTATAAATAGCATAGAACATCCCCCCTTTTTAGAACATTTTAAAACAACAACAAAAAAACCCGCAAGAAACACCAGGCAAATGCAACATGAAACCAGCGATGTGAAGCAACCAGGACCATTCCCGAGCTCTCCTTCCCACTAATGACAGCCAACCATTCAACTGTAAGGGACCTTTATGGACCCACAGATTGAGGCCAAACTATCAGGGTTCCCTGAACCCATAAAAGCCTGGGGGAGGTGGCACCATTCCCTTCCTCAGGAACAACTAGCAGGCTGCGATGCAGTCAGAAAAAAAGTGGCACATGCACAATTGTGAGCACGCCACTATAATTAAACTCAACAACAAAAATGAGATCAGAGAAATGTTACACTGGAACTGAAAGAGTCATTTCAGTTAGATGCAATAATAAACATGAGAACATCTTAGAGGGAACTGATAGCCATTTGAATTACCTGAGATCACAGACATGACAACATGTTATAGTGGACACGATAGAGTCATTCGTTTCATCTGAGACCACAGCCATGAAAACATATTACAGTTGCAATTATATAGTCAATACAGTAGTGATGATACATCCACTCTGCTGCTAAAATCACAGTTGAGATGGTCAGGTTATGTCACCAGGATATCACAAGAGCAACCATAAAGAAGACCCACTGCAAACTCAAAGGAAGGACAGCAATTGCAGGGTGGTCAGAAGAACTGCTTCAAAAGATTCCATCAAGACATCCTTGAAAGATTTCAACACTGACCCTGAGTCTTGGGAAGATCTCATGCAGGACTGTTTCACCTGGCTGAGTCTCATCCATACTGGAGCTATAGATTTTGAATGGAGAAGAACTGCATGGGCAATGCAGAAGTATGAGCAATGTCAATCTCAGAAAAGCAGCACATCCTCTGTTGATCAAGCAGACCAAATAATCTCATGTACTCACAGAAACTAAACCAGTCAGTGTCTCTTCAGACTCAAAGGATGAACAACATAGTCAATCCAGTTATTGCAGATAACTTGCATAAGAACATGTCACAGTGAAAGTGATCAAGTCATCTGAATTATCTGAGATCAAAGATGTAAGAACATCTTACAGTGGAAATGACTGAGTCATTTGACTTATATACATTAGATAACAGGCACAATCGAGAACATGTTACAGTAGAACTGATCAAGTCATTTGATTTACTCAAGATACCAGGCATCAGCAAATGTTACAATGAACAAACTGAGTCAACCAAATTATCTGAGATCACAGGCATATGAATGTTATAATGGAATGGACTGAATCATTGAACTTACATGAGATAACAGGCATTAGAGAACTTTGTTACAGCATAAATGAGTCAGTAATTTGAAAAATGACTGATTATTAATCAATTAAACATTTTAGCTAGGGTCTAATTGTTATTAATCAAAGTTTTTGTAATAGGACTTAAATTTTTAGAATTCTTGTTTGTTATAATTCTTTAAATAAAAAGAAATTATCAAAATTGTGTTTATTTAATATTAAAAGGAACATGGTAATTAAAAAAATTATCAAAATTGTGTTTATTTCTTTACAACAAGAACAGGTAAAATAGGTATAATCATTTATCATGTAAAAGGTGTAATGACTAGATAGCTACATAATTAGAACCACATAATCATTAGATGATGAATATAATAAGTATTAACAGCAGTTTTGTATAGTATTGCCCAGAAATTCTAGAATTTTCAACTTTGAACCAAAGGTACAACAGAAAAGGTTGCTTCAGTTCCTTGCAATGGAAGCAGTGGAGGACAACACTAAACAGATATGAGGGGCTTGAATTGCCACCCATCTACACCATTCTCCTTGTCTTATGTGTCCATTATAAATCATGTGATCAATATCAATGGCTGATGAAGGTTATGTGATCTTGCCAAAAATTTAAACTCTTAAGATATTTATGCACTGAGCATGGGAAACTACTAATTATTTTGAACTGAAGAGTTTTAACATGTTGACAGGTAATACAAATAGGTACAACTGAATCATTCCATCAACATTCAGAGCAAGACTTACAATTTTATATTCTTATGAAGAAATACCATCACATTCATATTTTTGGGTTTGCACTTTTGTTATAAGATTGCCAGCTAAGCTGAAAATCAACTAGTTGCTGGCACCACAATGAACTTTTTGTCAACTTTCAAAATTCTTTTAAAGTAAATTGTATATTTTAAAAAAAAGAAGTTTTTTTTTCTCAAGATCATGTACTAGTGTCTTTTACTAAACACTGAACATTATTGCAAAATCAGTTTTAGATTGTGTTTATTTGCCAGACCCTCTCCCTTTTTCTGGACACCAAAGCAGGTCCTAACTTTCAGCCATTTCTTTTTCCCTGTATTGTATATTTAATTTAGGTAATTGTTTTTTTTTAATTTAAAAAAAAGAAGTTATTTTACATACTATTGTATTGTAACTTTGTATGCTGGACATGACCTTTTCCAAAACTGAGATCATTTCTGCTTGACCTGATTGACCTTTTTTAATTTCATTTTATGTCAACTACTAATACATAGCTAAATTATTATGTGGGCTTAATATTAGGATCATTATTGATAGAAAAAGTAAATATGTTTACTTGGGTCTAAGTTTTGGAATTTCCTAAGTGTAATCCAGGTTATGTTTTTGATTCTGTAAACATCAGGATCATTCTAGGCTATTTTTCATTAAGTAATTTTTTTTTTTCGAAAATGCTAATTGTGACCTGAGGTAAAGTAGAGAACTATATAATCTTGTTATTGTGAGGACTTGGTCATTTGTTCTTAAACATCTAGCACTTTCAAGTTGTATTATGTTGTGTCCAGCTGAGATGAAACATTTTCTTCAAATTATTGAATTCAAGTGATTATTTTCTCTGGAAATACAGAAGTGATCTGATAAAATTCTTGGATAAAGATATTCACTAGAATTTATACTGAATTCAAACATTGTATTATATTACTGTGATTCAACAACAGAATGTTGACACATCAACACTATAAGCTATAACAGACATGTCATCACCTTCAGGACTTCAAATTACTAGGATTAATGTCTGTAATTCTTTGATTATTTTGGTACTTAATTCATAATAATGTAGTTCATTTTTCTCATTTTCACTTTGTGTTCTAGGGAAATAAAATATTTGTTAAATTTTACAAAAGCTTATTGTCTTTCACTCTTTTCTGTTACTTATTTTAAGAACATTGACTCATAACAGAAATTTGGGCACTCATCCTTGGGATATGAATTTTGCTAAAATATTTCTGAAACTTTGTTTCTGAAATTCTGATTAACTTTGTCTTGAAGTTTTCTAAATACCATGTATTATTCACATTGTAGAAATCTTTAGAGAAATCAACAAGCTTTTTACAATAAAATCTAAAGTAGAGAACTTTGTTTTGAATCCTACCCAGGAGTGGTTATAAATTAAAAAAATGGAATCACAGCTAACAAAGTTGGAATTAATGAGAGTTAAGACAGGTTCAGTTTCAGGTAGAAATGATGAAGATGCAAAATGAGAGAGAGAGAGAGAGAGAGAGAGAGAGAGAGAGAGAGAGAGAGAGAAAGAGATTGAGAGAGAGATAACAGCAGAATGGAAAAAGGAAAGACAAATAAATGCAAAGGGAAAAAGAAAAAAATGAATTTCAGTTTAGATTACAAGAATTAGAACTGGCAAGTGGAAAGCACTTCCCCACTTTTGATGCTTTAGAAATATCTAGTACCCCCTTTTCAGGAAAAAGAAATAGATCAATATTTTGTTCATTTTGAAATGACCAAGAGAGCATTGGACTCTATTATTACAATGTGTACTTACTTGTATTGGCAAAGCTCGTGATATTTACATTTCACTGTCACTACAGTAGAGTTCTGATTATGATGTGGCTAAGGAATATATTTTGAAGGGTTATGAGCTGGTACCTGAGACTTATCAATAAGGTTTTAGAAATTCTAGAATGTCAACTATCCAGACCTATGTTGAATTTGCATGGGAAAAATCAAAATAATTTGATAGGTGGCACTCTTCAAATAAGGTTAATAGAAAATCTCAGACAACTCATATTACACATATTAATTCAGCTCCTTTTTCTGAGTATTGTGTTTAGTAATCACAACCCCCTCACTTTCATCAGCAAAATGAAAGAAAAAAAACTTGAGATTATTGAGGTGGAGTTTGATATTGCAAGAATATAATACTGACATCAGGCACATTAAGGGAAAAGACAATTTTATAGCAGATGCACTTTCACATGTATAGAAATATATTGTTTCATGTATACTTTGTGACATTGATAAGATTTCATCTAATGTAAAAACAAATTACATGCATATTTTACTTACAGTAAATAGAAAGCTTTACTGTGTAAATCTTTCTTTTTCTTTATGAGGGGAACTGTCATGTATATTTTTGTTTGTTTGTTAGTTTTAAAAAAAAATTATTATTTCATTACATGCCACTGTAATGTAACATTGTATGCTGAACTTGACCTTTTCCAAAATTGAGTTCATTTCTGCCTGACCTGAATTTCATTTTAGGTAAACTACAAATACATAGCTAAATTATTCTCTGTCTGTGTGAGCTTAATATCAGGATCATTATTAATAAAAGAAGTAAATATGTTTATTTGTGTCTAAGTTTTGGAATTTTCTAAGTGTAATCCAGGTTAGGTTTTTGATTTTGTAAACATCAATGCTATAATAGACATATCATCACCTTCAGTTTCTGGATTTCTTTGGGACTTTTACTGAATCATATTCAAAACTTTAAATTAATAGGATTTGTGTCTGTAATTCTTGGATTATTTTGGGATTTAATTTACAATACTGTAAGTTCTTTTGTCTCATTTTCACTTTGTTTTCTAGGGAAATAAATTATTTGTTAAATTTTACAAAAGCTTGTAGTCCTTCATTCTTTTCTGTTATTTATATTAAGAGCATATACTTGTAACTTTCCAGGAAAGTCAGAAAGTTCAGTTTCACTTCTGCTTACCATTTTTTAAGAGGGTTGCTTATATCACAGCAAAATTATATTTCAAAAATGGATAAAAAAAAACATGAATGAAACAAAATATTGTTCATGCTGTCAATAATTTAGCATAGTCTTAGCCTACCATGTTGCAGGTGATTATTAGCAGTGATCATTAACTTATTTAATAGACTGTTCCTTCTAGAAATCATTATTATTATTAAGAATGGTTGCTAACTGAAAGAATTCTGGATCATTCAATCTAGCTTTAAACAATATGTCTGGTTCAGAATATATATATATCTTTTGGGAGTTTAATTGTTCCATTTGTCAATCTTTGATAAGTTTCTGTCTGTCATTTGATAATAAATTTTTTTCACACTGAGTCATACCTGTGCAATACATAGCAACAGTGACTAGATTTTAAGACTGTACTTGAACAACTTATTGTTGGTTAATGTCTTTTTTTATTAGTCTATATATTCACATCGATCTAAAAATCATGTACTGTACATAATATACATGTAAAGCAGAACAATAACAATTGTATATTAGGTCAATTACTTCCCCAGGTATCCAATAGGTAGTGACATCACAAACCTTGCCTGACAAATCTCTTTATATTGTGTTTTACTATGGATCTTTGCTTCTCACCCACAACAAATGATGATGCCCCCAACAATGAAGAGCAACATCTTTTAAGGCAGGGGGAAGGAAAATACATTGCCTGGGAGCATAGGAAAACTAAAAAGTAATGACAGGCAACATTTTTTTCCTGATGTGAAAGCCTAGCTGGGCAAGTAAATTCAGATTATTAAAAACTTATATTGCTGACAATGATGACAAACATTTAACCATTACACCAGTTCTTGAGGTGTTTACATATATACAGCATGATAACCAATTATCTCCATGTAATACTTTCTTGTGTTCATTGTTATTGGTACAGGGCCATACCAAACTACAGGTGTGGAATGTTCATTATATGTTAATTAGCATAAAGTCAACACTGGAATACCACCTCTGAGGTGAATCCTTCAAGGAACAAAACTCAGGAACGTTTTCCTTTCATCAAAACACTGATATTTATTCTTTGACATGCACACAGAGGGCCCTTGAACTTATTTTCTTATATAACTACATGGTAACCTATTTAATTCAAATGGAACAAGTAGAAAAAACAGGAAATCAACTTTGAAAAATATCATTGCAGGCAGCAAGAATTAACCACATTAAAAATTTATAAATAAAATCTTACTTACTATCACTCGCAAAATTATAAACAAATGCAGATTGGTATTTTAAAATAACAATGGAGTAATTACTGAAATTGTACAGGCACTAAACAATCTTCCAATGCTGATGTATCATGAAAGACTAAAGCAAACTGTTTGTTTGTATTACCTCTGACTTCATCACTCTCAATGTATTGGCGAAATCAGAAATACAAATGAAGTTCTTACTATCCCCCTTTGCATTTACACTATGACATCAAATAGATAATAACTTTCCCATCTACTGTATGAAAGTCTATTGGTACAATACTATATATTTTATTTTAAGAGCTAGATATGCATATAAACTGTCATCCTGTGCTTACATTAATACTCATTTTTGACTAAACCGCAAAAACCTATCCTCTGATTTAACACATACGTAGCTCAGACCTTGACCTTCTCAGCACAAAGGTTCAACTGCATTTCAAACTGGCCCCATACACTTCAACAAAGGACAACCTGGACCCACTGGTACAGAAAAATCAGATTATTACTTTCAGACAACTCAGGGCAAATGACAGCAAAACAAAGGAATGAAACAAATTGGTCCCAGTTCCATACTCAATAACATTGTTCCAATTGATAAAAGAATATCAGAAAAGTTGTAATGAATTATATAACCTTGGTAATTCAGTTAATGCAACTACCAGCACATTAAGCCATTAAAAACATATATGGTACTCATTCATTATACATGTATAAACATATGTAAAGTGGCGCTCTACAGTTTCATATTTTGCATAAGGTTAGAATTTTAAAGAAAATGAATTTCCCCAACTTTCCTCACTGATTTACTATTCAAAAAAGACCTTGTATGTCTTAGGCATAGTTCAATGAACCTTTAATTCCCTTTATTTTGGTGTATGATTGACGGGTGTAATATGGGTTATAGAGTATACAGCTTGGCCTTACTCCAGATGTGCACCAGTCTCAAAAAAGTGCTAGCTCCACTTGGTCATTTCACTTACTGAAATTCAGAGGTAAATTGTATAAAAAAGAGGCCATAACTTTTTTTACATTTCATATATTTGTTAAATCATTCAGTGCACTTTAGAAGCTGGTATTGACTAGTCTGGCAAAATTCATGTTCCCTATTTTAATAGCTGATAGTGTACTTTAGACTAATTCAGGCTGCATTTTAGCACAAGGGAAAAGTCATTTTAGTTAGCAGTGTGCTTGGATCATGTACAATTTCCAAAAGTACAATATCCAAAGAAATGTCAGCCACATTACATTTAAGTAGCAAGGAGGTATGCCCACATTCTCTCCATTGTGCATGTTTTAAATGTAAATAACTTCACCATACATACGTCACTCTCTCAAAATTACATAATAACTGGTTAGCACCCCGGCCAGTTTGTTCCAGATTAATGATACAAAAAATGAAAATGATGCAGCAAACAGGTCTTCACAAGCCCACTAGTCAAATGATTACCTGTATGAGCCATAGTATACCACCATGTCGGCCTATTCTGCACGTCGGGTAATTCTGCGCAACAATATGTCATTTCTGTAAACATTTGATCACGTGCTAATTTGGGTCAAAAATCCATTTTGTATCCAGAAAGAAGAATCGTACATTAATTAAGAAAAGTGATACTCATAAAGTGTACAAATATATCCCACATTTAGACTCAAAATGCATATAAAAATATGATTTCTAAATGGCAACGTGAAGACCCACTCCACAACCTTCTTGAACCTGTAACCCTCAAATTCGATTTACAATGCATCTTTTAGAATCATACAAATAAATACATTATATAAAAGATGAAAATGTGTACCTTAAAACAAAACTGTATTTTAATCCAAGTTTCCGATTTTGCAAGAAGCCGTCCAACACATACAAAATTGTCTGCTACCCAACATGCCTACTTGCCGCTAAAACATAAATTCTCAACAAATTCCCCAGCGTATAGTCTGTTTCTAAATTCTGCAGTAATTTTTTCCCCATCAACAAGACATTGTAAACACATTACATCCTATTTGTTGTTGTTTCTCTTCCACGTAATAGCTTATTTTTCATAAAATGTTGAACTTTACTAACATTTTTTACAAGATGGGTTTAGTTTGCTTAAAGGTCACTGACCATACTCCAACATTTTCCTATTTATTTCAGATTTGCATTACATGATTAAAAATAGTTATACTCGCACACAAAAATAAAAAAATTATCAAGGGCAGAGAAGAAATAATAATTACTCGAAATAGAAGTATACAACTCTGTTACTTCCCCTTAGTTATGATTTCCCACCTATAGAGGATGCAACCGGAAATGACGTACATTTATCCCTACAAGACAAAGTACATGCTTCTTGTTGTGGAAAAATTAAACACTATAAACTATGGATAGGGTATATTTTAGATGAAACTAATGAAAACTAATTTACTGTTCAGTCTTATATCGGTATGCGTGCACGTCGCACTAGATTTTGCTGGAATACTTATATTGAGAATGTCGTTGTGCAGATGCATATATTTGTTAGCATAAAGAAAATGTATATAAATATTTTAATTAGAACAAGCAAGATATGTCAGTTTGTGTTTTCTCTCATAAATATGTACGTTACGAAGTATAATTATTTTCTTTCAAAGAATATCAAAATAGTTTGTTTAAATTTAGTTTTTTTTTCTTCCTAAAACCTATCTTACATATCATCTACTTTTTTGTAGAAGAAACAGAACGTACTAACTATTGTTAAGTTTGTCCGAATTGTATCTCGAGTTGGGCTGAATTGTCTTTGGGCCAAATTTACTATAATCCGGCATAAATGATACAACTTTCCCATCCCTCCCCTATTCGATCCCACAGATTAAATACACTTTTTTTCCGGTAAACATGGTTTTTGGAAAAAGAAAGAACGTTTTTTCCCATCATCTCTCTTTTGGTTACATTCATACACTACACAGTGCACCATATTTGCTTACAAAAACACGATCGTACACTATATCACATAGACATTTAAATGGGGAAATTAAGCACTTGAATGGCTAGGTTGAATAGAAGGGATAAATGTATGTCATATCCAGTTTTAGCACACAGAAAATACCGATTGTTTACAGAGATTGCTGAATAATTTTTTCATTTTATAAAGCAGAGTTTTAAGTCTAATTACACATTTTTATGGTGTGCATATACAACAAATGCGTTTTGTTTATAACTATAATAATATCACACGTTTGTAGAATATATGTGGCTGGTGACCTTTAATATCTCTTGGCATTTATTGACATTTTTACGTTAATTTTGTAAAACTCGCTATAAACCTGACCTAATTACTCGACTGAACTGCTGACAGAAACAGTCCAAAGTAATATATTTCATTCCAATAGCAAGATGAATAAACATTACATCTTTTCAAAGATATGTGCAGAATAGGCCGACATATCGCGAGTCAGGAAAACAGTGGGGTGGTATCTCCTATGTCCAAAATTAATATTCTGGTGACAATTGCATCTTTTCAAACGGTAAGCATTGTTGTATTTTATTTTTGTCAATCGCTCGAATTCGTCATGCGTTTTTTTTTTAATATTGGAAACGAAAAGCTTAGGTACGCAGAAATACCCGACAGCAGTGTATATGTATGCAAGTAAACTGAAATCTGTATATGAAATGTTGAAATAATTTGCAGCAATAGGCAAGCCAAGGTAAATGAGGGTCAGTATAATAAAAAAAATCTTGATAAATTGTTTAAATCTATTTGGATCAAATTATACAGCTAGATCTATAGTCTGACTCTACATCCCCTTTTGTTTGTACCCCACTACCGATTTCAAAAACACGAACATTTAATGTGATAAAGAGTGATTAGAACTAAGTCAAATGAATCATTTATTTATAATTTCTAACTCAACTGTGACCAGAATGGCAATAATGCTGGCATCCCCTGCACCATTTCATGCTTAACTGACTTTCCATACTAACATGGCGCCATATTGGGTACACTATAGGCTAGTTTATTTCCATCAGACAACATAATGATGTAGTTCATCCTGTTCGGCAACTGCTGAATAATTGCATAAATTACATAATGTTGAGAGTTTGGAATTATATCCCTCTGCATACATGAACATAGAAATTAAATCGCTTGTTAAATCCACATGAAAAGCAAAATTTTTAGCTTTCATTATTTTTTATTTGCTTGATTTTACATTGTAAATATTGGAAGCAGACGACTTATGTATGTACATCTTTAGTCGTAATACACCCCTTTGCTGAAAATGGACTTATCCAGAAACTGGAAATGGATCCGAGCATAATCAGTCTATTACACTGAAAACTTCCATTAAGCATTAAACGCGCATAAGATGACAGTGTTAGAGCCACTCTACTCAGGTTAGAAACTATTATTCAATGAATAAACTGACTAAGTTCCTTGCACTTTTTATCACATTAAAGGTTTCCATTATTTAAATTGGTAGAAGGGTACAAACAAACGGGTCTGTATTATCAGACTATAGACTGCAACAAAATATCAGTTTAGAAAGCTAGTTATACGCTGACATCATATTTCTCCATCATGCCACATATCTTGATCTAGCAGTAAATGTCCCAAATCAAGCAGTAAATGTCCCAAAATCGGTAACAAATTACGTGACTGATATTCAGACTTCCGATTCCCTCCAATAACACATACAAATCTAGCAGTAAATGTCCCAATGTCTGTAACAAAGTATCTATGTTCAAAGGACGTGTTTAAGGAAGACGACCTGAATAACCATTTCTAGGCCATCTCCTATAGTTACTCGATGGAGGAAGTAATATAAATTAATAAAAGTGTCTCGAGTAACATATTTACGAAAAGCAATGTTAAAAAAGTATTAAATAATGTTGAACTTTTATGGCGTGAAAGATGTCGTCTGCTAGCAGAGACGCCATTTTTTAAAATTTAAATATCACGTTTTGATTGAAATAAATTGGTATACATGTACTAGCCTGGATACCAAACATGATGCTAATTTTCATACAGATTAATGAACGAGGAGTATTTTGGTTTTTATTAAAGTTAGTTCTCCTTTCTTACACATAGCCCCACCCCTTAATTCCGATTAACACAGTACGCAGTATTTATGTCAATTTTAAAAGCGCAGGTGTGCTATTACATTACCTGTTTCTGAAACTGAATCTTTCCTGTTGTTTCTGGAACAGCTCAAACATCAAATGTCTTGAAAAAATTACATTTTGTCCTTATAAAATAACGGTGTACACCTAAACTGATATCTTTTATGAAATATGTAATGTTGCTCCGAAACACGGATAAACTTCCGCTAACCTCTTGGTCCTTCGACGCCCGAGATCTCTTAGCAACATCTAATGTGTGAAGAGCAGGATGTATGTACCGGCTAAATCTAAGAAGCTACAAATATCCGGAAACTGAATTGAAAATAATAATAATAATAATAATAATAATAATAATAATAATAAACTTGTTTTAATAGAGTAAGATTATTTAATTTATTCACTTAACAATTAACATTTGGAAAAAATATAATGAAAGGATAGCATTTACGCGATTACCCTTTGTTGAAAACAAAAAAAAGGAAACACTGCAATTGTTAAAACATTTAAAAAAGGTTCACATTCCTTCTACTCAAACATAATACTATACACGTATTTCAGACTTAGACAATACAGATAATATATGCTTGATAACACTGTATAAGATGACACTGGTATAATCAAGCAGTTAGGGCTAAAATTTGTTCCAATTAAGTAACTGTAAAGAATGAGTTCTCCTGCAACTTTAGTTCCTTAACTTCGACCGTGGTCCAACCTATTTCTTTACTCTCCATTCGGTATATAGGTTACCAACTGAAAATCTAAATTTCATATATATATAACTTTGATTTCTAAATTATATAAATGTGTGTGTGTGTGTGTGTGTGTGTGTGTGTGTGTTTTAGATTTTTAACACAGCTGTAACAATTTTAGTCATATCGCTCCGATGTTTGCAGTGTGGCAGTTCATAGTGATGTCTAGCAATAAGGTATCATGCAGCAGACATGTAGCATCATGTCCCACCTAGTCACATTATCTTGACACTAGTCCGACCAGTCCTAGTAATAACATCTTAATGATAAGGGTCAAACAGTTACTAGAACCTTTCTATAAGTCTTTGGTATGACTCTGTCAGGGTTCGAACACGCGACCTTTAGCATCCGAAGTGGACGATCTAACCACTTAGGCCACCAGAGCAGTCAAATTATAAAAAAGACAGTGGTTTTGCGAGTGTCAAATTCCACTTCCATAACGAGTGAGTTCTCGTGCAACTCGAGTTATTACCTTCGATTTCGTTTCTTCCTTTTCTTGAGGTAAGAGCTAGACTCCTGACCGTGTGGATTAGGATGGTGTTGCATGCGAATTAGTCGACATATGCCTTTGCTCGCTTTATGGATTAGATTTCTGCTTAGAATTAAATTCAGTTAAATATATATCTCAAGTACTTTTAATGATAACCCTCTCTCTCTCTCTCTCTCTCTCTCTCTCTCTCCATTCGCATACTAACGCCATGTTAGAAAACTCGTTTCAAACATTTAATAAATAACGCGCCATAGCGTTTATGCATTATGCATTTAAACCACAGCTTCTCTTTTAATAATAATAATACTAATAATAATAATAATAACAACAACAACAATAATAATAATAATAATAATAATAATAATAATAATAATAATATTTTGCTTGAAATAAACGTCATTTTATCCAGTATGACTGTTCTGTTAGAAATGGAAAACATTTCAAAATGTAAAATTGTTAGTCTACAGATAAGCATTTTCGCACTGCATTAAAGATGTTATATGTTTATGTTCATGTGTTATTTTGTCGTATTACCATTTCTGAATTTATGTAACATGCATCACAGGCATTTGGCTTATTTACAACTCGAATTTTTGTTGTCGTTGTTGTTTGTTTTCGGGTTGTTGTTTGTTTTGGGTTTTTTTACCGGGGGGGGGGGGGCTTTTGTGTTTACCAGTGGTTACTGATGTGCATTCACATTAGAGATGCTTTACATTATGTTTTGTTTTGGATGGACTAAGCCTGATGTAAAGTGTTTTGACTAGAGGCTTTGGTTAGCTTTATTGGGCTATGAGAGCGAAATATCTTGCCTGTCGTGGTAGCCGAACCATTACTCCTGAGTAGGAGGGACCAGCGCGTTAAACTCTGAGCTACTTCGTCTCTGTTAATTTTAATATCCCTGTGTGACAGCAGAGGAAGAAACCGTGATTGAGTTGTCCATTTATAATGTAATTTATCATTTTAAGTCTATCTGATGAGGGTCTACAGAAAGATTTGCATTTTGATGAAGAATGATGTGCTGGGTATTTGACTTTTATTTATTTAACTTGTTCTTAAACAAACAATTTATTAATTATAATCATATTTTTTAAAAAAATGTTTGTTAAATGGATTTCATGTAAGTAGTGTAATGTTCTTGTATGGTTCAAAATACAATGACCCAGTATTTATACTCTTTACTCCTTGAAGCCGTTGTGTGTGTGTGTGTGTGTGTGTGTGAGAGAGAGAGAGAGAGAGAGAGAGAGAGAGAGAGAGAGCATTTAGTTGGATACTCTAGTATGGGAAAGACTATTCGTCTGTGACTTAGGCAAGATAATTTCATGGTATATGTATGCATTGTATTCAAAATGAAAACCGCAATATCATCGAATGCATAATTTCTTATGCAACTTGACACCCTTTTGAATGAGTCACTTTATTTTTGTCACTGTGTAATTCTGTAAACATTTATGGACACCTCTCCGATAATTAGTTCTGAGCCTCTTCAATAACTAGCTATGATACTCTGCGATCCCTTTATGGAGACCTCTTTTGTGCCAAAAGTTATAAACGTTTTTGTATCTGTATATTTTCCACTATAGTCTCATGTTGTGGACATTTAAAAAACATTAAAAGACACACACACACACACACACACACACACATATACATACATACATACATACATACATACATACATACATACATACATACATACATATATTTCAATAGGATAACGCTACAAAATTACAAAAATAATTTAAGATTTTTGTCAGCCTATCCAAAAGACTCATAGCATGGGTTGTTATTAAGGATGTAGATTTATAAGGGTACTTTTCAGGTTAAAAATATCCTTTATTTAGCATATCCTTTGCTCTGCCAATGTTGTCTCTGCTTCGGTAAAGGAATAACCAGAGATTGTAACAAGTCCAAAATAAGTGAATTCGATATGTCTATGTAAAATACCACCTTTTCTAAAATTCATGACTAGTATTTTTTACTGTATTCACCAGAAAAAATGATAATGTCATCTGAGTAAAAAACAAAATTGAAACATAGCAATATTAATAACTTCAATAAAATATATGGCAATTATTCCTCTTAAGCAGTTATAAATATTGAAAAACAAAATGGTGATACGCATTTAGCTTGCCGGATACCAAGAATACAAGGTAACTCCACAGCTAACATATTATTGACTTTGCATTGTCATACATCAATTTCATAATATCTGAAACATTTCCCCATAAACCAAGCTTTATCAATTGATACCGTACTTTATCAATTACTATGTTATCACACGCATTAATGAAATCAAAGAGCGCACAAATAAAAGTTTTACATTGATAAATAATATAATCCCATGTAAAATAAAAGTATTACCTGTGAAAATCAGAACTCAGAAGGTTTTATACATCTATAATTATCAATATCATCTAAATTGCTATTTAAATGCAACAATATAACTAGGCCTTCAGACCGCATTTCTATAAAGTTTATACTTTTCAATACAGCATTAAATAAATTACAGAATGTTTGAAAAAGTCTATAATTACCATAGTTAGGAAATTCAATACTAAATATAACTGGACCAGCACTTAATAATGTAAATCCTTTTCTGGTTCGTGAATGGAAAAAACTACACGTAGTTCGTTACACGCTAAGCTCTCGTTAAACATATATTTCATTAAAGTGTAAAATGTCTTCAACCGGTATTTTTTTAAGAAAAGTGATCATGGGCGGTTTCTGACCTTAAATGTGTGGAGATCTCCGACTCTGAATTGGCTTGTCCAAAATTGTTTTGTCGCATGGTGCTGATTGTAAGGTGAAGGATGACAGTGCCAGATTACCCATTAAGCACACTAAGCATGTATTTAGGGAGTATGCGCATTGTTGTGTTGAGCTGGACGTCAGTTAGTTTGGTATTGGACAATCAAGTCCAAACAGGAGCGCAGTAATCGGCTGTCGAATAACAAATTGTCAGTGTGATTATTTGAGTGTATGAGCACTCGTGCACCAAGCTGAGCCAGCCAGTTTGCTTAGTAGACTGTTTCGAGTGCTCCGTTTTGCTGAAGTTTTCTTCAGATAGTTGTGGTATGTCAGTGATCTGTCCAAAGTCACACCAAGGTATGATGGTATCGGGTTCTGTTGTATGTGCTGCCCAGTGAGGAGGATGCAACAATCACGGTTCTTCAGTTGCATTATTGAGGTGGAAGACGCTGGAGGCTGTCCTTATGCTTGGCTGTAGGAACAATTTCTTGAAGAAGTCCATCATTTCCTCCAGATCCTTGTTCTGTACCTCCTCAAACTCAGTAAACGGGCGACTTTGGGTCCCGAGAACAATGTCATCTGCGTACATAAACTTGCACGACTGTGTTTCAGGTAAGTCATTGATATAAACATTTAACAGACTTGGCGAAAGTACAGACATCTGTAGGGGTCTATTAGTTTGACGTCTCCACGAGCTGCAGCCCTCTCGGATGTGCACTCTGCAGCGCCTGTCGCGAAGGAACAGTTCGATAGTCTCAACGATCCAGTGAGGCAATACTCTGGAAATCTTCAACAACAGCCCTGCATGACAAACCGTGTCATATACCGCTGTTAGATCAAGGAAAACAACTCTAGTTTAAAAGATTCCTCTTACAACAGTTTTCAAACAAACGTAGTCATGACATGGACTTGATCGCAAGTGTTGCGCCCATGTCTGAAGCCTACCTGCTCAACAGTTGTGATGCTCTCAGGCGATCCATTACCTGAAAACAGACTGAAAGCAAGGGAATGACCGATAGCTCGCCACATTATGGGGATCTTTGCCAGGCTTACGGATCGCAATAATCTTTGCCTGGCGCCACACAGTGGGCATGCACTTTTCCCTAACGACCCGGGTGTATAAAGCGGCAAGCATTAACTTTGCTTCGGGCCAATATTCTTCAGCAACTCAGGCAGGATGTTGTCATATCCTGATTTGCCTGATTTGATCTTGCACACTACCTTTTAAAGTTCTGCTGTTGTAAATGTCCCTGGAGAATTTTGATTTAGTTCATCTGACGGCAGTATTGTCGCCACTCAACGTATGTCCTGTTTCTTCAGGGGTACTTTTGCCACTTTTAGTAAATGGCTAGCAACATCATCTGGTTTGACAACAGGGTGAACTTGAAATGGTAGTTGCTGAGTGGTGCCAAGTCGGAGAATCAAGCTCTAGCAATTCCGGCTGGAGTGTGTGAAGTTGAGTTGCCCTGTAGTTTGTATCCATCGAGTGCGCCTGGCAGTATCCAGGGATTCAATCGGGTGATCTGCTATGTCTGGGTCTCAAGATGCTTCATAATCCTTGAGAAGTATGGCGAGCCTGCCACTCTTCATCCAAACAGTATGCATAGACTGGACGACGGCCACGAGGGATAGCCTCAGTGGCTACACTGAATGTGGCCCTTTGGAGGGGGTGGTAAGTTTCCGGATTGGAATGCAGCAAGATGGTATAGTGATTATGCTCCGCTCCAATATGTCACTGACTTCGTCTAGTCTGTTTTGCGGAACTTCCAACGCCACTGTGGAGAGCTGTGTTTAGTCCGAAGTTGAAGTCCAATATTGATGGTATTGGTCAGTGCTGACTGAGGCAAAATAGCAAAACTGAGGTTTCCAACTGTATTTCCAAGTTAGAAAACCACACTATTGTACACCATACCACTACTAGTCATTTCAGTAAGCTGTTATTTTCACTACACTTCAGTACTGCTATATTCATTTCACTATTATGTAGTTTCATAAAGTAAAATCAGCTTGTTTAGTCACGTGGTAAATATAATAAAAAAATATGTGCTCATATTACAAATAAAACTCATGAAACCCGTAAAATATTATAGATATATTGATCACCAAGCCAAGTATAAATTATTCGGCGTGTATCGTGAACTGCATTTGAATGAGCACTCTTGTCAGATTTGGTATATGTGTAATATATTGAGAGGGGGTGTGGAGGGTACAACCCCTGGTTCACACTCTGGATGGTTGGGTTAGGAATGATTGCAAGCCAGGAAAGGTGGTTGGGTGTCACGTTTGCTTAGCCCCAGTCCGTAAGTAGTGTATAAACTAAATATTATTACAAGCCACGTTTGATGTCTAAAATTTGCCTCAGAGGCTAGAGTTAATCTCTAACGCAAGGTTACAGTGCCCAGAGAGAAGAACCGGCATCTATGATCGGAACAGGCGTTAGATTGAGCGACGTCCCACATATATACGTACTAGGTACGTACTACCTATCAGTACGTCGCGGATTTGCAAAACGAATTCGAGGAAGTCTGTTCCCTCGCACACGAGAACTTCAAGCGATCGAAGTCGGGTCAGTCGAAGCATTACAACAAGCGATTGAAACCACGGCAGTATGAAGTAAGAGCGGACAAGGTGTTGTTGATGTTGCCACAAGAACACAACAAACTGCAAGTTTCTTGGATAGAGCCGTACGTCGTAACCGGGAAGGTCGGAGGTCAAACTTATCAGATACGGCTACCGAATAAGGAGAAGCTATACCATGCCGTTCGGAGTCCAGAATGCACCCAGCATCTACACTAGAATGATATGGAAGTTGCTGAAGGCCATGAGCGATAGGGGTGTTCACAACGTCAGTGATGATCTCTTTCTATCCACAGAGACATTGGGTGAGCACCTCACCGTGCTAGCTCACGTCTTGGAGCGGCTACGTCAGGTGGGATTGACGGCTCGCTCTTCCAAATGTCACATTGGGTTCCGGACGTTGGACTATTTGGAACACACCCTGGGTCAATGCACGCTGTCCCAAGAGAAGTGGAAGGTGGAGCAACGAAAAACGCTGCACGACCCACCACGAAAACTGAGATGAGGTTATTCCTGGGATTGGCCGGGTATTACCAGATGTATGTGGCCAATTTCAGTGCGATTGCAAGGCTGTTGTCTGACCTGACCAAGAAACGGGTCTCGAGTAAAGTTATTTGGACGGATACGTGTGAGCACGCTTTCCTAACGCTGAAGGATAGACTGACATCCGACGTCGTTGTCCGTCTACCGGATCTATCCAACGGCTTCGTGGTCCTCATTGATGCGTATGACATGGGCCTGGGAGCAGTACTACTTCAAGAGCACGAAGGGACGCTTTTTCCCGTCGCTTACGGCGGTCGGAAACTGTCTGCTGCGAGAAGATTTATTCCGTATCGGAGAGGGAATCCCTAGGAATCGTATTCGGGATATCACAGCTAGAGTGGTACTTATACGGGGGAAGTTCATATTGGAGACCGACCACCAACCCCTCGCCTATCTCGCGCAGACGAAATTGTCGAATGGACCCTTGATGCGTTGGTCGATGTTCTTACAGCAGTACCAGATGCAGATCAGATACGTGACAGGAACAGAGAACGTAGGCATCAATTTCATGAGCATATCATTGATCGCTCTGTAGATAAATTTGTGTTGTGTGTATATTCGTGTCCCTACTCAGCATGTGGCGTCGTTATGATTTTGTTTCTTTTATTGCTTGAAGTAACGCACATTTGCACTTTGGGGAATAAAATCCCGATTTTATTCTCAAGCGTGGGGTGTGTGTGTCATGTTTACTTAGCCCCAGTTTGTAAGTCGTGTATAAACTAAGATACTATTGCAAGCCATGTTTTATGTCTAAACATTTACGCAGGCTGGAGTTAATCTCGTACGCAAGGTAACCGTGACCAGAGAAACGATCCGGCATCTTGGAGAGGCACAGGTGTTAGATCGAGCGACTTCCCCACCTATGTGTTACAGCTTTGTCCTAAGATGAGAGGAACCCGCGACGGAGCGGGACGTGGTCTAATTCAATTCCCGCGTAGACAGACAGTGAGAAGGACATTATCCGCTAAGTTTGATTTCATCGGGTCAAACCGAAACCCAATCGGAATTGTGATAACAATTTTGATTTGAAGTATAGCTTCTAACTAGCAAACGAACATTTAGTCTCTCCTAGGAAGGTTGCTGAGCAATGTAAGGGTTACCCTGAGGAAGACACTCGTAATTTTGCGGTAAAACTTAGAGAGGAGATTCTAAGGTAAGACAAAGCTTCATAAAGGTCAGTAAGTTATTTGCTCGATTTTTGACGAAGCGATTGGCAACCAATGTAGCTCGTAAGAGCGCACTCTAAGGGTTGATGTATACATTTTGTTACAGCCTTTTGGTTTTATGTGCCTTTTGCGTACTATTTCATTTTCATTTTTCATCATTTCCATTTTTCTTTTATTTTCATTTTGCAAATTTTGATTTTGTCAGTTGCAGAATATTTAGTCCGCACCTGACCTATTGATTTGTCACTTCTGCAAATTTTAAAATTTCAATTTCATGTTTTCTTTTTAATTATTTTATTTTGTAATTTTTGTGGCTTGGTTAGTTGCATAAATCTGTAACACCTGACCTTTTGATTTTGCCATTTCAACAACGTTTAGTGGTGAGAAATTCACTGAGTTAAGTTCACTTGAATTTATCAGTGAGCTCTATTCGCATACATTCTGTGCATATGATTATCTTCACATCAAGTAGTATGGATAACATACCAAAACAAATCATGTACGAAAGGAGCAAAATTACAGGAATATTTTGCAGTTATGGTAGAGAACGGGAATGGAAGAGAATACTTAGTTGCAGACCACTCTAAAGGTTGTCAACTTCTGGACTTCGGGACAGTGAATGTTTGCCCCCGATAGTCAAACACTCTAACTGCCCTTAAAATGAAGTGAATAGCAATACACAAGATTGAAGGGATACAAAACGGTGGGCAAAGCAAGTTTGTGATCTGCCCAAATCATTTTGACTCTCCCGTGGTGGGCTTTGACGACATAGAAGTCAAAGCACTAAAAGCTACGGTATCAAACGCACCTTCAATAATACGAGAGGTAGAACCAAAAACCGTGAAATATTCATCTCAGGGCTCCCTCTAGAAGTTGACAACAAAAGTTTAGTAAAGAAAATTTAACATAAATTCAAAGTTAAAGACGAAAAAATAACCGTGGTATGAGGCTATCAAACCCTCAAAAAGGCGTGAGAATACTCACAATGGCCAAAGAAAATTCGGCGAAGATACCCACATTCTTATATGTGGTAGATATTTTTTTATTGAAATCCTGGTACAGAGGATATGAGCTAGAAAGAGCATGCCCTAGATGTAAAAATACTGGCCATGCACCAAAGGACTGTTTGGAACCTTACGTACCTGGCACATATGCTGCGGCAGCAGCACTAGCTGTTGAACCCACACAAATGGTAATCTCCTCGGCACTTATTGAACAGGATACCCCAAGTGAGGCTATACATGTTCAAGAAGCCCAAACTGAGGCAAAGAATGACCAGGAAACCAATGACCCAAACTATGTCTATGATGGGACCTACCAAATAACTACAACTACAAGTTTTGACACAACAGACGCAAACCGCATCCAAGCCCAAAGTGACACAACGGGATCTCTTGGGATGAAAGACCTCGAATGGGAGGACTTTGCTACCCCTAGAAAAACTTGTAAGTCTGTGTTATTTGAAAACGAAGGGTACAAAACAAAAATAACAAACCCTTACTACCACCTCCATGTGGAGGAGGAGGAGGAAACTCAAGGACACGAAACAGAAGATGGGCCGGTCGATATGATCGGGCTGAAACCCCTCACCTCAACACAGGCCCAAAAGAAAGAAAAGAAAACTGACAAATTCATCCCAGAGCCCCTTCCTAGAAGAGAAAATGAGTGGGAATGAGCTTGTCATAAACACGACCCAACAAACCATCATTCCACCGCAAAGGACAATGATCATGACATGACAAAACAAGCAAAAAGTAAACAAACAAATGACACGGACAAAGACAATGAATTGGTAAAATACAATTTTGAATTGAGCACGGACGAAACAGACACATAAAATGAAAATGATTCCAACTCAATACTCGAAGAAATAACAGAGGAGGAAATTCAGAGATCTAAACAAGCTCTGGAAATAGACCAGAGCTTTCCAAAAATATAAGAATAATTTGACTATAGACAATCTATATATATTCTAACACAATTTTGAATAGGAACATTTTTATTAAGTGATGCGGCACTTGGTAAAGTGTAGCAAACATGGATGGAATAAACGTCCAAATTGCGACAATCAATAGCAATGGAACAGACAAAGAAACAGTAGACAGATTAACCAAAGAAACGAACTTTGACGTGATTTTGCTACAAGAAACTCATTACACTGGAATTAAAATACCTTCTGGAAGACAAACTAAATTCAGTAGATATTTTTAGTGATTATATTAATGAAGACACCAGAGGAGGGGTGGCCATAATAATAAAACAACAAGGCTTAAGTTGGAAATTAATGGATGCAGGAGATACTTTTAAGGGACGCTTATTACATATTAAGACATATCACTGTCATATAATCAACGTATACGTCCCAGCTAACAGAAGTAAAAACAAGCTTTTATTGAAAACGTATTCAACTATCTGTTAATTTTGTCTATATAAAATTTGATTTTAGGCGGGGGGGGGGGGATTTTAGATGGGTAGGTGACGAAATTGATAGGACAACAGTGAATGATAAACTTTTTATATCTGAAATGTTAAACTTATTTAACAAACACAATTCATATGATATATATATAGGAAATTAAATATAGTTCGACGCGAAAACACGTATGAATACAAACATGGACACGGAAGCAGGATAAATAGTTTTTACGGAACAAATTTCAATCCATCGATATAAAAAATCTCTATAATATCTGATTTTAAATTATCTGATCACAATACGGTTTATATAGAATTAAAAATTAGGAATAGGTGTAAGTAGGGTCCTGGACAGTGGAAATTAAACAAAAGAATATTAAACGATGCAGAATTTGTGGATATAATAAAAAATGTAACTGAAGTTTTTAAAAATGATGGAACTGTGGACATAATAAAACAATGGGATATCTTAAAAGACACAATAAAAAAGAAAGCAATCCAGTATTCTAATACAAGGGCAGACTAACTAAAGAAAGATAAAAACCAACTAAAAATAACCTTAGGTATAACAACAAATGAGGAAAATAATTGCACAAACAAATAAAATACATCAAAGAAGAAGAAACTCAACGGAAAATAATCAGGACAGGGAAATTTACCGAAATATATATTTTAAAAAAGCCCATAGCTTATACAAACTGGAAGAATTAAGGAAAGGAGGGAAAACAGAAAAAATAGAGATGGAAATTTAACATATACAGAAAACTCCAATATCCTAAATAGTATCTACTTATTTTATAAAAATATATATGCCACACAAGCTATTGATCCTGACACAATCGGCAACTACCTAAATAAAGACGAATGTGAGATGATATCAACAGAACATAAGAACATATGTGATGATGTCATCTCCGATGAAGAAATATCAAAGATATTGCTGCACCTACAAAGAAGAAATCACCAGGGAAGGACGGTCTTACCGCAGAATTCTAACAAACATTTCAATGTGAAGTAACTCTGATCGTAAATACTTTGTACAATACTATTTTCTAAAGCAAAATGAAGCAGATGTCAAAATCAATGCGGAAGGGAATAAGAACAATTATTTATAAGGGGAATGGTGATAGAGAGGATATTACAAACTGGAGGCCAATTTCGCTTTTAAACACAGATTACAAAATTTTAAGCAGAACATTAACCTATAGAGTAAAGACTGGATTAGGAAAAATCATAAATGTAAATCAAAATTGAGGGAGAAAAGGGAGGGACATACAATGTAACATTTTAAATATAAAAACAATAATTGATTATATAAACGAAACAGGATCGAAAGGTGCCATGGTACTTTTCGATCAAGAAATAGCTTTTGACCTGATTCCTGGAAATTGGTGGAATGACAAATAAGCGTTTAGGCACTCTGATGTCATGGCACTGTAATAACACAAACTCATTATACAAGCAACATCGGAAAAAACAATTAAGTTATATTCAAGAAACCTGACTGAGAATGATAAATCGACATTAATAGCATACTTTAATTTGATAGCGTCCATTCAAATTATTCTTTCATCCAGTCTTTGTTTCATCAACTAATTAGAGAGTGATAATCATTGTCATTTAATTGCCACTGATGAACTTATTTATCGTCGCTCACTGTAGTGTATAGCTCCATTTTTCCAGGAAAACACAGCATTAAGTTGGATGACAGTCAGATTGCCTCTGGTAATTTCAAGAAAGTCTTCAAAAGATTTCCTATCAAAAATGCCACAAAAGGCATCAGAACATGCATTAGCTTTTGGTGCGTGGCTTCATCTTTCAATATTTTTGCTTATTTTCTATTCTTATGTTCTGCAACTTGTTAAATTAAAGACAACATGTACTGTACTTTGTGATGTATCTATTCTTGAGCAATATGCTACAACATATGAAACGCTCTTAAAGAGTGTGTAAAGATATAACATTTGTTTGCTGATGATGGTGTTGCAATTGTGAGTTTGAAACAGACGTGTATGTGTTTAAATTAAATGTCCATCATTAGATTTATTCACAGAATTTGTGTTTATTGACTGTATATGCAGTATTTAAATCACACCTTCCAGGAACTGCCCAATTATTTTGTCTTTAACAGCATGAGCTTTCGATGATATGTACTTGAATTTTGTCTATGCCTAGCTATAGGCTTATGGGAAATAGTACTTAGACCACTTCTTGTAAACGGAGCAAGGTACGAACAAAGCGGACATTCAGTACTCTGAAATCAAGTTATTGTATACAACTATTACATCGAGGCAATTTTCTTATTTCAATAATCATACAATTCTTTCGGTACATTTTTGAAGCTTTTATTTGTTATATTGTAGACTTTATTGATATGCATCCTTTCCACCTTCAGTCCATCTTTAGTATCTATGAATGACACTTGGTACTGAAATCTAACAACTATTAAAACATGTTTCCGTTTGAAGAAATTATAATAAAGATTTTAAATTCGTATCATCTGCTGTTGACGAAGATGACACATCATTGGCCCAGATCAGTATCCTCATGTATACTTTACAGGAGATTCGTACTCGTCCTAATGAGCTGGAAAAATACATTGACAACTATTTGCAACGATTCGATTTAAACGCAAGATACAACAAAAATACATTATAGAGTGCTAATGATATTTCACTAATATGTCAATAATGCTGATTCTAGAGAGAAACCTTTATGAACAACAAATTCATTGTGGATAAAAAGCAGATTTGGATATCACAAATTCTGTGTGTAGTATTTCATCGAATTCGGTTGGACATAGTTTCGCACGGACATGAATCACGACTGACTTGCGAAGGTGGTCCAATGATTTACACATACTCGTTTTTGTTTTTTGTCATTCTAAGTTAAAACGTAGAAACACCATTTTCACTTGCTTCTTATGTGACAGTTTTCTTCACGACCTCATTCCAATCTCACCGTCATCATATACAAATATGTATGGTAAGCCATTGTTTGCAAAACAAATGCAAAAGTTTGTTCCCATTTGGTGGAAGCAGGTTTCAAAGTATTTACTTTTACGGCAAGATTCGTTTTATGACAATATGGTCTTATATTAAGTAAGAGAACAAAGTCCAAACCGAAATTCAGCAAATACCCCTTTTCCCTAGAAAAAAAGTGGAAGTTTAAAAATAACTTACAGTATTGTGAATTAAATCCTAAATACTAATAAAGCTTCTGTTACAAATGCAAATGTATGAAGTTCCAATGTAATGCCATTGGTGATCCAAAAAAATTCCAATATTAAATGTATTGATGTCTCCATAATACAGAATGTGCTAGAGTGCGAATGGCCTTTAATGTGTCGATGTGTTAATAGTCTTTTGATGTGTCGCAATATTATAAACCGAAATACCCTTGGCTGAATTCACTATAATTCCAAATGAATGTCTGAGTCTAAGAAGATTATTGAAGACTTTGTACATCCATTTAATAGTAATTTAAATACATTAATCCAACAATTATAAACGAAACAACAACAAGGCATATTCTGCTTCTGATGTTAACGCAAGATTTAATACTTTTCCATGTAAACACAATTATATAGAAAGTATAACAGTCTGATATTTTGCAGATATTGTAACGTACAGGCGTCATTGTGACACATGGCTAGATTGAATTAATGTATGCGATTTGGCACTGAATTATTTCCATGACAGGGTGCAAGGATACGTTAATGTTCTGGTGTGGACATGATTGATTTAACGTTCTCTTGATAATTATGCCACGTCAAGACAAAATGAATTGGGTTCAAATATCGAAATTGCCAAGATTTAAATGATGTAGAAGCAACGTTTTTACTTGCTGTAATATTTGATATAACTTAAACCTTTGCAGAAATTGGTTCATTAATCTCAAAAAGACGTTAAATCCTGGATGGGCGTGTGTTAATTTTAACAGGTAAATAAATCTATGATCCTGATTTGGATTTGGGGCGTGTTTCTATGTGAAGTTTTATAAATGATATTACACAGCAACATTCGTCAGTCTAAATTTACTGCGGAAGGCAAAACGTCTTGACTCCGAGGCAAGTAGAGAGCATTTTTCTTGTGATGGAAGGGTCCAATGGAGGAGTATTGGAAGTCTTGAGAGACGATTCTGTAGGAGTGGAGAAGGGAGCAAATTACAGTATTTTAGTTTCGTCGAATGTTTATTTGATAGGAGTCTGATGATAATTGCTTGAATTTATTAAGCTTAGTTTAATAGAATTTGTAATTGAAATGATTCTGAAGATTATTCCTTAGTTTATTTGTCTTACTTTTGCGCAGTTTTTCTGTGGTAAGAGTCTTGAAATAATTGTTTGAATTTATTTGTTTAAATGTCTGTAACTTGTTGGTTTTGTCATCCTTATCTAGGGGATGATCGGCAACGGTGGTTGTACCCGGATCGAGTACATAAGAACATAAAACATAAAATTTATAGATGGAATAAATGAAGATCTGGGCAGAGATGTGTGATAGAACAACAAGAGCCCCGTATGCAGTATTTAACAATTAATTTTTTTATAACAAAATGATACTGAACATGGCATTTGAATGATACCGTTTTCTTAAAAAATAATTACCAAGTTGATAAAATTCAATTAGCCGTTCTGTTCAAACCTGACAAATATCATCATGAAATCGAGTGACGGATCGAACTCAATTTCCCAGCATGCCTGGATAACGTGAATGCTTGCCAGTCACTCCAAATTCAACGTTGGTGAAAGGTTGAAGTATTTCTTTTTTTCCTCTCTTGCTATCCAGCTCGTTTTCGAACTATCAATCGTTATTTGGCGGTCTTCTCTCTTTTCCCACTGTTAAGGTGCGTATATGGAACTATTTCCTTTTCAAAACAAATAAATAGGTACCTAAATAATTGTCAGGTTTTTACTTCCAACATCGATTATTATTCCTCTTACGTTTCGTCAGATATCGTCATATCACGATGCAATAGAAACAATGGATAATATTGATCTGCAGGTTACAGCTTTATACAATATAAGCACAGTTTAGTACCGACGATTACTCTATCTCTATAATGAATACATGGAATCCCTAATTGAACTACGCTATAACCTAGACATAATAAATCCGTAGGTCCTGTCGTGAGCTGCATAGTATATATTCTCGGCTAAATGAATTCACAAAGTAATTAGACAAATGAATGAATTCAATTCACTATATGTCTCAACTAAACTATTCGTTAATTAACAATCCATCGGCGTGAATATCAAATAACCAATAAATTACTGAATTCTTAGAGTACATAATTCACATGATTTGGAAAAGATGAATTCACACTATTCTCGCAAATTCTTATCAAAAGTAATGCATGAAATTCCTGGAATACATTTTATTTAAGACAACCATGCCCACAAATTGAAACAACTATTGTCAAGTTCAGATCCGGATAATTAATTTACGAATTAAAAAGAAATATATTAAAAAAGACTCATACTAAAGAAAAGATTGTATGAAATTGATAGAAATACCTTGTGCTATTCGAGACTCGCTTGCTTCTACGTCATAGAATCACCTCTGTACCTTTTTGAATCCGGGTCTTTCAAACTCGTCCAGACCCCTATCGCTCAGAAAATTTATATAGCGAGATAATACGTGTCAACCTCCCGGAGCACAAGACACCCCTTCATTAGAAACATGGTCTGTTTAACGTGGTGATGTGTAATACTTAAAACATGTAATTTCGTATGGCAAACATTTCTAAAGTTGAGCAATTTAGGGACGCAGTACTACAAAGACGGAAGTGCGATCTTTCTTTGGACTTGCAGAGTATTATCGTATGAATATTGCTAACTTTCGTGCTATTAATGACCCATTGACCGACTTGACCCGAGAAAGTCGTTCGGACAGACGCGTCCTTTTATAATTATTCAGTCTCTGAGAGCGAATGTTTGGCAGTTATTTTGGGGATATCTAAATTCCAACGATATTTGTACCGACCAACGCTTATTTTGGAAACTGACTACATCCACTTGCCTGTTTAGCTCAAGCTAAGTTGACAAATGGACGATTAATGAACTGGTCATATTTCTAAAGCAGTACCTCGACAGGGTACGCAATGGTAAGGGGAGCTAGAATGTAGGAGCTGATCGTTTAAGTAGACTGGATGATTTTGAGGTGACGGTTTCAACTGAGGACGTATAGATGACGTAGATTACAGCTCCAAAATGTGAAGATCAAAAATGGTTTTACTCTTCGAGGGGGTAGGCCTATGTAGTAGTTACTTTTTGTAGATGACATGCAGTCCAATAGCCACGGTAAGCGAGATACATAACAATTAAATTTGACGAACGGGTTAGGCAATGTATTCAATATTTGGCCTGGGGTGGGTTTAATGTCCCTGTTTATGGTATAATTTTTAGTTTCAATTTTGATAACGTGTAGTCACACGGGCGAGACAAGGTGAATTTGAGATCGAAGCATCAAAAAACGAAAACGTCTAAGTTGAGACAATGCAGACACAATTTTGAGCCATTTCATATATGTGTCATTCAATGAAAGTTTCCGGAAATCGTTATTAATAAGGGAGAATTAGTATAACTTTAATGGTTATTTATCAATTATTAATAATAACGGCGTTTAGATTAATTAAGCCTGACTGACTAAGCTAAATAAAGGTAAGGTTAACGTGCTTTCGCTGATTGGGTGGTCTAGGTAGGTTAGTTTTCTAAATACTACATGACACTTAGGTGGTTATGCGTTATGCCCCTTTTGTCTAGGTCGTAAAACATTTTTCAGGAGAGTTACATGATCCTCCAAAGTAGCTGTCTATAATAGCAATTCGTCCATCAAGTTCGACACTCCAGTCCGCCTTAACTGTTCGGGTGAAGACACTTGGCGCATTGTGGTCGGCGAATGACAAGACTACCCATTGGTACGTCCCATCTGGAGTTGCAGCGGCAAGTCTTGCTCTGCCTTCAATTCGGACTAGACTGCTCCAATACCCCTATGACAGATCAATTTTCGAAACATATTTCGCGTTGGTTACTCCGGCAAATGTAGACTCAGGATCAGGAAACATTTATACTTGATTCAACAGCAGAGTGTCAGTTACTTCAGACCAGAAATCATCTCGGAATAAAATCAAGAAGGATACCAAGAAAAGAAACGGTACTACTCCACAAAGAAAAAGAGGTTCTTTTGAAGACTTCTCCCATATGGACATCATATTCTTGTGGTTAGAGCGTCCGCCTCGGATGAGGAAGGTCGTGGGTTCGATCCCCGGCCGAGTCATACCAAAGACTTACAAAAATGGTACTAACAGCTGCCTCGCTTGGCGCTCAGCATTAAGAGGTTAGTGTTAGGACTGGTCGGCCTGGTGTCAGGATAATGTGACTGGGTGGGACATCACGCTACATGTCTGAGACATGATGTCCCAGTGCTAGACGTCACTAAAAACTGCCAAACTGCAGACATCATAGCGATATGACTGAAAAATTGTTAAAGCTACGTTAAAAATCCAAATCACACACACACACACACACACACACACACACACACACACATTTAAATGAGTCTTGTTTTTTTTTCTCCTCTTTCATCTGTTGTTAGTGCGGATGACACTAAAAAGTCCATCGCCAAAAGCTAAAAAACAGTGTTAGACAGAACTGATATGTTACGCTCTATGCTGGATTTGCTGGATTTGTCCAAACAAGACTCTCGCTATATAGTACATTGACAATGGTTTCATCGTCTCGTCGTATAGTGTCCAAGGCCAAGATTGTATGACATATACACAACAAAAGGACGCGAGTTGAAGCTTGCTCAGGTGATACATCGTTTATATCGACACACTGTTCTCCATCAAGATTCCTAACCATGGGGCAAAATGGCAGCTCCAAATATTGGGATGTATTATCGTCACTTACCAAACCAAATAAATCGGTGCAACGAGAGATATTTAAGAAGGCTCCTAAAATTCGATAGCCTATGAAAGTGTTTTTTAAAGGTGTGGAAACCAAAAGTTCCCTTGACAAGGGTGTAGAAGACTACGTAGTCATATGGTGCGAAAGATGATGCAAAATAAATTTAATTCCGTCGAAAATAGTGCACAGTTAAGAAGGAAGTTTTATTTCCGCACTGATAGCTAATTTATTGACCAAAGTATCTGCTCACCATCTAAGAAAGGATAGCTGGTCCTCTTTGGTGAGTAATGTCGACGTGCAAATCAACTGATATTGTATGATGATCATGTAATATTAAATTTACACAATTTTTTTTACATAATAAATAAAGCCTATGGTCTTCTTTACCAGACAGAACTTATACGGATAAATCAATTTAATTATATTTGAGACACAAGACTTTTTCTTACCTCAAAGTACTTGGAGAAATTACATCTATTTGACAGAAGGTTTTGAGAGATTTAAACCTGGATCATGTTTGCAAATAAAAACAAGATTGAAAGATTGGAACACTTTATGAATCTATGTCAATTTCCATCTTGGAATTTGATATTATGATCACACCGATCATGGATTATTAGGACCATGTCACCTTTGGCTTTAAATATACTTTCCACTCAGTACTTATTGATTGATCTATGTTTGAGGAAATTTTGTTCCTTTCTTAGTGTTCTTGTATGATGGTATCACATACCATTATGCTGCTTTTGTTACAGATCTAGTAGCAAAACTGAACTGTACTACATATTTTGCAGCATATCTTTAAATTTAGTATTAACCTAATTTTCAAAAATGCTCACTCATTCACAATACTTTTAGAAATTACGATGCGTTATATTTCGTTAATTTGATTTATATGTTGAGAAGAAATATATTAGAAACCATCATATACATTTGAAAATAATTGATCACCTTCAAGGTCACAAAATGATATGCTACAATTTCCTACTGGATTCAAGGGAAATAAATCCTACAACTATTTCAGCAAGAGACTTTATGATTAAAATAAAACATTAACATTTTAACAGAGAAGAACAATGTTTTCGTTCGTCATAAATGCATATAAAATAATTAAAAACTCATTTACAAATATTTAGTGCTGATTGCGTGACCCGAAAGTTTTCTAATTATTTCTGTTTTTTCTGTTCTTTCCTTGGGTGGACAGTGTAATTATATAGACACTACTCTCTTTAATTCTGGTTTAATGTATTTGAGATGCTAAATAGGTAGCTAATTACAGTGCACCTTGAAAAGTCAGACCGTTCGATCTGTGTGGAAGTCTGGCAGGATCACTAATCTGTTCTTTTTTTCCGGACTATACTACTGAAAATGGCAAGGTTTCCACTTTAATTTGAGTGCAGGTTTAAAAATTAGTTATGTAACTTATGTAACATCTAAGTACTCGTAAGTCTCATTAACCGAAATGTAAGCTAAGCTAATCGTTTTGAGACATATACGTACGTTACAAATGTTTGTAACGAACACAAAATAATGCTCAAAAGTTACACAACCCCAACTCCTTCTGTAAACCCTATTTTAGTTTCACAGATATAGGGTGGTGATAATATACTGACCAGAACTTTCGATAATGTTTCGGAATATCTCCTTTAGTTTCATAGAGAGATGATGGTAATACTATACTGACCAGAACTTTCGATAATGTTTCGGAATCTCTCCTATAGATTCATAGATATAGGGTGGTGCTAACATACTAACCAATAAGCTCATTTAAGCGTTCTGTTGGTCATCAGAACATGACGACACGGTGCTAGATTTGCTGACCTACTAGCAATTACGCTCATACATCGATATATGCTTTATGATGTAATAGAGCATTTGTGTATCGTTTCTTGCTAATCAAATAAAATTGTACAATAATGACATTTGAATGGACTTTTGGACCTGTTCTGGACAGTGCATATACCATTGCAAATTCTTGTTGTCTTTTCAATATGCAAATACTTGTAGATATTCGTTCATGTCAGATTTACTGATCTCCAAGCTAGATGTTACAAAACCAACATATTGGATTTAAGAATGAGCCAAGAATGTTCTGTATTGATGTCGCTGTCTTCTATTTTGTACTAATACCATTAAATAACATTATTTTATTCCAACAAGAATTAAAAATTTATTTAGGTTTCCGTATTTATGGATGTGTTTCGATTGACTTATGATAAGATTTGATATACTTGTCATCGGGGCTTGCGAATGTAGTCATTGTATATATTTATTGACTTAAATTGGCTTGTAGTTTGTGCCTTTTTAAGTTGTTTGTTTTATGTTAAGGCATGGCCTATCCAGCCATTCAACTTTTGGTTGTCTGGCCCAAGGCATTGTACCTTAGCCAACAACAATGCCTCAAAGATAATAAGGTCGCGGCAACGGTGAATGTATTTATTTGACATAGATATTCATCTAGAGTATAACGTTTTAACCACAACATATATTTTAGTGATAAGTTTGACGATTTTAATTTTAGGAAACATTGGCGTGTTGTATGCAGTAGCCACCTTCTTGTCTCATGGTGATGGTCACAATAAGGGAAGGTAATATCTTGACCTGCGTATTTGTGGAAAGTGTAGCTAATGAATCCCTTAAGATATTGTACGTGGCTGAGTGGGAATTGTTACCGTTTCGATTAATTTTTAGAAAAGTCTGATACATATGCTGAAACGCCATATGGAAGTTGGTGTTGTGACATCTGATTTAAATGTCGAGTTATGGAGTAATGTTACAAATGTGGACAAGAGAGAGAGAGAGAGAGAGAGAGAGAGAGAGAGAGAGAGAGAGAGATTAAGGATATCCGGAACACTGTGTGAGACAAGTGTCAAATGTTGATGAGTGAGTTGATTAGTGAATATTGAACTGCAGTGAAAATATCACATTACCTAAGATAACTAGGAAAGACAAGAACAACGGACTGTCAGCTAGGAAGACAGTGAAAACATAACATGTAAAATACACCCTTATTATGCTTAAAACCCATCAAAAGATGGAATAACGTGGTCACTCATTCCAAAAGTGAACTGAATATAGAAATTTGGTTAGTTACAGTACCCAACTGGAAAGGGGAGACAACACCATCGGTGTAACTACAATTGCATTCGGGTTTGCTTCCCCTGGTAAGCAGACGATCGAAACTCGAAATGGATTTGAATGTCAATCACCGTTAATATAATCAAAGCTCTGGAGCTGGGATTATCTTTAAACGACGCAGACAACAGGTGTATTGTGTGGCTTTTCGATGTTTATGGATGAACGGCTAAGGACACAACAATAGGAATGTTGAGAACGATTCATTTTATACATATAACTAATCAGATCATAATTATTTTATATAATATCTCCATTTGTTTCTCAGTACTAATCTTTTTGTTGTGTCCAAATGATAATAAATTATATCTTATTCTACAGAAGCTTCAAAGTTAAAAGTTGAACTCACAGTGAAGTTCTTGTCACATGATTTCAAGCACGAGTTTTGGAGAGGCTGGACGATAAACAAAGCACTGTACATTGTGTCACAGGTTTCACTTCCGGGGCATCATCATTGCCTCGTTACTCACTGTGTACTGTCGCCGAAATAAATATAGACAAGCACACCATAATACTCAAGTTCTAAAGAATAAACAAATACCTTTAAATCAACACCAAAAATGCCTAAATCTAAATCTCGTATTACCACCAAAAAGAGACAGGACAAAGTGCTCTGAAATAGACTGGGACTACATTAGGCACCTGAGCTAATTATAGTGATCTGATTTCATATCAGCCGAACAACCGGAAACCAAACTAACCAAAAGTGTTTGGTTCTCAGGCTTGATAACATATGATGCATTCAGAAAAGAATGGAACATATGCGAATATAACCACATTGACTACAATCAGACATCGAGGCAAATGTAAAAAAAAACTTGGTACAACGAAAAAACAAATAAAATAATTTGGCTGCTGGAGGTGATAAACTGAATTGATTCCTTATAATTTAATTAGAAATAGAATATTTCTAGTAGGCAATGTTGTATAGAGCTTTGTGAATCGTTTGGTACAAACTACGCTTTTATAACTATCTACCTGTACGATAAGAAAATGTCATTAAACTTTAAACATTAGTTACACATTAATATACCGCATAGTTTGGAGAAACCTTATCCAGATGGAAGCCTCGTGATAAAATAATCAAGTACCTAGCTCAAACAACGAACAATTACACATTTCTCTTTTGTATCAATCCCGATCTTATTCCCCGCTATCTTCAAACTCTACTGTCCCCTTCTTTATCACCCTGCGTTGTCTTCACCTATCATGCCCCCATTATGTTCATAATTAGCTTGGGCCAGGTGCACCGTGACATTAGATATCCACCGTATCTTTTATACATTGAATGTTGCCTGTGTGTTTTTGACAACGGCTGCCTGTTGCTGACCCAGCATCCTAATCAGTATGGGTGAAAATAATGGCCAAGTTTACTCTAAAACGGTGTAGGAAATGTATCCAGTCCAGTATTTAAGAATACTCTAAAGCATTACAAAACTTCCTTTCAGCAAAATATAAACAATAGCAAACTTGAAGAAAGAAGAATACTTCATGTAAATAAGTGTGATTATTTACTGTGGATATCCTGATTTGAAATGAAAAGTCTCTAGAAAATCGTTGAACTCTATTGAACGTTCATTAATCATTTTCCGAATATTGCTGGTATGTTTTGCCTTTGTTTTTAAATTTCCTTTTTTGTGAGTATATTTTATCATGTGCCTCCGTCTCTAGAAACTGGTGAGATGTTTGCATACGCACATGGTCCGAAACAGATGATTAGGGTGGAATGATTCGGGTGAGGGAGACAGATTATTAAGTATGAAAATCTGGTTATTTTTTAAACACATAAATTATTTGTTTGTAAACAAAATGGAACAAAATCTGTAGTTCTGTTTTAATAATTATTTAAAAGCGTAAAGGTCTTTAACTGTTCTGGGTTTAAGTCTGTGTTTTTGTGCGTGGTGAGGTGGGTGTGATGAGGATTGGACAGTGACTGGGGCTGCACATTCATGGGTCTGTCACTAATTATACAACATAACAAAGCACTATTTGACTTAGAGGTTCTTAAGAATACTGTATATTTAATGCCACCTGATTGTTTTCGAAATAAATTGATTCTGCTTTCTAAAGTATGTTTATTCCCTGTCCTGCTGATGTTGCTTGGGTTATTGAATTAAAAAACGAATTATTTCTATAGCATCTTTTATTGTGATATTATCATCGCTGGCATCCACTACATTAGTAGGAGAATCGATGTTTTTGTCATTATGTATATAGAAGAGATTATTTTGTCTTTAACCATGTACGTAATTACCAGTTTAATTTTATGTAGGACACTCTTTCGGTTACAGTTTTGATAACATCCCTTATGTTTTAACGAAGCCTTTATTCAATTCACACCATAATTTGGGAATAATTCATGGTGAGGCTTTTTACTTCTTCTGATTTCAATTATTCCATGACTATCACTTGGTGTTATTGGTTGTAGTGGTGGTTGTGATAATTCTGCTATACTTCTTATTCACACACACACACACACACACACACACACACACACACACGAGAATATTGCACATGAAATGTATCATGTAATATTTTTAATAGTATCAAGGACATTAAATACAATGACGCATATTTAAAAAAATATTTCTTACACGATACCAACAATATTAACAAGGTTAATATTACTTACATTTGCAGTGAATCTTAAAGTCTCGTATTATATCTGGGAACGTAGAGTTGCATGCTTTGACCTGGTTATGGGTGACACATGTATAATCTCTTCATTGATAGCGTACAATTACATTTTATAATCTGGTCATCGTAGGAATTCATCAGACCATAAAAACAATAAACTTTCTTTGTTACGAATGCTTTCAGGTCACAAAAGTTACAAATTATATAGATATCTGCATTTTTGATACAGTGTTAAATGGAGCCATTACGAATAGCACGATCTTAATCAAGACACTATTACGTTATGAACACAGCGAAATAAATTCATTAACTCAGGAATCGCGATAGTTCGTGACACCAATGCGTTGGAGTTTCAAAATAAAAATGTTACTTACATTAGTGTTTCTAACAAAAGGAAGGCCTAAATTTGAACATAGTCATGTGGCGACAACTATTCTTTAGAAGCTGATATTCTGAAATTACTTCATGCAATTAAAACGATAACTCGATAAATAATGTAGGGTTTGGTTTGAGAGAGACGTCTTAAACCTTCACTACGAATATTAACAGAACGTTTGTCTGTAGCACACAGCTAGAACATCAACTTTGCTTGAATTCTGTACCTACCCGTACCCATCACAAAATGCAAAATATAAATGCGATCGACTTACACCACATTGTAATCAGACATCACGTCCACCACCCGAAAAAGGCAACAATGTTGACATTTGTACTCGAGCTAGTTTGCCGATTGTTGAATTACTTGAATTACAATCGGTTCCTGTCACTTTAAGAAACTACTTGAAGATTAACTCAAATGTATTAAATATTATATTCACCAATCTCGCTTAGTGTGTACGTGGTGGATAAATAAATGTGGAAAAATGGAAAAAGAAGGATCGATACAAATAAGTTTAATATTAAATATAAATATATATGTCAGCGTAATACATATTTCAGTGTAATACATATTTCCGTGTAATACCTATTTCAGTGTAGTACCTATTTCGGTTTAATACCTATTTATATGTAATACATATTTCAGTGTAATACATATTTCAGTGTAGTACCTATTTCAATGTATTACCTATTTCTGTGTAGTACATATTTCAGTGTAATACATATCTCAGTGTAATACCTTTTCAGTGTAATACATATTTCAGTGTAATACATATTTCGGTGTAACACATTTTTCAGTTTAATACATATTTCAGTGTAATACTTATTTCTGTGTAATACATATTTCGGTGTAATACATATTTCAGTGTAATACATATTTATATATAATACATATTTCAGTGCAATACATATTTCGGTGTAATACCCATTTCTGTGTAATGCATATATCAGTGTAACACTCATTTCAGTGTAAAACCTATTTCGGTGTAATGCATATTTCGGTGCAAGACATATTTCAGTGTAATACCTATTTCGGTGTAATACATATTTCAGTGCAATACATATTTCGATGTAATACATATTTCAGTATAATGCGTAACTCAGTGTAATACTTATTTTGATGTAATACATATTTCAGTGTAATACATATTTCAGTGTGAAACCTATCTCTGTGTAATACATATTTCAGTGTAATACCTATTTATGTGTAATAAATATTTCAGTGTAATACCTATTTATGTGTAATAAATATTTCAGTGTAATACATGTTTGAATTGAATACATATTTCAGTTTAATACCTATTTTGGTATAAAACATGTCAGTGTTTTACATAGCTCAATGTAATGCATATTTCAGTGTAACACATATTTCAGTGTAACATATATTTCAGTGTAAAACATATTTCGGTGTAATACATTTTAAATTAACAAAGTGATACGCGAGTAAGCAAATATGTCATTTACAATCAAGGAGAGCTAGTGAAGATTATTGTGACGAAAAGGCTCTTCGTGTTTTTCTCAGCAGGTCCATAAAATCGGTATATCACGAAGCTACCCGCTCTACATAATTTTTTCAGCAGTGCCATAAAATCGACATGTCACGAAGCTCCCACTGGTCTACATAATTTGATCGACAGTGCCATAAACAGGAGAACTTTTTTTAAGGGAAGCCAAAGTTTGAAGATGGTGGGTAAACTGGGGAGAAAGCGCTTCGTATGTTATAACGTGCAATTCTGGAATTCCAACCCATTCAACGTTACATTAATATAAAGGAGCTTAATAAAGTTCAATGACATGCTGGCATTGTGACATTATGGTGAAAAGAAAGTTTACAGAACGGGAAATCAGGACCCATAACGTTTATAAAAAGTCACGTGGAAACTTGCAATTAAGCTCATTCAAGGTCTCGCCAATATAACATTTATGAAAACAAGTTATGTTGTGGATGTTGAATGAAGAAAATGAGTAATCTGGAAATCTCAATGGAACTACTCCTTTATTAGGCATATTCAAGTTTGTGAGACAATATTCATAAAAGACTATCATAAATAATCTGAATGTTTAGAAAGAAACGTCCCCACTGACCGTTTAAAGATTATATTCAAGCGCCGTATCTGTATCTAAATGGCGCTGACGAGACATAAAGCCATAAAAATCACATTTAGTACTACGAGACAACATACAATCCAAACCGTATCGTAATATGTTCAATGGTTACTGGGCATTGCTCTTTAGAAGGATCTTGCTGTAGTGGAGATGTACTATTGACGGAACAAAGACAATACCAACGTCAAAGTACGAAACGTTTAAAAGACGCAATTAATCAACCGAATGGCGTCAATTCGTTTCTAAGGGTTGCAGAACCACGCAGGTCACATACAAGATCCCTTAAGATGAAACGAAGTTGATTTCCAAGGGCAATGACTATATTAAGGATGGCATTGACGAGACGAAAGGCGTACAAGGCACATCTAAGACACTCCAACTTACAGTAGAAATGGTCAACGGCTCTTGATCCTTGCCGGTTACACGCACTGACAGTAGTGGAGATGTACTAGGATGGTATAAAGCAATTATTTCATTAATGTTTCGACTTGAATTTTTTTTTTTTTAAAATGGCACAGCTTCGAATAATATCATACATGGATGCAAATATAGATATCTACATATTTTGCTATGCGTATTGCATCGCTTGTAATTGAGGGAAACTATGTGTTACACATTATTAAGTACTCGGTTCTTTGAAAATGTACAAATTACTTCCCATCATGAAAGAGTCCAGTTTTTTCTTGAAAATACTCCACCTCATATTAAATCTAGAGCGACCAGGCAAATCCCGAATAACAAATAATCTCTTGCTTATTTAATCGCAAAAATATTATATTTTTAATGAAAAATACAGATCAATTATGATTTTATAATTTAAACTTTTCAACAGTAAAATTTGTTTAGAAAAGATTAGTCCAAATATTTATTAATCATATATATATTCCCCCACTAATATTTTTCCTTCTCTAATTCAGTCCTCCTTCCTTTATCATTCTTTCTTCCATTTTACCAAAGTCCCATTGATCTAAAAATCATGTATCTGGCAGTACAACAGGAGAGTGTAGACGATGTCTTCTGAGTATTTCGTCTTAGACTTTAGTTGTATCTTTTCCTAAACGCTGGAATAACTTCAACTGTAAAGAAATATGACAAGAAAGAAAACTTTCCAGCTGTATGCGTTATACTAAATACTTTTTATAGCAAAAGAAAAGTGAATTACCTCGGTATTTGGAGATGATTTTCCCAGGCACTTCATTCATTCATTCATTCATTTATTCATTCATTCATTCATTCGTTCGTTCGTTAGTTCGTTCATTGCTTGATTGATTCATCCATCCATCCATCCATCCATTCATTCATTCATTCATTCATTCATTCATTCATTCATTCAAACTTACAGCGCAAGTAAATGTTTACTTGTAAATGAGGCATCTATATTAAACTTTTTCATTTTGTTACATTTTAGTTCCAATATATTAACAATTGGATATGTATGTATGTATGTATGTATGTATGTATGTATGTATGTGCGTGCGTGTGTGCGTATGTATGTAAGCATGCATGCATGTATGTATGTATGCATGTATGTTCACATTTTTATTATATATGTTCCTGTCAATAAATACACAGAAAAACAAAATAGACTCTTACATTCAGAGCTAATACCGCTGACGGTCCGAGAGCCTGAAATATATTGCATAAAGCAGTTGAAAGTGAAGAAATTCCTGTATGTTTGCTGTTCAAATTTTAGAACGTACTTTGTTAAAAACATGCTTTATCCAGATATTTATTTCAATGAACAAAACTCTATCATGCTACGTTGACCCTTACTATGGATACTAAACGATATACACACCCTTAAAATAACCTGTTTTCAAATAATAGCTCTTTCATAAACTGTGTAATATGATCCTGTGACTGGTTATACAGAACCATTTGATGATGGAAACATTCAAAATCGTCCTTCTAGGCGAGATTCTTATTCGTTTAAATTTACCGAAAACAAACACTAAAACTGACTAGTTATCAATATTGATTCAAACCAAGCAAAAACCGTTCAATGTGATATAGTGACAATATATATGTGACATTTTGTCCTGTGTCCGGACATTTGGGTTTATTTTATCAACTCTCTTCACAGTTCCTTCGTCATTTGTCAAACATCGTGGTTGCGCTGTTTGGTCTCTTCCGTCAATCAATAATATCTTAACGAAGCAAAGACAAGAAAGAAACCAATGTAGGAAAGAAAACTCCAAGTGAAGAAAAGTATTCCTATATAACATTATTCATTAAGTGAGAGTTTCTTCTCTATGCTCTATTGATATTGGTAGGTAGCCAGTACCAAGAAAGATCGCACTTCCGTCTTAGTAGTAGGTCGTACTGCATCCCTAAAGTTGGTCAATTTAAAGCTATCTGGATGTTTGCCATACGGAATTCCACGTTTTAAGTGTTTTACATCGCAACAATAGTCAGACCATATTGTTGATGAACTGAGGTATTGCGCTCTGTGAGTTTTAGAAGTATTACCTCGCTATATAAATTAACCGAGTGAATGGGGATTGGACGTGTTTTAGAGACCCTGATTCCAAATGGTACAAAGGTGATTCTGTGACGTAGAAGCAAGTGAGTCTCGAAAAGAAACAATGTATTTGTATCAATCTTATACAATTTTTCCTTGATATGAGTCTATAATTCTGTTTGAATTAATTCTATTTCAATTCGTACATTAATTTTCCGGATCTGAGTTCGACAATAGTTGTTTCAAATGTATTCTAGGGATTTCATGTTTTACTTTTGATACGAATTTGCGAGATTTGTGTGAATTTATTTTTTCCAAATTATGTGAATTATGCACGTGAAGAATTCGGTAATTCAATGGTTATTGAAAGTTAACGCGGAATGATTGTTAGTTAACAAATAATTGTGTTGAGACATATAGTGAATTTAATTAATTCATTTTTCTAATTACATTGTGAATCCATTTAGCCGAGAAAATGAGCGCGTGCCAGCCGATGGATTAATCTAATCAATGTTACATACCTCACGGCAGGACATACAGATTTATTATGTCTAGGTTATCTTGTAGTGCAATTAGGGATTCCATGTAGCCACTAGGGAGACACATCAATCGTCGGTACTAAACTGAGTTTATACACTATCAAGCTGTGACCTGCAAATCCATATTAACCACAGTTTCTATTGCATCATGATGTGACGATATCAGACGAAGCGAGAGAGGAGTAATCATCGATCTCGGATGTAAAAGCCTGACACATATTTAGGTACCCATTTATTTGTTTTAAAAAGGAAATAGTTCCATATACGCACCTCTACAGTGGGAAAAGAGAGAAGACCACCAACTAGCGATTGATAGTCCGAAAAGGGTCTGAAGTGCAAGAGAGGAGACAAAGGAATACTTCGACCTGTCACCATCTTTGAATTTGGAGCGTACGGCAAGCAACCACGTTATCCAGGCATGCTGAGAAATTGAGTTCGATCCGTCACTCGATTTCATGGTGATATTTGTCAGGTTTGAACAGAACGACTAATTGAGTTTTATCAACCTGGTAATTATTTTTAAGAAAACGGTATCATTCAAATGCCATGTTCATTATCATTTTGTTAACAAAATGTATTTAATTGTTAGATACTGCATACGAGGATCTTGTTGTTCTATCTCAGATCTTCATTTATTCCATCTATAAATTTCATGTTTTATTTTCTTGTGTACTCCGTTCGGGTACAACTACCGTTGCCGATCATGGCCTAGATAAGGATGACAATACCAGCAAGTTACAGACGTATAAACATATAAATTCAAACACTTATCTTAAGACTCTTACCATAGAAAAACTGCGTGAAAGTAAGACAAATAAAGTAAGGAACAATCTTCAGAATCATATCAAAGACAAGTTCTATAAACCTACAATAATATCATCCAGTGTAATGTACAAACAAGTCTAAAGCATATAAATACAAATATTTATAGCATCTGCTATTTAAATAATTTGTCTTTAAGTACAACATTTGTATTCGCAATATTTCTGTAAAGCCTGACAAAATATTCAAAATGTGAATGTGTGCATGTGATCGATATTCTGTGAGTACGATGCATAAAGTATCTGCGTCTTGTTCTGAAGAGAGAGAGAGAGAGAGAAAGAGAGAGAGAGAGAGAGAGTTGGAAAGATTTTGATACAATCAAAGCTCCAACATTCTGTAAGTGTAGACTACTTTATATTTCTAGTGCCATAAAGAACATTTGTATGAAAAGGCAATGATGCACCGAGTACATTCACTTGTTGTGTAAGTTAAACGGTTCATGAATCTTCCAGATATTTATGAATTGTCCGTATACATTTTAAAGCTATTCACTTGTGGCTTTTACTAACGAATCTACTGCGGACGCACAGGTGAACCTCGATTGGCATGAAAGATGACGGCAAATATTTATTGTGGAAAATACTTATTTCTAATAGAAACAGTTGGCCCCAGCAGCAATCAATTAGGCTATAAATATTCACACGTTGCAAGCAACGTGAGATATATTAGTAAGGACATACGGATCATTTACCTAGCTATGAAGCATTAATGCCTTTTTTATTGTCACTAATTTACTTTATGGTTGTTCACTTGTGCTTGGAACCTGCTGAGTTTCAATTGTTGCACCTCTAGTGGCGGTAACTTTTGAGAGCAAAGATGTATGGTGGAATTTTAAATCTTGCTTTCTAAATGAAGCGGATATAAGGAACAATTGAACGACAAACAAACACATCTAAGGCCGTTTTCGATTGCGTTTTTATATAAAGTTTATTGCCATCAAACATGTCGTGTCTGCTACATCTGTTTCATGAGACACTTTTGCTGTTTTTTGTGCTGTCTTTAAAGGAATGATCAAAACCTTTCTTTGTTATCTAACTCTCTGTCTGTCTGTCTGTCTGTCTCTGTCTCTCAATACTCATCATACAGTTGTGGCAAACAATAATAAAACAACAAATGGACACTTAATAATTTACAAGCTTTCGTCTGAAACAAAGAGCCACGAAAACGATTTAGTAATCCATAACTGTCAAATCCATGAACGTAAAATGGAGATTATATTGTACATATTAATCGTCACGTTCATTTTTACATTGCTCTTCTTCCTCTTCTTCTTCTTCTCATTAAGGTGAAGTTGTTTGCATTTAAAACATGCACGGTGGAGAGAATGTTGACATACCTCTATGCTACTTTAATGCAATATGGCTGACATTGCTTCTGAAAGTGCAATGAATGAATTACAAAATATAAAAAATGTTTAAAAGGTTATCGTCTTTTTTATTACAATTTACCTCTGAAGTTAAGGAAGTAAAAATAACCAAGTGGATCTAGCATGTTTTTGAAAGATGCACACCTGGAGTAAGGCCAAACTGTATTCTCTCTACTTCGTATTACGCCCATCAATCATACAACAAAATAATGGAAATTAAAGGATCTTTTAGTTATACCTAAGATATACAAGGTCTTTTTCTAAAAAGCCAAGATAACCAGTGGGGAAAGCCCGGGAAATTATTTTTCTTTAAAATTCTAACCCTATGCAAAATACGAAACTGTAGAGCGCCACCTAAACAGATAATCAGATAATGAAGATTTGTTGAGACATTACCGATTTTTGTGTACTCGAACAAACATGCTTCTACGTAAATTTATGAATTGTTCATTGAATATCAAAATTAGATTATGCAATTCTTTTAGCTGTATTATGTATTTTGCCCTTCTGTGGACAAACTTTAGTGAATGTATGAAAAGAAAACTAGTTATTGTTTATAATAATAGTGTTCGTTTTCTATTAGGTCTTTCTAGCTGGAACAGTGCCTCCAACATGCTGGTAAATTATAATGTATTCAGTTTTGATGAAGTAATGAGAAAGTATATATTCTCAATGACGACAAGAATATATAATAGTAAGAATTGTATGGTGAAATCTCTTTGGAACTATGACTTTCATTTAAATTGTCATATCATTAGCAGATGAAACAAATTACTTTTTATATGTGCCACTTAAGTTTATTCTTAACAATACAGCGCACAGTTAATTGTGTAGATGTACCTGTATAATTGTACGTATGATATATCTGTTCTTTATGTTTGCAATGTTTTTACATCTATATTTTAATTTAGACATCTGTGGTATGAAATAAAGAATTCTTATCTTATCTTAATCATTACTTATATAGAAATTACTGGCAACCGATTCCGACATTTTGTCTTACGAAATTGCACGCGAAACCCTTGTAGCGTACCAAATATACCGAGTTAACAACTACTAGCTTGGCGTGTTTTTTTGTGTCAGAGCGAGTCTGATTACTTCGAACATTTTCAAGAAGAGTTGTTACTAGCTTACACATGATATCACTGCCAAAATGACAACTGCTCTTGATGCATTTTAACGAAATTATCTAAATCACCATACACTACGTCACTCAGTGTTGATCTTTTGAAGTACTTAAATCTGGGGTACAAATGGATACACCTACATTTAGGATTTTATTAGGTGCACGTGTAAATATTTTACGGCTTAAACCGTTGTGGCTATTTTATCCAAATTATTTCAGTTTTATGTGTAGGTACTGTTTTGTTCGTCACTTCACGGTTGTCCGAATTAACGAAACTGTATGAGAGTATATAAGAGAGTCACAATATATTTTGTTTTACTTATCCTTCGGCACACAAACAATATGAATACATATGAAACGTCTGCTAATTATATATTATAATAATATGTGCAATTATTGGCTAAGTATTTTGTATACATTAGAAGTCGGACTAAATATTTCCCTTCTACTCGTTCTGTTCAATCAAAGAACACTTCTCCACATGCCGTGATCTTTCGCATACCTATCTATGGACTGTTTCATATTCCGATGTTATGTTCATTTATACTATGTCGTTGTTATGGATGGAGCGAAACCTTTACGGTCATTCTGTGAAATTGTGTGGAGTCGATTATAAAAAGCAATCTGGAAACCCGCCTTCTTCACAGCGATTTTAATGTACGTCAGCGTACGATACTACTGATAAATATATACATGATAGGCATTCTGGATCTGCCCCGGTGTCCGTATAAACACTAATGTTCACTGGTAAGTTTCTAGAGATAATGGAAAGTTTGTGGGTTATATGAAGGAAAAAAATGTTTGATTTACAAATAAGACCATTCCTCTAAAATATTTACGATGAAACTCTGTAGATGTGATCATATTTTCACGGAGTGTGGGCTTTCATCATGTAAAAACCCTCACTTTACAAACACGTATATCATGCCTACAGATGATAAAAATGAATTTTGCATTTTAGGAATGCTTGCCGTGATCAAGCATTATAGAAGTTAAGTTCTTCAGTAAATTTAGTTGTTTTTGTCTAGTTTTTCTTTATTTTCTTTGTGTCTGCTATTCAGATGTGAAAGCAGGAAATATGCACCTATTATCATTATGTCATAATGGCTATCAAATTATACAACACTCCTTTTCATATATTTCGTATTCAAAGATCATATTTTGGTTGCTTAGAAGTTCCATAAATTGAAATTGTGTTTCATTGAATCATATATTATGAAGTGTGTATTGCAGCTAGCATATTCGTTTTAATTTCGCGTGAAAACAAAATTTACTACTCTTCAAAGTTAAGTAAAAACGAATCAACTTTTTTGTTCATTTCTTGTAAAATCGCAAAACAAATTCCAATGTTAGACGCGCAACTTAATCCCAGGATCAGGGGATGAAATGTGTATCCATGACACAATTGTTAAATGTCTATTATAACCCAAGATCTGTTAGAATCGACTGTCATTAGTAGAAAGACCAACTCATTTTCAAAATGCACATTTATTCACATCTCTTATGCTTATACGCAATATAGGAATTTAATATTTGACCACTATCGGACACATACTATTCATATCTGTGTTCGCATACTTATATCCAGAATTTGCGTTACAAAAATGCATCTATAATAAAACATTCAAATTAACGGAACAAGAAGCTGCTATCGCATTCTTTCTTGCAAATGCTAAATCATAAACGCATTGAGTATTATCAATTTTATCAGCGTAACCATTTCCTCACGATCGGCAAGTTGTGCAAGGAAACAACAATGCTTCGCTTTTTCGAATCTTTTTTCCGTAGCCTCTATTCATGCTAACACTGCAAATGATTTGTGCAGCCTCTTTTCTCGACAGTAAACGTATTTTGAATTGTTTGAGCCAAAACAATGAAGAAATCTCAATGTCTAAAATGTGCATTCTCAATAGTGTAGAGTTCAATTTTCGTAGGACTGAGTTTAGTTATCGTGATAACGTTTTAGAAAGCGATTTTATCTCGGGTTATTTTAAATACCATTAAAATGTAATAAAAATTGTTCTGTTCCCGTTATTTATTAGCCTCGTGTGATGTAGCCTTCACGACTGAAATTCCGATTTAAACAATTAAGTACTTCAATGATCGTAACATGGTCTTCATATGTCAATGTCACCTTTGTACACGGAAGCACCGTTGATTGCTTAGTTTTTACATACCCAATTTGCACCGAGATGTAATAATTTTACCTTTTGAGCCTTTGAAGTTTAGCACCCATTTTCGACACCAATCTCATCGATACAATTAAATATATTCTGACAGGACTAGCCTCTAATGTTTATCAAACCTATCCATAGGAACATAATAAAATGCATCATCCGGCACAATTTATATTAATGAATGTCAAGTGGAGTCGTTTTTATGTTTAATCATCCGAGAATCTGACTTTATTTTCATTTCCAGCTTTGAAATATTTTGTGACTAATAAAGAGATAAAATGATCTACTGATGAAACTCGACTCTAATGTTTATCATAAAATATTTATTTAAATCAGGTTTGTTTCGTTTCTTATGTTATTATTTCGTAAGTGCGAATATTTCTCACGTCTATGAAAATCTTGGCGATAGTTACTCTACTGTCTCGAAAGTAGATAGTACATCCGCATAATAGAACCGATCACCTGCATGACACTTACAAAGGATAGCGACGAAGAAGGCGACCAGAACAATTACAACGATACAGCGACCCCAAGCATATCGGGTAAAACATATACGCATTGACCTTTTGGTCATACTGAATTAAATATAGAAATTAAATCTGAATAAAGAAGATCGGGTATATGCCTATGAGTATGGTTGTGTCTGTTTGTATGTGTATCTGGTTTATTGTTTTGAGGTGGCAAGGCATTTTCAGAGAGGTAGCACCTCCTCCCCTGTCTGGTATAAAGCCTTAAAAAGGGAACCTTCAGTGACCTACAAATAATACACAATGTTTAGCTGTTTTATTATCATTATTTTAAACAAATACTGATTTTCATACTTTAAAGTCTGCTGCCTAAATAATTTTCCACCATATGTAGTTGCCTTGAATTCTAATCAAAGGATTAAACCTGCATGTGTGTTTATGCGTGTGTGTATGTGATTCTGTGTGTGTGTGTGTGTGTGTCTGTGTGTGTGTGTGTGTGTGAGAGAGAGAGAGAGAGAGAGAGAGATTGTCTAACTAGAAGTCGATAAATAACCATAGTTTTTCCAACTTTTAAAGCAAATTGTTAAGCAATATTTCTTTAGTTATCCATATCAAAATCGTTATCTAATATCTTCCAATTATGTAGCGATTTTTATTTAATAAATAATGTACGAGTCTAGTCAAAGACAACTCAGCAAAGTCCACGATTATAGACTAGAAGGTGTATATATGACCTTTTGTACAAGTATTTGTGACAGCTACAACCTTCCCAACGGTTTATATTCATTATATTAGTTAGGTAAGAATAATTTTAGTGAGGTTTTAATTTCACGTTGGAATCAATTGTTGCCATGGTGAGACCACAATTCGAAGAAAACATTCATTCGTGTTTAAACACCCCTTCCCTCTTTGCTAGCTCACCAAGCCTCTTCATAAAATTATTTCAGAACGTGATGTAGATCTCTCTCTCTCTCTCTCAGGCACATTCCATAAATTATCTCAACATAGGCCTAACTTAAGTTAATGACGCCATCTGACTGACATATTTTAACTATTATACGTCAAGGAGTTTTCAAATATATTTATATATTTAATTATAATTAATTAATTATATAAAATATTTAATTTATTTAATGAGACATTAATGCAAAGCAATAAAATTCGATACACTATTTGGTTTGTGACACTCACTATTAGCTTGAGATCCATATAACAATGAGTAGTTTTATCTTCCTACTCTTGTACCCACACGCTTTTACGTATTTTTTCAAAATAAAACCGAGACAATAAATACATCATAATGGCAAATATGACATATACTCATCATCGATATTGATTTATATATGCTGCATTGGAAAGGTAATCATTTCAATTTTATGTTTTGAACAGCATTTAAAACCCTCAATGTATATACATTCTTTGTGTTAATTGAATATTATCGTGATCTCTTGGATGTCATAAAAATGGAATTTTCCTTTACTTCTTTTTTGTGCTTTTCTGGCAAATCTCACTTTGTAAACAAGTGCAACTGAAGAATAAATGACAATATGGACTGAAGTCCATAGTAAGAATCTATGAAATAAAGAGGAGTCAAGAGCTACTATTTCGAAATGGCTGAATATCCTAACTGAAATCAGGTACACTTACAGTATGAAAACAGACATTACTAAAGCATTTGAATCTGTTCATTAAGAAAGGCAATTGAATGAAACATTATTTAAGAAAATGCAAAAGCACAATTCTTCTGCAGATAGCTACAAACCCGAACAAAAGCCACAAGAGGTTGCAAATAAGCTATCAATAGAACACTAATTATCAGTTTTTGGAATAATTCTTTAGATTTGATACAAGTTGCTGCCGCTGTCTGAGTGATAGTCCCGCTGTTTGATAAGTTTTCTCAGAATCATGTGTATTCGGGTGCACATCAATCTGGTTTGAAATAGTTCAATTGTAATTTGATATCATACACTGTGAACCAAAGGTCAAATGTTATCTGATTTCTACAGAGGCAGCTTATAATCTGCTGTAATAATAGTTTGCTCAGGTTTACATAGATGCAGTAATGTTTCATAATTTGAATATTTCTAGCTCTGAGGAATCATGCACAAAGATGCAGTTTAAATGGAAATAGGGCCATACAAATTGGGAATATTTTTATCAATCTCGCTATGGACTCATAATCAGAATTAAATTTAGTGTAATATCCAACGGGAACAAAATACTGTACAAATGTTGTGGATAATACAAACGCTGTGGATAATACCCACGCTGTGGGCAATACCAACGCTGTGCCTAATACAAACACTTACGTGTTTAAGCTCGAATAAACAGTAACACAAGAAAGAGTGAAAACAACAAGCTTTGATAAAATATAATAATTTATTTTCCGGAAAAATTATTCAAAATTGAAAAAATATGAACTTACGGTTTTAAGAATAAAATCCCAAAATAATCCAAGAATAAAATTATAGTAGTCCTAATAACAAAATGTTCTAATGATTTCAAATTCGAGTCCCGACGAAGAATCCAAGATGGAAGACGATGACGTATGCTGTAATCTGTAGTGGTAATGTCTACAGTTCCTTGTAGAAACAAGATTTATTACTCCGGTTTTGGAATCTGAATAAAATGTTATAAAAACTGTCTTTGTTCAACAATTTCACATGAGCACACATATTTTCCAGGAAAAAATAATTAATTATTTTTTAATCAAAGTGATGTGAAATAACTCCAATCCAAGTAATTTAAAATAACTCCAAACAGCACAACATACAACTTGTAGTATTAGAAAAAGTCCGGGTTCTACTGAGAATAACTCTCAAAAACAAAGGTTATATCGTCTTCTAAAACGCAAGGAGAGGTCACGTGGTTATGTTCTAGAATCTCGTAGGGATTAGGTACTTGTAAAAGATCACGTACACCCAGTGTGGCCCTGACAAAAACCTATCATTTTACTCCAAGAAATAAAAATAAAATAATTGTTTACATATTAAACACGTAGTGTTTACAAAACAGTCAAGGTCAAACTTATTTTTGGAAAAATATGATCACTAGTCAATAAATTTACATTACAAAATCATATAATGAAAAATAAAAAAGTTTGAAACTGACAAAAAATTAAACTAAAGTAAATATATAGTAAATCAGATATAATTAAATCAAATATACAACACTTCCCCCATAATGAAACGAAAGATTTATATGATAAAGCTTTCTTTTAACCACAGACTGACTATACGTGAGGTTGGAAAGAACTCATATAAATTACAGACGGTGTACATAAAATAATACATCGATATACACAGGAAAGTGCGTCTGCTATTAAATTATCTTTTCCTTTTATGTGCCTGATGTCACGATTATATTCCTGTAATAACAAGCTCAGCCTTCCTAGTCGATGACTTTGATTGTTCATCTTGCCGATGAAAGTAAGGGGGTTGTGGTCACTAAATAGGAACAGAACTAAGATAAACTTCAAAATGTTTTAATTCCGATATCAAATCCAAGCATTTCTTCTCGATTGTTGAACAATTTCTTTAGTGCTTATTTAATTTCTCAGAAAAATTGCACACTGGATGATCAAAAGCATTTTCATCTTTTTGAATGAAAACTGCTCCAACCCCAACCTCACTCGCATCAACAGACAAATTAAACGATCGGCTGAAATTTAGAGCTGTAAGAACTGGCGCGCTTTTAAGAATGGATTTCAACTTGTCAGTAGCCTCCTGACATTTTTCAGTCCAAAGGAACTTGTTTTTCTTACTCAGTAAATTGTATGGGTTTCAGCAATTATAGAAAATTTGGAACAACAGTTTCGATAGTATCCGGCCATACCTAACAATCGCATTAGCTGCTTTTTTATTAACAGGCACGGGAAATTCAGTTATAGTCTTGACCGTAGCATCTATAGGTTTAACTTGTCCATGTCCCAAGATGAGTCCTAGAAAGTTACATTAGTTCGGCAGAACTCACTTTTAGATAAATTAATTGTCTAACATGCATCTGTGAATCTGTCAAAGAATTTCCGAATTGTTGCTAAATGTTCTTTCTAGCTGTCGTTGTAGATGATGACATCATTGATGTAAGCATCACAATTGTCTAGATCAGAGGTAATCAAATTCATGAGACGTTGAAATGTACTTGTCGACCCTTTCATCCCAAACGACATTACTTTATATTGGTAAAGCCCTTCTCTGGAGTCACGAATGCCGAAAGTTCCTTTGCTCTTTCTGCTAGTGGAATTCGCCAAAAGCCTTCTGGAAGGTCAAATTTGGAGACATACTTGGCATTCCCGATTTTATCAATACAGTCATCGATTCTTGGACACTATTCACCTTCCTATAATCAGTACACATATGGAAAGTTGTGTCTGGTTTTGGAACAAGTATGCATGGTGAAGTCCAGTCACTTTTACTATGCTGTATAAAATCATTATCCAGTAAATATTGAATTTCTTTTTTCAAGTATTCCTTTTTGAGAGGCTTCATCCTGTACTGGTGTTGCTTGTCAGGGTTATAATTTACAATTTCAGCGTCATGAAAATTTTTGTTTGTCCTTGTAGGAACATCTGGAAATAAGTGCTCATATTCAAATAATAACTGTTTAAGTTCATTTCTTTCTTGCTCTTGCAAGTGTGAAAGTTTCTAGTCTAGAACTTTCATAATGTCTGAATTCTAAAGATTTGTCACTCCAATGTCAGCAGAATCAGTATAATCCGATGATATTCCCTCACTTAAATCTTTAATGAATTGGACAGGTACAGCTAAATATATTGCATATTTAACCTAGCTATCTCTTTCAATATACTCTGTTAGCATGTGTTTATGTGTCAGAATTGTTTTTTTTAAAGCCTCGCAGAATTATTTATGATTAAATTTATATCATTTATAACCCCGTCAACTGTGTAGGGACATACTACTTGGCCTGAAGAGGATTTTGTGGTATGTGGAAGAGATCCAGGGCTCTATCACCAGGCCGAAAGCTCCTATCCTTCGAGTGTTAATCATATTTTGACGTTATTTTGGATCTAATAGAGAGCAGATTTGCTCTTGCGATCTCACAAGCCTTTGAAAACTTATACTTAAAATTAGAAACATAATCAAGAAGAATAATTTCGGAATCTTCATTGGAAAGAAGTTTCTCTTTCAATATCTTTAATGGTCCACGCACAGTGTGTCCAAAAACCAGTTCAAAAGGAAATAAACCTATAGATTCTTGAACAGATTCCCTAGTGGCAAACAATGGTAAACGAATGCCTTCAAGTCAGTCTTTACCCGTATCAACACAATATGATAGAATCATAATGTTCACAGTCTGATGGAATCTTTCTAATGCCTTTTGGCTCTCAGGCTCATAGGCGGAAGATCTGAATCGTTGAATGTCTAATTGGTACATAACTTGCTGAAAAAATCCGAAGTTGAATTTTGAGCCTTGATCAGACTGTACAGACATGGGCAGGCCTACTTTGCAAAAACACTGTATCAAAGCTTTTACTATTGATTTGGATTTTATATTTCTCAAGGGAATTGCCTCTGGAAAACTTGTTGACACACACGCGATGGTCAACATGTATTGGTTATCTGACTTGGTCTTAGGTAAGGGACCAACACAATCTACCATAATTCTACCAAATGGTTCGTCAAAGGTAGGATAAGTTTATAGATGAGCCTTTGGAATTTTCTGATTCGGTTTTCAACCATTTGACAAGTATGACAAGATCTTTAGCATTTACTAACATAACTTTTGATATGTGGCAAACATAAGTGAGTTAAGATCTTTTGATAAGTTTTATAGATTCCTCAACGACCAGCCAATGGAGTTTCATAGGCCAGACTAAATATGTCTCTTCTGTAAGGTTTTGAACTACAGTGTGATAGCTCACTGACCATTCGTGATCAACAGGTACCTCAGGAGGTCTCCATTTGTTTAAAATTAGAAATCCATTTTTAATGAAATAACAGACTGAAACTTTAGTAGCTTCAGTTTCACTAATGGCCCTTTGAAACAAATAGATCACAGGACTATTTTCCTGTTCTACGACAAGTGATTGTCGTTTAGCACCCTGATGAGAATAAAGAGAATGAGTGGTTAAAAGAGGATCCCTGTGATCAATACCTTCTGATTGAACCAAACAAGGAGTGAAAGTCACTTCATCAAAAGCCTGACCAATACATGTGTCAGCTAAAGGAATACTTTCTTTATCAACAACATTCTCAAGAGCTTTCCTTGTCATATCTCTGGTAACAGAACAAGCTTGGAATACATCGGGGAATTGTTTTTCAGTTGGATCGACTTTCTGATCCAAAAATATCTTGTTAGTTACAAGTGTATGAATCAAAACCTTGCTTCCAGCTAGGTCGTCTCCTAGTAATAAATGAATGACCTAAACGGATAAAACAGAGACTGTTCCGACTGTCATGGTTCTTGAGTCAAGTCTGATGACAAATTTACACAATGGAGAGGAACATTAACCAAGCCGTACTCTACTCGCTTACAAAGAACACTCTCATTAGAAAATGACTTCTCAGAAAAAGACGAAGTACCTGACAATAAGATATTGTCCCTTTCATATTCATGTAAGGTGATTTCTTTGCATGCAACAACATCGATGGTGTGATGGCAGCCCTCAACATCGTTCATGATCCAGATGAATGGAGACTGTTCATTGATTCATCGAAGACGAGTGTTAAGTCTGTTTGCGGCACGACGGAATTGTTTTGCCATCAGTTCAATAGGAAAGGAACGCATGAAAATATGAAACAATTATTGAGGTGCATGAACTATTACCATCATCAAAGGCAGCTTTGTGGCGATTTGGAGTTTCGTGCTCTCTTGCTTTTTCTGCAGACCGGATACACAGAGTACTGCTGTTTTATATACGAATGGGACAGTATGTGAGTTGGCCACTCCGACAGGCATTTGGACCAGGTAGAAAAAGTGTTCAGAATCCACCATCCACCAGTTTTTGAATCAAAGAAATGTTTATTGTCTCTAGCATTTTTCTCATCTATAAGGAGAATTCCTTGTGATTTCATTTTATATTAATACGTTCTTCTGTTGGGTCCAGGTACATTATAACCCTTGACGAGTCAGTCAAAATGAAGATATTTTCCTGATTCCTTTTGAAACGGTTAGATACATATGAATGAGTGCTGTAGATTATACAGTTACACATTTTCTGCGAAACAGATTTGATGTGTATCTGTGTCCAAATGAATAAAACGTGTTAATATGAAATGAGTCTTCTTCTTCTTAATCTTCTTCGTCTTCTTCTCTATTTTTCTTATTCTCTCTTCTTCTCTCTTCTTCTCTCATTTTTGTCTCTATTCTTTTTCAATTTTCGTTATCTTGTTTCAATTGTCTTCTTCTCTTTGTTCTTCATTTTTTTCCTTTCTGATTTTTTTTCTAATTTTTTTTCTTCTATTTTTACTCTCTTTTTTCCCTCTTTTTTTCACTTACATTTTTTGCGCACACATCTATTATTCTATTCACTTTCGATATGAATAATATGAGACAGGTGTAAATATGAACATGTTCATATTACAGCTGACGCGGCGATTCAATCTTCTGAATACGTTGGTATAAGCATTAGTGCACATAGGTATATTAAACATATAATACTTTACACTATGTGCTTGCACCTGTACAGTTTGTAAAACAGGTCAAACGATGAAAATGCAAACTCATAAATTTTGTTATGAAATGTTTCAACCGTAAGAGAGTCAAAGACCTTAATGCATTAAGGAAAATATTTGACTGTGAAATTGTGCTCATGAATTTGCACTAACCACTTATGTAATATTTCATCGTTTATACAGTCAAAGAAGAAAATGAATTAAATATAGCCATGGAATAAGAATTAAGCTCATAAATATTTATTACATGTTTGTTGAGCACAAAAAGTTTCATATCTTTTTAAATATCTGAAATCTTTCTCATGTTTCGGTAGAAGATAAGTCATTACCTATGTGAAATATGTTGGGGAATTTATTTATGTCGTGCAGCAGGACAATTGTGCTAATGCCCTAGGTTATTAAATATTCCTTCAACTTGCTCTCTCTCTCATATATGGAAATTCAGGATAAAAATGAATGACACTCAAGACTTTGCAGTAAATCCTTTTTAAGTCCGCATTTACATAAAATGTCTGTATTTAGATACAATCAGAGACAGTACGGAAGGCATATTTGTCACTGAACGACAACAAAAATAAAATCAGTAAAAATAACGAAGAGAAATCCATCGACTTGCAATATTTGTCATTACAAGAAAATTACAACAAAGAAAGATGAGCGTTATATGCTGAAATTCAAAAGAAATGTTATGAACAGCAGAGAAATTTAAATTAAAAGCAAATGTCCGTCCATGTATCAGCCGCTACGATGGAAAAGCCATTTTATACTGAACGGGTACTACACAAAGATAGGAGTAAATGTGGCAACATTATCGGTAACATACATTTGGCCCTCGTGTGTGTGAGTTGAAACGTTTGGTTACGTGATATGCGCCAGTTGGATACCAGCAATATCTTATGGTGGGTGCGTATACAAAGTTACGGTTGCATAAATCGGGAACTGTATAGTTTTCGAGTTTTCTCTGCTCCGTTTAAGTCCCCCACCATTGTTCCATGACATTAATATCAATTTTATAACGTGGATTCCATATCATTGTTCAATAAGATAGTAAAAGTTTGTGGCAGATACATACAACAACATGAGAAAGTGCTTAAGAATATCGAATAAGAGTTAGTTAATTAACATGCACATTTTTAAAAGCACTCCACATATGGCTGAAGGCTGCACAATATATAGCAAAAACATATGCAATATATTATCCTGGTAAGCGTTAGAGCTGAGTATGTTGCAAAATAATCGCATAAAATGTATTTGTTGGATGGAAAAGCTGAAAATAGAATCCGATTGACAAACATGTGTCTGTAAAAATTCAAATTACTCCAATAAGCAACCGCTATCGTGCAAATGCTAAATCGTTATGACATAACCATCAAGGATATAAGCATAAAGAATTAAGAAACGAGTGAAATTTGATTCAAATAATCATGTTCCCATAAAAATGACATGATAAATATCAGAGTTAAGTTTCGCCCGAAATCATTTCATCTCTTTTATAAATCATATAAAGCTTCAATGTTGGATGGAAAATCCGATCCCAGTATCGGCTTGAAAAATTATTATCTAAATTGGTATTCAGTTGTTTGCAGGTGAAAACTAGTCAAAGCACCACGATAACGAACGCATAGACCTTGATAGATCCAAGTGACTGCTTTAAATGAATAGACGATTAAAAAATCTCATAAAATACATCTAAATCGCGAATGGCGATTCTGTCATCTTCAGTCACTCGAATATGTCCTACTTTACATATTTGCCAACTTGATCGTTGCCGATTAATTAACACTGTATACCAATTTAAAAAATTGTTCTTGAGTTTTAAATCTTGAGGAGAATGCATGATTTAATTTGATACAGCTATCGACATGGGTCGGAGGCTATGATCCGCTAATAGAAGAGAAACGTTTAGGAACAATGACATCATGGAATGTGACAATGTGTTAAAGGTCTTAAAAATATCATTTATAATCCAAAATGATCGAAATGTCCTTGACTGAATTCACTATAAATTCAAATTAAATTATAGTTCAAATATATTATTGGCAACATTGTATTTCCAGTGAATAATAATTTGTATAAATTGATCCAATCAATTCGAAAAATTGATCACAACAATAACACTGATTCTGTTTTTAATGTTAAGGCAAGAATGAGTAATGCTTGAAGTAAACAACATTATTAAAACGTGTAACAATATGAATGCTGCAGGTGCTTGTGATGTGAAGTTGTCATTGTGAAACATAGCAATATTAAGTCAATGTCTGCTACTTTTTAAGGAACTAAATCTATGGCAATAGGTAAAAATACCGTCCAGTGAGACATGATGGATTTTGTTTAATGACGTTCCGTTGATAATTATGCCATGCGAATTATTAAAAACAAGGCAAATTGGGTTCAAGTATCGAGAAATGCCCGGCGGTTCCTGGGATAGGGTCAAATGTCAAATATACAAAAATTACGACTACTGTTATATTGCTAATATTTTGTAGCAACCTTTGTTCATGCATTCAAAGTAGGCTAATGTATAAATGGTCACGTGACTAGAGTGCTATTTAGGTTTATACTAATCTTACAATGTGCATAACATAATAATATTTCACTATGTCATATCTGAAGTCAAGAGATCACATAAGCAAAAGGAGTAATGACGGAGGATACAAAATGCATTTCAGAGTCATTTACCAACACTCTTCTACATTGCAAATGGCCGAGGATTCAGAATGTATTTCAAAGTTATTTCAATATACTATTCTACACTACGCTACTACTATATTCACTGTACTACAACACTAAATTACACTGTTCTTCTACAATATTTCGCTTCACTATTTTGCAGGATCATAAAATAAAAAGGCCGTATGTGTATTCATTTGAATAAATGGAATCATACATTGGTCTCATACTACAAGCGAACTGTATCAAATCCATCCAACAGTTGCAATTATGTGATCGCCAATGCTAAATATAGAAATTATCCAGCCTGTGTCACCAACTGCATTAAAATGATCACTCTTGTAAGTATATATATATATATATATATATATATATATATATATATATATATATATATATATATATATATATATATATGTTTGGAAGTGGTGGCACTTACAATTATCATTAGATGATAGGGTGGGGAAAATATTGTGTGGCTTGTTACAGCGAAATGATTGCCTTGTTTATATTACATATAATTTACATGGATAAACAAATTGCATTTTCCTTGACATACTGAACATTATTTTATAGCAAATTGTTGTTACAATGGTCAAGAATTATGAAAGAAAGTATCTTACCCTGTAGATTAGTTCCAATGGCTCAATGTTTTACTCATTTTGATATTGAAAAGACATGTTTATCATTTTTACAGCCATAGGTTAAACGCCGTGAACAATGAATGCCTCGAAGTACTGGGATGAATTAAATTTATTTAACAGTTGTTTACACAGTTTTGAACCAGTATCACATCAATTATAGATTATTAGGAACATGTCAACTTTGGCTTTCTACTCTGTACCTAATGATCCATCTAAAAATTGATAATTAGTTCGTTCCTTTCTTAATTTTCTTGTCTGATTAAATAACGTAACATTAATTTGCCTTTCTTAACGATCAATAGCAAAGCGGGACTGTTCCGCCCCAATTTACAGCCAGTATTTCGATTTAGTATTTAATTAGTTTCAAAAATGCTCATTCGTTTGCAATAATTCTACTAGATAAGTTGATTTATATTTCATAATTGTGATTTGTTTATTAAGAGGAAACCGTCATTTACCTTTGAAAATTAGTGATCACCTTCGAATTCCCAGTCTAAGTCGGCATTTCTTGTTCGATTAAAGGGAAATACGTTTTGTATTTATTTATTTTGTTGTCTTTTTTATGGGTGGACCGGGTACTTCTATAGATAATACTCTCTATAATTACGTTTTAATGAATACAAGATTCTAGAAAGGTAACTAATTACTACTTATTGTCAGAGCATCTTATAAATCAGACTGTCGGAACTGTGTGGAAGTGGAAAAGGATTATTAATCAGTTCTTGTTTTATACTAAACAGAATCCTTTTATTCATTTCGGATCCCGCTTCCGACAAAACAAATATCAGATAGTTTTTATTGGTAACGAATTATATTCCTCACTGTATCATTAATTCAACGACTGTATTTGTTTATTGCTTTATTTATTAAACAGCTATGCATCTAACAACGAATTATTACAGATCTCTTTTCTACATCAAACCCGATCTTATCCCTTATCTTCAGTCTTACATGTCCCCATCTGTATGACCATTACTTGTCATCTCCGTGCATGTCCCCGTTAGCTTCATAATTAGCTTGGGTTAGGGGCACCATATCATTAGACATCAGCCATGTTTTTGTTCATGGAACGTTGCATTTATGCTTTTGACATCGGCTGTTTGCTGCTCACTCAGTTTGGGTGGTAAGAAATGGCAAAGTTTAATCTAAAGCTGTGTCTGAAACAAATCCCGTCCAGTATTTAGTGATAATGTAAAGCATTATAAAACTGTTCCGTTTTGCCCAATATAAATCAAAGCTTGCTTGAAGAAAGAAAACTAGCTAATGACCAATGTTGAATGCAAATACATGTGATTATTTGTTTTGAATAATGTTGATTTGAAATGAAAATCTTCATGAAAATCGTTTAACTTTATTAAATTTATAAATCTTTCTCTGAATATTGCAGGTATGTTCTGCCTTGCTTTTCAAATCTCTGTTGCTTGGAGGATCTCAAGAACACTGTAAACTTTCACAGCTGAAGTAGGTTAGTTGTGTTATTCTCGTAATAGATGTTACCCTTTGCCATTGCTTGGCTAAATAAATTAAAAGATGAATCATCTTTGAAACAAGTTTCATTTGAGTTGTTGACATGGCTAACATCTACTATTTGCAGATTTAATGTCGACCAAAACTAAGTAAGATTCAATTTCCACATTATCTTACAAGAGAAATCATGTGGGTGCTCATGTGGATGCACGTGTTTTGACAGCTTTTGTAAGATTTTACATTGTTTTTAAATCTGTAGCCCATTATGTGATTGACGTAATATTTTTAATATAATATTAAATGTCCTCCATCTCTCAGTAACAATCCGGCATCTGGGTGAGACTCGTGAAATAAGGAACTACATACATTTACGTTGGACGTCTTTGCATAAAGTAATTTTCGTCAGTTATATCGCTCTAACTTCTTCACAAGTTCACTTAAAATTTTCAATATAATACCGCCAGATTTCTCAGTGCCAGTGTTGCGCTTGTATTCTGCAGTGGGTAGGGCCACTGGTCTCACAGTTAGCATGGGGACAGATACGTGTTCAAGATTTTGTATCATTATTTTAATTTATTATACATATTTCTATAAGCCTTTACCATATCGGCGCCATATTTGGGTATATTAATATATGCTACCGTTTCATCAGAACCACTACTGCTTCTGAGTTTCATAGATGGGTGGATTCATGGGGATCAGGACCAGTGATGGAAATATTTCGGTCCTATTTCGGATTATTTTATCTCATTTATCTTTCTATAACCACTACATCAATTTACTCCATACTTGGAATATAATATCATCGCTTATTCTCCTTCTATCAATATCAGTCCTGGTTAAGAATTCAAGTATGAGCACTTCATTATTTAAGTATTTGATGTTAGTGGTTTTCGGTCACTTATATTTCTGTTGCAACTTATTCTCTTGAAATTAATTTTGAAACTTCAAGCATGGTGCGATGAAATACTCAGCGTCTCTCAGTACCATACACACCTCTGGGTTATACCCTTTGGATGGTTAATTCATTAAGAAATTATAATGGAACACATTTTGGTTGGCGTTTTTCCTTTACTTTATGTTATATACCACCTACACCACATAATGCCGTGATTCTATTTGCAACACATTTTCCCCTAAAACATTTGGTCATACGTTTGTTCCATCATTTAAATTTACCTAACCCTTAACCCGTAACCAGATAAACGTTATACATGAATCATAATATGCACATATAATCCCCACTCTCATTACCATTTGTACCCCAGGGTAGTTCCACTTAGAAATTAAACTGTTTACCCATCTTCTCTTGACTTATATTTAAGTAACGCGCTCAGCTCAATGTTTCCCACATAATGTTATCGTACACTGACCCATTGGATTTTACTACTCCTACCCCTATTTTTATTTCCAGAGTGGGACCGTAAGGTCATTATGTAGGGCACTCTTTGGTTACAGTTTTGTTAGCATCTCTTATATTTTAACGAAGCATGGATCCAATTCACCGTAAACTTAGAATATTGTATGATAAGGCTTTTTCTTCCTGATTATTACATCGTGCTTTCCCTTCCAATTATTATTATTATTATTATTATTATTATTGATTGCTACGGTGGTTGTGATGATACTGATGTACTTATTATTGACGCACACAATCAGCAAATTGAAACTGAAATGTATCCTGTAATATTTTAAGTTTCTAGGAAATAAACTACAATGGCACATATTTATAATTATTTACGTCTTCTATACCAACCATGTTGGCAACACTAATATAACTGATATTTTCAGTGCATCATTAAGTCTCATGTTATAATTTGGTCCTGGGGAACGTATAATTACATTTTATATTTTAGTCATGGGAAGTAGAATTAAATATTATAATCATGTGATGAGTCACATAGAATTACATATTATAATCTGGTTATGGAAAACGTAGAATTGCATATTTTAAACTGTTGATGGGAAAAGTAGAATTAAATATTATAATTTGGAAATGGGTAACGTAGAAGTACACATAATGTTTATTTGGATAATTTAGAATTACATATTGTCTGGTTATGTATAAAGTAGAATTCCATAGTATAATCTTGTCATGGGAAATGTAGAACGACATATTATAATATGTCACCGTTAACGTAGAATTACATATAATATGGTGATGGATAACGTAGAATTACATATTATAGTCTCCATGGAGTTTTCATCAGTCGTTCGATGTTTTGCGGTAAAACCATGAAAATCAACATGATAAATATGTATGAAAGCATGTTGTGTAAGCAGTTAAATGCAATTGTTATATTGCAATCTGTCAAGAATAATCAATTCAGTTTAATGATTTCACTCTTAAAAACTCTTTGTCGGGACACTGAAACAAACCCGGGACCTATCATTTAAATATTAAAAGCTTGCGACAAAAACTTGACTACTCACTTGACTACCCAGTAAGTTTATTGGAGGAATTCTTACTTTTATGCTTTAGTTAAACACGTTTAAATTCGAGCATCCACGTGGATTGTTTAAAACTCGATGGTTTTAAAAAACCTTACAGAAAAGATAGAAACGGTCACGGAGGCGGTGTCAGGGTATACATTTCTCATAAGCAATTTTCTGCGTCTGAACGATTTGAACTTTGGCTGTCACGACATTGCACTAATGTGGACTGAGAGTATCTTACCCACCCATAAATTAGCATTAGGGGTGGGGTCTAAATTAAACAACTCTCCAGCCTTTTTCTGGGAAAAGTTTGAAGCTGTAATTGATATCGTCAGTGATAAATTTTGAACATAGTATTAGCCCGGGTACTATAACACTAATTGACTTGTATAGTCTACTTCTGCAAATTCAGCTAATACAATGGCAAGATATATTATATGAAATGAAGTACAAAATCCAACACGAGTTTCTTCTGCTACCAAAAACTTGCTTGATCCGATCTTTGCAAGTAGTGGTACATATATAATTGACACAGACTTCTTAAAATTCATAGAAATTTTAGTGATCATGATGCACCTAATATGGCAATCAGCGTTAACGTGCACCCCATCCAAGCGGTCTACATACATAGTGTTTGGATTTATAACAAAGATGATTTTAATAAATTGAACGCTCTGATAACAGAAACTAACTGGACATATATGTTGCTAATACCAAACGATATCGATGAGGTAAACTGATATATTCACAACCAAAGTATTAGAGTTTTAACTTTGTGTACTGCATTAAAACTGTAACATTTCGCCCAACCGATAAACAGTGGTTTGACTGCCAATTAAGAAAAATGATAATGAGAAGGGATATAACACGCAAATCTGCCTTCAATCGACTGAAAGAAATTCAGAGAAATCAGAAATAAAGTATATAACATGAAAAGGAATGCTAAAAAGCAATATATGGATAATATTGATGAGCTTCTTTCAGACTCTGAAAGAAAGGCCCATACAATATTTTGGAAAATTAAAAACATTTTTAAATGAGACCAATCCTTTAAATAATATTCCACTACTTTTAGATACAAGAAATAATGATTCGGTTAGCATATGTGATAAAACGGAAAGACTAACGTAATAAATGGTTATTTTACTTAAGTTTCAACTATTGATGTTAGTAATGTTCCCTACATAGTTTTAGAAAAGATGCTCTGATACCATATAAAAAATTACTATTACTGAAAAAGAAATTAAAGATATTATTAATTCCATTTCTGGGCCTGATCGTGTAAGACTATAAGTCATAGAATGCTTAAAGGCGTTATTGAAACAATGTAAGCACCATTATCAATATTCTTTAATTGATCATCGAAGGAAAAACGAATTTTTAGACAAATGGAAACTTGCGCACATTCTTTTCATTCCTTAAAAAGGTGATCCACACGAGATTGCCAGTTATAGACCAATCTATATATTTTGCTGTGTCGCAAAAATCTTTTAAATATGCATTTCTAAACATGTATGTAAATACTTTCAAACCAACCGTCTTTGTATAAGTCTTAATCAGGATTCATTCTTTGTCACTCCACTATTTTTCAATTTATTGAAATGTATCATAGTATTTGCAGTTGATTAGATTAATTTCGTGATTTATCGAAAGCTTTTGATCGGGTCTGGAACAGAGAATTATTACTAAGATAGAAGTAATGCAGAGTTTCAGATAATCTGATAAAATGGTTTGAAAGTTATTTAGTAATTGAAATAAAGCGATAGTTTTTGCATGCTACTTATTCACCGGAAATGATTGTAAGTGCTGCTGTGCTTGGGCCACTCGTGTTGTCAATCTATGTAAACGATATTGACGATGGTATCAGCTCTCTTGACCATCTTTTTGCAGATGACTGATCTCTGCATTAGTCATCCCCTTATTGTGCTGAAATAGAGCTTGTCATGAAAAATTACCTAACAAAAACTGCGTAGCTGGTCCAAGAAATAGAAGTCAAAGTTTAATCCAGAAAAAAAAAACAGTGGCTATTGTTCTCACGAACAAATACGTGACAATTAATCTTTCTTTTTGACAATATTGAACTTACATATGTGGATTCTTGTTGCCATCTAAGACTAATACTTTGAAATTCCAAATGGATTTTGTCATATTGATAGTATTTTAAAAACAGCGTCATGTCGAATAGCTAATCTACGAAACCTAAAGCAAACAATTAATCGGCAAATTTTATCAAAACTGTATTTAACTTATATCAGATCTATCTTGGAATATGCCAGTGTAGTCTGAGAAAGATGCTCTTTGATCGATTTAGAAAAAGAAAAAAAAAAGCAACTACAACTCGAAGCGCCAAGAATATTTACATGACTTCCAAAATAGACTAGCAGGCAATCTCTCTATTTTGAAGCAGGGTTGGAAAATCCACAGTCTAGAAGAAAATTACAAAATTATTAACACTCTACAACATAAAATTTAGCCAAACTACAGACTATAGGTCTGAATTACTCCCACCCCACCCCACCACCCATTCGTCCGAGCAAACAAATAACATTCGACGTTAAGCAATATGGTCATTTGCATTTTCAGGCTAAATTCTACCAAATCATCTTTTATACCTTCAACAGTATCTTTGTGGAACAATCTCAGTCAGGATACTCAGTATAGTATGCATTACAGTGCTTTAGAAAAGCATTTATGTTCCAAAATTGTATCGAGCCAAGTGCCATGTTTTATTAATCGAACACTGGATATTATCCATACTAGATTTCGACACAATGTAAGTTCATTAAAAGCGATCTTCAACTTGCAGACAATTCGTTTTGTTCATGCAGTGGGATCGAAACCATCATGCACTGCAACATGTTAAGTCCCAAGTACAGTAGAGAAAGAGTTAAGTTGATGAGAACTTTACTTTCAATCTCATGTGCAACTAGTAGCTTAGATTTACTGGTTAGGGGAAAGGTCGGTGCAAATGAAAATATATAAGTTTCCATCATGTATGTAAACATATAACCGCTACTGGACGATTTAAACAATTTACTCACATGGTGATTACTGTCATTGTGCCTCTCTCTCATCATTATTTATTTTTATGTTGTCATGTTGAAAATGTTGCAAGCTTGTATCATGTAGGATGATGGATACATTATGTTGTTAGATCTAGTGCCCAATCCCATTGTAACCTATTGTGGCAATAAAATAAGTCTGAATTAATTTAAAGAAAAATAACTGAAGGCCTAAATTTCAAAATTTTCATGTGTGAGCACCTATGTTTTTAGAGGCTGATATTATGAAATTACTTTATACAATGAAAGAAATAACTTGATACAATTTTAGGCTTTGTTTCTGAGAGACTGTTTAAACCTTATTCACGAATATTAATAGAGAGTTTGCTTGTATCATCTCGAAAGAACATAACAATTGCCAGAATTATGTCCTACCCCCATCCATCGCAAGATGCAAACATAAGTGCGACTGACTTAAAAGATTGTGACCAGACACTACGACCTTTACCTGAAAAAAATCAGAACTAATGACATTTGTACTAGAGCTATTTTGACAAATATTGAATTAACTGCGTTTCAACCAACTCTTAAATCCCTCAGAAACTCTTTGAAAGTTAGCTCAGATATATTAAATACGGTATGACTAAAATGCGAAAAGTTACGAAAAGTGCGAAAAGTTACGAAAAACTGCGAAAAGTTACGAAAAGTTATGAAAGGTTCATTTAAAATTATAGTAAAATAATAAAATATAGACAAATTGTCATACATAAAATTACATTTTTATAAAGTTATATAACATATCAATCTTTTAATTAACATTTTATACATTTTTATACAGTGCCTTGATATTAAGGCCATTAGGATACAAAGTATCTTTTGAATCCAATAACTTTTTTATGAGTGTGTTCATGTCTCCATGCACAATATCTATAACCATGAAAGAAAAATCGAGTAGAGTGATTATTGGTATTAAAATTTATTAAAATATTCACATTTTATACATTTTTATATAGTTGAAGTGTTTGTCCAACATATTGCATGTTACATTTTACAGGTTATCAAAAAATCATATCAGTTGATACGCACTTCGTGTTATAACGTAGAGAAAATACTTCTTTTGTATTGGAGCTACTAAAAGAAGTAATTTCTCTTATATTTGCACATTGAGAGAACCAATGTCAGTTACATTTAGATGATGAAAAATATCTTTTGTTGTTTTCTGTCTGTTTAGTTCTATCCCCCCAAAAAACTTGCAAATTATGGGGTCTTCTATAAGCAAGAATTGGTCTATTTTTGTAAAGTGTTTTCTCGCTGCTTTTCTGTGTGTATGTGTGTGCATGATAAATAGGCTAAAAAAATGTGCAAAATGAAAAAAGAAAAATTTATGCAATTAATTTTAATATCAAAATATATATGTCAGCATAATATATATTTCAGCGCAATACATATTTCAGTGTAATATTCTTTAAATGTGCAGAGTTATAGGCAAGTAAGTAAATATATCATTTGCAATGAAGTATAGCTCTTCATAACTTCGTCATAAGTACCAAAACGTGGGCACACTACGAGGTTTCCAGCTGTACATAATGTACTCAACAGTGCCATCACAAGTGTATGTCACTAAGCTCTCCGTTCTGTATAATGCACTAATCAGTGCCATAACATTGGTATGTCACGAAACTAATGTGATCAGCAATGCCATAAAATTGGTATATCACGAAGCCCCTCATCCACCATTTTATAAAATTTGCTCGGCATTGCCATAAGAACTTTTGTTTTTAATGCAAAGTTTGAGGGAGGGAGGCAATCTGGGGCCAAATCATTTGCTATGTTATAACGTGGAATTATGAAATTCGAAATGATTTACAGTCTTATCAATAAAGGATACTAACTTTAGCTGACATGCATTCTTAGTAACGAGATGGTGAAAACAAAGATTACAGAAATAGCAATCAGTACCCATAACTTTTTATAAGACGCAGTTGGAAACTTGCAAATAAGCTCATTTAAGGTCCGATCAGTACAAAGCTGGATGCCTAAGTGAATTGTTTGAGCAATCGGGGATTCTCAATGGTCCACTCCAATATTAGATATAGGCAAGTCTGTGAGACAATATTCAACAATCTGTGTCAGAATGGCTCTTGAGCCTAATGGTCAGAACAACGTCCTGAGCGAAAAATGAATTTATGTTCAAGGGCCATATCATTACCTAAGTAGAGATTTTGAGACCGAAATCCATACAAAGTACATATAGGAACGTGAAACAATGTACACGCCAAACTGCCTCACAATATGCTAAATGGTTATTGGACAATGTTATCTAGAAGGGTCTACTGTAGTGTATATATAATATTGATGGAACAAAGGCAATAACTACATCCAAAGATGAAACGTGTAAGCGACGCAGTTAACCAACCAAACGACACTCAGTTTTGTCTAAAGATTTCAGAACTGCGCTGCTTATAAACGAAATCCCAAGATGAGACGAAGTTGTTTTCCAACGGCCATGACTATATTAAGGATGACGTTGACGATAAGAAAGTCATACAAGGCACATATAAGTTTATGAGACAATTTACCCTCCAAGTGTCGGCTGTCGTGAACATTAATTACTATTAATGGAAACAGCACTTTTTTCATCAAAGTGAAACATTAAAATGCAAAATGTTTAAAAGGCATATCTTTAAATAATATTAGTTCGAATATATATATATATATATATATATATATATATATATATATATATATATATATATATATATATATATATATATATATATTAGGCGTATTGCCTAGTATCTGCTTGAGGGGAACATTTAATTACTAATATCATTATGTAAAGACTCCAATCTCTGAATGTTTAAAAATTACACCCTACCATTTGTTACAGTGTCCATCTCTTTTCAGATTTAAAACAATCAGATACATTCAGTCCAATAAATAATTTCTATCATCTTTTAACGCAGTAATATTATGTTCTGAAAGTAAATATATATCAATTATGATTTTATAATTCAAACTTTTCGACAGAAAAGTTGATTTGAAACTATGAATCAAAATATCCATAAATCAAACGTATATTCCCCCAATGATTTTTGTTCTCCCCCTCACATTCCGTCCTTTCCACCTTCTTTGTCTTTCGTTCGTTTTATCAAAGTCTCGCTGATGTATAAATCATGCATCTGGCTGTACAACAGGATATTGCAGCCGATGTCGTCTGAGAATTTCATCTTCAACTTTACTTGTATCTTTTCCTAAACGCAGGAATAACTTAAACTGAAATGAAATATAACAAAAACACAACTTTTCAAATGTATGCATCATAGTAAATACTTTGTATATCAGAAGAAGAAACAAAACTAAATAACTCGGTTCTTGGAGACTATTTGTCCAGGCAATGCATTCATTCATTCATTCATTCATTCATTTGCTATATATGCTTATTAAATACACAGAGAAGCAGAACAGATTCTTACCTTCAGAGATAATACCATTGCCGGTCCGAGAGCCTGAAATAAATTGTATAAAGCAGTTGAAACTGCAGAATTTCGTCTTCGTTGGCATTTCAAGTTTTCTTAAAATAAGATATCAAATATTACTAGAGTTTGAAATATAAACAGTTCTTTCACAAACTGCGTAATATGATCATGTAACCGGTCAAACAGAGATAATCCTGGACGGCAACATCCTATAGTCTTTTTCTTTAGACTAGATAGCTATCCATTTAAATGCACCGAAAACAATCAATATAATTCTATAGTTATCTAAACTGGAACAAACACAAGTAAAACCATTTCAGTATGATGTAGCGACTATATATATATATGTGATAACTTGTCCGGTTTTTGGATATTTTGGTTTATTTTATCAACACTCTTCACAGGTCCCTCGTGTTTATGTCTATCATCGCGATATTTGGTGTAGTTTCGTATGTGACCTGGAGATGTTGGTTCATGAATCATGTTTTTCTTAGTGACTATTTCGTATAAAAGAATTTTGACTAATGTTAAGCATTAAGCTCTCTCAAAATCATAAAGCTTATTTCGCATCAATGTCGCTGTCATACATTGCACCTTAAGAACATTATTATCGGGTTGCATGTTAAATCCAGAGAGAATATTCAGAAACGGCTAGCATATGACATAATGAAAATTAAATTACAGTCACAATAATTTGATGGTTGAATTATGGGTGAAAAAGTTATTGGCGTTCTGGACTCAATAAAGCTGTTGGGACTGATACAGTTTCTTATTTATCAGTCCATGCATATATCTATATCTATCTATTTATCTATCTATCTATCTATCTATCTATCTATCTATCTATATATATATATATATATATATATATATATATATATATATATATATATATATATATATATATATATATATATATATATATGCAAAACAACTTAGTGGTTGCGTAAAAGATTCATCACGATTCATCAAAGGTTCAAGAAGCATGATTCAGAACTGGTGGAAGCAAATTTCTGATAAACGAATGTTATTATAATAAGTTCCAGCATATACTAAGTTAGGTTGGCTATCCAAACCAAACATATATTTTTTAAAGAAAACGTTTTCCAAATAAATGGAAAACATAGAGGTTGGTTTTATCAAAGGTTCTATATTTATCAACTATCCTTACATATATTTAAAGCGTTAATAATCGACAACATTAAGAGTATTAACACAAACGAGCATGCGCTATTCATTCATTCGACGAAGTGATTGACACTCCATTTCCCCGTACAGATGCTTAACTTTGATGGTCAATACCAATCGTCAAGCTGGGCAGTGTTTTATTTTTCGAAACGTGTAGGTAAACACAGCGTAACAAAATCGATATTCGAATTTATCTAAATTTAAATGCTTTAATGCAATTTAAATGCTTGGATTAAGAGTTAGGCGCAAGTCACAAAATACAATCAAAGTGCATGTATTGGTCTCCAGCTGAGCTGTGCGTGGTAAACAGTTATTTAGATTATGCATGTATTTCAGATCCGAGTAGAACAACGTTTATTCCACACCCATTTTGGTGGTAATCGTAGTGATACTTTCCAACTTGAAACGTTTTTGGCGAACCAACACCAGGATAGATCTGCAAGAATCAATTTGTATAAAATGATAGGTGATGAAAATATCACTTGACGACTCTTCAATAATAAATTTAATATTCACAATTTTAATTTTAAATGATATTCATGGTACTCTGTAATGAAAAAGGAAGCAATTATTTCGCCTCCATAGCTTGCAACTAACATATGTTGCTTTTATTCTAGCCAAGCGTTAGAAATGGACGAGGGCGTTCCGATTGGGGGCGTATTATGTCAACTGAAAACAAAGTTATGGTCATTTATGGTAAGTATGGATTGTACTTACCAAGTATGATACGTAGGACATGTACACCATAACAATCAGGGCTGTAATAAGGTACACATACCATGGCCGATCATCACCCTTCAAATAAATACAAGAAACTCTAGTGGACTTGTTAAAACTGCCCGGATACAGTCAGAACAAGAGCAAACGGTCAATTCCAGAGCGGCAAGTTTCAGAATGATGCTTTTGGATCGCAAAGGGTCATAGTTTGAAATCAATTGATTGAAGATAAAATACATCTATTATAAACAATTTGTATAGTCCCATATTTTCTCCCAGATACAAACGTCTGCTTGAAATTTGTTGGACTTTTTTATATAGAGGGCTTATTGCTTTTGTTTTTGCTTTTTTGTGAGTGGAGTTGGGAGTTGTGTTCTCAGATACGGCTAATGTGCAGAAATAAATCCATTATCGTCAATACTACAATATAGTGGAACGTTAAACAAAACAAACCCCAAAACATTTGTTTAAACCAAATCAAAATGCCGTTTCGGTCAGCAAACAATACCAAAGTTCGCAAGATCGGAATATGTTTGGCGACAACTACTCACATCGTATGACGCTTCCTTACAACATGATTGTTGTTATGAAGCGAGTATGGTCAAGGCTGACATGCCATTATGCCTTAGTGTAATTGTGTGCATTATGTAATTTAGTATACGGACTATTTTCACGAGCGACTGTTGTATGTGTAGCATTTTTTCCTTATATGGCGGTCTTACAATATTCAGTATATTCAACAGCGCCGAATAACATCATTATAATAAAGTAATACCGTTTGTATAAGATGATTTGTTATACGGTGTTTTCTCTTTTGGCTGTGTACTAAAATAGAATCCACAACATTATAATGAAGAAGAGTTGTATGCATTCCTTGTTTTGTTATAAGGCAATCCCCCTATTATGCAGTCTACCTATATGGCCTTATATTCAATCCAATCGACTGCGTTAAAATGAAGGAATACTGTAGACACATTTGCAAAACAATTTGAATATGCGACGACCTGTAGATTTGTTCTTTGATTTTTCTGCTCTTTCAAGTCTGTGATGGTTGCAATCCAATATGCTACTTTATGGAAAAGCTGAACAAGTAATGTGAGCTATGTAAAGTATTTGAGCAATCGAAGATTCAAAGATATTACAGTCTTATTTCAACACTATGATCGTATCGGGAAGATCTTAATAAAATTCACACAGTAGAAATATACAAATATCCTTAAGTTAGTTTTTGCCTCAAAATACAATAGCTTATATTATCTTCTTACAAATAACATAACAATATCATAGCAATAACATTAAAGAGCTAGAAAATAAATTCAACATAAGGTTTTTGAATGTCTACAGTACATACCAAAAAAAGCGTTATTAGGTAGAAATGAACTCCTGTTACTAAAACTGCGAGTGTCCAGACTGCAATCATCATGATCCTGTAAAGAAATTACTGTATTACCACCGACATATATTAGTTCATTTCCCGTTAATATTGTGCACAAGTCTTATCTGTATGCATCTGGAATAGATTATACACGCTGAGAGAGAGAGAGAGAGAGAGAGATAGAGATAGAGAGAGAGAGAGAGATTGAAACAGTAGCAGTCAATGAACCTTGTCATTTTTCTTTTATTTGCTACATCTATACTTTTAATGTATCATCCTACACTTGTTAAATGTGATGAAGTTCTCATTCCAGCATATATGTCTTTCCATTACGATTTCAATGAACCTTACCATTTGCATGCCAGAACAGAGTAGTGATATGTTCCAGTTCTTTGTACTTGGGATTCTATACTCGAACAAATTGCTTCCAAATGTAATTTATTTGCATTAATATGAAAGTTGAAGCGCTTTCTTATACAAATTGAAATCATGCAATACATTATTATTATAATTTATAATTTCGTTCTATTTCTTGTATATTTTTGTCTGTTTAATTTGGATATTATATCGCGTGATTAATTCAATATATTGCGTTATTTCACCAATTTTATCATAGTCTTGAATATTCTACTATTGTTTTATAACGATCCAATTTGTAATGTTATGACTCAATATTCTTTTAATTTTAATAAAAGCAGTGTTTGCAGAGGTAAACGTTGCAATACGTTTACATTGCATGATTATATGACATTAGTTCCTTCTATATTCTACATCTGTAAGTTCGAAAGTAAATATTCAGAAGGTCATGAAATCTGTAGTCAGCTGGTGCGAGCTTTTATACGACAGACGGACCGTTATTGAAAAAGAACTCGTTTTAAAACGATATCATAGCTTCTGGCATCCCCAGAGCACAAGCTTCCATTACTTTAATATATGTCCTTTTACGGAGCAAGACACACAATCCATACCCCAAACCCAAAGTTGAATATAAACGCAGCCAGAACGCTTGCTAACAAACCCACTTGTCTTGAACTCTGTCTTAAAGGTTTGCCCTCTGTTAGATATAAAAAGAAAAATACATTTTTTACATTGTAAGTGTGTTTCCGTTAGGACATCAAGGGATTCATTTAAACCTTTAAAGACATTGAGGAGAGTAATTAGATTTTTCCCCATGAAAAATGCTCTATTATCTCTTGTTCCATTTCATCAGTTATGAAATACAATGTTTGATGCATTGTCTAAACTGTACTAAGAATCTATCTATCTATCTATCTATCTATCTATCTATATATATATATATATATATATATATATATATATATATATATATATATATATATATATATATATATATATATATATATATATAATAGTGCTACTTAATTATTGTGTAAACAATTTTGCAACCAAAACCATGCTCAATAATAATTAATTTTGAAATAAAATACCCTTAAAGTGTTACTGAGTATGCATTTCAGGTCAAACATTGAATAATTTACCTTAACTACACAACTATTCGGGTAATAGTTTTCATTATTGATTTCAAAAGTATTTTAGCTATCAATAGCACGTTAGACTTTTACATCAAATTTTAAATGACAAAAACTCCACAATTGTATGAAGCTAGTAAGCTTTAAATTCATCCTATAATTTATTCTGTATCTAGAATATATAACATTTCATGCATATTTTCTTTCTAAAGTTTTTTAATTCTGTTTAATAAAAAAATGCCGCTGTACTTGGAAGCCATCTATCTAGCATCCCTCTCGCATCCCTGCAATGTAACCATATTGCTTCTCATTGAGTGACACCTCCACAAAGGAGGCCGAAATAAGACATACCGATTTGACAGTTGTCTCAAACGTAAATTGGAACATGGTGACAAGACCTTAAGTAAATGATAAAGGATACAATTCGTCGCATAAGAATTGTTGGAAAAGCATTCATTACAAAATTATAACAGTAATCAGCTTTTGGTTTGAATTCAGTGCTACTATATACATTAAAGGACTGTAAGCTTAAATCAGGTTAGTAAAGAACAGAAAGAATAAGAATTACCTTCCGTTCTTAAATTCTCCCATTATCTGTGAAGTATTGGTAAAATGGAGTATTGGCAGTAAGGCAAACGGTAACTGCACACTTTGTAGAACGTTCAGCCAGTTATTCATATTATCAAGAACGTTGGTGGCTGCTAGAGCCACTACAATGGCCGGTACAATGGCAATCGACCGGGTCAGTAGTACTCGCTTCCACTTGGCCCATTTTATGTTGAGAAATCCCTTTGAAAATTTGACAAAGACTAATACGTATAAGCAAGTAAGCTTACCGACCGAAATAAACTGAAAGTAATATTCAAAATAATATAGAGCGACGTCATTTTAATCAAAAAGGAAATTCTTCATTTTGAAAACGAGTTGATAACATCGCATACGACATAAACAACCAATAATTGTAATTATTATGATATTTTCCTTGATAAAACTTCTTATTGTATCAAAATCAATTAAAGCAGGACTACTTGATTTGACGCCAAGACATATAACATAAATTAAAATATCATTAGATTTTATGCACCAAACCTTGTTTCGTCGACAGCATAATCACATTATCTTACAAATCTGAAGTACATTATGGTCATTCTATATAGGTGCAATGTTTAAAGGCAACATAGCTAAATGGGTACTCAGAACTCCTTAATATTCCTTTTCTTGCTTACCAATTTACAGTCGTTAGCAAATTAGCAACAACAAGTGTATCTCACATATTGACTGTACCTTTTAGTTATGCTATTTATTTTCAATTGTTTTTAAATATTAAATAATGTTTTAACACGATACAACCTAAACAGTGCTATATGCACACAGCGCTAAAGGTATTTTGTACTTCATTCACTAAGTTTAATGTATATACCAATATCAACTAATTTTTTATACTTAAGATACGTTTTTGTGTAGAAGTAATGTATATATATATATATATATATATATATATATATATATATATATATATATATATATATATATATATATATATATATATATATATATATGTGTGTGTGTGTGTGTGTGTGTGTGTGTGTGTGTGCTAAACGTGCAAAACATCTGTCCAGGAAAAGGAGTTGAAATCGTAACAATTTCCATCACTTCTTTGAATGAAACTTGAAAGATGTTTTAATGCTTCGAACATTAAATCTCAGAGCAGTTAACTTTCATTACCTTTTATAATTTTAACATAGACTAACTTGCAATCGTTTATATAATTTTTATTTTCAACTTTCATTACTATAATTGGAAGCAGCGTCATACTTTTAATGATATCTCTTTCGTTTCTCCAGTGATGTCATGTATTACTATGCCATGAAACAAGTGTAAGATTTTGTGTGCTAACTAGAGCTTTTTGCCATGTACTTCGTTACTTAATCTGATATTTCCCATATCACACACGTCTTGATTCCTTCGTTTATATTGCACGGAGTTTTGCCAACTTCTTTGAAATTATAAAAAAACTTATTATCTTTCAAATGTTTTAATGTTCATTGATAAGATTTAGGTATTCATTTTCCTCCATTTATTTTGATGACACAATATCTTCATCTTGTCAACAGCGTTAAATAATGCATTATATCCATTTTACAAGCAACCTTTAGCAACTGATATACATTGTTTTTAAAAATCTAATCTAAATTTTATATGGGCTCTTATTTGTCGTAATAAGGTAATTTTGTTTTTAAATAGATCACGCACTTTAATGTCATTCAAATCGACTGATTTGTAAACCTCTTGGCAACTAAAATAAATTCTGGGTAAGACTCACTCTTTTCGCCGACTCAGAACAAAGTACCTATGCAGTTTGGTGGACATACTGAACTGTTCTAAAAAGACTGGTGCATTTATTTGCATTAAATACGTAATGCATGCTCATTTGTGCCGAATAGTTTTTTTCATGGTGTTATCATGCCTTATACTATGTATTTTAAATGCTATCATCTGTAACAAAAAATGGTAAATCCACATTTTTTTAACATACCAAAATATCCTGTTCGGGATTTGAAATCAGTAAGTTTATATTTTTATTCCTTTGAATAGTTTTCATGAAAGCAAGGAACTTTGTCTACAACTGTACATTTATATCGAGCAAACTTGTAATCAACACTCATATCAGATTAACATAATATGTTTACACCTCTCCTGAAAGTAATGAATGAAATACAGTGTAGATTTGCTCCTCTATCACTGTTATGTACACATTGCAAATTATTATTATTATTATTATTATTATTACTTTGTGTTAGCGTTACTAAATGTGTATTCTGAGAGAGAGAGAGAGAGAGAGAGAGAGAGATAGCAGCGTACCTCCATCACGAACTGGCCGGCATATGTACCCTTAAAAACAATTACCGATTTTTGTAATCAAACATTTCACTATATAAACATAAGTTGTCCTCTTGTGCATTATGATATATTTAGGTGCTGAACAACACCAATATGAAAGTTTAATGGGGTAATATGAAATAAAGTATGAATCACATCTGGTTTGATTTTTCAAAATATTTCTTTTCCGCATGGATCATATTGAACTCAGTCCTACACTCAATATTTCCCGAATTATATATTAAATATATCTCAAACATGAAATATTAAGTTCCCAGCACGATAAAATCATTTATTTTTATTTATGGTTGATTATATAATTAATTGACATACATTTACTAGTATATATATTTTCATAATACCTACACCTAATAAATCATATAGTCACTTCTGACTTAGGCCGCTTCCTGTTGATGTGACAAAATGGTTGCCTAAGCCAGCCTATTATTTAATAAAGATCGATGTCAAGAACTGTCAATTGCAATTTTCGCTTTCGATTGGGAAGGTACACAATTCGACTGATCGAAAGTATTTGCCTGTGGTATTCGACCGAGTCGCTTAAGCAGCCGTTTGCTGTACTACAAAGGCTAATACAAAATAACACGTAATGTCTATCGATCCAATGGATATATTACTAACCGTCCTAGTCAGAGGGTTAAGAAAATATTGATGTGTCAGACACTCTTTGACTGCATTAGCGAATAGAAGCCCTTTTTGCTGAAGGCAAATAAAACCTACCGTAATAGTAGAACTCTGACCAGCTGCCAGAAGTCCAATACCCCAAATAATCTTCATAGATAAACCATATTTTTCATATAGCCATGTTCCCTGCAAGCAAAAAAGCAAACAAAAGCACGTAAATGTTATATACCAGACAGAGAAGCAGACGTACAAGAAAACACACATACCGCAGGCAGATGGACAAACATACAAAAAATACACATAGGTGCAGAATAAAGATTCGTCATTATTTTCAATGACATTCAAACTATCTAACACTCTTACGCTGTTTAGAAGAATTGGTGATAATTATTAATCTGCAATGCTAGCATATACCGAAGGACTATGGTTCCAAACTAATACTGAAGATATTCTTCTTTAAACAATATTAAGAAGTCAATGTGATTCCATTTCCAAATCAATCATATGCACTCTCAAGTTCAATCGAAGCATGTTTAAACCGACCGGTTTTGTTTATTCATCTATAACTCAACCCTCAGATTTTCTGACATTACCTTATTAGACCGTTAGACTTTCAAAGACCTCTGTTGTATTCTTAACATTTTCGGCATCTGCCTTGATGCAGGAGAGACTTGAAGTCACCCCATATTTCAAGCTAGCTTGAGATTCGATGTGTGTAGGCATATGCAAGTTTTTTGAACATATTGTTACAATAGCTTGGATGATTGATATATTCATCTGAGATTTAGTTTTCCGATATCATACAAATAAAAGGAGGATCATTTCCATCATAAAGAAATCTAGAATCAACCATACATTTGACTTTATAAAATTTACCGCACAGAGGTCCTGCCATGAGTTTAAATTTGATGTCTGCAAACATTAATATTGAACGACGTTACAATTTCTCTAATCTTAATTTAAATATATATATATATAGCTGTAGTAGCATAAGCATCTCGCGTAGAAAATATTATCAAAATCATCACTGTTGTTTGCCAAAAGAAATTAATACTATTGCTTAACTCCGTCGTTCAATGTATGTTGATTGTACTATTTTAATATCACTGAATTTATGGTTTTGTTTTGTTTCATTACCTTAAGAACGTTGCAACACATGCATTAATTGAACGTACCTAATTTGTCTCTGCATTGTGCCATTTATCATTTTGAATTTATATGGGTTTCTACATCGTAACGTATATTTGCATACGTTTAATAAGGTACTCTGATCTTATCTTACCGCCTGGCTAAGTCCAGCATCAGTGTACTGTGGGCCATTAAAGGCGGCAGCGAATACAGCCACAACGAACAGGTTGATAACAAAGGAAACAAACAGAGCAATAGCTAAAATAAGATTAAAAGATTAAATGATTAAGTATATAACATGTTCATTATATTCGCAGCAAAAATGGTTTGAGCATTTTGTTTTCAGAAAGTGCTCAACGTAGGCGAATAAACTTATTTGTCTTGTTTTCCTTGGGATTTATAGACCCCCCTCTCTAAAAACCAAAAGTTCAATTCATATATATATATATATATATATATATATATATATATATATATATATATATATTGTCAAGTGTCAATTTATAACCATCAATACTTTCAGTCACTTACTGTGCTTACTTGAATGATATGATTTGAGCTGTATGTCATTACACGCGAAGTTGTCGATGAAATTACACGTGCAAGCATTCAAGCAAGATTAAACGGGTGTATGAAGATGTGGTCCAGCAATCTATATTGATTGTAACTTAGAAGGAATGTCACACCTTTCAAAGCATGACAATTCCTAGTGCATAGGAGCTTTCTTCCAATGCCTCGTTTTTTCTTGTTTTGGTCCGGCGGTCAGTCTAAATCCTAAAACAACTCTGCGATCACTTCAATTTGGTTTGCATTTCCAGTATTCATCAACAGTTATTATATTTCAGCTTTATTTATGATAATTTCTATGGGATTCAATTTAACGGTGATTCAAGTAATTTAGCTTTAGCTCCACATTGTGCAAGAGACACGTGTCTATGATATGTTAATCAACAGATAACATATACAAAAAGCTATCAGGTAAAAGTAGTTAAATTATAATCTATAACTCGACATTACGTTAGTTTTTTAAAGTAAATATATAGACCCAGATAACAGTTAAAATAGATGAGATAAATGAAGGATGCATGTGAGATTAACCACACCGTATTCGCCGTATATGTTTGCCGTGTAAGATATTCAACGATATCGCAGGTTTTGGGGAGGTAGTGGGTATATATATCTCATACTTTAATCATTATATGGTTACTATTTTAGCGATACTGTCCTCAAGAGGAGCAGCTAACTAAGACTTATCTCTATGAAATTACTATAATATCTTGCGTTATCTATTGACTGTAAAAAGTATTCATTAGGGAATCAGCCTGAACAATTACATGCTACTGTGTTATACCAGCCTTAGTTTCTGTTTAATTAGGAAAGACGATATCTGACGTAACGAGAGACGGGATAATGTTCGATTCCAGATGAAAAAAACTGACAAATATAAAGGATGTGTATTAGTTAATTTAATATCCGGAAATATATCTTATAGATATAGACAGAACGGTTCATTTTTATTTTTAAATCTGAGAATTTTATTTCTAAGAGAAGGAGCATCATTAAAATATTCTTGCTCAATTTAATTTTGTTTGCATGCTTGATTAAATTGTTGTATCTTGCATAGGGGGCACGTGTTTATATTTTCAATATCCCTGCTAAGATCTATTATTCCATCAATTAGCGTCATATTTTTATTTTATTATTTACTCGATCTCGGCAATAGTATTTCCGCAGATCATCCTCTAGATAACGATTACCAACCACCACGTAACAGAGAATAAGTAGTTAAAATAATAAGTTTGGATGGGATTAATTTGTTAATAAAGCCGCTTGTAATACAGAATAATATTCAGGAAAATAAAAATGTTGATTTATCGAGTAAAACATCAAACAGATATACTGCTTTGATAACACATTTATTCCATTTAAATTTATAACCATAAGTAAAGTTTTCTTGATACCGAATTTTTTTATTTTATTTTAAACTCTTTAAATATTTATATTGCGTCTCTGAATACAATTGAATTTATTACAATGCAGCTATCACATTCATTGAATACTTATATATCATATCTGAACCCGTTTGAATTATTTTATAAATTAGCTTTTCTCTCATATTTATTTCATGTGATTCAAATTGTACTGTATTGTGATTTTCCACAATAAAAAAATAACAATGGTAGTTCCTCGAAGCTTTTCATACAGATAATTCCTTACGATTTTAAATATAACGAATCGTCCATTACTTCTCATTTTCTGACGACAATAGTGTATAGGTGGAAAACACGCAGGCATGAGACGCTAGGCCCTATCTACATCAACAAACCTTCTTATTATCCTTGTCGATTTTATCACAAACTAGTTTTATTTTAATACTGCCAAAATATATCACTTCAATGATAGTAGAAAAATTAATTCTAGGTCAATAAATGATCAGCCCAATCGTTTGAGCGCAGTTTTCATGAACATATAAACAAAAATATCACCTGACTCAATCGCATTGTACATGGTAGCTTCTCGAACCGCTTCTTTATCATTCCTGTCAATGTTTCTTGACTGAAATATAACAACAGAGGTGGTAATCTGTACAATGACCAAATAACCATGGTCTTATGCTGGAAATGGGGAGGGTGGCGACGGAGGGTATTCCATCACCAAATTGTCAGTCGAAATGCGCGCATATATATTGGAGGTCCTATACTAACACATAATAGGGCGGAGCATATCATATATGATTGGATCTCATGTACGTTTACCAATTACATGGGAATTTTCCACACCAAAAATTAAAAGTATGATTTCAAAACGTATATTTAATAGCAACAATGGTAAACCTCTTGGTCAGTTAGTGTACGAGAAGAATGGAGTTAACATCGATTTTATAATCCAGGTACAACATTTAGCTCTGATGTGTCAAAAGTAAACACATAGAAACATATACACATAAACAAACACACACGCACGCGTTTGTACTTGTGTTGTATAAGGGTACATATTAGACATGCACCAAGGCGCATGCAGAGAAAACCAGCAACAGAGCGAGGGTGAGAGTGACTGACACAGAAAAACAGACAAAGAAGAGAAGGGCGAGAATTTCAGAAAGAGACAGACATAGAACTAGAGTGAGAAATATATGAGAGGGGGAACAAGTGTACACGAATAGAACGGCAAGCTTAAAAACGACATAAGTAGTATGGCGGCAGGAACATAGCAATTTAATAGGATAGATCGTAAAAAGGAATAAATACAGTGATATATAGGAGTTGAATAAATAGGGGCAGAGGGAGAAAAAGTAGAAAGACATATCATATGGTGAAGATCTTACCAAAACTAAAGCACTGTGGAGATAAATATTGTGTGGCATTAGGACCGCTCCGATAATGCCTACCAATTGTAAGATGGCGTCTTTCTCACAGTCTTGGCACCATGGAAACCAGATTCCAATCAAAATATCTCCCTGATCTGGCTTGATACGGATATACTAATAAATACAAAATGCGGTGTTACAGCTTAAATTTAAAAGAAAATATTTGCATAATTACTGCGATTAGTCACACAATTATCAATTTACTAATACAAATGACCTTCTAAACAGAAAGAACTCGCAATTCGCCGGTACCACGATAACCACGTCGCCTGTTAGCTCGTTTTCGATTGATAGGTTCACGCAAAGTGACGTGCTTATCAATTTAGTTTATGTTTTACACTATGAAAAAAGTTTAATTATGTATTTATTCATACTTATCACGGTATAAGACAAACTTGCAACAAATCGGAGTTTAGCATTAGCAAAAATGGAGGGATATAAACTTTTAGTTTGTAAATTGAAGTGTGATTCCAGGTATATCTCAATTATTGGCAGAAAAGGTACGGACGATTTCAATGTATTTGAATTTGTTTAATTAAGCTGGTCAAATATAATGCCAAATGAGTCAAAATATACTCTTTCTTAACAAATTCGATATAATATAGAAATAATTGTGATTACAATTTTGAGCAAAGATACTCCTAGGATATTTGTTTTCAGTATTACTTAAATATTTGTACTGCTGTGAGTTATCCACAGAGTTTGAACAAGAATCAGCGGCAGATGGTCCTTTTTTAGGAAATATAAAATATGTCAAAACCAGGAAAAATCGTGTCTAAATATTTATATATATATATATATATATATATATATATATATATATATATATATATATATATATATATAGAGAGAGAGAGAGAGAGAGAGAGAGAGAGAGAGAGAGAGAGAGAGATTGTTCCTTACTAAATACATGAAGGAAAAGCCCATTAGGGCGATCAAAAATCCAATAAATGCCTCTAGCTTCCGTAGACCGTAATTTTCCAGGAACAAGAAAGTGAAGGTATCGAATCCGGTGATCAGCACGCCTGCCCATATCGGAACACTGCAATGGATTGAGAAGGAATGACGTTAATATTAAACAATCAGTACATTACTCAGCCATAATATAGAAACGATGGCAGACGAATGGCTTCAATACAACAGATGCTGAAACTCTGGTTCAAACGCGGTGTCGGTTCTAGACTGAATGGGTGTCCATTTTCTGCCAACGCTCGATATTTTGACTCCGTTTGGCTTTCTTCACACCAGTTAGAAATTCGTCTTGTTGCTGAGTAATTATTAAGCTTAATTGCTTTCACGCATAATACGATTCCATGTATGTTATTTTCATTTTTTTATATTTCGATTATGCTGCTAAGGTAGAAGTTTATTTGGGATAGAAATTGAATGTTCATTCGAACTGGGCGGAAAAAGTATGCATCTCTGCTCAGAGACTCATTTCAGTTGGATAATAGTTTTGTCTTTGTTCCAAGTTCACCGGGTAATTAAATTACGCAGAAGTTTTACCGGTTCTTATCAGTTAGCTAACCAAGGAAAATTTATTTCTTGCCTTAGTACTAGTTTATCCAAATTTCGTCAAATACCCCACTTAAGAGCCTTTATTAATGTTTCAGAGTTACTTCATCTCGTTATTTTAGTTTTGTTTGTTTTAGTGTTCTGCGGGATCCTTTGTGACCTGTACCACTATCTACTTCTGCGTAAATAGAAACGCAGCTTTACTAAAACGTGAATGTAAATAAATCCATACTTGTTAATATATATATTTGTAAGCATATCTTCCACAGTTCCGTGACAATCGGCACTATTGTACGTCATTCTGCTTCAAGTGTATGTGAATAGCTTTTGCAAATGTTAATCGAGCGCCATAAATTTGGCACACATCATAGCTCTTTTTGGTCATAACTTTCTTCATCCAAATGCATCCTGGGATGTTGGCTAAATCAGATTTTGATACGGAATGAACACCACATTACTGCCTGCTTGTCAAATCTCGGTTATATAGATGTATCTGAGTCTGGCCGAACAGAATGAAACAGTTCATTCCTTAAAGCGCAAACTGATTCATTTCGTGGTTAGGTGGGTTAGACATTTTTTGCAAGTCCCAAGTCCTGTGGATTTTTTTAATTTAAATATATACGGCCAAGGATAAAACACTTTGCAAAAATACGGTACTGAGAGGTAAGAACAAATGCGCTTCGTTGAACCCAGGGTGTACATTGTGTTTGCAACGCAGTATGCACATATGCTTTTAAAGAGGACGAAGAGTCTACTAACTTTAGAAGTGTGTTACTGGAGTATGTACAGTTTACAGGCTACGATGAGCTTTGGCAGCCATGCAGCATGAAGACGAGAAAACAGGGCTAACATAATATTTATTATAGTTATTTGTGAACAATAAGAAGCAAAACGTAGCTTAGAGAACTAAGATACATACAAAGATTAACTTAACACAGCAAAACATTACATTTAAATAATTGAGATGTGTAGAACTTGTGGCATTAACGCAGCAATATGCCCGGCATCGTTCGATTGAGCAAGTTTCTGAAGAACGGATAGATAACCCAGGATGAATATGCGCTGGTCGCATTAAATACACTCTGGTCTCTTCCGGATGCCTTACAGTTTCAGCTGCTATTCCTGATTTGTTACATTAGTACACTTGATCTAATATGAAATGCCTCTTATTAACATTCACAGACCTTCCCCATCATGAGCCGGCACTATTGTGAATCTGAGCAGGGCGGATTTGACAGCGTTTTCCAGTCAATTACTTCTGACAATGACTGTGGCCTGCTTGTAATTTTTCAAGATGAAACTGTGAAAGTTAAAACGTCCAAAGTGGACATTCAAAATGTTGTTTCCAGTCTGAGAGTCTCCGTCTCAATACATCTGGCCGAAATCAGTGAAATCAAAGACTGCTAATTTGATAGCGCTACTACATCGATGAAAGAATGCGAGGATGTAAAGGCCGCCCAGCCATACCATTTACAATATGTTTAGCAACATCACGTTGAAAATATATTTGAGTATTGACCAAGGAGACAAGGAACATTACGTGTGAAGATATAGACGATATAGTGTCAATATTATTCACGTGGATAACTTGAATATAAACATAACGACACTAATGAAAGGTCTGTCTATCTGGATCATAATTGTTCATCGTATGCGGATATATATATATATATATATATATATATATATATATATATATATATATATATATGTGTGTGTGTGTGTGTGTGTGTGTGTGTATATGAGCTTGTGTGTCATCTCTGTGTATGTGTGTGTGTGTGTGTCGAAATGAACATACCGTTCTGACTAAAGCAATTGCAGCTTTTTGACACTCTGCCTCCAGTTCATGTAAAATAGGGTCGAGATTTCGGCCTCCGATATGTTTAAAGAAACGTCCACTTTATGACTTAGCATACATAATCCGATGTTGAATCTCTTATGAAAAAGAGAGTGTGACTATACCAAGTAATGAACTGCTGGGAGCAGTCTGAAGAAACTAATCTTCAGTGGATAGAGCTCTTCTATAGCAGAAAACGAGTAAAGGAAGAAGACGAATAACCCAATGTTCTAATGATCGTGACATCAAGCTGGTTTATCTACTTATATTAAAGCAGTTCTAGGTCTGAACTATGATACATAGTCCACCAATTGTTGGCTTTAATAAGGCCCATACAAGCATACTCGTATTAGTACCTGTGGATTCGCAACGGGGCTATATTATATAAGTTGATCTCAGTTATATCAAGGAGCTCTATGACGTGCACAGCGAATATCCCTTGGTTCTGGAGGCGCTAGATATTAAAGAGAATTGACCAAACAACTACTCGCTCTTTTTAGTGAACCCAATGCAATGGCATTACTTCCGATCTGCTAATGCCTCACACTGAAGCGTTACAACTAGGTTTGCGTTTAGACCCCAAATTCAACTGATAACACACGGGATTATTTATTTCTCTATCCGTGTTTGGCTTTTGCAATCGGAAATCACAAAGCTTAAAACAAGTTTATAAGGAAGCACAAAAAAACAAGCAAGGAAAACATATCATTGTTGCTGCCTGCTGGTCCTGAGGGCAATGGCAAAGTGGTGGAGCAGCTTGCACATGAAGATCACACGATATTTGAACAGGAATAAAACAACAGGTATACGATTATATGCGTCAATCTGGGATGGAACAAGGCTGAGAAGTGGATAGACGATGTGCACGGAGACATCAGAAGACTATAAGCCAACTGGCACTCAGCTGCGGGTAAATGCGCTTTCGCGGTCGCCACGATCAATCCATTTTTGCATTTACTAAAACATCTTCATAAATAACTATTTTTTCAGGGTATGTAATGTAATATGTTGCTCATCTTGCCGTTAGACATAAAAGCAAAATTATATATCTTATTACAGTGTTTGGCAAGAAGAACAAGAAATCACTATATCTGAGAAAAGGAGCTTTACAGATTGTGGCCTTAGTCGACTATAAGCCAACTGGCACTCAGCTATGGGTAAATGCGCTTTCGCGGTCGCCACGATCAATCCATTTTTGGCATTTACTAAAACATCCTCTTAAATAACTATTTTTTCGGGGTATGTAATCTAATATGTTGCTCATCTTGCCGTTAGACATAAAAGCAAAATTATATATCTTATTAGTGTTTGGCAAGAAAAACAAGAAATCACTATATCTGAGAAAAGGAGCTTTATAGATTGTGGCCTTAGTCGACCGCGTTGACTGTTTGTTGAAGGCTGTGAAATAGTGTCGGCTTGAAACTTGTTAAGGAAATGGACATTTAGTTTCACGCCATCACAGTCTTTCCAGTACTCAAACGTGACAAGTCAGAAATGCATTCCAGGAGAGAAACTAATCCTCCCACTACTCATAAGCAACTAAATTTTAACACTATATGGCTCAATGTGGAGTTGTATTATGTCAACGTTCCTAATGTTCGACGATCAGCAGGACCTCTACATAGAAACAACAAAGCAAAAGAAAATAAAAATGGACGCTGGAAATGCTTTCAGTACGGAGGATAAAGAGCGACTTTTTCTCCTGAGATACCACCGGCGTTATGTACGTGCGGTGGTTGGCGTTGACAAAGCAATAATGGTTGGGTATCAGTGTAGAGGGAGTTATTATCTTGTCATACAAGTTGTCTCTCCCATTGAAATTTTCTTTCGTGTCACTGCCTTAGGTGTGATCGAGATTCTATTTCAATAA